>CM076659.1:9322738-9337738 GCA_038496675.1 Rachycentron canadum | reverse complement strand
GTATGTGTGCAGACAGTTGTCTGTTCACTGCGTTAATGTAAATATCAAGATACTTATTCTCTCAGTTTAAAACTTGCAGAGAAAAGACAAACCCATTCTAAAAATTACATTTAAACTGCTTGAACAAATACAAAACAAGGTGTATGTGTCATACACTTATAAAATTGACTGACATTCCATCATGCAGGTTGTTAGCAGCAGCAATGTACATCAAACAATATTACCAGTACATAAATAAATATGAGTTGGTGACAGCTCAATATTGTTGTGTAATTCAATACAAATGTAAGTGAAAACATGAATAGCATACCACATTAGGTTGCTTTACTGTTGTAGAGCATCACATGTGTTTAAATGATACAGTATAGAATCACAAAGCTATCAGATACTGTCACTCTTATAAGGCACGTGTTTACAGTATATAGTTTTGACTCAAAGCACTGAGACGTTAGTCAGTTTCTACAGCTTCTGAGGTTGAGTTTTCACTGCTCCGTACTGAGTCCAGCTCCAGTCCTGATCCTGGTGGGAGAATAAACAGATAAGGCCATTTTACAACTCAATTAATTACTGTACAAACTGTATTACAAAATACATGTCATTCTTTGCCATCTTAAAACTTAAAATCTCAAATTCAAACAGATAAACCAACCTCATCTAGCAAGGACTCAATGCAAATGTATGTTTTAAGTCAATACAAAATAAACTACACACACACACACAGTAACCATATACTGTATGTGGTGGGGGACTAATAATAATAAAGTTATATTTCAAAGCATCAGTGGTGAAAGGGTGAGTTTTTTTATTCAAGTTGTTTCTTCTGGGATCTATTTAAATGCTTGACCACATTTCTTCACATCTGTATACCATACCATAATGTTGTACTCCAGCTCGTGAGTGGCATCATGCAGCAGAGAGGTTAGCTGACTCAGATAACGCTGATTTTCATCCAGTAATTGATGAACAGTTTCACTGAAAGAAACAAGAGACTGTGAATTGACTGTATGTCTTCATGTTTTTAGTAATCCAGGAGGTATGAGCTACTAGGCATTAATGTGAATGGGATGACCCCTGGTGGCAGTTTTGTGGTTTGCGCAGCTGGTTTTAACAACTGCTCATTTAAATAAACCTGTAATATATATTGAACTCAATTAACTGTGACTTAAATGGATCTTACCTGTCAGTGGGTCGTTGCATAAGTGGCTGTGATGCAGAATTGCTCTGGGCCTAAATAGACAACCACAAAATATGTTAGCTACAGTATTATTTGACATATGTAATACAATATTGTATTAGGGACCTTCAAGCTCATAAAACATGCCTGATAACAAAGAGTATTGTCCGTAGTGCCATTTCTTATATACTCACACAGGCAATCTTGAGGAGATACCAGAACTCTTTCTGTCGCTTCATTTGCATCTGCATCACTGCTGCTTCTGCAGTTTTTATGTTCTCTACTGCCCTCTCCAACTTGGGGAACAAATCAACGATGCGCTGCTTACACACCAGAATTGTGCTAGTAAAAGATATATTGAAAAAACCACAAATGACACACAGGAGACTGTAAAATGATACCTCAGTTGTGTGTGTGTTTATCTGTTTGGACTTGTGGATACCTCAGGTGAGTGTACAAGTCTTTGAGCACTCTGTCCTGGTTCTGAACTGTTTGGAGTATGGTCTTCACCATGTCTGAGCTGTCACTGTAGCCATGTGGAGGGTCAGGACCTGAACAAACAGATACTCCGATGACCATCCATGTATTATTGTTTGACATAGCCATGTAAAAACATATTACATGCCAACCTACTATTCCATTGACAATATTAACAGCAACAAGTATAATCAGATTCCCAAGTACTATAATTGGCAGCAAAAAGAACACAACAATTAAGCACAATTAACAAAATTAGAATTACCTGCAACTTGCCCAGGCAGAATAATGGCCAGAAGTGTTATTACAGAACATTATGGTGCCACAGTGAAGTTGACATTTGACCATTTGGATATAAAATGTAGTTACTCTAAATTGTTAAACTGTGTCATAAATAGCCCATTAGTTAATTTCTGAGTTATTGAAAAACGTTGTTTGTGAGGTCGTGGTGACCTTTGACCACCAAATATTAATCAGTTCATCCTTCTTTGGCTTGAATAAGTAAGAGAGAGAGACAGGAAAATCAAGGAGAGGGGATGACATGCAGCAAAGGGCTACAGATTTAAACAAGGGATGTTGTGGTTAGGACAAAGCCTTCATGGTACCATGGGCCGTCCACCAGGGTTTCCCAATCAGTTCACCCTTGAGTGAAAGGTTGCACCAGATTCCCTCTGGCGTTCCTGATATATCATATTCACAAGAATGTGAATGTGAGTGAACTTTGACAATTGCTCAGCAAAACAGGTTCATCTTTGAGTTCAAGTGAGTGTTTTTGCCAAATCTGAAGAAATTTACTCAAGTTACTGAGAGATCACATTCAAGAGGCCGAAAATGTCCTAGTGACCTTTGATCATCAAATGGACATTTGTGCCCAATTAAAGAGATTCCCTCAAGAAATTGCTGGGATATTGCATTCATGAGAACAGTACATTGGTACAGACAGACAAAAAAACAAGAGAAAAAAACATTATGCCTCTAGTTCTGGCTGTTGCTGGCACAGCTGCGTAAAACACAGAGCACCTTACAACCCACATCTACTATTTATGTCTGAAATGACTGGTACTAACTTTTGCATTTAGCTTTCAATTGTTTGTAGAGCTCAATAGCCTTTTCCTCACTGAAAAAAAAGACAAAGAGGGAGTTAACACAATATAATAATATAAAACATAATGAGCATTTTAAGGAATATCTGATAGTGTAGATATTACAGAGATACTGACAGCTGTTCCATCACATCCCCTTGTCTCCTTGCAATTGGACTCCTCTGCAGTTCCACAATCTCAGAATGTAGAGCCACAATCTCCTCATCCAGATACCCCACATCTGCAACCTACAGCATGTTCTGCTTTTTATATACCTTGCATAGAGTAACTGAAAAAAACAAACAAACAAAAAAAAAAAACGGCCCTACCTTTGTAAACCCTTCAGCCTTCTCTTCATTTTCCTGCCACGTCTTCAACATTTTTTCTGAAGCTTCAGATGAACACAACAACAACAGAAAGTGCACTTCAGTGCTTCAGTGGCGGCTTTAAATAACACTATCTATCACAGCAGTAGGTTAACATAAACTCACAGATGCCGGTCTGCCTCTGCTTGGTGTATTGCTCAAGGTCATGCTGAATGCTGGTCTTAAAGAAAGCCAGTTTGGCTCGGAGCTGCTGTGACTGGGAGAACAGCAGGTTCTTGTACCGCGTTAGGTTGGTGTTATAACGCAGCAGACTCAGCCTGCACAGATACAAACACAGGATAAGGACATTTTCTTAATGCGAATGTATGTATATGTGCATTTATGCACTTACATGGCAGCCTTCTGTCCCTGGTACAGGCGAATATAGTCCTCTTTCAGTCCACAGATGTAGCTGACTGCTTCTCCCCACACCTTCCTCAAAGCCGACAGTGGGAGCTGTGTCTTGGTCTCCCTGACTAAGACAACACATATTTCACTAAAGGCAAAAGACTCCCACATTTACTTGGACACCAAACCATATAATGAATCATATAAAGATCTCACCTGTTTTATTTCACATTTACAAGGCCAAAGGAAACCTTCCAGACACTAACAGGACAGAGGCTGATGACATAGTTTACCTCTATATATCTCACCTATAAAGTTGACACTGTCTGGCAGAGGTCTGGCAGTCAGTGGTCCAGAGTACTTGGTCAGGCTCTTATCAAACAGGAATACTATGGAGCGGTCCCAGCCTCGCTGAAAGCAGGGGTCAAATATCACTTTGCATAGCATAGTGTGAGATGGTGGAGGTTTGCACATTTGTAAAAACAGAAACATTCATTCATACAGTCTTTAATTTGTTAATTATAATAAATCAAGTTATTTTCCTGACTTATTTTACTCTTCAAAAGACCCAAGTAAGTGACAAATTAACTGCACTGTTGAAATTTGAAGGTACCAGAAATAATATGCACAGTACAATACAGAACTATCCAAAATTTCAAAATAAAAAGATGAAAAAAAAAATTGGGGTTCTATTGCCCTGTGAGGTAAATATATTTGTTGCTGGGACTGACTGACAATGTTTATGTATCTTACCAATCCATCTGGCAGACAGTGTGCGGGCGGTCTGCGTGGGTCGAGGGAGATTCCCGTCTCAAGCAGAAGCTCTTGACTCAGTGGAGAAATATGTGTCTGTGTGTGGGTCTCCAGACGAAGCTGTAGGGAATGCAAACTCTCCTCGGCTCCCAAAACCAAAGAGTGCAGCTGGGCTGATGTCATGTCCAACACATGAATCACCTGGAGAAATAATTTTGCAGAGTGAGAAGTTTGCTTTGCTTACTGTCCTCTAATCTAGAGGCAAGTATAAAACCATGAAAGGACTCCATAAAATATGGTTTTACT
Organism: Rachycentron canadum; assembly: GCA_038496675.1. Taxonomy (NCBI): domain Eukaryota; kingdom Metazoa; phylum Chordata; class Actinopteri; order Carangiformes; family Rachycentridae; genus Rachycentron; species Rachycentron canadum. The sequence goes on along the minus strand of CM076659.1, from coordinate 9,333,233 downwards.
GAGACTAAACACAGACACAGTTCATATTTTTGACCTTCATGTTGAGAAGATTCTGTAACGTAGTGTAACAGTACGGCTTGCTTGTCTCAGGATCCTGCCCTCCGCCACGTGTTGCAGGGTCCCACAGTAACAACATCTGGAGTAGAGACTCCACTGGCTCCAGCAGTGGCCTTTTAACACACATCCACACACAAAGGTTAGATATAAGTTAGGACAAGGAGTGCTGGTAGGTGCAAGAATGTGTTTTTGGCCCTGTTCAGACCTGGCACTGGCATCAGTCTCTCGTGATCCGATCATAAGTGGACAGCACTCAGTGCAGGTGAGAATGCAGCGAAAACGCATTGAGGGCGCATTGGATAAAAACAACATTGCATACGTATTTATTTGCATATAAAGTGGGAGAGTGAGCCCCAATCACAATTGGTCACTTGAGATATATGTAGAGATGTATTGTAATATCAGGTGTGAACTGACCTACTTGGAGCTTTTCCACTTGGATTGGATAACCTGAGACGAATGTTAATATAATACCAGGTCTGGACATGGCTTGTGTCTTTACCTGCTGAGATTGTTGGGATATGGGAGATGTGTAGAGAATCTGACTTCTCCATTCATGTCTTCTACTGCCATGATGTCTTTTGGACCCTTGTTCTTGACTTTACTTGTCCTATAAAAGCAAGAAAAAGTGCAACCTTGAAAATAAAGTCCACAAGTTGAAAACTACAACTACAACATGTTCCACACTAAAAAAAAAATCCATATTTAGTCTAATTAGTAATTTTGTCTCCACATTGAACACACAGATATTTTAAACATTTATGAAAATGCTGGTGCTGACTCACCACTGAACAGGCTGCATGTGGTGTAAAAAAGGGCGAAAGCCACAAGTGCATTCAAAGATTACTGTCCCAAAGCTCCAGTAGTCCACAGTTACAGTGTAGGGTTTACTCTCAAACAGCTCTGGAGCCTGGAGCACATACAGACAGATTTATAAGGACTTGATAGTTAATGATAATATTGAAAAAAACACTACTTGCAGAGCACTGATGCAACACTTACCAGATACTGAAGAGTTCCAACAAAGGATGTACAGAGACTGCCCTGATCTAGGTCTTTGGCATAACCCAGATCGATGATTTTATGGACAAACTGGAGGAACCATAGCGTTTAATAACGAGAGCAAGGCACATGAAAACATATTATACATGACGTCATAGACTATACAGGCTGCATGGAAGTGCAAAAAGAAATGAGTTTACCTTCTCACCCATCTCCTGCAGAACTATGTTCTCTGGCTTTAGGTCTCTGTGAATGATCTTGTTTTCATGCAGATACTGGATACCTGAACCTGTTTTTATAAAAGATGTGTTGAATATACATTAGACATTAAAATGTGATAATGAATGAATTTTTATCCAAGAAAAATGACCAAATAATATTACCAATGTCACTAAGCAGCGAAAGGACTTCACTCTCCTTCAGCCCACAACAGTTTTCTGGTTTATTCAACAACTAAATGAAGAGGTACTGAGGTTAATGGTGTGTAAAAAGACAATAACTTGTGTATGGTTGTTATAATCTACCAGTTTGATACCTTCCGTAGGTCCCCTCTTGAGCAGTACTCCATGGCCAGCAGAGGTAGATCATTTAAAGCAATGGAGCTCAACTCCTCTGGTACCTCTCTGGCCTGAACAACATTCACATGGTTCAGCCTATAAAAAAAAGGTAGCCATACAAGTATCAATGGTTTGACAAGAGGAAAATATGCCGTGAAGTCAGTTTGTAAGCTACTTTGTGAAGACAAACGGATGATTTTAACTCACTTCTTCATGATCTGGATCTCTCTGCTCCAGCGGTCTTTGTTCTTGGAGTTCAGCTCCAGGCGGCAAAGTTTCACAGCGATCTTCTCTCCCAGCTCCTGCTCCAAACACAGGCAGGAAGTAAAACCAAGCCAAAGACATATTTGGGTTTTGCAGTCTATGTTCTGCTTGATGAAACATGTGGATAACAGAACTTACAATGTGCTGGTACAGGTAGACGTGCCCGAAGCCTCCCATCCCAAGTCTCTCCTTCATCTCCCAGGAGCCACTCTGTCTCAGTGCAGTACGCTCCATAATGTGAGGCCTGCTGGAGCAGAGGTAGACTAAACAAAACAAAAACAAAAACAATAAAAACTGTTATTTTGTCCAGACACTTAACTGTAGGTTCTTTAGGGCCTTTTAACCCCCCTCTATGCATCAGCAGGAGAAGTGGCTTCATTAACAGGTAAGTAGTATTTATTCATATATATATATTTTATTCTTCATGAGAGAATATCACAGATCTCACCGTGCAAAAATGTTAGGCACATATTTAAGTCTACAGTATAGTATCAATAAGCTTTAATGATTTTTTTTTTTTTTTAACACTTCAATGTTGCATATTCATTTGTTATGTTGTTGAATGCGACTTGCTGCTACAGTGACCTGGACCTCGGGTCAAGAGCCACTGGATGTAGCTCAAATACAGCCTGACAACGTGACCAAAGGCTCAACTCAGAGCAACATCTCACTCCAAACGTGTGATCGACTCACCTGTCGGCAGCTGATAAAGAGCTTCACGTCAGAACATTGTTGCTGCAGGACTTGTTGCTAAACGTGTTGTTTGCGCTTCGTTTTCTAGTTTGGTGAAGCCCGAACCGGCGAAACGACACCTTCACCCTTTACGATCCATCAAACACAGCTTCGAAGTTAATCTTTCTGCTGTGTTTGTTATATTTTCGGCCAAAGTGCCAAAGGCGGCTCAATATCTGCGTAAAGTGAAACTACATACTGACAAGCGGGCTGCGTTTTTGCGCATGCGCGAGAAGAGGCCCTCTGCGGGACCGCTCCCTCCGTGGGGGGATTTCCCACCAGCCCACATCCGACCCTGCTGACTGAGTCTGCACTGAGTGATTTAATAGAAACCGGACTGATGAGTAAGCATCCTCTCTTTTTACGACAATGAGAAACGTGTCCCACAGCAGCTTTCACAAACTTTCACAATGTTTTGATTTGTCCACTACATGGCGCCACATGCACAGTTTCTGTCATGACCCTGAAGTCATCACAGTGCAGTACACAGACTGAGAGGGACTGATGAGACATTTACTTTACATTTACTTTAATACTATTTATTTTATTTTATTTTGTATACAATGCTGTAGCATACAACAAAATATAAAAGATGTGACAGCAAGGATCAAGATGCCAGGCAAGAAAATCATGTGCCCCATATCCAACAATTGTATCTATAAAGCAGATTTTACACAAACCAATAGACAATAATCATAATCAATTTCTAGTTTTCCAAGCTCACCTAATAGACAAATAATGTACAAGGCAACCATGTTTCTATTGATTGAAGAATAACCTAAAGTCAAGACTTTAACATCCTTTGTTTAACTGTAGTGATCACAGTTAGGAGGCTTTGGGTGTGGGGAAAGGTAGTGTTTAACTACACAATATCACTATAATCAAGTGAAATCCGAGTTGTTGTTTTTTTACAATATGTTTATTCTCCAGTCAGACTCTCAATATTAGTCTACAATTGTTGAGTGTTTTATCAAAGAGAAATATAATGCAAATAAAAAGGGAAATTAAAAATGTATCTGAAACTTTAAAGTTTCACAGTTGCGAAAAAAACCACAAGTCTGACTAATCCTTAACGTAGAAAAAAGAAGCATTAGATTTCTTTATTACAATGTTATTGTTTATGCAATAGATTGATCTAGTTCTCATAGATTTGTCTTCAGGGAGAACTCATAATTTCTCAACCTATTGAACAAAAGATGATGTTATAAATATTTGCAATTAGTTAGGAAATGTAATGGGGTAATGATGAAGAGATGACAAAACAAGAGTCAGTATTGCAGTATTTGCATCATTTGTCTGGGCTTTTGTATTTGTTGTTGAGAATTTGTGATGCAAGATAGATTTCAGATTTTATATTCATTTTATTTTATAAGTGTGAAAACTTAGTGTTTAGCAAATGCTAAGTCATTAGTGATAATTATTTCAGTTAGCCAATTCAGTTTGTCTTGAACCTACAAGAGACAACACAGAGGGTGGTTCCTCTTTTGGTAAAACACCTGTATGGGACTTAAAGTAGACATTAATATAATAAGGTTACTGGAATCAATAAATGAATAAATTAAGGTGTGTTTTTCAGTTGCTGCATGCTTCCTGACTTGACATCATTCATTCTGGATGTATTTATCTCATCACTTAAAGAGCTCTGGTCTACAAATCCTTGTACAAAGGATGTTTGGCTGTTACTTACAAAGAACAGGAAATGAGAGTAACAGGTGTCAGGTATTATTAATAAGGCAACTTGTTTGGTGCATTCCCAAGAAATTAAAATAAAATTCATAGTAATACAATTTGTTTTAGGGAAATTGCATGTGATTATGTTTTACAAAGAATGTTGTCATATGTAATAACTGAGAAGGCAGTAAAACAACAATCATTAATTTTCACTCTTTAACAGAACACAAGATAAGAGGGAAAAAATACAGAAAAGAACACAACTTAATGAATAATGAATAAATAAAGTACAGGTTTTCAAAATTTTGAAGAGTTTCAAAGAAGAGTGGATCTGGTTAAAAGCTGTGAAGGTGCATTTAATATCATCTGCAAATGGTGTTTTGGTTATTTTGGTTGAGACCAGGGTAAAAATAATAATAAAAGCCCAAACTAGGGTTTATGTAGCCATACCAAACCAACATACCAAGACTCAATTCAGTCCATTTCAGAAATGGAACACTGGACCAGGCAAATACAGAATATATACAAGTATAACGTCTTCATATGGGCAAAAAATGTTTTGTTTAATTTAACAGCATGAGGAGAAAATAAAAAGATTAATGAACTGGCTTGCGATTATGCCATTTGACAACGTGAGTGTGTCATTCACTCCTGTAAACTTCAGATGTATTTCTTGTACATTAAAGGATTTTCATGTGTGTCTTTATTATAAAGTATTATTTGCACTATAGGAACTTTTTTGAGTTAAAATTATGTTTAAATTTAATGTTTTTAATCATTCATCAGTCTCAAACCTGTAGTTCTACCTTTGAATGTGATGATGGTGCTTGTACATGCACAGATGCAGCAACTTGTCATGTTAAATATTACTAATGCCGGATGCATATTTTTGACTCCATTTCTGTGCTTTAAGAGAGGTGGAAAGGAATGTATGTGATGTGAATGTATCACAGGATGTGACAAGTTCTTTGTTCCTGAATTTACTGATCTCCAATTGGATGTCAGTGATGTTTTCGATTTCTTCTCATAAACCCCTCCCACTCAAGTTTTTTTAAATGGGAGGTGATGCTTGGAGGATCAGCATGGTAACACCACAAGAGTCTACAGCACAGAGAGGAATCACTTCAGCTGGAAGAGATAACAAAGAGCTTCATCAGGTTTACAAGTTTCGACATAAAGGTAAAACAGATCTCTAACAAATGTTTCTTGTGATATTCAGCAAAATGTATGCAACTGTTTAAGATAAAATATAAGGCTAATATTTGAATGCAAAAAAAAAAAAAAGCCACAAAATTAAATTAGTTGCTATGAAATCTTGTATTGTATTGTATCCTTTGTCACCATCAAGTTGATACAGTGTCCAAGAAATTGTGTTTGAACTGTGTCTCACAAAACTAATGTGACATAATGGTGTGCGCATGCTGTGCAGTAATCAGCTAATTCAAATTGATATTGCACTCACTGTACAGATAAAGATTATGTTTACAGTACAGAGTGCATACAGTGAGCATGCTTTATCTGCTGCTGTGGTATTAAACCCCTCACAGCACAGTTTCTCCTTTGCAGGAAATATACACATGTAATCAGCAGAGATGTGGCACCGTGTGACCTAAACATGGGCACATTTAAACCCAGACAAAGAGAGCACATGTCTTTCTAATAGTCAGAATTGTGCTTGTCCTGTCATGTGCTTGAAGATAAACTCCATATAAGGGAAAGGGAGCTTTAAAGCCAATGTTCTTATGTTCTTTATTTTCAGTCCTTTCACAGACAGAAATATCTCAAATAAGGAGAAGTGAAACAAAGATGAATATCTTTGTCATCCTTGCCATCCTTGCAGCTTTCAGTGTGGATTTGGTGAGCAACAATAAGAGGAAGTAACTTCAGAATGTTTTAGTAACCTGAATGACTGAGTTTGTCTGTTGTTTCTCTCAGGTTTTTTCACAAAGATGTAAAAATCAGGACACCAATGGAGGTCAGTCAACTGCCCAGCTAACATTTTACATTCAACTGTTTTGTTACCAGATAAATTTAATGTTCTGCTTTCTCTTTGTATTCTGACCATTAGAGATGTGTCTGTCTGGGAATGGGAAAAATTACCGTGGATATGTTTCCACATCGAAATACGGCCATCACTGTCTCAACTGGAAAAGGGTTAAAGCAGGGGTAGTTGGCCATCATAATTTCTGCAGGTATACTTTGAATCACCTATCTGGGACCTATATGTGTTAGGGAGATGTGGCACATGTTTAATATTGTGCCACTTAAACAATAGGAATCCTGACCAGAGCTTGATGCCGTGGTGCTTTGTTCGAAAAGAGAATAGGATTGTGAAAGAATTCTGCAGTATTCCCAAATGTAAGACTCAGACTTTGACTTTTAAAATCACTGAAATATTTTATGTTTAATTGGAATTTTTAAAAATCATTTCTGTTTTCTGCTACTGTGCAGGTTCTTCACCAGCTGTTGATACAGGTAGGTTGTTGTTTAAATACATATTTTTTCCCTATGACATCTTGTGATTTGCCCGATCATCAGCAATCACTGAACTGTCCTGTGCGTTCCCTGCAGAGCTGACATGTGGTGAGAGGACCGAAAGAACAACGTATAAAGTTGTTGGTGGATCTTTCACAGCTATAGAGTCGCACCCATGGGTGGCTGCTATCTACACCCGAGGCCGTTTCCTCTGTGGTGGCTCTCTCATTTCACCTTGTTGGATTGTCACAGCTGCGCACTGCTTCGTTGGCATGTGAGAAACAGACATAAAACACAACACACTATCATTTCCTCCACTGCTCATACTACTACAATAGTAATATGACTCACACGGGTTTATAATATGTTTATTTTTTTCAGTGAGAAGATCAATGTCAAGACTCTGTCTGTATACCTGGGGAAGTCTGCTCTCAATGAGACAGATGCTGACAAGGAACAGCACTTCACTGCAGAAAAACTGATCATCCACCAAAAATATAGTGATTCCAGCCTCGACAATGACATAGGTGAGCACAAGCATCACTGTGTGTATCGTGAGTGAGAAAAAAGAGAACTGTATGTGATCTGTTTGTCTTCATGTTTCAGCGCTGTTGATGATCAAAAGCAGAAATGGAAAATGTGCTATGAAGTCAGCATCTGCTCGTGTAGTGTGCCTTCCTCCATCTCACACTCAGCTTCCCTCAGGATTTGTATGCAATGTTGCAGGATTTGGGAAGGAGAGCTCCAGTAAATATTGCCTAACCTCTTATCTTTAGACTCATCTTTAGACTCATGGCTGATCTCTCAGTGATTTTAACACCTGGTACTGTGTTGTCTGCAGGGGCGTGGCACTTCTCACAATATTTGAAGCAGGCTGAGGTGAGGCTGGTCTCCCAGGCTGACTGTAAAAAAGAAATATACTATGGAAATATCATCACCAACAATATGATGTGTGCTGCGAGCCCTGACTGGACGACTGATGCCTGTGAGGTGAGCAGAGTATTTTTTGCTCTTCTTGAAAATGTGTTGCAAACTCATGTTAAATTGATGACACAAATTGCTGGTTCATTATACAGAATTGAATGATGGGTCCTAGGATCTTCTTGTCACCTAGAAATATTTGATTATTGTGATTTTTGGGTGTCTTCAAATAAATTCCAAATGACCAAATCATATAAACAGTTATTCCTTTATTTATTGATAGTCAGTATCCACATGAGCCTTTAAAACCAACCTGCGTCCTCTCCTCACAGGGTGACTCTGGTGGCCCACTGGTGTGTGACGTGTCAGGCCGGATGTTTCTGTTTGGTGTGGTGAGCTGGGGTGAAAACTGCGCCATGAAGAACAAACCAGGTGTTTACACACAGGTCACCAACTATAACAAGTGGATTGCAGAAAATACAGGGCTCTCTGAATACACAAATGGAAAAATGTATCCCCAAAAATGAAGCTGGAGCAGAAAGTCTGAACATGTTTCATGAAGGAAAATTTGGCAGCAATTGTTTAGGACTGTGTGTGTATGCAAGCATGTGTAGATGTAGCACCTACTGAGTGAATTTGTTTTTTAAATATGATATTATAATTATGTTTATAATAATATATAATATTATATAATAATATTCAATAATATATAATATATTTTTTATAATTTTATATGAATCTTCATGAAGGAAAATTTGCAATTTTTTTATATATATGCAAGAACTTTTCATGCTAAAGGTGTAGATTTTCAAAACAAACTGCTAAAAGGTTTATCCTATTTAATTTTGTAAGCTTGTAGAAAGGCTGGCCCTACTGTTGAGCATTTTAATAATAAATAAATAATTTGTATTACATGTCCATTGGTTTCATTGTGTAAAAACGTACACACCACCCACTTGCTTGCTTTCTGCTCCTATGTTAATACATTATACAAGAGTAGCAGCAGTGAGCAGCTGCTGGAGGACATATAATTGTGCAAACAAGTGAAATATTTACAGAAAGAAATGTGCATGTGACAAAAAAGAGATCTTAATCTTAGCTTTTCAAACATTTAGAGGTAAATTTTGAGTTTGGAATTAATTTGATACAAGATTTAAAAATAAATAAATGTGAAATCAAGAACATAGTGGAACAAATAATGCCATTAATACATAAATTAAGAAATCCATCACAACTGACTAGTTTGTGAGAGTGAAACTTGAAATGTCCTTCAATGTTAGGGTCCCTACATTAAACATTGGAGGGCACTGTTATGTATAAATTACTTAAGAGCAGCTCATATATGACATTATACATTATATAAGTGTTTTATTGTAAACAACGTTAACATACAAACAATGCATTCATTACAGACAAAAATCGAGGCTTGTTGCACTTTTTAAAGACAGTGAATCAATAAGATGTAGCTAAGACCTACAAAGTGAAGCTCCTTTACAAATATTACAAAATGCTGGTGGAGTCAAATCTCATTCAATTTTTATCTCCTTGCATTTTTGCTGGTAGAAGAGTGGATGTTATCTCTCCTCTCTGTCCTGTATTGTCTATATGTTTTGGTAGAGGTGGAGAGAGCTTTCAAGTTATGAGTAAAACAGATCATGGGCGCCAGAATTAAAAAAAGAAAAAGAAAAGGAAGAAAGATGTAGTGATGGTAATGTGTAGCATTCGCAAAGCCTGATCAGGAAACAGGTGTAGAAAGTCTACAGTCATGCCATGAGCTAATATCAGCATGCTAACATGCTTACAAAGACAATGCTAACATGCTGATATTAAGCTTAGTATTCATCATGTTAACATAATTCATTCATTCATTTGTCACAAGACAACATTTGCTACTTAGCACCAGCACAAAATACAGCTGTGGATCCTGGGAATGTTTTGCAGGTGTTTAGTCATAAGCCAAAATATTGGACAACTTCACCCGATGTCAGCTGGAATGGATGCTGATCTGTGCTTTAATTTCTATGCAGTTTATTTAAAAAAAAAAAATTGACTGCTTATGTATGTAGCACTATAAAGCAGAAATCTACTAGCACTGTTCTGCTACAGACCACAGAAGCATCCTGTCAGAGAGCGTATGGTTCCCATGAAATTCTGCGTGGAGCAGTGAGTGTTTATGTGTTTAGTTGTCTGCTGACTCACACCTCACATATCTCAACCCAACAACACCCACAACCCCCACCTAAAAAAAAAAAAAAAAAGTTAACATGTGACATGCACGCTGAGCACCACAGTTCCAGTCATTACAATCAATCAGAGCAAATGCATATACAACATACACACAGAGATCCTAGATTAATTGTAATTGTAAATACACTTTGTTACACTGAGCAACCACAATCCAGCTGGTCATCATGTCACTGAAAGCATATTTGAGAACCTCTCGAAGAATTTTGCTGCAATGCTTTCTATCACAGTCTGTTTGGACAGGTCCACATATACAGACAGTTCACAGCAGGGCTACTGGAGCCAATCAGAGGCCATCATATCCCCCCTCAGTTACTCACACACACCAGTTTACTTTATTGCTTCTCTGAATCCATATATGGGTTTGAGATGCTGTGAGTATGAATCTCACTCCTCTTTAAGGACAATTCCTAAGGAAGAGGAGATGAGAGATGAGAGGAGATGAGAGGAGAGGAGAGGCAAGAAGGCAGTAACAGGGTCTATTCTAACCAGGTTGACCAGACTGTCCAGTCTCTCTGGTTTGGATAGCAGCTTGTCATCTATACCCACATTTGACACACACACACACACAC
>CM076659.1:9187947-9319868 GCA_038496675.1 Rachycentron canadum | reverse complement strand
ACACACACACACACACACACACACACACACACACACACAGTGACAGAAAGAGAGAGGGAGAGAGCGAGAGACCAGAGCAGTGCCAATACACCCAGCAGCCTATATCAACCTGAATATTTCCCTTTAATGGTTGAATTGCTTTCACTCTAATTCACACACATTTCCAAATGCAACAACCAGTCAGGTGGGTTTTGAACCTGCAGGTCAGTTGCTCATCAAGGATCCTCAGTGTTAGTGTAAAGAAGTTGGAGAAACAGTGTGTGGGTGCAGCACAGGATCTTTCAGACTCCTTCCCTCAGCTGCAGCCAGCAGCAAGCTGAATCCTTGGTCTTTATTTAGACCTGGACATTGAGGCCTGGAGACATGAACTCCTGACCCACCTTTTAATGAACATATATCATGTGTCAGATGCAAGTTTGAAGCTTTATGAGAAAAACAGTTTTTCTTAACATTACAGGCAACGGTGCCTGTAATGTTGCTCCTAATCTCATCTCCTGTGTCCTCCATGTCTTCAGAGCTGTGAGGATGACCTTAAACCTAACAGGCTGCTGGGAGCAGTTTCTCCATTATGTTTACAACCTTCCTCTGTTGTGTATGTTGCACCTTATACCCCTCCTTTTCCAAATACCCCTTCTCCAATGTCCTGAAATTACGATCTCTTCCCATTAAGTTACCCCAACACTTTCCTTTTTTGGGCCACTCGCTTGCATGACGTAATTTGGGAAGAGCTCTCGTTTGCAGTGTGTGTGTGTGTGTGTGTGTGTGTGGTGTGCGTGTGCGTGCGTGCAGGCAACGCGTCAGTGCGCACCGACACCAACCCGCCTGGCAGCTGCACTCCTCGGCTGTGATTGGGCGGAGGGCGGTGATTCCTTCTGTCACGATTTGGGTCGCTCCCACCGGAGGACACCGACCGTCTGAGCCCAGCCTTTACTGAGGTGCTCAGCGGAGGAGACGGTTGCACACCGGGAGGAGAGACGCATGAGGGTTTCATCTGAGCGGCTTGGGCTGGCAACTCGGGATTCGTCCTCCTGTCGGTGTCGGTGAGGAGAGGAGAGGGAAGGAGAGGAGAGGGAGAGGGGGTGGGGGGGGGGTCTTCGGTGCTGGAGCGACCAGCCGCTTTTCGTCTGTCGGGGCTGCGGTAAAAGTCGTTCACGATGCCGGTGTTTCACACCAAGACCATCGAGAGTATCCTGGAGCCGGTGGCCCAGCAGATCTCCCACCTGGTCATCATGCACGAGGAGGGGGAGGTGGACGGGAAAGCCATCCCGGATCTGACGGTGCCGGTGGCTGCGGTGCAGGCGGCAGTCAGCAACCTTGTGCGGGTGAGTCCCGAGTTTGAACCAGGGCGTCAATGCACGGAACCTCACCGGCAAAGTGCCTGCATCCACTGACATTTATCACCCAAACTTCCTAACCCACGCAAACTTGCGCACTGACCGGTCTGACAGTGTGGCCTTTATTTCACCGGGGTCGTGAAATATTAGTAAAGCAGGTCACCGATCTGTCCTGTCTTGCACACACAGCAGTTAATGATTTTTATTTATGACAATCCCAGCTTGATCTTTGCTCGCCATGAAAATGATATAAAGCCCAGCTGACGCTCATGCGTGTTTCACGAGCTCCTGTAGTGTATTTTTTTGTGGGTTTTTTGCGCTCACATGTCAAACTCTGCCCGATTGATAATCAGATGGCTGCCAAGCTCAATGAAGTTTGTGGGGCGGAAGAAACGAGTTGTGATTGAATTAACAGGGTGCGCCCCCCCCCCTCTCTGTCACTCACTGGGTGATCAGGAAAGAGGGAAATGTCACTTGCTCCAAAGGGAGAGTTGCATCGTCTCTTTGCCTCCAGCTTCACTGATCTGAGTTGCAATTAGTAGGTTTATAAAGCCAAACAAACTCGGCCCTTTCATTGTAATAATTCCCAGAGACACACTCTTAGGTTATTTATCTGACTCCCACTTCTTCCCTTCATCTACACTTCCCCTCCCTCTTTTCCCAACACCTCACACTCCTCCACTTTAACTGTCAGTCTCACCTACTCTGTCTCATACCTCCTCTGTCATTTTGAGCCTAAATGGTCATTTTGTGTTAGTCAGACACTGATGTCTGAGCCACATGCACTGACTGGAAAAATCAATACAGGCCACATCATTAATGCTGATCCCGGGGTCATTGTTATTGATGCAGGGGCTTCATTCACTCAGAAAAATCAGCTATGTCGCTTACGCTTTAATTATTGAACATGATAAAGGGAAAATAAACCAGTCCTTTGTTCATTTGTGCAAAGAAAGTGTGGGAGGCCGCGGTGTGTGTAGCAGACTGACTGATGATACATTGTGGGTTTGCGGCAGACAGGGAGGAGCAGTATGCTGTATGCTCATGTTTGGTCAAGAACTTAGCCCCACAAGTTGCTGCTTTATGTTTGGCTTTTGCTTTGTTAAAACTTTTTGAAAGTTTTACTTTCCTCTTATGATTTTGATATTACTTTATGCATTTTCTATATTGCTGCTACGTCACACATTGCTGCACCTCTGGCTACATTTCCTCTGCAAAAGTTTTTTAATATAACTAAGAATATTTTGACCAGAAATATATCAATTTGACCTATTTTACCCATTTTCCATGTAGGTAATCTATTTCAATCAATTTGGACATGTTATGATGCAAAATGCTACTCTTACTGTTGCAAAAACTTTGATTACTAACTGCACAGAAACTTGTGTGATCTATCCATTCAGTTAGTTCTGTGTGATTTGCAGAGGTTTGTGAATGTATAGCCCACACTCTGTAAGAGGAAAACATACAGCTTTGTTGCACTATATGCAACAAAACTGTATGTATGTTGTTGTACTATATATATATATATATATATATATTCCGTGATTTGTTTCTTTTAAACAAGGCTGCTGCTTCTCTGTGCATGGGCACACAAGATCATATCATATCTAATTAACTGATTATGAAAAGACCCATTCAGTCAGAGCTCAAACACCGTGAGTTCAGTCGTGTCTTGATGAAAAATCTCCTTTGATGCGATACCATCCAGCAGCTACACTGAGTCCTCGATTGTGCCATCGCTACCGGGCACACTTCTACCATCTCTTTCTCTGCTCGTCCTTGTTGATCCTTTCAGTTGATCCATCCAGACAGTGAGCAGAAGGAGGCTAATAGCTTGCCTCGGGTACATCACTGGGTCTCAGGTGATAGAAATGTGAGGCTGCAGGGAGAGAAAAGGGCTGAAGACACAGTGAGAATATAGGGATGTAGGGACTCTGGCATCGGACAGGAATAAAAAATTTAAGTAAAAGTAGGATGCAATGAAAAGTTAAAATGCTCTTCTCTCCTCCTCTCTAATGTTCTTTCATTGTATTTACTGATTTATTTTTTTAGGATGTAAGATTTGATGCTTAGTGCACTCACACACTATTGAATTAGAGCACCAGCGACATATCTAAATATGCATTGGAAGAGGAGATGGAGGATAGTCGTGTAGTGCACTGACAGAGGAGCAAGAGTTAATAAGTGGGTGAAAAGAAGGTGTTGAAAGAGTGCTTGAGAACAGAGCTTGTAAAATCGGCATTGGCTGGTTGCTGGGTAGATAAACATAATTGGATGCAAATGATATCTAACACTCAAACGTGCTTTATTTTAGAAAGCTGATTCATTTCTAGCTCTCACTTGAGCTAATAACACAATATACAGTAACATGTCACCATCACCACAAGAGTCCCACTGCACACTGATACAATTACACTGTTAACCCCGTCCAGGGTGGACTGACTGTGGGGAGTACTTAAAATCTAGGTCACTGAGACACTTAGGAACGCACACACAAGATGGTGTCAGTCTCAATCTGTCAGAGGTTGTGCGTGGGTTGACGCTGATTCAACAAAAGATCTGAAAGATGCTTGAAAGAAATTTGGTTGAAAGTGTGAACTTGCTGAAGTTGCGCTGATGGCAGAGCCGCCTCAGTGGTGTTTGGGAAGTATGTGCTCCTGAAGGAGTCAACATAGAATCTGAGTATGTCTGGGGGAGGGGGAGGAAGGAATAAATAGATTTACCGTTGAGTGAAGTAACTACACTCTGACAGGACAGAGCAGAAAGAGAGCGGAGGGATGCGAGGAGAGAGACTCGACTGAAATTGTCGAACAGCGTGATGCAGAATGAGGAAAGAAGTATGTGGGGAGGAAGAGAAATAGCCACTTACAGTCAGACGCTGGCACCCAGCAATGGAGGGGAAGTGCTTTTGCCATCCTCTGACTAGACTCTGCCAAGCCTCATAGTCCACCCTCCCACCCCCCACCCACATACCTCCCTAAACACACACACCACCCTGCTCTACCTTGTAAATATAAGCCATCTCATTTATTTACTCTACTGATGGTTTGTTGTGCACCAAATGCACCAATCAATTTAACATTCAAATCATTTGCGTGTGTCTTATGCAATATTTTTGTATGAGTAAAAGGTCAAATGATGATGTATCCTTTTAACGTGGGAGCGATGAGTCCACATAAAAATCTATTCACCAAATCTGCAGTTCCCCTCAGCGCCACAAAGTGTTTTGGTGCCTTTCAGCTCATTGTTTTGGTTTCATGGCTCACAAACTGTTTTTGTTCACTCTCATCTCATCAGTGCTATTTCCAGCAGCAGCTGCTTTCAGTGGACAAAAGCACTAATACTGCAGCTTTAAAATACCAGTATTCTCTTTTTTAAGTGTGGATTTTGATTTGATACCAGACAGTAGAAAGGTGGCACGAAATGAAGTGACACAGAAGGGACAATATGCATCAAAGGTCCCCAGCTAACTCAGCTAACTTGGAAACTAATATGAAATCCAAAACAATAAGTTCATAAAAAGAGAGTCTGAAAGCTGTATCCACATCAGAGCTGATTCGTGTGGCTCTGAGGACTGTGCGGACTGTGTTGTTCCAGCTACGATTGACAGCTATCTGTTTCCTGCTGGAGCACTCACACCTTTCCCGATGTTCAACCACACACAAATCACACTGTCAGCCTGTCCAGCAAGCCACTTAAATTTGCATCAATTATGCATTATATAATCAATGCCAAGTGCTGCTACTTACAGGAAAGTCTTTGATCAGTGACCTGATGTGACTCATTGTGGAGAGTTTCCTTAAACCTGCGTCCTACTTGTAGAGCTGCATTCCTCACATTTCACTGTTGTGAATCTTGCTGCTTTTTTGTCAAGGAAGAAATTCCCTTTGACACCCTCAGATATTTTAATCTGATTCTGATTTTAATAAAACCTTTTGCAGTGATTTTGAATTCATTACAATGTGTCACATTGACAGAACTACAAAATTAATAAGGTTGAAGAGAAAGGGGAAATTACTATAAAAAGTATGCTTTCAGTTTTGAAAGAAGCGGAATGATCACATGATACATCCTATCAGGAAGTAAAAATTACCTATAAACTTGAGCTGGTCATTTTAATGTGAGCGTTATTTTGTATTGCATTAGTTTCACAAAGGCAAAAAAGAGTAGATTTCTTATTCCTGTGATTAAATAATAAAATACAGTCACTCATATTGACATTAATTGTAATTGGCACCATATCATCAGTTGTTGTCTTGCTGTAGTTTAGTTCTAACTGCCCACTGTGTAGGATGACAAGAGAAGTCTACAGCAGCATAAATGGATCTCAGTGTGTAGGGGAAGGCGCTGTGCAATGGCGGCATCATGAGTCTCTGGAGCCAGAAAGTCTATTAACAGACTTTCATCGATGCGGCAGCAAGAGACTGATGTCATCATTTCACTGTAATTGCATCTCAAGTGTGTGTGTGTATGTATGTGTGTTTGTGTGTAAGCGTGTGGGTCGATGCTTGTGTGTGTGAGGATCAGTGTCATATATTTTGTCATACCTGTATCTCTCAATAAGTTTCCTGTTTTTTTTTAAAACAAAACTTATGATCCTTAATTTTTTGACACTGTGTGTATGTATGTTTGTGTATGTTTGTTACTCTGCTTCCACGAGCCTGCATAGTAGATAAGATACAGATGTGAAGCTCATTAAAGTCCCAGGGGTTAATAAAAATATATTATCTCAGAAGAAAGAAAACCAAAATCTACAGTGTCAAATTCGCTGACTCAGCTGAAAAGTACATTTGGAACCATCAACACAAACAATTTTTTTACATGGATAAATTTGAATTTATACTTTACAACACATTAAATAAAAAAAAAATTGAAAATCCTTTGCAGGGCAAACATGAACAGTTTAAGATGCTTTAGGAGGTAGCTATCTAGTTCTTCTCTGCACAACCTATTTCCTGTTGACAAGACTTCCGTTATTGTCACAGCTATGAATGTTTTCTGCATTTGTTTGTTTCCAATTTATTTCTGCTGTTATTGTTTAAAAGCCTCTGCTGAATCCTGGGCTGAGAGATCTGGCAGTCTGACTGGTGGCCCAAGTCCCACAACTATGCCTAAGGCACACCTAAAGTGCATCCATATCCAGAAAAAGTGATATCCTTGTCATTGTCCCTGAAACCTTTATATGTTATTTGGTTCCAGCCTTAATTTAAGACTAAAAAGTACAATCCTGCTTTTATTGTTAAAGGAACTTTACCAAAAATCTGACCATGTTTGAGCATCAGAGACACAGAAACCATCATACATGCTTTAATTTAATTTAATGACTGTAATGGTCTCATAACTGGCATATTTCAGAAAGAATTCATAGACTCCACATTGTACAGGATACAGCAGCCAGACTACTAACAAAAACTAAGATAAGAGATCACATTACTCCCGTCCCTAATGTCTTTACATTGGCTACACATCCATTATAGAATCGATTTGAGATTCGTTTTATGACTTTTAAATCACTTTATGGCCTGGTCACAGATTATATTCTTCAATTAACTGCTCTTTAACGTTCACATAGTCTGAGGTCCTCAGACAGGAGCTGGTATTGAATTGGTAGTTCCCATGTCATTATGTGAGACTAAAGGCGACAGAGCTTTGGCTGTTGGGAATCCACAACTTTGGGACAACCTGCTCTATAACAGATTTGCAAAATCAGGATCCTTCATCCTTTAAATTTCTTATAAAAAAACACACTTCTTTTGCAAGGCTTTTGAATAACCTAATTTAAAGTGATATTAATTGCATGCCACCAAATTTATAGAAAAGTTCTAGTCAATTGTAAAAATTTGATGAAATGTCAGTTTTTAGTTTGAGTCATAATCACAAAGAAAAAACGTGGCCTGCACTTGAAGGAAAAAAAATCAAATAACTCTAAAAGAAAAATCAATACTATCAATAACGATGATGCTAGTTGTGTTTGTGTAGTAAAAAAAGAAAACTAAATGTTATCTTTTGCTTCGTTCTGGCTGGACTGATGTGTAGTGATATTATATCATCACTACAGACCTAACATACATGGCCACATGAAGGTTAATGTAGAGCAGAATATATGTCTTTCCCCTGACCTGCCCTCATGTGGAACAACAGACAGCAGAGTCAACCAGACCCTGAGCTGCTTCCCCTTAAAGCTTGAAAAATATGACATGCACGCATGGTTGAAATAGGTGTGAATTGATACACACCCGTTCACCCTGCAGACTATTAATAGCGCTTACTTGAACACTATTTCCTTTCTCGCTGCTGCTAATGATAATGCAATAAATGATCCATCTGTGTGTGTCGCAGGTGGGGAAGGAAACAGTTCAAACCACCGAAGACCAGGTGATGAAGAGAGACATGCCTCCTGCGTTCATTAAGTAAGTCTTAGTCTGAAGCAGTGCACATGCCTCAGAAGAATAAGAAGCACTCTTGTTTCCTTGTGTACCTCCCTCTGTCCTGCTCTCGCCCACAGTCACTCACAGAAATACTCAGTGAGAAAAATATGGAAATGATCCACTTTATCTCAGCAGACAGAGAACTTGTTAAAAAGTGGATTCCAGGCGTTTTAATGTTAGGAAATGTGGCTGCGTTCCCAGCTGCAACAAAGAGCCACTTCTGAGGCTGAGCCTGGGTGACTGTCCAGCTCCAGCATCCAGACCGCTGAGAGGCTGTTTGTTGTTTTCCAGCTTGCATCCACAGAGCTGACATGAACTCTTGGGTGCCAGCTGAGAGCTGCTACTCAGCAATCATGGGACTCAGGCATCAGGCTGTATTTTCTGGGCTGTATGTGTGTTGCAATTTTATATCAAAGCTTTTACTGGGCCTTTACAGTGATATTATCTGCTTGCAGCTTGTTTCCTCCCTGATTTTATTTCCACTGATTGCTCATTTCTTAAAATCCAAATTTTTTTTTTTTTTTTTTTTTTAGGTTTTTAAGAATGGTCCTGACCTCAGTCTGGTCCACACACCGCTCTCTCACTGCGCACACATATGCAGGACACTACCCCATAAATCTCACTCACAGGGCTTAGGAGGGGGCATGTGGGAATGTGAACCTGCCTAAATATAGATGAACTAGCAGCCATCGATACCCTGACCAATGGGGGTCAGAAAGAGGAGGGACTTGGCTTTATTCAAGTGCTCCTAAAATCCATCACCTTCTTCAGGCTCTAAGCTAATCACTGACCTCCAAGGAGCAAATTGGCAAATTGTTTATAAATCCAATGATCACACCCCAATCTAGGAAGCAGAAACTTCTGAGCTTTCATGCCCCTTTTCTTGCATGACACCTTGCAGTGTTCTTTAATGCAGATGTTCTGGTTTTCTGTGTTGAATCTGTATGATTTACCAGGTGATAAACACTGTGTGTTTTCAGGGTGGAGAACTCATGCTCAAAGCTGGTCCAGGCTGCTCAGATGCTAAAGGCAGATCCATACTCTGTTCCTGCACGAGATTACCTGATTGACGGATCCAGAGGGATACTGTCTGGAACGTCTGACCTGCTCCTTACCTTTGATGAGGCAGAGGTGTGTGGGTTTTGCATCTTTACCTCCATGTGTGAATTGCTTTTACTTCAGATGTGTGGACTCTTTGAGGGAAATAAGCTGTATATAGCTCAACAGAGGAAGGAGGAGCTCAGCTTCAAGCGAATCTCAAATGCAGCCAGATCTAATCACTGAGATCAAATGACTTCCCTGTGTCATAACTCAGGATATGTACATGGCTGCCTCTGCTTATATCTGTGTGTATGTGAGAATGTCAGAAGCACCAGCTTGCTGTGTGTGTGTGTGTGTGTGTGTGTGTGTGTGTGTGTGTGTGTGTGTGTGTGTGTGTGTGTGTGTGTGTGTGTGTGTGTGTGTTAGAGGGCTGCTCCATAAGTGGAATCACGTTGGGCACGTGATTATGCTCACAATGTTTCACCACTAGCCTCATTTTTAAAGGAACAACTTCTCGCAGTCACAAGATGTACATCACAAGACTGTATACACACACACACACACACACACACACACACACACACACAAGATACCACACAAACAAGAGGGTGTCTTTAACGCTGTCTAAAAAAAGCTCATGGACACATTGAATTTTGTTCTCTAATAAACACTGTCTCATCTGGTTAACTTTATGTCTGTGTTGTGTTCTAGGTTCGTAAAATAATCAGAGTGTGTAAAGGTATCCTAGAGTATCTGGCTGTAGCTGAAGTGGTGGAGACCATGGAGGACCTCATCACTTACACCAAGAACCTGGGACCAGGTCAGCAGAAGCTTTATTTAAGCCGATTTAAAGTTGCCACATCTGAAGAAGAGCTTTTTTGCCTTGAGAGTGAGCATGTACCCTCAGCCCTCAGCCACAAACAATCTTGGGATATTGCAAGGACCTCCAGATAAAAAAGCCAGCTCTCAAAATCATGGGCTAATACAGTAAATTGGCAATGAAAGATATTCATTTTAAGGAAATGCAACAGTTCTTCAACAGGGTTCCTGTGTTCCAGTTTAGAGTGAAATGGTGAAGTTATGTGGTTAAGGATTTTGTAAGAAAATTCTCAAGAAAATAATCAGAAGATTATCTGATAATAAAAACAAATACAATTTATTAACATCAGTTACAAACATGTCAATGATTTGGAGCAATTGAGTCTTTGTTAAAGTCTTTATACATTCAGGAAACTGTATGAATAAATGTATGAATAATTAGTCATCGCAAATGCATCAGGCCTTTTGGCTTTGGAGCAAATCTATTCAATGGGCCACCTCAAAAACACAAATTGTGCAAACAACCTTTGTTTGAAACTCTGGGTTAAAGCTCTCTTGGGGTAAAAAACTAAATTAACTACTGACGGCTCCCCTGACACTAGGATGTTGTGATTAAGGATCAGAGTCTTTTCTCTGGCAGGAGAGCAGGACCATAAACAGTCTATTTATCATAAGAGGTAAAAGGTCAATTGTGTTGTCAGAGGACTGTGGCATAATGAGCTGGAGGAAATCTGATGCCAAGGTTTTCTCACACTTGACTGATGCCGTCATTGTATGAGATCAGTGGTTCATGATGTAATGATGTTTGGATGCTTTGGAGCTACTCATTTGATGAAAACACGGAGGGGTGCCCTGCAGCCTCTGATTGTTCAAGCATAGTTTAAGCCAAGCTGATTCCCATTTCCTGCTGTTTTGGTTTGATTTCAGTAACCTCTACATTTCACAAGACAATAAATTCTCCCCATTTTGCTCTCTTTCCTCAGGGATGACCAAAATGTCGAAGATGATTGAGGAAAGGCAGCAGGAGCTGACACATCAAGAGCACAGACAGATGCTAGTCAGCTCCATGAACACTGTCAAAGATCTGCTGCCTGTTCTTATATCAGGTGTGTGTGTGTGTATGTGTGTGTGCAACCGACTGTGCAGGTCACTGAGCATCCACAGTTGTTATAGCAACGCTGATAATTGCAGTCATTAGTTGCTGGGGATGTCAGACCGACTACACACACACACACGTCGCCCACTAACGGTTCTGCTGGTGTCTCTTATACTGTATTCTGCACCAGCAGAGGAGAGAAACACTGTTACAGCTTTTGAACGCTGTACATTCAAAGTGAATCTTCAATGAGGATGTGATGAAAGTTTGGAAAAAATGGTTCTGGACTAAGATCACTAATTTTCTATAATAATTTGTGTTATGTTAACAATGGATCGTATGATTACTACTACTAAAAATGAGTTGGTCACACCAGTGAACCTACAGTTTCCTTCAGGCTCTCATGTTGCTTTCAGGAAAAAGCCCTAATAAAAACACTGACTGTACTTTACATGCCCAACAGAAGAAAGAGGAAGTTAACAACTAAAGCATTTATCAGCAATATATTTTCCCCAGGGGGAGGGTGGAGACCAAACACAGAACTAAAAGCAAGTGAATATTGGACTCATGACTTCAATTGAATACTATTGTTCCTTTGCTCCTAAGCAACCGTTTACAGGTTTGCCATATATAGTTACAATTTGTTGCATCTGCTGCCCCCATGTGATTAAAAAAACTACTAATGCAGCTTTAAAACCACTCAAACTTATAGGGTTTTTAAATTTCATATTATTCCAATTGAATTGAATGGAATTAATAGGGGAGAAATAAAGTGGGAGATTTGCAAATAAATAGTGACTCTGTGAACAGTTTTATATCTTTTGTGATGATCTATGCTCCTCTATGGCTGGAATCATAAATAATCATATTTTTGTCCTCAGCTATAAAGATTTTTGTCGCAACCAAGAGCAGTCGAGGTGCCGGCGTTGAGGAAGCAGAGAGGAACAGAAGGTTCACCTTTGAAAAGTTGAGCGCTGAAATCAATGAGATTATAAGAGTCTTACAGCTCACCACTTGGGATGAAGATGCGTGGGCCAATAAGGTATGACCTGCGCTGCCATCTTGAACTCGATGATTTTTTTTTAACTTGATTTTCTCCATTTTATGCCCTAAACCCCAACAAAAAAAAAAACCTCCCCACTTACTTAAAAACAGTCACTTTTGTTTTGGGGTGCATGTTCACACACACATAGCCACACACTCTATCCACACATCCCTCTGTGCTGTAGAGAGCATCTTCAAAAAATTCACTCTTTACTTTGTCTCCACTTTTCTTTTTGCTCGATAGTATAACTCCTGGTTTTTCTTTCTTTTCCTTCTTTACCTTCTTCCTACATTCTTTTCCTCCCTGTAGAAGGTAAGCCTGTTTCTCTCCCCCTCTGCAATTTCCAGCATGCAAGTGTGTATGTGTGTGAGAGAGAGAAGGAAATATGTCTCCATGTTTACATTGTGTGTGTGTGTGTGTGTGTGTGTGTGTGTGTGTGTGTGTGTGTGTGTATATATATATATATACGCTCATATATATGTATGTATGTATGTATATGTGTATATCTGTCATGGTGGTATTTAACAGTAAGTATGTCTTGTGTTTTAATCCACTCTGTTATCTGATGTGATGATTTACAGTACACATGCTTCATCACTGTATTAACATATGTTTGTCTCTAGATGTCTATTTGAGTCAAATGGCATGAAACAGATGACAGTATATAAGTTTTTTAAGCTTTACAACTTCTATTTTTATATATGTATTTGAACTATAACTGCTTCTGAGTTTTCAGTCATGGTATTTTCTTTCTTGTGCTGCTCATGTTTAATGTGTGACACAGCTGTCAATAGCACATTATGATGCTGTTCTGGGCAGAGTATACCCCCCTGAAAAATATTTCTGGGCACATAAGTTAGAGATTGTGCAATTGGATCCTTCACATCTTCAGTTAAGATCTGCTCCAGTAGTCTAACCTGTAACCCTGCATGTTTTTCTGCACACAGCTGCCCCAGACACTGTCTGTCTTTTGTGTGCGTGTGTTTGCTGTGGAAATACTGCATACTTTGTGTATGAGCTGTTGCAATCATTTACTGTCAGAGTGTGTGTGGGGAAACCACTGGCACACGATGACTGTCCTCTGCTCAGGTCATGAATTATAGAAATAAACTGGTCGGTGTCCAGACACATCCATAATAGATGGGCTGTATTGAACAGTTCTACTTAAGTGGTTCATTCTCTTCTGAACTGGAAAAAGGATTTTTTTGTGCTCCACTTGGTATAAAGCAATGAAAGTGTTTGTGGCATTTTAGATGTGAGCCTGTCATCGCTCGTTAAATGTCCAATTTTCCCCTTCATCACCAGTAATTATTATTTCTTAACAATCAGTTCATTTATCAGTTGATTATTTGGGCCACAGAATTTCAGAAAACAATGTTTTTTTCATGGTAAATAAATAATTTATTACTACTTTACGGTTTAATAATGAACATTAATGAATGGTTGAGAGCCCGCAATTAAGTCAATGCATGTTTCTAACACAGTTATCATTTTGAACACACAGTATAAACTTTATAGTTACCAAGTTTGCTGTTATAAATGTCTGTAGATCATCTATTAATTAATAAAGTTTAACATATAAATTTCCTTTACTTAAAAGGAAAAGACTGGTGATAAACCAACCAATAATACTTGTTTATATAAAATCTGCTATATCTTATGGAAGATAAACACCAGCACTATAATGTATGTTGAATCAATCGGATTTAGACCAAAGGTTTACACTTTCAGGAAGACAAAACAGGCTGAGGGCTGAGTGCTACAGACAAGATAGGAGAATTGAAAGCATCACGACACAAACACATTTAATGTTTTTCTGGGCTTTATTAATGGTAAGAAAAAGATAAACACAAAAGCACTAGCCTCTTCCTTTAATCTGGGCTCACAATTTATTAACTCGTTTTATTTTAGCACATTGTTGTTGAAACAGTAATGAATTTGTAATGTAATTAGTTGATATAATGTGGAGTGGTACCTTCTTATTTAATGCCCTCTGCTGTTCAGACAAAAGCTATACATAACGTTGTGTTTTCTCTTTATCCAGGATATGGAGGCTTTGAAGAGATCTCTGGCTTTGATTGAGTCAAAGATGGCACAGGCCAAAAGCTGGCTCAAAGATCCTCATGGGCAGCCAGGTAGCTGTGTGTGTGTTTATATCATGTCTTCATTAAAAGCACTTTAGATCATATTCCACGGTCTCATCCTATGGTGTGCTGTCGTCTTTAGGAGATGCCGGTGAAGTTGCCCTGCGTGTGATACTGGATGAAGCCTGTAAAGTGGGAGAGCTGTGTGCTGGGAAGGAGAGGAAAGATATACTGGCAACCACTAAGGCTCTGGGACAAATGACTGACCAGATTGCAGATCTACGAGCCAGGTAGTGTGTTTGTATGAGAGAGTGTGAGTTAAACTTTTCACTACTTCTGTATTCTTCAAAGTATTTTATGTATATCACATGTAAACTGTGTGTTTTTTTTCTTTTATGACAGAGGGCAGGGCACATCGCCGGGGTGTGTGCAGCGCGCAGGCCAGTGCTCACAGGGCTTAGACCTGTTATTTGGCAAAGTGGACGGTGCTGCCCGCAGACTGGAGGCTTTAATCAATGCCAAGCAGGCCATTGCCAGGAGGCTGGACGCTGCACAGGTCAGATAAAACAACAACAACACAATAATCCATGTTAACCCTCTCCCTAGTGAATCATACCTCCTCTCTGAATTATACTTATCCTATTTCTAGCCATATTGTCTAGTTCATTACCAAGCAAGTGGTGAATTTAAGTGGTAAGCGTAGTGATCTTTTCACATTGTTGTATTGTTTCTGTACAGATTTATATTGCATATTTCACCAGTGGAGCTAAGTCATATATGTGTGCTCTTTAGGCCTGGCTGGCTGATCCTCACGGTGGTCCTGAGGGGGAGGAGAACATCAGAGCACTACTAGCAGAGGCCAAACGCATTGCGGATCTGTGTGAAGACCCCAAAGAGAGAGATGACATACTGCGCTCCATTAGTGAGATCGCAGGACTCACTGCCAGACTCGTGGAACTACGCAAACAGTACTCTTTCCCTTTTCTGACACTCAAGCATGACAAGTGATATTTCGTGATTGCTCCAAGTAACTCTTAGACCCTCTTTTCTAGGCACAAACTGCAACACCATGCCACTAATAGCTGGCATATTTTACCTGCCTGGAAAATTTGTTGTTGCCTGTCAACCTTGGGCTTCAGTCCTACCATAAGGTTTCAAACTGTTTGAATATGGTGTGGGACAAATGGGGGCTTTTTGTGGTAAGAGTAAAGTAAAATACCACTCATCTCAGACTTCAAGCCACTGAAGTTTATTTTTTAAGCCTGGGTTTAGAAGTGAGGTTACTCAAATAGTAACTATGGTAAATTAATCAAGCTAAAGACGAGTCACCATTACGTATATATTCTGTCCAATGCCCTTTTGCTTCATGTGCTACCCATAAAAGGAAATTGGTGATAAACATGACAAAGTAAACAAAGTAACCCAGCTGTTGTACAAATCCACACAACAATTATGTATCTGAACCTAAAAAGTGAAGAAAATGTGACTTTACAACTACACGATTACAAGATTTTGGGAGATTATCAAGTATTTTCAAATCTGAAACATAATATGTGGCTCTGTGAATTATCACAAGGAAACAGTGCAAGGTCACAAAAGAATTGCTAGCCTTATTAAACCTGTAATCCTTCAAACAACTGTACTTTATTCTACATTGTATAAATATTGTTTTAGTCCTCTAGCCTCAGATTTGTTAGTAATAATGAAACTCATCAGAAATGTACTTGAATGGTGCCAGAAAAAGAAGAACACACACTTGCACACACAACACTTCCAGTAGAGACCAGTAATACAAGCACCTATCTTTATGTAATGGTTACATAAGATGAGAATTGATGTTGTCAAAAGAAGATGAGAAGAGTGGCATCAGCCTTTGATGGTGGTATTTCCCTTTATGGTTGGTGTCTAACATGGGTCTGGTGAAATTGTAAAAAAATTACAGGTTGCAATCATCTGTCTGTCTGTCATTTTCTCAGGGGTAAAGGTGACAGCCCAGAGGCCCGTGCATTGGCGAAGCAGATTGGGGCAGCGCTGCTGACCCTGCAGTCCAAAACCAATCGGGCTGTGGCCAACATGAGGCCAGCCAAGCCTGCCGTCACCTTGGAGGGCAAGATGGAACAGGCCCTCCGCTGGGTGAACAACCCTGGAGTGGACGACAGAGGAGTAGGTGAGCAACAACACTGATCTTATGTGCCTTTTATTAGCCTTGTGTATGTAGATGGTGGAGGGGAAACCTGTTTGGGCAGCAGCTATGACTCTTGCAGGATCTTGAAATTTATGAGCTGTCTGTGGTGCATCAACAAACCAGAAAATATGAATGTGATACAGGAATGACTAAATTGGTAACTGATGTCATTTCCTCAAATGTCCACGGCATCTCATGCATCAGACTTAGTCATTCAGTGAGCATTGCATTATTTTCACAGTTTTGTTCTGTGCTTGTTGCTATATCTCTGTTGTGTCATCTGTTTGTTTCTTATTTTCTCCCATGCTTCCTTATGGGAGCAGAGTGTGAGAGGCTACAGTGGAACACAGGTATCTGCCTGTTAAATGCTTTCTTGGAAGATATAACCAAACACTATAGATATTAATAACACAGTGACTTATCCTGAAAACTTCATTAGGTCACCATATGTCACAAAATACACCAACCTCTAATGAAAGAAAGAAAGAAAGAAAGAGAGAGAAAGATATTTCAATCCCTTGCCTTCATATTATTTATTGGACCATGTTACTAATAAATACAAATATCTAAATAAGTATGTGTCATTATTGTATCTGTATTTTTAATGAACTACAACGAGATATTGGACACCTAGGTGTGATATAAAAAAGTGACTGTTGATGTGTGTTTCTCTCCAGGTCAGGCAGCCATTAGAGGAATGGTTGGAGAAGGGAGGAGGTTGGCAGGAGGCTTGTTAGGTCCGTATCGACAGGATATGACTGGACGCTGCGACCGAACGGAGGCTCTAATGGCATCTTTGGCAGACATGGCCGGCAGGGGAGAGGCTGAGGCTCCTCACGCACGAGCTACAGCTGCACAGCTACAGGACAGCCTCAAGGTAGCTCAGCTGTATCACAAACACACACAAGTCTATAAATTATCCTTTGCCATTTTGAAATGTATGCTGTGCAAAAAGTTCATTAAGTTTCCTAAAGTATCAAATATGTAAAGGCAAAATCTTGGGTGAAATGTGAATAAAAGGTGAAATGTAAAATATTTTCATTTGATCAAATGGTGCAGCCATAAAAAAATAAATAAATAAATAAAACATGGAGTCTTGGGTTTTTATATATGATGGAGTTTGGTAATTATTGAAAGTATTGGTGCAGAGCTCCACCTAGTGGACTGATACAAAAACTCTGCTTCTACCAGGACCTGAGGCAGCACATGCAGGAGGTGATGACCCAGGAAGTATCTGATGTTTTCAGTGACACCACCACCCCTATCAAACTGTTAGCTGTTGCTGCAACTGCTCCTCCTGATACCCCCAACAGGCAGGAGGTCAGTACCATACACAAACCTGTGCTGAATACAAATGTAGTTATAGGATCAATGCTCAAAGCTCCATTTATACTACAATATCCAGGTGTTTGTGTTTTTATCCGACTACACCAACATTAATGTTTGCTGTAGGTTTTTGAAGAGCGTGCAGGAAACTTTGAGGCCCACGCAAGTCGTCTGGGGGCGACCGCAGAGAAAGCTGCTGCCGTGGGAACAGCCAATAAGAGTACAGTGGAAGGGATCCATGCTGCTGTGAAACATGCCAGGGAGCTCACACCACAGGTGCTTCTGTTTGTTCTACTATTTGCATGATTGCATACACTGATGAAACGCAAAGCTGTCAAAGTATGTCATGCACTGTCTGACATGTGTGTGGGTGTTCAGGTGACCTCTGCTGCACGGATCTTGTTGAAGAATCCAGGAAACAAAGCAGCGTATGAGCACTTTGACACCATGAAGAACCAGTGGATTGACAATGTGGAGAGACTCACTGGTGAGGATTCTCTAAAGATTTCTTCAGTTACTTAAATTATCCACAATTTCACATAGTTGCAGTGTTACAGTAGCCTAGAACAAATAAATTACATTAATATATGAGTTAATGCCTGTGTGTGTGTGTGTGTGTGTGTGTGTTGCCTTAGGTCTGGTGGATGAAGCCATCGACACCAAATCTCTGTTAGATGCATCTGAGGAGGCTATAAAGAAAGACATCGACAAGTGCAGAGTTGCCATGGCAAATGTTCAGCCTCAGATGCTTGTTGCCGGGGCAACAAGCATAGCAAGACGAGCTAATCGGATCCTGTTGGTGGCTAAGAGGGAAATGGAGAACTCTGAAGATCCGCGGTTCAGAGACTCAGTAAAACATGCGTCAGACATCCTCTCACACACCATCTCACCCATGGTGATGGATGCCAAAGCAGTGGCTGGGAACATACAAGATAAAGGTACATGAATACACTACGCAAACACATGTTTAAGATAATGTGCTGTATGAAAATGAAAGGCACGGGTTCATTTTCTTTTAAATGGTCACACACCTTTCACGCAGCTCTGCAAAAGGCCTACTTGGACTCTTGTCTGAGGATCCTGGCTGCAGTTGGAAAAGTTAGAGAAGCTTTCCAACCTCAGGAGCCCGACTTCCCTCCTCCACCTCCTGACCTGGACCAGCTCCATGTAAGCACACATACAAACATTTGAACTACATTTGAAGAACCTATTTCTTTGATATACTGTAAGCTGTAAGTTGTAAATGCTTCAAGACAGATAGGGACAGTGAAAAAATAATTTCTCATCAGCGTTTTTTGGACAGTGTAGCTGCTCAGTGCCCTATACAAGCTGACTGGTTAGTGTTGCAGAGTGGATAAACACTTAAATTTCTGTGGAAGATTGCATGAAAGGTTAAGACTGAATAAATAATAATAATGTGAACAAATCATAGCTCAGTTTTACCAGGTGAGCCACATTTTTTAAAGGTCTATATGTAGTGTTTTTAACTGATTATTGCATCGTTCACATTAATCTGGAGAATTAGTTTTTATTTGTATATAAGTGAAACAATCCCAGTAAAAATAGATGCAGCATTAAACATGATAATGTTATAACTAACTGTCTCTCATATCACCATATGCTCTTGAACTCCATATTTGTAACTATTTGTGTGTATTTTCCAGGTCAGTGATGAGCAGGCACCACCCAAGCCCCCGTTGCCAGAGGGTGAAGTGCCCCCACCCCGGCCCCCTCCCCCAGAGGAAAAGGATGAGGAGTTCCCGGAGCAGAAAGCTGGGGAGGTGCTGAGCGAGCCCATGATGGTGGCAGCCAGGCAGCTGCATGATGAGGCACGCAAGTGGTCCAGCAAGGTCAGTTTGCATAAACACACAGAAATATACAGTTTGCATATTCACCCCATCAAATGTGTGTAATTTTACTATTAGTAGCACACACACAGTTATTGGTTAAATAAACTAACTCGTTAGTGATATCTCTATGTCATGTTAGCAGACATTGAAATGATCGCAGGATCTTGTGTTCTCTCTCGGCCTATAATGCACTTGTCCGCTGAGGAAGTGTCCTCTCTTTTCCAGGGAATATCCTGAAATCAAGTTGTTTTTATTTGAAATCGTGTTGATCCTGAGATGTGGAGATGAGTGGCTTCCAGTATCAGAGCAAAACTGGAAACTGTCATCTGTTTGAGATGTCAGCATCTAAGACAGTTAATGGTTTAATGTACATGCACACTTACATGCACAAAGTAAATATCAGAAGAAGAGTCATGTGTGGAGAGACAAGCCAGTCTCCTGCCAACACCAGAAATAAGTGTAATATATTTGAAGTTGATTTCTACACTCTTGTCTATGTTGGTGTCTATGTTCCTTCCATATGTGTGTCTAAGTGTTTTTATGTGGAATAACTGTTTATAGGAACAGTACTGTGACTATAACCATTGATTATCCAGGAATAATGCCCTCTTGCTCACTTTGTGAAGCTCATGACTCTTGCATGGTCTATGCATCTTTGGAAACCAGACACAAAAATACCATAAACAGTATGTATAAACACCTACACACTTGTAGACTCTTAAATACACCAGAACAATGCCAACCACTGGTTTTGGTTACACTCAGACTCTATTTGATTATGCAAATGCTTTACAAACTTTCAACTCAGCCACAGCCTCAAGGCACTTCATCCACCTGCTATCTGTCCAAACCAGCTCCTTTCCTCTTTTTTTCCACCAATATCATCTTTGCCTGTGCAATTTCACCTCCCCTCTCGCTGCTCCTTCACTCTGCTTGCATTCTCTCCTCCTCCTCCTCCTCCTCCTCCTCCTCCGTCTTGTAAATCTTCTGTCCTCTCTTCTTCCATCCAGTGCCTCTCATACTGTACTAAATGCCTCCTTTTCCCATGCTTCCCTTCTTCCTGCCATTCCTGCCCCTCTTCTTCTCCACTTTCCTCCTTTTTTCCCCTCCTCCCACCCTTTTTGCCTTCTTCCCTTTCCTTCCCATCCCAATTGACCCCACTCCTCCAACCACCACCACAAACAACCCCAACCTTGCCCCCACTCGCTGCCCTGCCCTGCCGTGCCCTGCCCAGCCTGAGGATGAGGAGGCAGTAGAGGAGAGGGAGGTAGATGATGAAGATGAGTTTACTGATGGTGAGGATGACTATGAGCCAGAACTGCTGATGATGCCCTCCAACCAGCCTGTCAATCAACCCATTTTGGCAGCTGCCCAGTCTCTCCACCAGGAGGCGCGCAAGTGGTCCAGCAAGGTCTGCGCACATACATGCACAATGAAGAGCACACACACAACCAGATGTGGGTCAGATAGTATTTGTAAAATGACAAGTGTTTGGAGCCGCTGGGAGGATCTTGAAGTACTGTGTGACCCCACGCACACACACATCCACGCATGCAAACACACAAGAAAAGACAAAGAAACCCCCTCTGGAGTACTAGCCCACAATCACTGTGTGTGTGCAAAAAATGATGAGCTCTGCATCTGCCACTACCATGGAAACCTCCAACCAGCTGTGGCTGCTGTTTTACTGTTATTGCATCACACTCAGACATGATTGCCACGCAGTTATGCTGATGCGATGCTAAGGTTGCACTAAATGTGTAGGATTGTTGGAATGGTGAGTTTGTTGTTGCACCACCTGGATAAACTGGTACTGGCTTCACAAGTCCCCCCATCACTGTTATCAGTCACTCGTTGTCTGGTCAACCTGTGAAGCCAATGATGACAGTTTCCCAATGACTTCTGGGTGACATAGCTTTGACACTAGACTGCCTGCTTGGCCCAGTGTGATCACCTGCCTGTGCTTTTTAGTCACTTCCTATACTGTGAAACTCACCTCATGGGTACTAACGTCAACTGATTGTGATGTAGGGGAGATGGTGAGAACCTCAACGCTGTTTTCCTCCAAAAGTATGGTTATAAATTTCAGAATGATCCTCCTCCATGAGGATCGAAGAGTATGTGCTAATGTATACTGCCACTGCATGCATGCTTTGTGCTTATCACGCTTGTAAATTTAGTGCCTGTTTTGCTTTTTAATTCAAATGCATTGCAAGAAATCAACATTTCTTTACTGTTTGATAGCGCTGTTTTCACTATCCTACATTTTAATTATCATCAGAAAAAGGAGTGGAAACATGACCCATACAATATATTTCTCTTGCATTCTTATATCTTATCCAAAGCCATGCTTTTCTCCAGTATCCTGCTTGCTCACAGCTCTTACTGCTTCCTCCTCTGCTCCCTCCCGCTTCTTCACAGGGTAACGACATCATTGCAGCAGCCAAGCGGATGGCTCTGCTGATGGCAGAAATGTCTCGACTGGTGCGCGGTGGAAGCGGGAACAAACGAGCACTGATTCAATGCGCTAAGGACATCGCCAAGGCCTCGGACGAGGTGACAAGACTGGCTAAAGAAGTGGCAAAGCAGTGCACTGACAGACGCATCAGGACTAATCTGCTGCAGGTGAGAACACAAAGACACAAACACATAGGGAAAAGTCCTCTATGTCTTTTATAGAGATTACATTACTTTCTCTTCTCAAAGGTGTGTGAGCGCATCCCTACCATCAGTACTCAGCTGAAGATCCTGTCCACTGTCAAAGCCACCATGCTGGGACGAACAAACATCAGTGAGGAGGAGTCTGAGCAGGTAAACTCACACAGAAAATAACTAACTTACAGGGATATAGTGATACAGAAAAAAATTGATTAAGTAAATAAATAAATAAAATAAGTTCAAAATGGATTGCGTGAAATCAGTATGACTAAATACCTATTTATTATTAAAAGTATTTAAAAGCTAAGCTAATGGCTAAAGGCTAAGGTGGAGATATGGATATTTTAAAATTATTAGCTTTTCCTGCTGGAACCTTCAGTAAACCAGCAGTGGAAGATGTAAGTCTACTTGTAGGTATATATGTGTATAATTAATAAGGGAGTTAGCAAAGTAGCTGGGTCACCCATTAAAGCCTGTGAATATGAGGAGGAGCATCTTAAAATCAGTTCTAAATGTAAGAGGAAGCCAGAGCAGTTTTGAATGAGCTGAAGTCTCCCAGATTTTTTTTTAAGAGGCCATTAAAAAGGACATTATAGTAATTGAGTTTATTCCACAGTGGAAAAATTATGCTTTTAGCTTGTTGATATTGAAGTTTAAATCTGGATTAGAACAGCACAGAGACTTGAAACCTCAGGTTTAATCCAGGGTTTTAATTCCCCAGGTTATTGGACAGCATTTCTCTTTTTGTTTTGGGGCAGGGGTAGTATGATTTCTAGTTTCTGACTATCATCATTTTGTCCCATCTCGGTTGCCATTTATTAACTGCTTCACATGTTCCCCTGACCAGGCCACAGAGATGTTGGTCCATAACGCCCAGAATCTGATGCAGTCAGTGAAGGAGACCGTCAGAGAGGCAGAGGCAGCCTCCATCAAGATTCGCACAGATGCAGGATTCACCCTTCGCTGGGTGCGCAAAACCCCCTGGTACCAGTAAACAGACCCGGTCACTGAAACCAGTAACACTCTAAACTTGGCGACGACAGCACACACCTCATGTAGAAGTAGCAAAGTGCATACTCATCATGGGTGAGTGGGCACTTCTTCAAGGAGGAAACTGCAGGTGATTTTGATTTATTCTCCACTGTAGTCTGGGTGTGTGTACCAGGACCATTTGATTTGGTACCAAGCAGGTTTCAGTTATAGTGAGTGAATTCAGCTTCCCTTTATCTGTAACTTTTTAATAAATATTTTTGGTATGTTGTGTTACAAGAGTTTATCCAAATCCCAGGTATATATTTTTTGCATGAAAATTTTTTCTATTTTCTAAAGGCAAATTATGACATTAAGATATTATCTCCTAGAGGACATTTACTTTTCATTCATTTTTTTCAGTGAGATTTTCTTATTGTCTATTGTATATACAGTAATAATTTGTTTTATGGACAACACTCAGCTTTGAGCTTTATCCACTGAGTTTGACACTAAAGTGTGGAGTCTTGTGTGAGCTGATGACGGGCTCGCCTCTCGTCATGTTTACTTTTAGTAATAACACTGTTCTTAACTGTGGATCTAAAAATTCAAAGGTGATACATCCTCACTGCAGCCTTGTGATGTTTATACTTGAAGAACCTAAAGGTCTTCTATATTAAAGGCGTTACGACTCTTAGGCAAATGAGTTTCAAAAGCAATTGTATAATTTGAAAAAAAAATATGGTATGGTTGTCAATTAAAACAGTTTTTTTTTGTTGACTGCAGGAGGGTTGTAGTTGGCAGTATGACTGGTCAAGTCAAGGTTGGTTCAGATGTTTTTATGTGTTTTGAGTACTTTTTGATTTTGTTGAACTGTCACAGTGAACAATGCCAAAGGATTTGTTTTATTACTGTAAGCTTCATGAAGTTCTCTTGACACACCAGATCCAGGTTATTAAAAACATGGAAGACCATTTTCTGTGGAGGCCCTGGAGTGCTTTTTG
This sequence comes from Rachycentron canadum, assembly GCA_038496675.1. Lineage (NCBI taxonomy): Eukaryota > Metazoa > Chordata > Actinopteri > Carangiformes > Rachycentridae > Rachycentron > Rachycentron canadum. Next base: position 9,296,026 of record CM076659.1, on the reverse strand, counting down.
TGGTCTGTTCATTTTTTTTTTTTTTTTTTTTGAAAAAAAAAAAAAGAATATTTTCTCCTGCTCTGCATTTTTTAAAATAATTGTATTGTTTTATTTCTGTGCTATCACTGTAACAGTTGAACTGTTGGATTTCCTTCCCCCAAAATAAATCAAAATCAGTGATTTTTCAACAACCATCTAACATCCTGTTTGTAGACGTGTGTGAGCTCAGTAGTCCCCCTCTGGATTCTCTGAGGCATCAATTTAATTCAGATTTTCTAGATGACCCAGGTGGTTTGAGAACAAAAACAACCTTTAAATGTGACACTCATTGCAAGTACAGCAGTCAAATTTATCTTAAGGTTTAACTCAAAGTGTTTGTGTCTGGAATAATTGCAAAGCAGTTTAGTAACAGGAAACTCAAAATTACAAGCAACCAGATCAGTGAATGTACATTTTTTTTTTTTTTTTTTTTTTACACAATGGCTGGGTAAATTTAACAGTTAAACAGAGAATTTGTAAGTGCGTGTCTGTGTGTACGTGTGAAGCCTCTTCTCTCAAGGCAGTGCAAATGAGCCGCCTCCATGATGGCTGGGGACAGAGCTCTGAACAGCAGCACCGAATGTACAACTGCATTTTAGTTTTTATTTGGGCCTACTGAGCATGTAGCAGTCACTGACCCCTCACTGAGAGCGACAGGGTGTAGTTCTGTGTGTACTTGATGTGTTCATTCACACCCTGAATGTATTCTGATAGCTTCTAGCCCTGCCAACACATCTGCTGTGCCTTGGAAGAATAAAAGACTATAATTCAAACAGGAGTCGGCCTCTTAAGTCACTGATACCACTATAACATAAAAATGATAGTGTTGTGAGGGAATGTGGATTTAAACCTTTGTGAGTTATGATTCATCCTGGGGAACAAAACAAATTTCATGACAAATTAATCAGAGTCAGTAGGATTCATCCCAGGACCATGAACAAGATTTCAAAATAAAACATTGGCTATTTGTTGAGATATTTCAATCTGGATGAATCTGCTAGAATGACTGAAACAGCACAGATAAACACATTGTTTTAAAGCTTTTATAAGACATCTTATACACTAAAATAAAGATTCAACTTCATACAAGATCTTTAAGTAGTATTTTCCACGTGGACAATTGATTGTGCAAATGCTGTGCTGAGTAATGCATTCAAGATTGTGTGAGGATCTTTTTGATTTCTGAGTGCATTTGATACAACTGTTCCCAACCCAGAGATGAGCTAGTGATTCAGACAGTCTGCCTAAATCACCAGCTCATCTCTGGGTCATACAGGTTGTTGTAATCCCTTACTTAGTCAAATGTTGTACCTTTGATATAAGATATATTTACGATATACTTCCCTCAGGTCTTTAAAACATGCAGTTTGTGCTGTAGTGTGTGCTTTACAAAGCACTACTCATACAAGGCCACATTAAAGAGTGAATGTGTGCAAAAATACCTGCACTAAAGACAGTGCCTCAAGACACACTGCAGCTACTCAGAAAGTAGATACACAAGATTTTTCAAAAATAAACGTGTGTATAAAACTGGCTACCTTTTATCGTGTAAAATGGTTTTCAAAGGCATGGCTGCTTACTCTTAGGCAACGTGCAAGTAAGATTGTAAATCTTGAAGATATGAGAAGCAAGGCAGTGAGCTGTGAGTGTCCCTTTTCAAAGTAAAATATTCCCCTCAGGCAACACTCGGAGGGTGTTAAGCGCAGGAAAAGAATAAGAAAAAAATATTTAAAAAATGAAAGAGGAATGGTTCGTATAATGCACCACAATCAAACTGGATTGAACCTAATAGCACTTCAACAAGGTCACACTGATTATTAAGGCATCCCTTTACAGGCCACAAATACCATCCAGTCGTATATATGTAATGCCAAACACATAATAAATAACTGTTAGATTGCAAAATCGTTCATTAATAACAACAAGACGGAGGGTATATAAGACTTATTGGAGAGCTGACTGAGCTGTGTGGCAATCTTGCCTCCTATTTGGCACATTGGATTGTTGACCTTCGGCATCTGTCATTACTCAGGTCCGCACTTGGAATTTCCCGGCTTTAGTCACATATTTGACCCCTTTAAATGGCTTGTACTTCTCTCCGTACATGTCAAGACGACTGACCTTGAGACCTGTGCAGAGGGGAGAAAAGGAAAGTAAGTGGTGGCTGAAAATGCGAATAAAATACATCTTGAGGGAAAGAGCGTGGCTAGTGGACTAGTTTAGGACTACCTGATATGGCCAGCTGCTGTATCTTCAACTCAATGTTGAGTGAAGGGTTCTCTTCAGGTTTGGGGGCTGCAGCCTGCATACTCAGGCTGCCTCGCAGGTTTGGCAGCTTCTGAGGATTCAGTTTCCCAATGTCCCAAACTAGCACCTAAGAAAACAAAACAGACTTTTTTTTTTGTTTGTTTGTTTTATTTTCCTTCTAATGTCACAAATTAATAATCAAATAACTAATAATCCGATATAAGTATATTAATTATTATTTGGTTAAAGCATTTGATGAGACAAAAAATAACTGAGCAGTATGATGGATACTGAAGGTCTCATTTTAATCACTGCTCTGGGAAACCTTGTATGTAGTTGGTTACCTTGGTAGCCAGGTCATAGGTGTAATTTCCCTGTGTGGCTGTGAGGTTGGCACTGAGTACAGTTTTGGGCATGTGGATAGTAACCATCAAGCCCTCCACCGTCTTCCCCATGGTCTGCTTGGGTCCGATCGTGATGTCCAAGCGACCACAAGGTCCAGTCTCAAAGAAACTGATGTTCTGCTTCACATACACTGGAATGGCTACGAGACTGAGGACAGAGACAGACTTGACTGAGCACAACACCATGAACAGTCACATTTAAACAACACAAAATGCATGTATATTTCACACCTGCTGACAAAAGTGATAGATTTCATTTTGCTTACTTTTGAGAGCTGACATGATAGGTCATGAGTGTAAAGTTCCCATCTGGCGGGATGAAAGAAAGGACACGCTCTGACTCCCAACGCTTAAACCGCACACAAGGGTGGAAACTCACATCATCCAAAAGACGAGGATTCTGTCAACAACAGCCAGAGAGTTTTACTCTTGCACAAACACACAAGCAGACCCAAATAAGCACAATGTTATGGGGAAATGAACCCACCATAAAGGACAGAGTCAGGTCAGGCATCCCAGTGAGTCTTACACAGGCTTCAATTACACCCTGGATCTCAGCAAACACTGTTGTGCCTTAAAAACAAAGTCGAAAAAGATGCAAGCACGTTTAGTCACCAGACAATTATATCCAACACTTGTGTCAAGAATATGCTCCTTATTTATAGTGATCAAACATGTTTTTGTACCTGATTTGTCCAAAATGGCATCTATTTCTTCTATCACATCAAAATATGCCTCATTGTTGGTGTATTTAACACCGGCCCGTCTCCAGGGGATATTAGACAATTGACCTATTGGCAGTGTATCTCCAACATTACTACCTCCTGAAAAACACACAAAAAAAGGGGGAAAACATCAATGTGCATATAGGTTTTATTTCAAAGTTGGTTATCAGATGTCAGGGTAACATCCATTTACCTGTGAGTGTATTGACGACTGATCGCAGGATGGTGGGAGGCCTGATCATCTCCTTCAGGACGTTGGACTCTGTTGCTAGAGGAAAGCCATTGTCCAGCATCTCCTCCAACAGCTCGTACACCGTCACAACATTGTCCTTGATGACACCTTCTGAGCATTCTCCAAAGTAGTCCTGTTGACAAAAACCCCCATTACACTAAAACAAACGCTAGACTGACGCATGTGAACAGTGTGTGGAATATTCATTTTCACTGTTTTTGTACATGCAGTATGAACAATACACTGAATTTGAGAGTGTGTCATTTTTTATATTGCAAGTATGGAATAAAGAAACTACTAGTACTTTGCTACTGAAGGGAAATTCTGCAATACTTGCACACACGGATGTCCATCACCCTAACCTCACACTGTGAAATCATGTGCAATTTCTTGTAACATGTAGTGGCTCCTCTGTTTCCTTTGAGCATTGCATTACCAGGAATTACTCTACATACAGCATCACACTCAAAAGCAAGTACACAATCCAGCATTTTTAGTATCTACAGCATTTTGACTTTGGAGCCTTCTTAATTCTGTTGATGTGAGAAGACACTGCAAACTCAAAACCTACTTAGAATTAGGATGTAGTACAGAATAAGACCACAGCTCATGTTAACACTTAAAACAACAACGCTCATCTAAAATGTTTCTGATCCTTTTGGGGGGACACAGAGCCCCCACAGGGAAGGACAGAAAAAGAAAAACATGGAACAAATGATATGAAACTGTATAAAATACAAAACTGGGCTGAATTGATATGATTTATATAGTGAAACATAAAGACAAAGTAAAGAGTTCATTTTCATCTTCATTTTACTAAAATTATAATAATTTTAAATCCTTTTTTTTTTTTTGCTTCCTCTATCACTGGTAATGACTGATATACTGTGAGGTGGAGGGAAGTGAACTTTTTATTAGCATGTGTGAAAACCACTGGTATGAAGCCACAAGCCTTATGAGATGAGAAAAGAGTCTATACTCCACTGCATGTTGCCTTCTAGCTGTATGTTTAAAGCAAACTATGCCTTTATGGACCTGGCTTTGTGCACCGGACCACAGTCATGCTGGAACAGAAAGGGACCTTCCTACAAAGTTGGAGGCTTCGAATTGTCCGAAATGTCTTGGTGAGGTGAGGCAGTAAGATTTCCCTTCGCTGGATCTAAGGGGCCCGAGGCCAACGCCTGAGAAACAACCCCACAGCGTTATCCCTCCTCCACCAAGAGGTAGGTGTAACGTGTGTGTGTGCCCTAAACGAACAAACCTGAAATGTGTCTGCCACCCTGTGCAGGAACTCAATGACAAACAGCGGAGGGACCTCGGTCTGGATGACAGAGAGGAAGAAGAGCTTGCCCCTGAAGATGCTGATGAGATAGTGGTGTGGGGTCTGCAGGACTGGGGGCACATTCTCCGGCTCCGCTGCCTTCTCCTTCGCCTCGAAGAAGTAATCACACACACTCCGGCTGATGACACTCTTCCAGTGTTTCTCCAGGAAGATGTCCCCCGAGTGACTGATCAGGAACAGACTGTGGATCATCGCAGCTGCAACAAGGAGCCGGTTGTTGTTAGTTAGAAGTGGGGCTGAGTTACAGAGACAGCGGGTTTGTCCTCATCAAGCTTTTTGTTCGTCGACAAATCAAAATAACGCAGTGCAACATTTACCTACTGTCAATCTGCCAAAGTAACTTCACTCTCGGGTAATTTAACCGGTTGACTAGCAAAATGATATTGGCAAGTTTTTGTTTTTTTGTTTTGCTTTGTTTTGTTTTTTTTTACCATCTGCATCCGACTACTAAAACAAAACTAACACGAGGATATTAAAGCGTTAAACAGATGACAACAGAGGCAAAGTTTGACCTACTGTTTAAAGTTTTTACCTGCTGACTTCAGCTGAATGTGCCAAGACAATTACACGGGGCCGATATGGCAGAAAAACGCGAGCAGCTGAGGAGACGCCTGCAGATCTAAGGGCACGTAAACGCAACGTTGTCACGAGCTCGTGTCAACAAATAAAAACATTAAGTCCCGAAACTATTTAGTGAACAACCGATGTGTTTTCCGATCCGTTCAATTATTAACCAACACCGGCCTCGAACTGATCGGTACGTTCAGAGCAAAGTTTAAGACTTTTTAGTCAGGCGAGGTCTGCGGGCAGCTATGTGATAATTTAGTGCCCTGAGTTACGCCTTTCAGGTGCTCTGGCCGTCCCTTCTCACCATGGATGTGATGTGATGTGAAAAATATACGTTGTTCTCACAGGATAACAGTTTTTAGCCCTTAGGCAAAAATGTGGCAGACCCCCCATATCCCAAACTTTAACTCTCAAGTTTAAGAAAATAAGCAAATTGCTGCCATAATTACATGTAGACTTTTAAAAAAGAACTTTTATTATACAAAATACCCATAAGAACAATTATTACACAGATAAACACAGCATACACACGCAACTTATAATAGTCAATTAAGAAACTTGTACATTAGCAAATACATAAACATAAATGAGCAAATTAAATTTAATAGATAATGTTTACACTTAATAGAGGAATAATAATAATAATATATGAACCACATCACCATCAATAACAAAACAGACATAAAATGGTCTATATATTTGAACTTCGTTTAGAAAACCTGAGATTGACCAGAGCGAAATTTAGTAGAAGTCAAGTAAAATTATAACCAGGGCCAGGAAGACAGCTCTGGTTTGGTCTTGGTCTTGTGTGTGGAGCTGAATAGTATAAAGTATTAGTATATAAAGTATTTCTGATTCTGGTCTGATCTAAACTGTAGAGTCAAGTGAAAATGTAAACCTTTCAATGGTTCAAATAGTTGCTCTTTAACAGGTGTGCTTTTATCACCCCACGAAACATGCAGAAGCAGCAGCACAGATGTGAAACAACCCAGTAAACATCTGCTTAAACTAATGTGAATAAATGCCTTCCCTGTTTGCAGCTGCATGAAATTAAATTCATTTTCAGACACTTTATTAATATCCTATAGTGCACTGAAATTTTATTCTTCTCCTTTAACCCTCTTATTCTATATATTAAATATCTATCTTATTCTTCTCTTTTTACATTGCTATTGTCTTATATAAACAGCTTTGCATTGCATTGTGTTTAATTTAGTAAATTATTATGATAATATAATATGAATTATTATATTATTATTGCCTCGTTGCTGAAATATGTTTAATAAATCTCACCTAGTTTGTAAAAAAAAAGGAAAAAAATGGGTGGTCACGTGTGTCTCTATAACACTTTGTGATTGGTCAGAAAGGGGCATCAAACAGTCCCGGGGAAACCGACGGGTGCCTGCGAGGCTTAATTCGGGGCAACAAACTCCTTGAACTCTGTTAGCACGACCGCATTTTCATACCGGTTAAGGTGATCGCAACGTGCTCCGGTGTTGTCAACCATGGCCTCTGAAGAACCTAAAGCAAAGAAACCTAAACTTTCAGAGGAGGAGAAGACGGAGTCTCCAACCAAACAGACTCCAGACAAACTAAGGTGACCGACAAATTAAAAAAAAAAAAAAAATTTAACTCAATAATAAAATAAAAGCTAACAAACTAGCTCTTGAGGAGACGCCACCCTCCTCTAAGTTGTTTGAATGCTTATGTGAGCTCAAATGTTCAGTTTGCAGAAATGTGTTTTACATGAATGCATTGTCGATGCTCGGGCTTTATTGTGTTGGGTTTGTTTGTTTGTTTGTTTGTATTTTAGCTCAGTAAATGTTTGTGTGAAGTAAACGCTGTGGGAGAGGAGGGGGTCGCCGTCGTTTGCTTGAAGTCTCGGTGCAGTTACCCTTTAACCTGCAGCTAATAACAGTTAGCTCCTTGTGCACCTGGGAGCATTGAGATGCCGCTGTAGTCAGTTTGGGCCTTTTTGTCCAGGTGTGTGCGCCAATATGTGTATTAAAGCTCAACGTGACCGCCGCGTGTCCCTGGATGTGTTCAAGCTGCGGGAAGAAATACTTGGGCTGATCTGGGCCAAGGATTGCTGCAGAAAAGGCTGACCTGAGCCAAAACAATGAATTGCGAAGCAGTCACGTGGTCGTGGATATCTAATGTTTTCATGTGCTTTTTTTTTTTTTTTTTTTGCCCCCCCCCTTAAATAAGTCTTCATCGGGCCAAGTGTGCCACGCGGCTGGAGCCATCACTTATCAATGTGCCTCTTTGATCTACACGATGCCATTTAGCTTCAAAGCAGTGAGTGTATTGAGGCTAGACTCGGCAAGACAAGCCAATCACCAGACAGAGACAGACTGGCCTGGCCTCCCTCCTTCAGATGCCTCCAATCAGTCACCCCCGAGTAGGAGGAGCTGTGGTAGCAGGGGTAAATCGACCTACCCACACATTGAGGTAAAATTGTGAAGTTTTCCAAACCATAGCTCCCTGAAACGGTTATTAGGTTATTCAACAGGTTTGTCAGTGCCTAGCTGTTACACAAAGAGATGTCTGCTGCACGGTAAGACTATGCTGACACAAAGGGAGCTGATCTAAATCCAGGCATTGGTTCTTGTTTGGTGTAATTGGCTGCAGGAGCCCAGTTATCATCTGACTGCACATTAGCAGATGTGTGTGCTGTAGAAAATGATACTGTGGATGTGGCGTGTTTTTCAGGCAGTCACTCGCTTCTCTTTATTTTTTAAAGAGCAGCCTGTCCACGTTGCATGTTCTTGCTGCATTAAATCTTTTCCTAGGGGCGATTTGTAGGAAGAAAGGCTGCATGGGAGAATGTGGTGGCATCTGTCAGGGGCTGTGTCTTTCTGCAGATGTGAGTTTCCCAGAAACACAGACTAGATTGTGTTGACATCGAGACACAGATATGCATGTTCTGTAAAGGTGCTGCCACAATCGCTTGGTCTATTTACAGTGTTACTCACAGATCATTAAGTATTTGCTTGGAAAAAAACTAGAGTTTCAGACTCATTTACAGCCATACACACGGTTCACTGGTGTAAGACAACTTACAGTGGAAATGTCATGTGCTGACAGAAATTACAGAGGTGCCTGTTGTTGTATTATTTTAAGCCTCAGGGGTGGGAATGTTGTTCAGAAATTTTTTTTTTTTTTTTTTTTTGGCCAGGACAAGATTATAATCTGTAATGAAATTCAGGTTTTGAGCCCAGTTGTTTGCTTTACACAAACAGAGAGGCACTCAGCAGTAGGTTGTGTGCTCTCCCGATGTTGCCTTGCTGAGAATATTATAACATGGTTACATGCATGACAGACCGGGTGCCTCTCTGCTGACCACATTCATATTCTTTTGTTGAGTCATCTTTGTTTTGGATCAATGTCTCACGGACATTTATTACTTCTGCTTTTCTGGTATTGTGAATTGGAACTTTTAAATCATGTGATTGAAGTCACATGGAAACAAAGCTGTGGGTTTTGCAAATAAATGGTCAACAATGGGATAAATGCAGCACATTCAGTGGAGAGGGCAGGCATGAAATTTTCCTTTTCTACAAATGAGCGCTGTCTGCTATTTTAACGAATCAACCAGCCAGTGCAAAGAAGCTATAACTGATTTCAAATCCAGTTCACCTATTAAGAGCTGTCCCAAAGTAAAGGCAGACAACACAAACTGCACAAAATGTCCCCTTATGACTGTCATGCCAGTTCAGGTAATGTCAAAAACACTAATGTTACATAGATCTAAGAGAGAGGGATGACCAGCCCATGCTTTTGTGTTTAAGCTAAGCCCTGTATAGCTATATTTTTCTATTAACATGAAGTCTTTCTGTTTCAGCCCCAATACACTCTTTGGAATGGGAAACCCCCTGTTGGACATCTCTGCTGTAGTGGATAAAGACTTCTTAGACAAGTAAGTTAAACGACTGAAACGCTGGAATAAAAATCTTGTCACTTAAATAAACGAGTGTGGTTGTAGGTGTTGTAGCTCTCACTGCTGATTGGCAGAGAAATCCCCAAAGTGATTATAAACTGTGACCCAGGAGTAGTTGATACTGTTGCAATTTATTCACAAATTGTGCCATTTATATTGACCCCAAAATTATATGGGCACAAGAATTATTAGATCACGTGAAATGTAGACGTGGTTTGGGTGAGGTCACCCCTCCCCACAGGCTTACCATAAAAGACAGGCTCTGTGATGTAATTTAATCAATGGAGATAAAAGATAATGAAGATACAAGAGAAAAGAGCATGGGAAACAGCTGATCTGTCTGATAAGCAGCATCTCCAGAGCTCTATGTCCAGCAGATTCACTGCATTAAAATATCCTGAAATTAGACACTATATCCTGCATTACAGTCACATGCATTGGACAGTTTAGCTGAGTGAAACAGCCACTGTCTCTCCAGGTTGAACTGTGTTCACATTATTAATCGTTTCTCATCCCGGCCTTAAATGCCATAAGTATAACACGCAATAATTCATCTGCTTTTAAATTTAACATGAGGTTCCTGTTGGTTGGATCAGAAATTTTATTTATTTTCCTGTTATTTATTATTTGTTATTTATTAGTTTAATGATCAAAAGTAAATTGCCATCATCAGAAACCTTGATCAGATTAATAGTTTTCTGGTCTGTCCCAGCTTTCACAGCTGACCAGGTCAAAGAACTCCTCTGGGCTACGGCTCAGAGTCCGCTCTCAAACCCCTTGCGTAAACTCTTGGATTAGAGCTAAACCAGCCAACCACAGCTCTAATTCAGACTCGCATAGAATAAAGCAGGACTAAAGCCGCACCTTAATCCCTTACCTTCCTTCGAGGAAACTAATCTCTGTTTAGCATTATTCACCAACATGCTGCTTTGGACAGAGTGGTGATACAGTAACAAAGGCACTCTCACAGAAAAAATCAAAGACTCTCCCTGTGACGTAATAGCTGAAAATTTTATTAATCCAATATTCAGTGAGAGTGACCAAACCATTTGGCAGCACCACCATCGTATCTGCTAAGTTTATCCATGTAGGAATATTCCAGACTGTTTTTTGTGTGTTTTAATGGGCAGGATTTGATTTAGCAGATGTTTCTTCTTTTGCAGATACACCCTGAAACCCAATGACCAGATCCTGGCAGAGGACAAACACAAAGCACTGTTCGTATCTCCTGTATTTGCAACATTTCCCGTTGAATATAGGTTATGGGGCTCTGTAGTCTGTACAGAGAAAAGTTATATATTTGTGCCCTCGTTGAGTTTGCTCCTCTCTGTTCTGGAGCAGGCCAGTCAAAACAGGAGCACACCAGAAATCACCACAATTGACCTCCATTCCTTTTTAGATGGCCAATGGCAGAGCAGCAGATTCAGTAGAGAGAGTCAGTCTCAGCCAATAGCAAACCAGGAAACTTCACCTCCCAGTCCCTCTGAGACAAGAGCCAGAAAACAAACATTTAGCAGCAGGAGATAAGAAAATCATGAGTGACTGTGGGTGTGAGAGGATCATTGTCATGTATTCTCACTTTACATATAATATATGTATATGTTGTTGACGAGGAATGACATTTGATATAGACAGTGGTTTAAAAAAAAAATATATAGATGCAGCCACTAGAGACTATTGCATCTCAATATATATGTAATATTGATGCTAGGGAATATTTGTACTAATGATTCCCAACATTAGAGTTAGCTGTGCTGCCTGGAGCTCAGTGGGTGAAGAAGGTAGGATGATTAGTGCAAGTAAAAATACTTAATGCAACAATTTATTTAAGAATCGTAAAAAGCGAAAGCGTTACACCCTTGTGATTTACTTCTCCGTCTCCCAGATATCTCCTCTGCAGCATCTGGCCCACTCTCAGAACATTTCACAGCAGTCAGCAGTTTTACTTTCCATACTGACCATACTTCTCTCACACACTCAGCATAAACCACACAAATGCATATGTGTATGTATGGGTTGATAGTCCCTGCTATAATTAGACCATATGACATGGTAAATCAGAGCCTTAAGCAAAATATCAAAGCACTGCTTTAGTCATTGTGTTATGTAACCTGCGTAAATGGTTCAAATAGTATAATCGGTGATCAGTCATGCATTTACTGCATGTTTTAGACTGAAGTAATATTTTGCAGAGCACAGTCTAACACCAGATGAAGTCATTGGACATCAAACTACATCCATCACTACACCAATGCTAAGCTTAGTGGTCTAATCAAAGTAGTTTTATTTGAATCAAGTATTAATGTAATAAAGCAGCTGCCTGGACTTAAAACAAGTAGTTGGCTGCTTTGCAGTTTGTTTAGCAGGTCAATGATAATATAATAATAATAACAACAATAATAAGAAATACCAATATATAAATGAAATGAATGACATGTTTGTGTCTGTGTGTAGATTTGATGAGCTGGTGAAGAAGTTTAAAGTGGAGTACCACGCTGGAGGAGCCACTCAGAACTCCATAAAGATTGCTCAGGTGAGTCATGTGACCACAAACTCGCTCACTTCCTGTTCTGTGGCCACATAAATACTTAAGTCAGAGCAATGCTGATGAGAACTGTTGTCTTTAGTGGATGGTCCAAGAACCCCATAAAGTGGGCACCTTTTTTGGCTGCATTGGCAAAGACAAGTTTGGAGAGATCCTGAAGGAGAAGGCCGAAGAGGCCCACATCGACGCTCACTACTACGAGCAAGATGAGGAGCCCACAGGGTCTTGTGCTGCTTGCATCACCGGAGATAACAGGTGGGTGATTAAAATAATAAACATTTGTTTAGTCACAATGTTTATCTGTCGCTAAACGCTGATTTCCTCCTCTCAGGTCTCTGGTTGCTAACCTAGCTGCTGCCAACTGTTATAAGAAGGATAAGCATCTAGACCTGGAAGAAAACTGGAAGCTTGTGGAAAAAGCTAAAGTCTTCTATATTGCTGTGAGTAGCGAACTGTGTCAAACCACTATAGAGAGTGTTGTGCGATCTACTTAAGATACTCATGTCCCATCACTTCACATTTGTGTGGCCATCAAAGGACCCACAGGGGCATTTCTGGACATACTGGTGCAGTTTCTGTTCAGGAACTCACTATATGTGAGTCATTAGAGCCCATCAAGATATAGAAATCAGATCAGTTTTGAAACTGTGTCTCTCGCTCCTTCCTTCCTTCTAGGGTTTCTTCCTGACTGTCTCCCTGGAGTCCATCCTGAAAGTGGCGAAACACGCGTCTGAAAATAACAAGCTGTTTTGCCTGAACCTCTCTGCACCCTTCATCTGCCAGTTCTTCAAGGACAACCTCATGCAGGTTATGCCCTATGTTGATGTGCTGTTTGGCAATGAGACGGTAAGCCAGGCTTTCCCTGAACATTCTTCTACTCATGTCACATCTTTCCATGTATCTAAATCTTTTTTTTTTTTGGTTCCTCAGGAGGCAGCGACATTTGCCAAAGAGCAAGACTTCGAGGTGAGTGGTCTGATAGTCTTGTTTAGCATTTGCACATGATCAGTGCTACATTTTTTTTCTGTATTTTGTGTATTATCAACTGCTTGTGCTAACGTGCATTTTGTCTGTAGACGGAGGACGTTAAGGAAATTGCCAAAAAAGCCCAGGCTTTACCCAAAGTCAACACAAAGAGACAGAGGATTGTAGTGTTGACCCAAGGGAAGGATAAAACTGTTATGGCCTCAAGTAAGATTTTCTATTTTTTTTTCTCTTTATTTCCTTTATATTGAATTTTCCATCTTTTGTCCTCTTCTTGACATATATTGTAGCAGTATAATTTATTTGCCTGTTCAGGTGACAAGGTCGAGACCTTCCCAGTACTGGAGATTGACCCCAAGGACATTGTTGACACAAACGGTGCAGGTGATGCTTTTGTAGGAGGTAAGGTTTCCCTGTTTTTATGAGATACATTATCTAGATTGCATGTGAGTCTTGAGTCTTTTCTGTGGATTTTTATGAAAATCTTTCCTCTGTGATGCAGGATTCCTGTCTGAGCTGGTCCAGGAGAAACCACTTGAGCAGTGTGTGAAGGCTGCACACTACGCTGCCAACGTCATCATCAGACGAGCAGGTTGCACCTTCCCAGAAAAACCTGACTTCAACTGACAGGCTAATGGACAGCTTTTCCTTCAGCCTGAAGCCTCATGCTCACCCTGCCATATACAACTCTGACACATAAGCTCTGCTATTTTTTACAACTACTACCCTCAATTCCTATAACGCCATCATTTTTTTTTAAATTATTTTTTTAATCCATTACCGTCCATTTTAATTTTTCAATCCATCTACACATAATTTCTTAATTATTGTTGGTGCCCCTGACATGTCTCTGACCTTCACTCTGTGCCACTAGAGGATCGTGGGCCAATACAAGGATTTATTTATATATAATTGACCATAAAGGAGTCACAGCTATTGTGATCATTTTGGATCAAATTGTGAAATCATGTCTTCATAGACAGTTGCTCTCGGATTGTTTCTTAATGTATTTTGGCTCCAACACTGCCAGCATCTGCTGCACTGAAACCAATCAGACTCTGCTGCGACTCTCTTTTTTTTTTTTTTTTTTTTTTCCTGGAGTCAGAATCAAAACACAAGAGGCTAATTCCTCAAACGGAGGACACATTATACACAAACAGAGGAATAAAGATTAAAACACCACAGCCATGGAGGTTTTTGAATACTGCTTTGAAAATGTGCAGTAGTGATTTGTTTTAGATTTTTTTTAAGATTAATTTTTCCTAAATATGTGTTTAGACTTGTTTAGTTGTCATTTAACTGGCCAGTTATGAAAGTAAATGTTTATTTTAAGCACATCTTTTTAAATGTGTCGAAGCCTCTGCCCACTATGTCCTGTGATCACTGTTAAGCATCACCTGTGCTGTGTCAATGATACACAGAAGTTTGTGTTGTTTGGGCAGGCGCTTCTAATGAGTGCCTTTTTTCCTCTCCGTCTGTAAATGTTGCTAAGTGTGAAGTCTGGATGTGCAGGGACATACACGTAAACCTGCAAGCTAGACCCTTGATGGGCAACTAGTGGCTTGTGGGGCTGACAATGGATACATGACATATCTAAAATGCATGCAAGGTAACTGGTATTGTTGGAAAGAGATCATTGTGTTTGAATGTTGTTGGAGGAATGCAGTGGGCATTAAAACTGACCTGTCCTGTGTATTACCTGAATTAGTAGCCTGGTGTTTTTCTGGGTGTGTCTTGGGCTTTTGTAACATTGTAGGAAAACCAGCCTCAGCACTGCCATCTTTGCTAAATCAGATTTAAATGTAGTAGAACTACAAATTTCAATATTTTTATTGGGCAACCACTGTTGTAAATAAAAGGAAGAATTTGGGCAGAAATCAGGACCATGAGCTAAATTCAGATTTAGACTTTGAAACGTCCAAACATTTCAAACAACCTGAGTTTGTGATGTGTTGTGGTCTGTGCAATACTTCCATAAATGTCATGATAGGCAAGAAATATGTACAGTTGTTTGAATACTACAAATGCGTCTTAAAATTTATATAACTGCTAGTGCTAGAATAATGTCCCTCCACTGAATAGGCTGGTGTTCATGTGTTCAAATACATCAAAAATCCTTATTTGACACTTTATTATGGGTCGCAAGTCGCCCATTTGTGCTGGACCGTGATGCCTGAAACTGACAAATAAAACTTACAAGGCTGATCTTATTGCTATTTCCTTCTGTCTGGGTATTTTTATTAAACATTTGATCACATGTTTAGATATTTTCATAAATCTCCTTTTAAATTTAAAACAGTTTTAGATCATTTATAAGTGGCAGAATGTACTGTATAGATGTCTCACTTCCTGATTAGTTCTTCATTAGTCACTGGTCTTCCAGGGCTTCCAGTATTCACACACTTCACAGATGTAGGCAAAGCAAATCACTCTTGCTGTTGAAATCTTGAAATGGACCCACTTTTGAAAACGGTCCCCATAAGTTTTCTGAAATAAATATTTTAGATGTAAGAGAATGGAGTATGGGGAAGCATCAGTGAGTGTAAACCACAGTTAATATTGCATCTCATTCATAATCAGAATCAGAGTTAATTTGCTGCAAACAGAAATAGCTGAGAAAGATGTGATGATTTCTGTCTTACCTGTCCCAGGCCATTTCTGTCTATTGATCTGGATCTATAAATTTGATCAGTACCACCAGTGGCCTCAGGTATATGATGGAAAAACATCTCAAGGCCTTTAAGGGCCCATTTTACGTTTGAACTTTAAGAGACTGACATTACGCAGTTGTGAAAAACTAAGCAGTGTTTATTGCTACAATAGTTAAAGAAAAATAAAAAGCACTTTTTTATACCTGAGATGAATTCATGGGGATATTAGAAGTTGTAAACACTGGCATATTATCTGTCTATCTTGTGCTGTTGGTCTTTCATCTCTCTTTTTTCTCTGAGTCTCTCCTCTTGTAATGTAATGTCCAGGGCTCTGAGCTGTTTTAGGAAGCCGTGATTGGGCAGGATGCAACGCCGCTGTCGCACATGCTCAATAGCATCTACCACAGTTAGGCTGTGTTTCATCATCAGGTATGCCAAGACCAGAGTCGCTGACCTGCTCCGTCCCATCACACAGTGCACCAGCACCTTGTCTAGAACAGAAATAACAGTATGGATTAATTAAAAACAAGTAAGAGAAAAGCATTTGGGCTTTATCTCCAGAGAATGGTCTGGATTAATGGTTTTGGTTTCCTCTAGGACTCACTCTGAGGGTGACTGAGGGCCTCGTAGATGAACTGGGCTGCAGGACAGAAGTACTGGGAGATGTTGAAGGTGGGTTTGTCATCAGCCTCTACTCCGAAGTACTGGATGTCCATGTCACTGTAGTAATCAGCACCAGTCAGCACATTATTCCACTTCCCCTCTGCAGCGTTCAGGACATGGGTAATACCCAGATCCCTCAGACCAGGCCGCTCCAGAGCTGTTTTCCTGTTTTCATGAAACACACAGATCAGTATGTTCTGTGGTGAATTTTGAGACTTTGTGCTGCAGAACTCTGAAACCATCTCTGTCCATTTACTCACTCATCCCCGATGTAGACACTGGGCCAGACCTGGTTGACATGGGCAAACTTAACCCCGCTGCCAGTCCAGAACATCTGCTCCAGGTCTAATGTTCCTGGGGTGATGTAATTGCTGTCTGGATCTACCTGCACTGCAGTGTATGGGTTTTTACCCCTGGACTTCACCACACAAGAGGACATGGCTCACCTCTGCTGCCCAAAAAACACACACATCCACAAATTTGATCAAATGCTAAAATAACTCTGCACTTTGTCATCTGCTCAAAGCTGCAACAATTAGTCTTCAAATCAATTAGTTGATCAACAGAAAATTAAACAAAAACAATTGTTATAGCTGTTTAATCTTTTGAGTCACAATACTGTCAAAATTCACCAGTTCCAGCTTTTTAAAAGTGAACATCTGTGCTGGTTTTCTTAGTTTGCATTAATTAATGAAGAAAACTATGGACAGATTAATCAATAATGAAAGTAATTGTTAACTGTCAATCCTGTACAGCATGGCACCTACCTATGGCAGACATAACGGGGGTACTGGGAGATATTTACCTTAAGGTTTCATTTGATTAATATAGTAATATTACTGTACCGTTAATATAGTAAATAGTAAATATTACTATAGTAATAAAGTAATTATTCTTATTTAGATCTCATATAAATTTTGTATTTAGTTTATAGATACCTAAATAAAACAAAGTTTTAAAGGTGAAATAAATAGATTTAAAAGTAATCCAAAGTAAAAAATGTGAATTAATTTTAATTTCCATATACGGTATGGTGATAGGCAGTGAAGTTAAAGTTGACTAAGACCTCACTTAAATGAAAATGATAAAACTTATATTGATGTTGACTGTTTAAAGTTTAAAGACAGGAAAACATTACTTACCTCTTTCTTGTAACAGTTAAATGTTATAAGTTCAGCCGTGCCTGAGCAGGACAAGTGATCAGCACCTGCACTTGTCCTGAAATGTGTGTATTCGTGTGTACGTTTTGTGTGTGTGTGTGTGTCAGCCGAGACATCCGTCTTCAGTCAGCATGTAAGATGAATGGTAACTGCTCTCTTGAGCTCTGTGTTTAAGATGATATTTTTAGTCAGCTGGGCCACAACACGTGACACACACACACACACACACACACACACACACGCACACACATCACTGCTTTCTTACAGCCTCCCAAATGTCATCCGAATCCCATAATGTGAAAGTAATTACTTTCCCTCAGTCTATAGCCTATGGTTAGGAAACACATTGCATTGTGGGGCATGAAAGCAAAAAGTAAGAGATTAGTAAGAGTGGGACGTTGCATCATTGTCATCATAGGAATGTCACTAATGTGTGGACAGGTGTGGGGAGCAGTTAGCATTTGTCAGTACAGTTATTTTCAGAGACATAAATCTTAAGCATTTGGTTGTTATATTTTACTGATTGTTTCTGGGGCAGAGAGAAGCTACCAAACTGAGAGAAAGTCACACAGATGACATTTCTACTGTATTTGGGTTAATCATTATGGGAGGAAATGTAGATTCCAATTAAACAGGTGCCAGTGCTCATTGTCAGGGCGTGTCAGTGTGGTTCTCCTCTGTGATCTGTCTGAGGCTCAGCTCCAGCTGCCTAAGCTGCTCCAGAAATCCAGAGTTGGGCCCAATGTCTCGGCTCAGTCGCACAGCAATAATGGCCTCCACTAATGACAGCCTCTGGCAGATCATCAGATACGCCAAAACCAGAACTCCAGAGCGACTCACACCCATGGCACAATGGACAAACACCTTTCCTGGAAGTTACATTGATAATATTTAGTAACATTCAATAAAAAATAAATTGATTGAAATGTGCAAAATTAGACTATACAGACCTCTCATCACAACATTAATATACCTTAACTATTCACAGCCTACAAAAAGAGAAGTCAAAAAATCTTCAGAACGTTTTTAGAGTGAATCTAAAGATAGAGATAGCGAAACATTTCTGTACATCTCCAGAATATGGATCTGTAATTGGCTGCAAAGGTACATCCACAGTCAGATCACCTGACAGCTGAATGTGTGAACAATAGGGAGGTGTTTGTATGTTTATTGTGTGGGCTCATGCAACTGTTTATGCTGAACTGATATATAAAAAAATCCTTTCAGACCATTACATTACATTACATTAACAATGCATGCATCGTGATAATTCTCAATTTATTTACATGTTTTAAAACAAAAGCATGACAGAAAATCTGTGAAATGATGATGATGGAGAAAGGAAGTGTCATTGAGGAGCTGATAGAAAATAATGGATATGTAATTAGAATAAAGAGGAAGGAAGCGATGAACCGAGTAAAAGAGAAAAAAACTCTTGGAGATTCTCGGTAATGAAGATTCAACATTAATTGTGTATGAGCTTCTTTGTAATTCTCTTACATGTTTAGACACGTTACTCTAAGCAGAGAACTAACCTTGTATCACTATGTCTGACTCTGTGTCTGTGTAGTTTTGTTCCCTTCTATTAGTATATTTATGTTGCTTTTCATATTATGAATTGGTTTCTGCTGCCTTGTTTGCACACTGACCGTTTTTCTTAAGACCACAGTCTATGAACTGTGCAGCCGGCGCGAAGAAAGGCTGGATGTTAAACTCTGGATGATCTGCAGCTTCCACACCGTGGTATTCCACATCAAGGTCAGTGTAGAACTGCTGACCTGTGTTGATCCGGTGTCGACCTGCTGCAGCATTTAGTATGTGAGTCACACCCAGGAAGGAGAGTTTGGTTTTATCTCGTGCCACAGACCTGCAGACACACACAGACCGCACACGAGTTCTTGTAACGTCTTTTTAGAACATTTCAAGGTGCTGGGTTGATATTTCTACTTGCTCGTCCCCGATGTAAAGGTTTGGCCAGACTTGATTGACAGGTGCCACTGGCTTCCTGTTCGTCCAGAGAATTTGCCTCAGCTCTGTCAGAGATGGTGTGTCCTCCTCTTGGTTTAAATGACCTCTGTAGTAATAAAGATGTGTGTGTGTGTGTGTCTGTGTGCACATGTTGATGTTTCTGACTTTATATGTCTGTGTGTCTCTTTACAGGTTTTGGGCATGTCGTCGCCTCCTCCTCTCCCTCTCCAGGCTCATGTCGAGGCTGCGAAGCTGCTGCAGGAAACCCGGGTTGGGGCAGATATCTCTGTGTGACCTGACAGCGGCCACAGCCTCCTGCAGAGTCAAGCCCTCAGCTATCATCAGAAAGGCCAGCACTAAGGTTGCAGAGCGGCTCACGCCCATCAGACAGTGCACAAACACTCGTCCTGGGACAGGGACATTTTCTGCAATTATTTCATGTTTATGTTTATGTTTATTACTGAGGCCATAGTTAATGATGCACTGGACTGAATAAGACTCAGATAACACTCAGATGACTGTATGTGTGACTGACTTGCCTCCCATAGTCAGTGCAGCTCTGATGTATCGTGCTGTTGGGTAGAAAAAAGGACTAAGGATGAAGTCTATTGCATCATCAGCTTCCACCCCATAATAATCGATCGTCATGTCTCTGTAGAAACGTGGGCCAGTATTGACATGTTGACGTCCATGAGCAGCATTTACAATGTGAGTAATGCCCAGACTGTGGAGAGAGCCTTTGTCACGAGCTGCCGTCCTGAAACACAATCACACTTTCACCTCTGTACATGTGAACAATCCTTATATAGATTCACTGAATGTTTGTGCATGTTGTTAAGTGTGAACTTACTCATTGCCTATGTAAACGTTTGGCCAGACTTGGTTGACATGTCCAGTAGGTCGTCTGTCTGCTAGCAGGAACTCCTGCAGCTCTGAGACAGAAGGTGGTTCATATGGTGGATCCCTAAGAGACATACTGTAATGGGACACACACACACACACACACACACACAGGTTTTATAAGACTTTGTTATGCATTAAATATGTTTTGTAAATCTAAAGAAAAAAGATAAGTCTAAGCCTCTCTTAAGCCAGAGGTGACAGACTGGTTATATATCCCCTGACTAATCTGTTTCCACTCTGAATCATATGAACTTACCTCAAGGCAGCGCAAACACTTCTTCTGCTGATCTCACTTCTGTTTCTCTGTACACACTTGGCCACACACAACTGTAGCCTGTTGCCTTTTATAACTCTGTAATCAAACACTCATTAGTGACAAACGCATCCTGCAGACTGTACTCAGGCACTTTAAAGCACACTCAAGCCATTGTGATTACAGGCCTGAAGTCTCATTCCCATTGACAACAATCAGGCTTTATCTCGTCAACTTTAGCATTAGCTTACTGAGTTTCCACGATGACCACGGATTGTTATGTAATAGACCACTGTACCATATGTGTCTATGTTGCCACCCAGGAGCCAGGTAACATCTGCTGCTCTGCTCCTAGGGGAGCATGATAAAGGCTACGTCCACCAGTAATGAGTTAACTTTAGCTGCAGATAATGAAATGAATAAAAAATGGTAATAAAAATAGGTAATGCTTCAAAAACAAACATATGACCATGGGTTACAGGGTTGGTTCAGCCTTCGCTCCTTTAGATGGCAACATCACTAAAACGTTAAATGAAAATCAAATTGGTACAATGATTGTACTATATTTGTAGTTGAAATGTTGGCTATTTGGTTTTATTTTCAATTAAAAACAAGCAGGTTAGATAGAGGGCATTTAAATACAGGCCTCAAATTACAACCTCACTGCCACAAAATAGATGACATTAAAAGCTAACTGCATGAACAAGGTCATAAGAAAACCCAAGAGCAATGAAACAATAGTGAAAGTGGCCTGCATCCTGTCTAATGCAACATGGCTCCTTATGATGAGAAACAACCTGAAGCAGGTTAGAAACCAGACTGTGTGTTTGGTCAGATGAAACCAAATATGTTTGTTTGGAGCAGAGCGCAGAATCTTTGCTGTGGTGTCAACTGTGAGACATGGAGGTGCAAGTTTGCAAATATGGGGTTGCATGTGTGCAAAAGGTGAAGGGAAGATATGTCTATATATTTATAGATATAGATAGATATTTATAGAATCTTTATACTTAATTACTGAATGAAAAGTTGATTGACAGGAAGCTTTACAGAGAATAATTTTTCCAACATTCATTCCAACAATGATCAAGCACAAACATTACAGTTTGCAATCAAATGGCTTTGGTCAGTATGTCCTGAAAAGATTCATTTCTGAGCAATGGCAGAATATCTCACTGAATCTCAGTGAAAGTTCTAGTGACAGTTTGTTCTTAAATGTGGACCCTCCATTGCAGTTTAATTAGTCAAAAATTACATTTTTAAAAAAAAAATTGCCTCCATTCTTCTTGGTCTGAAAATAAATAAAGTTGTGTTAAATGGACAGGACCTAACAAGGAACCATATGAAGCAAACAGGTTTTATTTTTTTTTTAAAAAAGTGTAATGTACATAGTTAAAAGCATTATACAAAATGTTTATTTCCATTTGGCCACAATATTTGAATGAAACATCATAAAATGTCTTTAATGGACAGTCACAACAGCTGTATTTACAAAGACAGGTAGCATTTGAACACAGTTTGAATATGAAATACACACCTCAGAGAAATATGACACTGTATTTAGATATTTACAGTACAACACATGACTTTGTCTGCTGTACCCAGACTGCAATCATAAAATGTAATTACATGGAATTTAAATGTCACCATTGTCAAACACTGCCAATACTGATGAAGTGTGGGGAGAGAGAGTGAGAGAGAGAGGTCCAGAGGTGACTGATGGCTGATGTCAAGAAAAATCAGAGAGAAATGGGAAAGATAGATGTCAGAGAAGAGGACACAACCTTCGCTTGAGTGTCAGCTGTTCATCCAGCTTGAGAAGGAGGGACAGAAAGTTCCGGTTAGGGTAAATGGCTCGTTTTTGGACAACATGTCTCAAAGCATCCCTCAAAGAGAGACGCTGCTGCAACATCAAGTACACCAGTGTCAAAGTGGCCGAGCGACTTACACCCATTATACAGTGCACCAGCACTTTCCCTGTAAAGCAGAAGAGAGAACATGAAGGAGAATAGAGAAAACAGCTAAAATACACACAGTTTTAATGGGACAGTGGGTGTCATATTTATATATTTTACCATCTTTGTTCTTCAGGGCTTTATGTATGAAGTCAGCTGCAGATCTGAAGTACTGACTGAGGTCAAAGTGGTCTGAATCCTCTGCTGGGATGCCAAAGTAAACACAGGTGTTCCCATAAAAAGTCTGATCACCGATGCTGCCCTGCTTGGAGTGCGCTGCATTCATGACATGAGTGATGCCAAGCTTATGTAACATCTTTCTATTCTGTGCTACAGCCCTGGAAAATGCACAGAAAAGATACAAACACGGGGAAAAGAGAAAATACATCAAACTGTTGCATGTGTTTTGGATACTGTACTACTATCTGACCAATGCCTCTCTGAGCTATGTTGTTTTCCACTGCAATAAACATGAGACACTCACACATTTCCTATGTACAGGTTGGGCCAGACTTCATCCACTGGTGTGAGCTCCAGTGTGCAGGAATCCAAAATGAGCTCCAGTTCTTTAATAAGCACCAGGTCCTGTCGCTGGTTGCTCCCTGACATTCTCACTGCACTCACAGTCCAACACTGCTCCTGCTGTCTGTGTCCACTGTCCCCTCACCAGAGTCTGCAGCTCAGTGAGAGACATGAGCAGGTGGTTGTCTGAATGCCGCTTGCTTCCAAAATTAGCTGTATGTGTTCAGTGTGTTCTCTCTCTGACTGGATGTAGAGTTATTTAATGTTGCTGTTGCATTGACTGATCTGTTCAATGATGCCAGAGCTCCAGGGGACTGAAAGACAGGGCGTCTCTCTGTGACCACTGAGGTCACATCAGGGGAGGACAAAAGAGGGGGGGGTTGGGCACAGTATTGAGTGTATACATAAAGCGAATGGTACAAACGGAGAAACTCTTGCACACTGTAAATGTGGACATTAACTTCAGCCAACTAACGCAAGACTATTTCAATGGATTCATTATGAAGGGTTGTTCCTAACTTTGTTTCATTGCAGCTCATTCAACCCGTTGTCCTGCAGTTGTCGGTCCAGAGCTATAAGCTGTCGCAGAAAGCCTCTGTTTGGAAAAATCCAGCGTTTTTCCTGCACACAGCGTATAGACGACAGAAGAGTGAGGCGGTGGTGAATCATCAGATAGGCTAGGACCAACGCAGCCGAGCGACTCACACCCACGGCACAGTGCACAAACACTTTTCCTGTGAACCATAAAGGACATGGACAGTTAATGCCACCTACTTTGTCATGTACAGTAACTCCTGTGTGACTGCATGCAGTACCTCCTGATGTCAAAGCCTGGTGAATGAACTCAGCTGCGGGGTAGAAAAAAGGTGAAATGTCGAACGTTGGCAGGTCGTTGGCCGGGACGCCATAGTATTTCACCGTGGTGCCATAGAAATCATCACTGCCCTTACAGCACAGTTTACCATGAGAGGCATTCAGCACATGGGTGATGCCCAGCTGCCACAGCCCAAACTTGTCATGAGACATAAACCTGCACACACACACACACCACATTAACTATGCATTAATAACAAATCCAGATACACACTCTATATATGAAGTTAAATCAGCCACATGATACTCACATGTCTCCCAGATACAGGTGTGGCCACACCTGGTCGCCATGACGACAAGAGCGTGGAGCTGAATATAAAACCTCCTCTAGTTCCTGTATCGATGGGACCCTCTGTGAATCCTCAGTCGCATGTGCACCCTTTCCTTCCTCTTCCGGGTCTGAGTTTTTACTATCACATTTCACCCCAAAGACAGCACCTGTGAGCGACTTCCTGTCAGACATATTTAAGTTTAAAGGCCGTTAACTCTTTTGTTCTGACTCTGTCCTGCTGCTGCCTGATGCCTTGGCAGATTCACCTCACTTGCCCTGTGACTGTGAAAGACAGGTGGTGCCACTTGGCACAGGCTCTCCAAACAGAGCCAGAATCAGTACACTTTAGAAATCCCCAGGGGAAATTTGGTTTGTTGCAGGTGTAATGAAACATGTACAGACTTAAGAGTTATAATATAAATAGAATGTAAAATAAATAAAGATATAAAAATAAGATACAAAAATGTAAAAATGTAAAGTACAAAATAAAATGGGCCTAGTGTGAATGGGCTATAAATCAGTTAAGATTAAGAGAAAAATATAAATAATGCAGTATATAAAGATAAGTATGAAGTTATGTAAGGTGCAGCAGGGTATTGCACAGTTAATATTATGAATTCACAGTATTTATTACACTCTGAGGGCAGAGTTATAGAGGCTCAGTGGTGGTGCATCTTGGTAGGATGAGTCTGTGAGTGAAGCTTCTCCTGTGTTTATCCAGCACATCATGCCGCGGGTGTGAGACAGTGTCCAGGGTAATCCATAACTTGGCCAGCATCTGGCCTCAAGCTCCACAAGGGAAATATTCTTGTATTTCTTCACGTTTATTACAAATTGCATTTCACAATTACTGTTTGCAGAACTTGCTTTGTCAAATTCAAACCAAACAGTCCATGAAATCCATCTTTTTTTATGATGGGGGGGTGGTGGGTCCAGAGAACCTGGGCCTGTAAACAGATCCTCATTGTTCCTAAATGAGGCCAGCAGGTGGCAGTGTGTTAAAGCAGCAGGCCTACATGGAGCCAGCGGCTCTTCTTTCCCAGTGTTGTTTATTTTTGTCTCTTCCTGTTTGATGTTGCCTGGTTGTCACAAGCATGTTGGCCAACAAGTGCTCCTGTGGGTTGAGACACCAACGAGCGGCTCATCCACACCCTCTGTCAGCACAGTGACAGAGGACCGATGGTAAGAGACGCAGCTACAGTTTAACATCATCCTTTCAAATAACTTACTCATGACTAAATCTACTTTTCTGGGACTTTCTTCTTCTCCACTCAACACTCAGCCTTCTACTTTTTTGTTTTTGTTTTGTTTATGTCGAGGGAATGATGTCAAAACTTTAACTTTAACTAATTTAGTGAGTTGATCTGATGCTGAAATGTGTCATTGTGGGGGATCAGACTATGAGCCCTTTGTCAAATAGTCTCTGCCTCACACACTGAGGAGCTTTCTCCCTCACAGCTGTGTGTCACTGCTCCCTGTGACTCACTGTAAACCTGCCAAACGAGCTGACATGGCACTTACCAATCCCCAAGTAAAGCCTAAGGCCTGAGAGCTGCAGGATGTTGCCAGTAAAATCTAGATGCTGGTTAAAAATAAGATTTCTCTGTGGGGAAACTGAGGAGCCAGCCAGGTGAGCCCCCACAGCTGTCACTGTGCAAATAGCTAATACTGATCAGCTGATTATCTTTGATTATTGAATAGTTATTGCTCTGTTTGGATCCTTCACTGGGAGCCGGTGATCATCATCATCATCATCATCGTCAGCACCCATTGTTTGTTTCATTCAAATATGCTCAAGTAAGTTTCAAAACTTACTTTTAAGACTATAATACAATATTTAAGCAGTATGAAGACACTACAGCGTCACTTTTGTATCAGAATAAACTTCATTTAGAATAAACAGTTGAATTGAATTAATTATTTGACGTTTGATGGTCCCAGCTTTTTAAATGTGAAGATGTGGGACAGCAATAGATTTATTATTGAGAGATCTGTTAAGTATATTGATTTTATTATTATTATTATTATTGTTGTTGTTTTACTTATTTATTTATTCACAGATTAATTTTTCTACTAATCAGAAATTGGTGTGCAAAGTTATAGCTTCCTGGTGACATCTTCAGAGGTTACTGCACTGGAAAACAATTGCCAATTTATATTTTAGATTGGAAAAAAAAAAGGACTAATTAATAATCAAAATAGTTGTTTTACACCATGGTAAACTTTGCTTTGGCAGCTTGAACTGGTAGCACATCTGCTACCATCTGACATTTTACTCTATTAATCAATTAAAACATTCAGCAGTCAATAATGAAAATAATCATTAGTTGAAACCCAGAGGAACTGATTTCTCAGATGTAAACAGGGGCGATGTGATCTGAAACTCTGTTCAAATAATTAGATTGTAACTTTTAAAATACACAACAGTTACACTATGAAAATGGTGATTCTATGAATATTTATTGATACCTCATAGTAGTCTTACTGTACGAGCATATCTAAAAACCAGTGATGTCTTGTGTGTTACTGATAAGTGAAAGCTGTTTACTTCGGTAATTTTAAGTCTGTATCTGGTGTCCAGTCAGCATGTGGCTGATTCTATGAGGCTCGCATCCAGCAGTTAACAGCAGTTAACAGCAGTACAGCCATGTCAGTTGAACCTTGTACATCACAGGGTGAACAGCACTGAACTGAGTTTATCAGAAGGTCAAAGGGCAAAAACGAGAAATAGGCAAAGCAAAGAAGAGCAATTCAGTAGTACTACAGTCTGTGAGTGGGAGAGGAACTTACATACTCTGGCGGCTTTGCATGAACCCTAAATGGTTAGTGGCTCATTCTTTTATTTTATTTTAATTTATTTTCAAATGAAATTCATGGAGCAGAGAGGCTGGTTTAATTCCTGTGCATTCTGATAAACATAGGCCTGCTTTATGTGGCTCAGGGTGTCAGTGCATACGTATAAAGTAATACTCAGCTCCACTGTTCAGTCAGACCTGAACACAGATGATGTAATAGCACTAAGTAGCCTACGTTGGTCAGTGCTGGGTCACATCAAATAAGAGCACAAAGAATCTACCCCATCCCCAGATTCCCTCTACACTGACTCCTGATTAGTTTTAGTGCAACATTTCTGCTGCATGTCTGCCCTCACAGGATGCATTAGTAACTTTATTATTGTGCTGAACAGCCATGAGAGGTAATTGGGGGCTCAGTATTATTATTACTCACCTAATAATTGACTGATTGATTCGCCAACTAAGCATTTAAGCTCTTATATTGTAGATTTGGGGGTTTTAGGACAGACACCTTCATAGGTTGGATGAAGTTGTTACTTTAACAAAAAAAATATTATTTAAAAAAATAACTGACAAACCAGTCAATAAAGAAAATCATCAAATCCTTTCTAGATTTTTTATTTATTTACTGTTTATGATGAGCTTACAGACAAGAGAGTAGGTAATCTCCATACAGAACAAATGGCAGAGTATCTTTCTCATGCATAGGCCATGTATCTGTGATTAACAGCAGGCAAATTAAATTGCAAGGTCAATGGGTTTAAGGTAGTTTTGCATTCAAACAATTGGCCTCATGATTTCATTACTGCAGTCAGTCATTTCAGAGAATTGTTTCAGCTTTTGATCAGTTGAGACAGAACATCGCATGAGTTTGTAGTTTTATTATCACGGTCTGATTATCTCTTGCCTCTGGTTGTATTTGAAATCTGAGGTTTTGTGCTCAACCATAGCTTTACACTGTGCTGTATATGTCTATGTCTGCAGTGGGCATGGCACCACTAGAGGAAAGTGTGAGCGCCTGGACCTGCAAGAAGGTTGCTCAGTGGCTGCAGGAAGAAGGTTTTGGGGAGTATGTGGAGTTACTTTGTACCCAGCACCGCCTGGACGGCCTCAGCCTACTAGCTCTGACTGAGGCTGACCTGCGGGGTCCTCCACTAGGCCTGACTGTGCTGGGGGACATCAAGAGGCTGAATATTGCCCTCCGCCGGCTCCAGAGACAGAACCAGGCCCAGCTGGAGGAGCTGGGTCTCAGGGCTTCAGACGGCTTCCCCTCTGGCCTCTCGCTGGGCGACACAGGGGTAGAGTGGAGCTGTGACAGAGCTGACAGGAGGTATAACGGAGGTGATCGCTTGTGTAACGGGACTGAGCTGCGGCTGAGGAATGGCGACAGATCTGGATACGGCTCAGGAGCAACACTGTGTCATATACACTCCAGTGGGAGGTGTAGGCAGCACCTGGCTGGTAGACTGGACCCAGAGGTGTGGAAGACAGTCATCAGTTCCATATATGTCTTTTTTGTTTTTGGATTCACATCTTTTGTCATGGTCATTGTTCATGAGCGTGTCCCTGACATGAGGACATACCCACCGCTGCCTGATATATTCCTGGACAGGTATGGATGACATGTCATGTGCTCATTTTGCACTGATAATCACCAACAAATCCTTACTCCATACCCAAGACTGCATAGTTCATGTACACATTGTTCACTTGTATCTAATCTACATGCTGATACAGATGTTTTTGTACTCTGTACAGTGTTCCCAGAATTCCTTGGGCCTTTGCAATGGCTGAAGCTTGTGGTGTCATCTTGTGTTACATGTTTGTGTTGATCCTGCTCCTTCACAAGCACAGGTAGTCCACTACTCACTGATAGACTATTATGACAATATGCGCAAATAGTCAGCATCACAGCTGTATTTATGATATTTGTATTTCAAATATATTATTATATTATCTTATATTATTTTATCTTGTATGTACTTCATGAAGTGGTGGGAAAATAAATATTTTTAACACGTTTCAAGTCCGAACTTTATTTTGCCTCTGTTTCAGGTCCATTCTCCTCAGGCGGTTGTGTTCTTTGATGGGAACTGTGTTTTTGCTTCGTTGTTGCACCATGTTTGTCACCTCGCTGTCTGTGCCAGGGCAGCACCTGAAGTGTGCCAGTAAGGTGGGAAGCACACATTTGATTCTGTGCAGATTAGATAAGGATTTTGGTTATTCTGTTTTCTATTGGCTGTCGACTGTCTCGGCTTGCTAACTAATAAACAGCTGACTGATAACTGGAGTGTTTGTTGTTGTTTTTTTTTTTTTTTTTTTTTTTGTTCCCCCAGACATATGGTGATACCTGGGGTAAGATACAGAGGGCACTGGCGATCTGGAGTGGATTTGGAATGACTCTGACTGGTGTCCAAACCTGTGGAGACTACATGTTCAGTGGACACACGGTTGTCATAACCATGCTCAACTTTTTTGTGACTGAATGTGAGTATTATTTTTTTTATTTGTCTTTAACTAAAGAATGTATAGCTCACAGTATGTATGACCTTTGTTAAAGGATAAAGACAACATTAATCTGTATTATTCTTACTGTCAGCAAATCCCATGAAAAGATACTCCCCATACTCCATACTTTCTCTCTTCCTTTCTGTGTCTGAGGCTGTCAATATTCTTATTGTAGACATAAATCCTTAAACATAGGTTAGAAATGTATTGCTTCCATTTATTTAAAAAAGGTCTGGTGATTTTGTGACATTGTCATTTTAGCAAACTTGGATCAAACGGGAGAAAATAGCACTTGTGTTGGAGGTTGTTTTCAGTTGTGAATCAATACACATTTGATATACAAGTGAATATTTGCAGCAGCTGGGTTGTATGTATGTAAAATCAACTCATATTGAACAGTGCCCATGTTCATTACAATAAAGCAACCATTTGTCTCACTGAAGGTTTTTAATAGTTTTTAGATTTTGTTCTTGGTCTTTTTTTTTTTTTTTCACCAGACTTGTCCCTCATTGATTTTCAGACACTCCACGAACCTGGAATCTGATTCACACCATTTCTTGGGTGCTCAACCTGTTTGGGATCTTCTTCATCCTGGCGGCTCACGAGCACTACTCTATCGATGTATTCATTGCCTTCTACATCACCACTCGGCTCTTTCTCTACTACCACACCTTAGCCAACACCCGTGCCTACCAGCAGAGTCGAAGGGCACGCATTTGGTTCCCAATGTTCTCCTTCTTTGAGTGCAACGTGAATGGCCCTGTCCCCAACCAGTATCACTGGCCCTTCAACAAACCAGCCTTCATGAAAGCGCTGATTGGATAGAGTATACTGTCAAATATCAGCTGCTGCGCGTGTGAACTGTAAAATTACATCCTAAATGAGAAACTTTTTACTTGAGATGCTACTTCTTATTTTTGGATGATTATGAGTTTATGATCTGGGAGTTTTTTTTCCTAATTTGCATAAATGGATGATCTTTATTTTGTTGAATAATCAAATGTTTAATATGAATCGACATTGTGGGAAATTCTCAAATTCGATTTCTTGCAGAGAGTTAGATGTCAGGATTGATGCGACTTTCATTTCACCACATAAAATACAGCTAAAGCCAGCAGCTGGTTAGCTTAGGTTAGCTTAGCAAAAAAACTGCTACAAAGGGGAAAGCAGCTAGCAAGGCTCTGCAGCAAAGTCAACACAATGTACCGGCTAGCACTTCTAAAGCTGACTCTCTAACATGTTTGTTGATTGTTTTGTCTACATATCCTCCTCTATAATCACAACAGGTCAATTTATTCTCTACTGTTTTTTTTTTTAACTTATCAAACAATTGTTTTCTAGTCTTTAAGCTAAGCTAATATAACCAGCTGCGGACATTTGACATTTCATATTTAACAGAAACTTATAGTATGAAAGCAGTATTTCACTTCTCATGTGACTCTTCAAAAATATTGATGTTAAATTTATTAAATTATTAACAAAGAAGTGTGATTTATTACAGAGGCCAAGAGTTGCAGGTGTGGACATAATCTAGGAGAATTATTTGCCTTTTGAATTATAATTTTGATCATTTAGAATTTATATTCCACCTCGGGGATGTTTAAGGTTCACTCATGGTTTTGGTTGTTAGTCTCAAACTGGCCATGCTTCACTCAGCTGTATGAAGGTGTAGTTGTCACTTTTTGTGTTCACATGCTGCCAGTTTGGTAACTACTAATAAAAGAGTTGTTTCTCTTGATGTGCAACAGGAAACACTTCCTGTTTTCTAGTGAAAGAGCGCTATTTCAGTCACTCAGCACTCAAAAAAAAAAAAGTTTTTACATTTTTTTTTTTTATTTTACACATTTCTTTTGCACTCTACACTTTTGATATATTTGATAATGTGCTTCCTACATTCACAGTTACATTAAACCAAATATATGAACATTTATTGCCAATGATCTCTTATTATAATTATTTCTTTATCATAATTTGTTACAGTGTGAATGCTTTTCTATTTTTTAAGGGTTGTTAATTACGTAATGAGAATAGAAATGTCTGGAATTTGTTGACACTTCATTTTCCAGTTTCTCTCTGTTGCACAGATCAAAGACTGGCTTTTTTATTAATACAGGTGTTGGAAAACACTTGCTTAACAAAGATTCAAAGGTATACATTGTTTACAATTGTTTCCAAACTGCATATTTTTAATAATTGTTTACAATTTGTGGGTTTATTTTCAATGCAAGTACTTTATCTTTGCCTTTTGGCTCAACAATAAAAGTTTATAGAAAAAGAAAACTTTTTGTATTTCAGACTGACTGCTTCCTTGGCTGTTTTTCCACCAATGTGTTTCTTTTTGCATATGTTAAATAAAGTGTAATATGAATAGAATTTGAATTCCAGTTTCCTTGTTAGTTAGTAGAAAGAACAGTAGATATTATGGGTGAAGATATCATGACTCAGACAGGTGTGTCTCACTACAGGTAATAAATTATCAACCAGACCTACAAACCTCCTGTTTTCTTCTCCTTAAACAAATATCTGATATCACATTACTATTTAAATAGCAATGCACCTTTTTAATATAAAGCTACTCTCAATGTGCACTGTGCACATTGGCGTCCTGGTCACATCACATCTGAGGATGGTTTGTATTTTGCACCTCACAATTAAATTAGGGACATTTAGGAAGAAGGATACTGTTTTCCAAGATCTTAAATCATGGTTGAACTTTTTTTAATTAAAAATTCAATATAATTTTAGATTAGACTTTAAAGTCATCATCGCGGTCAAGGTTGTGCTTATTTTGCTTAAGTTAAGGACAAAATGAACTAATCAGAGTGCATATTTCGCTTTTAGTATTACATTTGCATTAGCACATTTAGCTTTACAATTAGCCTACCTTCAAATTGCTCATTGCACTAGTTCTCATATTATTAAAATGAATATTACACTTCATATCAAGTTAGTTTTAGTTTCTATCTTTTTGTTGGTACAACTTAATAATGTTAAGGTTATATAACTAAATAGACTATACTATAGATTAATGCAAAACGATATAATAAGATATATTCAATTAGTTTTTTCAAGGCTAGATTTCCTAAAGTATGTTTATAGTTAGTAGTAGTGTAGTAGTAGCGGTGGTGGCAGTAGCTTTTTAAAAGCTTGAGCCAGTAGAAAAATAGTTTTAAAAAAAACTTAAAGTAAATCGTATCATTTAATAATGTATTTTCAGTGGTCTACAAGACAAATGCCACCCCTATTGCTATAAACTGTGATTCTGTCAATCATTACAAATAATTTCTTGTGCAGATTGAATTAAATAATTCATAAATTGCTAGTAAAATTTCTAAAGTTATTTACTTTTGTATAATGATGGATAATTTGTGATGAAAAACAACCGTGACATACATACAAATAGCTACAGTGCTAAAACCTACTGACAGTAAAACATTTTTTTATTTCTTTGGGGA
Source organism: Rachycentron canadum (assembly GCA_038496675.1). Classification (NCBI taxonomy): domain Eukaryota; kingdom Metazoa; phylum Chordata; class Actinopteri; order Carangiformes; family Rachycentridae; genus Rachycentron; species Rachycentron canadum. The sequence continues at coordinate 9,263,045 of CM076659.1, read as the reverse complement.
GGTTTGATTCCTGTGCACATAATGAGATTTGGCCAGGACAATTGCGCAAATTAGAGAGACATGAATGTGACCAGCAAGGCTTGAGCTGTTGTGACATGTAAGATTTTCATGTTTTGATTCATTACAATCAAACTTTTTCTTAAGTACTGTACAAAAATGAGGTTGGGAGGGGGGCTACACCTTATTTCACTTTTTAAAAAAAACATTCCCCTCAGCATTATTAGTTGGACCCAATATGATATTGATATAGGTGAGATTTCATTAAACTATCACAACTTCCAAAGCTAAAGTTACAAATTACAGCTGTCTTTGAAAAACAGGTTGTTGATCTGTCCTGACCTGATATAATTATGCCTGGAGCACCGAGCTAATGAGAATGAGGAATAATATTAACTGTGTAACAAATTTAACAGTCTTATTCTTGCCCTCCAACAAAAGTAAAACTAGCCTCCTTTTTTGCAATTTGATGTTTCTTTTCATTTGAGGGTAATAATCTTTCTTTTTGTCTCTCAGGATCCTTAGTGCAAGTGAGGTAGAGATTCCCGATGATTGTGAGCTGTTTGTAGATAAGAAGGCCTGCTCTACCAAGTTGGTGTACAAGTCAGACACAACTAGAGACTGCATCAATGGGCCCTGACCTTCAAATTAAAAATAAAAGTCTTATATTTTATCACCTAGTTGATACTGTGCATATACAATAAATTGCCAATAAACAAACCTGTTTCAGCTATTTCTATTCTTGCGTGTCATTTTTACATAACATGATTACATGACATAATTGAATAATCCCACCACCATATGACAGCAGAGCTTGTTGCCCAGAGGCATGGACTGCAGTGAGCCTGGTAAAGCCCAGGTCTTATTACTTTTGATTGTCATTAAATTTAATCAATCAGGAACTACATATCATCATAGCTGTTTGCCCTTACACAGCCAGGAAGCAATAAATTATGTTATCTAAAAATGTAGTGGCTGATTGTGTCATGTGACTTGAGCAAACTGGATTCACACCACATTACCTGCTGCCATTTATTTAGACATATTTATTCACAACATAATAGTCAAGTCATTCCTTACAAGCAAAAAAATAAGATAGAGCAGTACGTTGGTGCAGTGGTTAGCACTGATCCTGAGGCCTGGAGCTTCAGTCTCCTCCCACAGACCAAACAAATGTGCATTAAATTATTTAGCGAAGTGTATGTGAGTGTGAGTGGTTCTTTATCTTTATATGTTGGCCCTATGATAGACTGGCAGTCTGTCCAACTTGTAACCAGCCCTCAACCATTGTCAGCTGGGATTGGCTCCAGCCCAGTCTATAAATGAAAGCGGCATGGATATAAGTAGGGTGGCAAAAGAAAGATCTTGTGAAAGTCCACTTGTTCCACCCTCCATTATTGCTCATGTCTACAGACTTTTAACTTCTAGTCAAAATTATTATTATTATTATTTATAATGGATTTGTATGAAAACATATATGAAATGAAATGCAATGGTGGAATCTGGACCGGGGAAAATGATGTTCAGCCAGTTTCTCATTTCCCTGTCAGATAGCACTACTTCATTAGAGACGAAGACACTTTGCTGTGGAAGAAAATCAGAATATAATAGAGAACAGTGCCAGGTCACAGTGTTCTTCATTTTGTTCTAGAAGGGACATATCATAGACAACCACATGGTGGATGTGCATCAAACAGTGCCACATCATTGTGACCTGACAGGTTCAAATTTGACTATTAGCAGGGACATTTTCCCTGCTGGTGTTAATGGTTCCTCAGCTCTGGTACACCTATGCTTTACATCTGAACTGAACAAAGGGTGACCAAGGCTGTGCCACCATGCCTGCAGCTGACTCAACACACTGACAGAGTAGATTACAAATAATTCAGTGTGAAGTCACTGATAGAAGTCTATCTTCACCAACTAAAAGGGCCCCAAACACCTATGTCACTGCTAGTACTGGGGCGGGCCTCACTGACTCACCAACATTCCCACTGTTGTCTCTACTGGTGGAGATGGAAGTAGCAGCAGCACCACCACTCCTTTTTCTTCTCTCTGAACTTCTCAGTTTGCTATATCCCACCCTTGTGTGGCTCTAAGGGCCACAACACTCCACCAGTGACCTAGCAAAGACCAACAAGACACCTCTAGAACAACAAAGTCCACAGAGTTCATGCAACACAAATATACTAACAACCAGGACACCAAATCAAGACCACTGAAAACATAACATTTTGACTTTAGACAATAGACATTTTGAGAAATGTGCTAATTTGATTTTTTGCAGCGTTAAATGTGAGGATTGATACGACTTTCATGTGAGTACATTAAATGTAAAGCTAAAGCCATCAGCTGGTTAGCTTAGCTTAGCACAAAGACTGTAGCAGCCAACATGGCTCTATTCAATGGTAACACGATGCACCTACTAGCACCTCAAAAGCTCACTCTCTAACATGTTTGTTGATTGTTTAGTATGCCCCAAGACCAAAGCCTAAACACAGAAATCTGTAACTGCATTGACTGCAACATTACACAAGGTCACTGCTTCCAGCCAAAAAATAATATGGCACGTAACCTCCTGTAAAAGTTTTCTACTCCTTATGCTAAGCTAGGCTAACCAGCTGCTGAGCAAGCAGCTTCATATTTAACAGCAACTTCTCATGTGACTCTTCCAAAATGATAATAATGTTTAATTTCCCATATTAAACTGAATGCTGCCAGGTTAAACAAAGAAATGTATATTACAATGGCCAAGAGCTGCAGGTGTGGACACACCTAATTATTTGCTTTTTAATTATCAGTTTGATAATTTATATTCCACCTCGGGGATGTTTAAGGTTCACTCATTGTTTGAGTTGTTAGTCTCAAACTGATCAGCTTTACTCAGCTGTATGAGGGTTCATAGCTCAGTTGTGACTTTTTGGGAGTTGTCATGTTGACGTGTTCATAAGCTACTACTAATAGTTATTTTAGTCTCTTAGACACATTTTTGCACTCTACACAGTTGTTGTATTTGATAGTGTCACTACTGCAATGTCGTAGTGTGGTTCCTTCATTCAGAGTTAAAATGAACCAAATAGCTGCACGTGTTGTTTTGAGAGTGATTGTTGACAGTTTATTGTCCAGTTTTGCACAGTACAAAGACTGACTTTTCGTTAACACAGGTGTTGGCAAACACTTGTTAACAGGTGAAGAAGTATATGTTGTTTACTATTTATTGGTTGATCCAAACTATATATTTTTAATAAATGTTTGCAATTCTTGGCTTTAAGTACTGTAACTTTGCCTTTTTGCTCAACAATAGAATTTTGCAGAAAAAGAAAACTTTTTGTCTTGCAGACTTCGGACTGACTGCGTACTCATAATTAAGGATATTATGAGTACAATTTAAATTGGCAGCTTCCTTGTGACTTAGTAGAAAGAACATACAGTATAAATTATGGCTGATTGTCATGTTTTGATTCAGAGGAGTGTGCCCTCAAGATAAATTATTAGCATAACCAACAAACCGTTTCCCAACTTCAAAGCACACCAAGTAATAATTTAAAGATCACAATTTAAATATCAATAAGGATATACAGCAGTGCATACCTTGAATATAAAGCCACTGTCAGAGAGTTCTCACAGACATCTGCGTCCTGTTCACTGGGTCACATCACATCTGAAGATGGTAGGTATTTTTTACTTCACAATTCAATCAGGGAAATTTGGGAATAAAGACATTGCTTCCATGATCTTAAATCATGGTTAAGATATGTTATACATAAAAAATGCATTGTATTCTTAGATAAGGATAGATATATTTGACTTTAAAGTTATCATCACTGTCAACATTGTGCTTTACGCATTATGGCCAAAATTCAAGTAAATAGAGACTATGGTTTAGCTTTACAATTACCTTCAAATTGCAAGATTCCAATTTCACTACTTATATCTTTATTGAGATTATTAAGATTGAGAATTCAGTTCAAATTCAAATTCCTTTATTTGTGGGGAAAACTGCAGAATATTTATAGTTATAGTTGTTGTGGTGGTGGAAGTGCTTTTCAAAATACAGCTCAATCCATTAGAAAAATGGTTGAAAAGGATACAATTATTTGTAAAAGCAAAAACATCACAAAATAAAGCTTTTAAAAGCTTTTTTAAAATCTTTAAAAATTTTTTTTTTTTTTTTTTTTTTACAATTTCCAGGTGAATTTTAACTGGTCTATAAGACCAGTTGCATCTCTCTCTTATTTTCGCTCTCACATCTTCTGCAAACTGAATTAAATAATTCTTATTTTACTTTCAGTATGTTGCAGATAAAATTTCAAAAGTGCAAATAGCTACAATGCTCAGACCAACTGAAGATTTTTATTCTTTTGGGGAGGTTTGATTCATGTGCACATAATGTGATTAGCTGACAAGTAAAGCATGAATGAAATCTATCCGTTCCTTTTCAGTCCTAAAGAGTTCTTTAAAGGATGTGCTGAATGGAAGTTCATTAAGGAGAATTGCATAAATATATTATAAAGACTATAAAACATGCACCATGTTTACAGATGTTTTCAGATGATTTATTTACCCTTTCAGGCTTCTCTCCGCATGTTTATTTTTCTTCTGGGAATGGTTGCCCTGTGCCACTCTGACTGCTTCTTGAATATGAAGTCAGAAGGAGATTGTGAGTGGAGATGAACACAGATTGTAGATATATGATATACAACAGCAGATTTAGTGAGGACAAAATCTACATTTTGTCATCACTTCATCGGTCAGAGTGTGTTTACTTTACACCTGCATCAACCATGCACTTATTGATACACACTCACACAAACAATTATTCATTACAGCAGCTTTCTTAGAAGGCCATAAGTGGCTCAGCAGCTCCTCTCAACTTTGTCTTTTTTCTTTCCTCAGCTCCAGGATGTGTAGATTCCAATGGCGTGAAGCACAGTACTGGCTCTAAATGGGATGGCAACTGCTTCTCCTGCACCTGTTTTGAATTTGGCTTGGGTTGTTGTGAAAGGTAAGATTTTCACGCTAACAAAAATTATTGAGGTTTGGAGGATGGCTGAACCTGGTGTCACTGAAAACAAAAAAAACATTCTCATTACCCTCATTGATTACAAACAATCTGATATTGATATATTGGTGAGATTCTATAAAACTCATACAACTTCCAACGATAAAATTACAAATTACAAGTTGTTGATTTGTTTTGACCTGATATAATTATGCAAGTGAGCACTGAGCTAATGGAATAATTTTAAATGTGTAACAGATTTTACAGTCTTATTTTCACTCACCAACAAAAGTAAGACTAGCCTCCTTTTAGCCAAGACAGAAAACACAATACCACTTTTTCAGACCTACCCTCCCAATCCTAATAACTTTGCACACTTTCAGAAAGCTATTTGATGTTTCTCTTCAACTGAGGGTAATAATCTTTCTTTGCGTTTCTCAAAAGTTGCAAATAAGAACGCCAGCTCTGCCAAGATGGTGTTGATGTCGGACAGCACAAAAGAGTACAACCCTAAAGTCATCACAGAGTGAACTCACTCATTTATTATATGAGCACATACAATAAATGAACAAATCTGCATCTACATTTTCTTGCTCTTTGTTTTTTTATCAGTTCTTGCAGTGGGTGTCATTTTGGGATGTAATTGAATAAATCCACCACTGTGTGACAGCAGAGCTTGGTGCTCACAGGGTCTCTAGCAACCACAGGGCTTTAACAGCCCAATAATAGCCTTGCTTGTAGCTGCTGCCTCTGACAGAAAGGTTCTGGTTGTTAAGATGTTTAGCTCCTTCACCAACCCAACTCTCCTCTCTGTGGATTCAAACCTGTTCAGAGCATCATTTTCTCTGTAATGCTGGCATCACAGAGACTCTCCACTCTACCATCCCACTACGTAAGTGCTACATGTTTACTCAGGGCAATGATCTTTGTTGAGGAAAATGGTTCTTTTATTTATTAATGAGTTATGGAATTTATGCTGTCTTCTCTCCCCACTGTCAGGTTGTGGCTCAGTGTCCAAATATATGCAGGTGTACCATGTGTAGCTTCAATAATTAAAATGGTTATGAATTATGTATCCAAACAATAGAAGGCATTTCTTAAAAAATGCATCCAAATTTGAGCAGGTAAACTGGGAAAGAACAGAAATCAGGGAAACATTTTCATCTGATTTGCATGAACGTTTGATATAATGTGTGAAGATATGATTGTGTCTTGGGAGGTATCACCTACAATCCCTGACACCTTCAGCAGGGAATAATAAGGTTTGAGTCATAGTCTCAGGTTGAACACACCACACTGCCTGCTGCCATTTATTTAGACACATTTATTTAGCAGTATAATTGTCTAAGTCAATACAGGTAAAAAAATAAAATTAAATCTTGAAACCCACTAACTCTCCATTGTTCTCCATTCTTATCTACTGACTATAAATTTGACTCACATTTTCAAACATAATAAAATAAAATAAAATAATTTTTTAGAAAACTTTGAAAATGGAGGAATTTGGTTGGAGCAAAATGATGTTCAGCCATTCTCTCACATCCCTACTTTGCTCTCATGCACCACTTTGCCATATTTGGTAGATACTTTGCAGAGGAAGAGAAGAGGAAGAGAACATTGCCAGGTCACATTGTTCCTCATTTTGCACTGGAGGGGTCTGATCATAAACAACCACATGGTAGATGTGCATCACTGTGACATGACAGGTTACAATTTGTCTATTAATGGGACATTTTTTCCCTGGTGTTTTTTGGTTCCTTAGCTCTGGTACAGTTGTTCATTACATCTGGTTACTGGTGACATTACACTTGCCTTTTCTCTCTGAACAAAGGATGATCAATGCTGTGCCACCCTGCCTGCAGCTCACTCAACACACTGACAGAGTAGGTTAGCAATGATGCAGTGTGAAGTGACTGATAGCTAAGTGTGTGTGCTGTTAATGGAAAATGACAGGCTCATTTTCCTTGCAATGCTGGTTTTCACAGCACATGACAGAGGTTTCGGGGGAGAGAATTAGATCCATTTTTAGGATTCTGACAAAGCCATGCCCTTTAACTTTGACTTTCAACACCATTTATTGTGTACTTGAAAAATAGAAGTCTGTGTGTAAATGTATGCACAATCATTACATTGTTGTTAAGCTATTGTACTCAGTCTTTGACCTGACTGGAAGATTCCTTTGGGGGAAGGGAACTAACAAGTCTGAGATATTAAAATGGTTAAATAAGAAGAGATAGAGAGATTGTTAGTGTCAGACAAGAACTGAAACTAGTCAGTGCAACTGCAGTGCTGCTTAGCACAAAATGCTGATAGAACTATGACATTGTATACATTTTCATTCTCTCTGTCAGTGTAAATTATGTCATTATGTCTTCCTTTCTCAGCAATTCACGTCTCAAGTTGAATGTATTTATTTAAGTTGTAACATCATATACACGGAAATGTGGTGGACAAAATTAAATGTTTGGTTAATGATGAAAAAACTTTAATTCATGGTGCAAAATCACATCTTGCATATCATCTTTTGCAAACATTAAATTTGTGATATGGTATTAGGTTTTAACCACAAGTAGCCATCTTAGATCACTTAGAAAAGTTTTAAATTCATTTTAACTGATAATAAGTAACACAAATACTGGAAACAGCTATAAAGAGTTTGTTTTTACACAATGAGCAATAAAATACAGCACATCTTCTTTACGGCAACTGTGTTGCTTCCACTGTCCAACTTAGAGCACATGAGCACATAAAAGTTGGAAGAACGACTTCCCAACTCAGGAAAAAACCATCTGAGAAGCATATGAATGCAACAAATGATGACGGTGCTAGATGAACAGGCAGAATTTGCAAAGTTATTAGAATTGATTACTTAAAAGAACATGAATGTCTGAACTAAATTTCACCGCAATCAATCCAATAATTGTTGAGAGTTTTTGTGGCTTTGGCCAACTGACAGACAAAGTGATGTTGTGATCTCAAGAACCAAATAGAACATAAGGGTATATTGTAATGGCAATGGTTTCTTAAACCCAACATCATAGTGACTTACAGCAAATTGTAAAATGTCCTAACATGTTGCACCTTTCCAAAGCTTCATTCTTCCACAGCTACAGGATGAACTTTGCTTCAATGTGTGCTGAAGAACAGTATTATCGTCTACATGAACAGATTCTTTGAAGCTTTGTGAGTGAATAATGTTTTTTTCTCCTTCTCCCTCTGTGTTTTTTCTCTTTGTCTCAGATGCATGTCTTCAGAGGGCTGGGATGGACAGTTTGATCCTGGAGGCTGGTGATACTGAAATCTTGGTGAGATGTCCTTGAGTGGCACCACGAGCCCGAGCCAGTCTTCTTCATCAACGACAGCTCTGTCTCTGTCCCTAAACAGCTCCACCTCTCCAAGAACCAGTCATCAGTCTGTCCAGGAGCCGCCAGGGAATGAGACCGAGCTCCTCTCAAACCTCTTTGTTCTTGAGCATGAGGAGCAGTGCCATATGTCTCCTGTCCTTACAGGGTGTCTGGTAGTGTGGTACAGCATTACAATGGTGCTGGGGCTGGTGGGGAACATTGGCCTCATCTGCATCATCACCCGTCGCAGAGAGAAAGTCAATGTCACTAGCATTTTCATCTGCAACCTATCATTCTCTGACATTCTTGTGTGTGTCTTCTGCTTACCCTTCACTGTTGTATACACGCTAATGGACCATTGGGTGTTTGGGTCACTGTTATGTCGACTGGTGCCATTCATTCAGTGTGTATCTGTGACTGTTTCTGTGTTGTCTCTGGTGTTCATTGCTCTGGAAAGACATCAGCTCATCATTAACCCTTCTGGGTGGAAACCCAGCATTCCTCAGGCCTACATCGCAGTTGTTCTCATTTGGATTCTGGCCTGCTTCACCTCTACACCTTTCTTGGCCTTTCAGTTACTCACAAATGAGCCCTACACTAATGTATTCATGCCCCAGTTGCCACTTCATCATCAGGCCTCTCCTCAGGCTTCTCTCAATGTATCTCCACCTCAACCTGCCTCTTACACAAACAAAAACTCATCTGTACTTCCAAATTCAAACCGCAACCTCTTTTCTTATGTCCCCACGATTCCACATATGGAGGCCTGCCTGGAGCACTGGCCATCTCAGCAACACAGGCTTGCTTACACCACATGGTTATTGCTTTTCCAATACTGTGGCCCACTGTTGCTTGTCCTGCTCTGTTATGTTAGAGTTTTTTTGCGCCTTCGCCGCCGCAAAGAAATGCTGGACCGAGCCAGGACCCCAGAGAACCAGCGCATGACCCACAGCCGCCGAATCAACATCATGCTGGTCGTCCTCATAACAGTATTTGCTCTTTGCTGGTTGCCACTCACCATCTTCAACGTGGTGTCGGACTGGAATCAAGAGGCTCTGCCCATCTGCCACCATAACCTGCTGTTCTCTCTCTGCCACCTGCTGGCCATGTCTTCCACCTGCATCAACCCCATCATCTACGGCTTCCTCAACTCCAACTTTCGGCAGGAGGTAAGAGAGATACTCCTGCACTGCCGCTGCTACCCACTTGAGGAGGAATGTGAGCATTTTCCCATGTCTACTGTGCACATGGAAGTGTCCCGCACCTCTGTGCCTCCCAACTGCAGGAGCAACTCTGTTGGACTTTGACACTACAACTTAAAGGATACTGCTGTAGTAGTATGTAGTCATACACACACCTTTATGAGAGTACAACAGCTGTGGTAGTGGTTTAAAATGCAACATTTTTGTCAATGGTTTGATGTGAAGTGTGCAGTGCAATGTTGGTTTCTATTATTCTGCAGTAATTCAAATCATATAATGAGCATGTTAATATAAAGGGGAAAAAATCATACTGTTCTTATAGAAAATTAAATTTTAAATTGTTGTATTCAAATTCCAAATTCCATGCAAGCTACATACAGTATACACTATTTATTACATTACAGTTATTTTGCAGTTAAGAAAAACAACATAACATAATTTTATACAAAAAAATTACACAGTTGGGTTTTATTTGAACTTCACAAACCTTAATTAAAATGTTTTATACAAAGTAGAGAAAGTTGGAACCATCCTGCAAGCTGCATATTGGTCAATATTCAGAGAGGTAACAACAACTGAGAAAAAGAGAAACATGACAGATGCCTTTTTCACAGAAGACATTTGGACTTGTCATTGAAGGAGAAGCACAGATGTTACCAATCACATTAGCATTGGCTCTGTTGTATTTAGTTAAATCACAATAGTGTGACAATGAGCCAGCGTGCACAAAACCAGGACTCTGAAAATGAAGCAGAAAAAAGGAATCCAGCCATAATTCATTTTATTATTTATGCCTGTGATTTTCTTACTGACATGTCAAAATGTCTTCAATGAAAATGAATGATTATTTGATGAGTATAAAAAGTCTTTGAGTATACTGAGATCTTCACAATCAACAGACCTCAATCCAACTGAGTAACTTTTGCCGATTTTAGAGTGGTGTGTTAAACATGAAATGAGGGAACATTGTCTTCTTTCAGAATAAAGGTATTCAGGTGTGTGGAAAGGAATCCTGAAGCTGTTCTCAAGGCTTCATGGGCACACACATTATTAAGACACCTTTCTATCTGTTGGGGTTTTTTTTTTACTTAGTTTGTAAATGATTTGTATGTTAGGCTGAAAAATAACACATGCATCTTGTGATAAACTGGACATACACACAAAAAAAGAGGAGACTGCTGCTGTTGTATTTATCATCAGTATCCATTGTCAACAGTATTATTAATTTTGTATTTATTGAATTTGTGCTGTGAAAGTGTGTGAGCTTAGTGAATCCAAAAACACTATTGTGTTTTGTGATTAATGTGACATTCAGAAGTAAAATATAACAGTTTATAAGATTGTTAAATTAAAGTTACTTTTTTTTTTTTAATGTATATTAAAATGTACTTGTCTACCATTTTAGGTGCATAATCGCTAACACTGGCTGAGTGTTCAATATGTCTGTCTTGTGTGTACTTTCTTGCATGGCAAAAAAGCCCAATGAGACGATATAGAATTATATAGAATATATAATTCCCAAATGCATTATGAATATTAAAGAGTACTTGGCTGCTCTAAGGCAGTCTGTCTCCAAAGATAATGAGATGGCTGAAGAAGTAAAAATATACATTTTGAAAAAAAAAAAAAATAGAAAAAAAGAAAAACGTCACTTTAAATCATATGCATGGTATTATATTCAACAGGTTTAACCTCAATCCAGGGCAGCAATCTCTACTTGAATTTACTGTTATTGAGGGGACACTTCAATCCCAGCTCTACAATTTTCATGAGAAACATAATTTAGAAGAATTATTATAGTTATTGATATGTATTATTATAACGACTATAATTAATTTAGATGAATTGCTATAATTATTCATACGTGTTATAACAATTATTAGAATTAATTTTGAGGAAAATTAGGGGTTATTATTATTAGAGTCCTACTGTACGAAGTACTACCTAGGTAACGTAGTATAAAGCCCGTGTTGCCATCGCTCTGAGTAGGAAGTGACCTATGTTTCCTGTCAGCCAATAGTCGGCCTTGTCCCAGAATGCTTTGCGTCACAAACTGCACGCGCGAACTTTGTACTCCATATTGTTGGAAACTGCGCAATTTAAATTTCACCGCTGAATAAGGTTAGTTCACGGAAATTACTGAAAAACACCGGTTGGTGACTGTGTTCAGATCTGAGTACTGGTAATAGTCAAAAACACGTGTAATACATATGTCAACATAGTTAGTTAGCCGCTGTAGCCAAATGCTAAGAAAGTTGGTTAGCTCGCTAGTTGAGCAGCCAAACTTAACGTAAACGAATGTAAAACTAGCAACAACCTTAGTATTGCTAGCCAGGTAAGAGATGTTTACAAATGCCAACTTAAGTCACCGCTATTTGCTCAAAAATATGTGCCATATATATTGTACGTAACGCTCTGACTAATGATGCGTTTCACAAGTAATAGTTAACGTAGCTTACGTAAGTGGTATGGCTATTTAACGTCAACAGGACTCACGGTTAAGCTGTTGGATTTATGATATAAAACAGTGTACAGAGTTGTGTGTTTGTAAAATACAGGTATAAGTAGATTGGTTGGCATATTGAATGGATCCACATAGAGGGAAAACATGTTTCCTCGATGTTAGGTTTTCATAGATTTTTATTAATTGCACAATACCTTAATGGCGGCAGTCCTGCAACAGAGTGTCGATTTCAACATCACAATGGGATTACATGAAGACACAGGATACACCAAGACTGCCTGAATCCACAAAAGAACTGTGGCATGTTCATCAAAGTACTTGGAACAACCCATCTGTCAAGTACTGTGAAAAACTGCAGGAGAATTGGTGCTGTTTTAAAGGCAGGTTTAAAGGTTGGTCACACCAAATGTCACTATTTACATCATTACTTCTGAAAGCATTCTCACTACACTGTGATTTTCTAAGTCAGTACAATATCAGAAAACCCAGAAACTTGTCTCTTGACTGGTTTTGATATGATCAGTTAACAGGTTGATTGACAGAAATGATATTCATCCCTCTGGGTTGAAATACAGATTAACAAATGCAATCATCGTCGTCATTATTTTTCTCCGTCTCATATTTTATGAGACTATGTTTTTAGGAAAACATCCCTCTTTTGGCCATAATCAATGTCTGTAGCAGTAACAACATTTTGGGCTGTGTTAACTCATTGGCTTTGTTAATGTTTTATACTTTTAAGACTTGTGACCAGTTCTTCAGTAAATCAAAAACATAATTTGTTGATCATTGAGTTCGAGCAGATGGACCAGTGAGTGAGTAAAATTTCTATGCATTTGAAAGCTGATCTTCCATTTCAAAAAATGCCTTCATTTGTTTTGTGTAGGTGAATCTTGGAGCTGAAGAGGCCAGTAATGACCACCAGCAACAACTGTTCAGTTCTCAAAGGTACTGTACACCATCCCAGTTTTACAGCAGTTAATCCAGGCTGAACTTTATGTCATATGGTTTAAATTCATGACTCCACTGTGTCTGCAGATGTCGTTGCCTATGTTGATGTGTGGTCATCAGACAAAACAGCAAACTATTCAAAACCATTTGTTCAGCAGCTGCAAGAAATGGGTGCTCAGGTGAGATCTCAGGGCACATATACACATTTGTACTAAACCTTATGCCATTTATTGAATTTAGAGACAACCGATATGTATAATTTGCCTTCTCTAGATATCGAAAACATTCAATAAACAAGTCACACACGTAGTCTTCAGCAATGGTCATCTGGCTACATGGAGAAAAGCCAAGAAAAGTGATGTGAAGCTTGTTTCTGTTCTCTGGGTTGTCAGGTAAAATCTTTCATCCTTTTTTAACTTCATCAATTCTATGACTTTTTTTTTTATAATGTATGTATTGTGTTATTAAATTTTAAAAGATGTTATTGGGAAGCCTTATTTGAGTCTCTTAAAATGGCTTGTTTTTGGTGAAATGATTATCCAGATGTAATGATGACGGTGTGCATGCAGACGAGGAGTTGTATCCCGCCTTAAATGATGAAAGCAATCCTGTGTTGAAAAACAAGAAAGTGAGTAGAGTTTGATTTTCATGTGATGTTTATTTTGCTATCACAATTTAAGATGTAATTGTGAATCAGTGTTTGACCACTTTTTGTCAAGCTGTGCATTGTGCTAATTTTGGCTCAGTCTTTATGAGGCGTCATGTGGTTGTATTTCAAATGTCCTAACTCTAACAATCTTGATTTAAAGAGCAATATACTGTATTAAATTCGAATTTATTGGCTTTTATGTGGCATTCATACTGTGATCACTTCAGTGAGTTTGCGCTGGATTTTGTTTTGTGTCCCATTGTTCTGTTGCACAAACTTGAATGAAAAAACAGTTGTTCATGGTTCATCTTTTCTAATCAAAGTGAGCACATGCCCTTTTAATTGACATTGTGATTTTGACCGTAAAATTATTCAAATGTATGTGTATTTACTTCCCATTCATTCATCTAGCATCGCTGCATGCAGCCAAAAGATTCTCCAGAGAGGACACCTGAAAATGACAAGCGCATGAGGAAAAAATTAGACAAGATGATGAAAGACCTCCCTCTAAAACAACCTCTGGGTAAGAGATTATTGCACCTTTGGAAATGTTTAAGACCAAAGGAAGCAGTTTTTCATCTCACAATTATTTTTACACAGTTACAGATGTATCACCCATCATCATCGATGAAGAGAGTGGAATAGTCTATAGTCCTGCATTGAAAAGATCTGATTATATGGCACAGCGTTTGAAGGACATGAAAGAGAAACGTGAAAACCTCTCACCCACTGGTATGTACATCAGCAGGTGTGCAGGCTGATGAACTGATAGGGTCTTAAAACATTTCAACAAATGCCAATGGATTCTCTCGAATGTCACTGTCTTTCAGCTTCACAAATGGTAGAATCCTGCTCACCCACTGGACTGAAGCCTTCTCTTGGGAGCACACCAACTGTCCTCAGATTAATGTGTAAGAAAATACATTCTGATCCTCTTACCTGTCAGTGGAAAGATGCAGTGTAGATTCTATCTTTTCCATCTCCCAGGATCTGGTTCTAAATTTGTAGGGAAGGAAAGTGGCAGCTGATGTAAAAATATGAGATTTTTGTAGTCAAATTTAGTACCTTGTGCTTCGTATATTCCTACATGTTTGTGTCTCTCAAGGTCCTGAAACAGGCTGTAAATGTTTGTAAGCAGTTAAAAAACCTGCAAATTGCACATTTCTTAAAAATTCCAATAACTGGTATTTATTCTGGAGTTACAGTGACTTGAGTCACAGATATATAGTGGGTAAGCAAAAAGTGAACTACACCCTTTATTGATCTATGTTTTGCTTAAATATGTATTTAGTGTGTCTGTGGCATCTTACTGTGTTAAAGCTGCATTTAAAGAGTCTGACTGCAAGTGCAATACTAACAGTAACTGGCAGACATAAAGCAACAATGGCATCCGTTTGGAGTCAGCTTCTGAATGTGCAGTATTCACTCGTGATTTGCCCTTATTTGCTCTGACAACTCCCAAGATAAATATCCCAGTCTCTGCTACATGAGCGGTTCTCTTCTTCAGCCCCTTGTTTACTTCAGCCTACCACCGTTTCACAGTGGGCGTCTAGCATACAATGTGAATGTGTGAGCTTGTGAGGCACAAACAGCTGCCTGTGGTTTTATACAGTGGGGGTCAGTGAGAGCCATTGCAAATCCTGTTTTACATACTGGGAAACAAAAGCAATTAATTGAAAGTGAATGGCTAAAACCCCCTAATACTGATTATTCTTTCCATAATATAGATGACGAGTCGGATGATTCCATTGCTTCTGTTGCTGAACCTGGTTGCTCACCTGATAAAGAAGAAGGGAGAACACAAGTTGCTGACCATGGCCATCTTGAAAAACACCACAGGAAAGGTTCTAAAAAGCCCTGGCTGTCACCCTGCCGTGATGTGCCAAAAAGGATTTCAAGCCCTTTGAAATGTTCTGACTTGGAGGACAAAAAGGACGAAGAAAGCAATAGACAGAAAAAGTCAAGAAGGACCTCAGTCAGAAAAAAGCCAGCAGAGAAACACACACCCGTAGGTTTATTTGACTGTCCTCGCAAGGATACGAGTACGAACGTTCATAATGAAAAATCATCTAGCCCATTACCTAAAAAATCTGAAAAGGGAAAGAGAAAAATTAAAGCATCTAAATCTTTCACCGAGACTAAGACCAGTATTTGTCCCAGTAATGTGAATTATTCCACTTACCTCTCATCACCAACCACGCCAGGTGATGCAGCAGTTGAACTGTTGGAAGAATCTGCTGTTCCATTACAGAAACAGAAAATGCACAAACAAGCCAGACCATCATTATCTGCCTTAGTACGATCTTTGACTCTATCTGGTGAATCTCAAAGTGTTGCTTCAGTTTCGACAGGTGGAGATGATGACGTGTTTGAGGACTATTTCTCCCCAGCACACCACCACAGATCAAAAAAACCTCTCATGTCTAATGTAACTGTGGAGAGAGATATTCACATTCCTTTTGAGTTGGACTCTTTCCCAAAGAAGAGAAAAGAAAGAAGAAGTGAAAGCATTGGATCTGAATTTAACACTAAAAAGAAGAGAAAAGTGGAAGAAAGTCAGAGTGGCAAAAATGGCAGTCAGCAGTCTGATGCACATAGTCATCAACAACAGGATGTTAAAGAATCTCTTTCTGCTTTGGATAGTCCCAGCGCCAGTGTAACAATGAAGGATAAAAAACGAAGACAAAGCACCTTGCCATTTACAAGCACCAGTAAAACTACAACTGATGCAGGAAAACTGAGGAAAGCGTTTACATTAGTACGACAAACAATGTCAACAGAGGATAACACAGCATCAGACCTGCAGAAAAACTCTGATTCTCACAGTTTGGAAAGTGAGTAATAAAGCAGCCAGAGTTTAAAAACTGTACATTAATAAAAATGAATTTCCATCACTATCAAAACAAAACGTAATTATTCTTTCAGGGAATACTTTCTTTAGTAAACAATTCACTCTACTTTTGAGTGGAAAAAAGTGAATTTTTATTTGTGAATGTCACGTTTTAAAGAGACGAATAAAGAAATAACTTAAACATAAATAAAAGACTTTTTATATGAATATTTTTGTAATATTGTGTGTTTGTCTTGCAAAGGCCTAATTTGTAATTTAGCTATCATAAATTAGATGTGTACACATAATTGTTTGTTTACGTGTACATAAATGTATACAGTTTCATATGTATTCTCCCTATGGTTTTTGGTTTTCTCTCACTATCCAAAGATGTGAATTGGTAGCTCTATTTGCCTGTAGAAGTGCATTTGTTTGTGTAAGTATGTGATAGATTTGCAGCCTGTCTAACACGACACCAACTGTGTCTTAATGTGGAGAATTTACATTTAATGTTTCTCAACTGAAACTGTCTTTGATATTTATATTACTACTGACATAAATTAATCTTTGAATATCAGAAATCATGGCTGACTTTAATGACCTTAAAGGTCTGCATATTTTAGCAAAGAAGCACATTTCATAACATTTAGGTCACAGATTAATTTGGCATTCTCATTAAAATGTATACTGTATTTCCTGATTCTGCTCCCTCATATTTGAAACTGAGTATATTTACCTTTGAGTTTATATCTTATTAACCTTATTCTATAAGTTAGTCATATAACTTAATTGGTAATAGATTTAAATTGGTGGTTAGTCACAGCTTGGTGTAAGAGAGCAAACACATACACACACACACACACATAAACAAACAGACACACCCCCACTGTTTTCAATTGTTTTTCTTGTTTTCACATGTAGGTAGAGGAAATGAATGTACAGTTGCAGCTGGTTTAACAGAGATCTCCTCTGAAGGCAAAGAAAATCACAATAAGCAAGTCAGTTTGTGTCTTCAGAAAATGGTCAACAAAACTAAGGTAAGATGACCTGTTGATTGTTTCTACCTGAATTGAACTGTGCAGTTTAATTTAGTTTCAGTTATTACAATTGAATATGATGACAACTTTTACACTGAGTCAGACAGTTGTTTTTTTTTTTTTTTTTTTTTTTTTTTTGCTTGTTGGTGGCAAAATTGTGGTGTTCTGTGGGGAAAAATGGAATAAGACTGCAAAAACAGGAAGTTACGAGTATGAAGTCACCAGTAGGAAGATTTCTGACTGAAGCTTTCTGTGATGGGACTGTGATTTTATACATACATATATATATATATCCTATTTGCAAATTTGTCAACTCTTGACATGTTTGTGTCTGCTAGATTGCACAAAGTTGACATGACAAGTTCAAATTTTGCTACGACACTTCTCAATTCTTATTTCCAACCTGTCTAAATATTTGCAATGTGCATTTCCCTTTATTGCAATAATACAGAAAAAGTGAACAAAGTGTAAAAAAAATTCCTATTTCACATGAGCTTATACTTTATTATGTAAAACTATTGCAGCTGCAGAAAATGACAAAATCCTGACTTCAGTGGCTTTTTGTAATATAGGAAACTGAGGACGTGAGCTAACCATCAGTAATGTGTGTGATTGTGCGTGTGTAATTCCCTTTTAAGTATTTCCTCCATAAGGTCATACACTTCCATAGCTGTAGGCGTTTGACGCATCTAGCCAAGAGGTTGTCTGGTCCTCAGCGTTTCCTGTGTTTTGCATCTGTAATGGTAGCCTACAACTTCCTTGCCTGTGAAATGCACCTGGGCTCTGTTTTCGTTAAGCTGGTAACCTCAACAAGCTGCAGCTGAAAAAAGCAAAACGTGACGTCATATTTCCCCAGAGAGCTCTGCATTGACTTTATTGCAGCCTGATTACAGTGATGTTATAGCCGTTCCCTTGGTTCTATGTTGAACATGAGGACAGATTCAGCTCTTTCAAAGTTTTTCAAATGTTTTTCAAATTTATGCAAAATTGGCAAGCACAGCCATCTGCAATGAGCTCTTGAAAGTTGCACCTGCGTTGCTCACCATTCTTTGAGGTGCAGATGGTAAACAATGATAAATTTCACATCGCTCCACTCTGGGTGCAGATCTGCACTCACATCTTGACTCACTGCCATTATCCATGACAGATACAGTTCTTTAAAAAGAGGTCCATGCTTGGTGTGTCCTGCTGGGCTAGTAGCAAAGGCGTTATAGTGGGGGGTCTTTTGTCTCATGAATTGCTTTCCCCATTACTCTCTGATCATTTCTTGTCATCTCTCCACTGTCAGTTCTACACTAAAGCAGAAAAATTCTGTCTGTCCTGTCAACCTCGTAATAATATATGTAGTTATTTTAAAAAGTCATTCTCTTTCATAAATCCTTTTGTGTGTAGTGTAAGATTCTTTCAGTTATAAGCAAAAGTCAAAGCAGTTGCTCCGACCATGTTCACAAAACATGTTAAATAATATGAGCTACTATATATATCCATGTTAATTTTGTAGTTTAATGTAAAGTGAACTTTATATGTGACGAGTGGAAATCTGGTGTTTCTCTCTTTGATCTAATAAAAAATTTCATTTTCTGTGGGCACAAAAGAGTGGCCATCAACGAGACCTAGTCATATGCTTAAGAATTTCCTTCATTTGTGCTCTGAGACCCTGCTGCAGTTCACACTAGCTCTTTGTCGGTGGCACATTATGCACAACTCATTCTTCAATGCCTGTTTTCTTGTGCTGCTGCCAGAATTTGTTCACTGCACAAGATAAGCCAAAGTCCCCTTTGAGGAATCTTCAGGGAATAGCTTCTCACATTTTGATTTTTATACACTTAGTGTCAAAGAATGAACACCTCATCTAGCCACCTTTTAGCTGTCCCTTAGTTTTAGCAGAATCATTAACAAATTGCAATATAAAAGCTTTTTCCTCTGAAGAAAACTTCTGTCAGGACAGACATGGAATTACACTCATGGATTGACGGTAATCAACGCATTGATTTCCCAACTTGCTTATCATGGATAATGTGATGTTTGACTGGTAGGGGCAGGGCTGGTAGGCAGTTTTGGCACCATGATGCTTAGCAGGCCTTAACCCCTGACTTCCAGCTGGGGGACCAGATATCAGAGTCTCGTGGGAAAGGACCTGGTGGGTCCTGTTTGTAACCGCTTCTCAGGCGTTTGTGTATTGAGGCCAAAGTACATGGTTGGATGGACCACAGTTGTCAGGTTTACAGTTCCGTTTCAGAGGCTCTGAATATGTTTTTCTTCATCCATGGCCTTGGTGTTTGATTTCCTCTTTGGTCTCTATGCAACTATATATCTGACAGGGTTATTGAAAGTGCATGGCTTGTTTGGCATTTGAATAATCAGATGTCATTATTTGACATAATCAGTGGCATATTATTCAATAAACCAGCTCGTAATACTTAGACAAAAAAAACGTGCATTTTATTTGCAAGGGTGCAAAACTGTTGATACTTTATTACTATTATCACACACACACAGTTGTTGGCCCAATCTGTAGATATTGTCTAATATAATACACAGCTTTAAACGCAGATGCAAATTCATCCTTAATCGTGTTTAATGAATTAATTTGTTGTCTTCTGACTTCTAGCTTTTATCCTATTTCCTTATAATTAAATTTGTTCACACAATGTCAGCTGAACTGTCGAAGAAAATATTTAGGAAAATATAAATTTGGTTAGGAAAATATTATAGCCCTGTCATAAAGTGTGGTTATTGTTGTTTCAGGCTATGAGAACATTGGTCATGACAAGCATGCCCACTGAGTAAGTACCCCAGAGAATTAAAACTTTGCCTTTAGATAAATGTCAACAGAAAACTTTGGCAAACTATGGCATTGATGAGCAAGTTGGTTAAAAAGATGTCTTATTATTAAATTTTAATGTTTGTTGGTTTTGTTCTACTCTGTTCACCATTTGTAGGCAGCAGCACACAGTGGTTCAGGTTGTGAAAACACTGGGTGGTTTTTCAGTTGTTGATCGAGTTTGTGAGAGCACAACTCATGTGGTGTCAGGGGGCCACCGGCGTACTCTCAATATTCTGTTGGGCATAGCTCATGGCTGCTGGATCCTCTCTTTTGAATGGGTATGTATTTTATTAATTTCAAGAAGCCATTACATGTTATTTGAAATTGATGTTGATGTTGTTTTATCATTTGTTGATATTTTTCCTTGAGCAGATTCTCTGGTGTTTGGAGCAAAGGCAGTGGATTCCAGAGGAACCATATGAACTTTCAGAACAATTTCCAGCAGCACAGGTGAGTCCAGCGCCAGTCGACATCACAAATGCTGCCCACATTAACATTCATAGGAAGCCTCATAATATTTTCCATTGTTGCAACAACGAGATATATTGATTTTAGGTAACAAGACCATAGAAATACATGTAATTTACTGACAACAGAAAGAAGAAATTACATTTTATCATAACAAAATCTTTTTACTTTGCATATAGACTAAAAATATTGAAACTATTACATTTAAATTTAAATGGTTTAAATTCCTTCAATTTTACATTAGTAATTATGATATTTTCCTGTATATAAATAATTTTAACCATATAAATCATTCCTTTTCACACTCAATACTAATAAAGGATCGTAAAACCAAAGCTGAGGAAGTCAGACGGAAACCTGCTATTTTTTATTGCTAGTCATCCATTTTCAGTCCGCTTGTTTTTCCTGAAGCATCCTGTGTGAAATGTGAACATTGCCTCTTCCTGAACTCGTCATTCATGAATCACTGTCCCCTCCTGCCACTGCAAGGAAAGACATGGGGTCTTGATGCAGACAGATGTCAGCAGATTTCCTCTTGAAATTATGTGATGGCTTTGTTGTGACACACAAAATATTTTTATGCCCCCAAGGCCTTTTACCATTCCTTTACTCTTACGGATGCATCCAGCTATTGGCAAACTACAAGCTTCTCCCTTTTATTCATGTCTTGTGCCTTGTGGAGCGTGGTGTTGCCTTCAGCTGCTATTGGTGTCAATAATAGAAAAATTTCAGTGGTATTGTTGGAAAAGACCAGTGAATTTCACTTCTCTTGCATATTTATCAATATATTGTAACTTTAAATGTAACACTAATATTTTTTTTGTCTCTGTTCAAATAATGATGCATGATCTCAGTGCATTGGCAGTAAGATTGGAAAACAGAAGCACACATGTCACATGAGGTGAAGATTGAAGCAGTTTTGCCATCTTAACTTTTCTCAACTCCTTGCGTCCATTCAACCTTCATGGGAAGTGTTATGAATCATTGATCAGGATTGCTTTATGGCTGTATGGAATTGACAGGATTTTTATTTAATTTGATGAGGTACAAATTGTTATCCACATTCATAATACATTTTTACCAAAGGAACAACAACAGCAAAAGAGGGAACTTTGGAGAATTATGAATTTTTATTTTGGAGTAAAAATGATAAAACATTGCTGAAAAAGTTGTGATCTGGCATTTGTGCATTAACCAGACTGTTCATTGTTATAAAGCAGAACATGATTATTGTGGAAAAGGACTTAAGAACTGTGTCTCAAGTTCTCTGCCTTGTGATTGTGTGTTATATTCAACTTCAGGTATATAACAGCTGGTAGAGCATTACATTCAGCTACTCTAACGAAACCTAAAGACAGTGTTTATTGGTGAGAAATTCAGCTTCCTCATTTAGATGACTTAAATTGTGCTTGTTGTAACTTCAAAAGATTCATAAAAGATAAATAAAAAATACATTCCCAAATGATTGCAGTGAGATCATCATCATGTATGAGCATGTGGGAAGGTACTGCAGAATTATATTAAGAGTTATCCTCTTAGTTTATGTGCAATCAAATCTTAAACTAACAAGGAACTAGGAGGCACTCAAGATCTGTCTAAGAAATGTCTCTCTATAATAATGTTAAATATCAGCCTTAAAATCTACATATAAATTAAACAATAAATGTACAC
The DNA here is from genome assembly GCA_038496675.1 of Rachycentron canadum. Lineage (NCBI taxonomy): Eukaryota > Metazoa > Chordata > Actinopteri > Carangiformes > Rachycentridae > Rachycentron > Rachycentron canadum. Next base: position 9,240,603 of record CM076659.1, on the reverse strand, counting down.
ACATCCTCTGAGGGAAAGCAATCCTAAGAAAAACTATTTCTGTGGCATTTTTTACATTTGCATTTTAGGAATTCAACAGACATTTTTCTTGAACACACAACAATCACTTTGAGCCTGTTGCTTGTTGTACCATAGTCTCTTTCTTAAAATTAGCTATTAGCAGCTATTATTTAAAAGAAAATCTAGTTAAATGGCTGCTTAAACTATATTGAAATCATTCAAGAAATTAAATTAATTAATGTCACATTTTACTCTGGTCTCTCCTGTTTGGTTAGCTAGCCGTTGTAACTCAATATAATTGCTATACCTATAGTTACCTATAAATACCACAGGCATACGTATTTTCAGTATAGACATGTTATTTTCAGTTTGTCAGTCCATAGTTCACAATTTTTGCAACAACCCATTTCATTCAGATTATTAAACATAGAAACATGCACAAAGTATGTCTATTTAAAGGTATGTAACAATATTTTCATGAAGTGCTTTGGCTTCCTTGAGATTTTTTATTTTTGGTTTTGTTGTTAGTTGCTGTATGTCGGGCAGAATTTCCTTCCCACTTTGTACCAGTCTGAGAGTCATGGTTCAAAGGGGACCTGTGAAGTCCGCTGGTCTGATCATCATTGTAGTGGATTTCATTGAATAGCCCGAGCCTTTCCAGTAATACCATTTGATGCCATTGAAACGATTTGAGTTTTGGCCTTTCTGGTAATACATCCCATTCAAATTGGAAGGACCACAGGCATCAAACCACCAACCTAGAGCATCAAAACACAGATCAATTTAAATGTAACATTGTCAAAGAAGATAATGCATAAAACTCTCTGTGGAACATGCATGGTGACTTGCTTGTTTTACGAAAGGGATTGGTGGGCTAAAACTACAGAGCTAAACCATCTTTACGTCTTCATGTCTTAACTTTCAGTCTATTTATTCAGTTTACAAATGCATTTTCTAAAAGCTGTGAATGTGAGTTAAACCTTGTTTCTTGTAAACCCTGAGCCTTGAAGGTTAAACTGTAACATCTATAAAATATAAATACACTTTCAACTGTGTTGCGCTTGTAGCTATAGTCAAATCAATTCCATATCACTGCATCACATGAGCAGCTAGTTGAACTGTTAAAAAGCGGGACTACTTTATTCTGGCACGTCATGGTGTCAAGGCAAGCATTTCACATTTGTCGGTGTCAACTCAAATTGGATGTGACAGTGTAATTGCTACTGCTCTTACTACTGGATTGTCACTTATTGTTGACACACAGCTTTTTGTTTTCGGTCCCCATCACACTGAGACTGACTGATAATTTGGTTTGTAACTGGATTGCTGTTTTCATATCGGAGTAATACCATAGTCATATCCAGTCCCTAGACGCAGCATGTATATCTTTAAACAGCATTCAAGAAAACCTGAAAACCTAATCTGTCATTTGAATCGTTATAAGATTTTGGCTTCACATGTTATAATTTCCTGTCCAACATGGCTTTTACTTCTGTGCAGCTGAAGCACAGATAGATATGTGACAATTTTTTCTGCTCCTGTTTAAATACAGGTTCACTGTATTCATTCACATTTTTGTTCATTCAAAACATTCATATTTCTACTATTTACACTGGATCAGTTCCAGTCAGTTGCAATTGTGCATAATATGCATATTGAGTCCCCTGTGTGAGATGCCTCATGGGAAAAATGGGATAGGGTTCGCTCTTTCATGCTTTCATGCTCCCTTGGCAGACCCTGATACAGAGGGAGACAAACCTCTGGCAGTGGAGTCACTTTCAAAGGAATGGAGGAGGACCTTTAAGCTCTGTTCCCAGGCTATTAATGTCAGCCATTGTAGGGTCTGAATTCCCCAATGAGTTGATCAGTGATTAACTCTGAGCTAATTGTGCTCTTTGACCTGGCAACAAAAGTACAGGAGCCCTTAAAATGCCCTTGAAAATTTTTGGGGAAAGTGCCAAGATTTGGGTGGTTGGGAGTTTGTTCCACAACAAGTTCCCCAATGCAAAATGACGTGATCTTTGTATTTTTGTGATGAACAAGTTATTCGCAAAAATGTGTTTCTTACCCCCTGTTGTCAGTTGTGAACATTTGCAAACACATTTATCATTGTCTGCATCCTTTGTACTGAAATCACTTCCTGGCTGCCCGATGCTGCTTATTTTGCCTGCAGTTCCACTGTAGCCTTTAAGGTGTATCCTGTAAAATGGAAAAGGAAAAATGAAGGAAAGGAAGAGGAGGAAGCTTGTGACTACTGTTCCTCAAAAGGCAATGTCCAACTCACTCCTATAGTTGTTTGGTCACAGCTTCACTTCTGGAACTAAACAGGATTAAGTGTGTGCTTATTTAATTTTTGTTTATTTTTGCTGCTGTTTGTGAATTTAACAAGCAGTTTTTCATGTTTTGCTATGCAGTTTTTATTTTTTCTCAAGGATTTCTGTAAAACTATACGTGTAGGGTTTTTTTTCTTGTAGGGGACATAAAATGTTGAGCCAAGTAACTGAAGACCAAATTGGTCATAGTTAAGGGGACTTAATATGTGAATAGAACTGTGTTGAATTGCGGCATTTCAGGGTCTGTTTGCGAGATTCAAAGGAAGTATCCATTCCTAAAATCAGCTTAGGTTCACAGGAGAAAATACTCCTGAAGATTTAGTTACTGCCATGCAGTTTAGACTGAATGTTAAGATCAAAATCATTTCATATATTTTCAATATATTCTTTTTTTTTTTTTTTTTTTTAAACTTATCAGTTTTATTACATTTACTTTGGGCTTATCCCCATCAGTATCAGGAGCTAAATAATCTTATATAGTAGAACCAGAGGACTATCAGCTCTGTCTGTAATGTGCAGATGTAAAAGCAGAAGACCAGAAATTATCATTATAGTGTTTCCCAAATGTTTTCAGGCGATAAAGATATGCATAATGTAATACAAGGACACTCTGTATCTGACAAAACAATTTATAAAAGACTGTAGAATTAATGCTTGTTGCCAATTATTGTTAGGAATTAATAACCAGACCACAATCACCACGTGAACTCTTTACATCTATTAACGTGGACTCATCTTCAGTGTCAATGAAACAATTGTGGGAATTAGCCTGATTCTCCAATTCAATTGTTTCACTTCATTATAAACAATTCTATTTGAATTGTTGAAAAATTTAGATGTGTGACCATCTAGACAAATCTGAGGTCTGAGTCTTTGACCAGTTTCTCATTCACACCTGGGCTTCTCGAAAATGTATTAGAAAACATTTACAGACATAGCGCCTGTTCTTTTGTCTTAAAAGATATCAATGTATGAAATAGATCGTTCATATTATATCCTTGTTTGTACTGCCTCTGAAATTTGTCACTAAGATAATTGTTTATTTCTTCATAATAATTGCAAGGCTTTGCGTTTTAAGGCTTTAGTTTAGTTATGCTCCTTGGCTGAAAACTGGCAACAGTTTTTGGTATGTGTTCAGGATAGCAGACTTCAAAAGTACTGTTGTAAGACAGAAGCAGTAACATTTGCTGATGGTCTTATTTGCCCTCAGCTTTGCTTCAAAGCTAAAAATTAAACAAAATATATATAAATATTAAGTAATTGCCACCTTGCATCCAACACATTAATTACTAAAGGAAAATTTCTTCGATGTTGTCAGTACGACAGACCTGTAATTTTGTGCTTCACTGTCAAGAGAAAATTGATCATATTGCGAATATCCAGAGTTTCCTTCCCAGTCGTTCAGCTGGATCCTTAATTTGTAGGACTGTTGATTTGTCAGCTTGGAGACAAATTCATTTCCTAACCAGAACTCAGATGAAGGTTCACCAAACCCCTGAAAAGACAATAAAAGAAATGTAATTAAACCTTGAGGACCCCCCACTGTAAAGCCTTGTAGATGTCTTTTTCCATTAACAAAATGGCAAACAGACAGTGTAGCACATTGTGCTGTTCATTTCTTGGCTATTAGATTGAAAGCTATTTTTCCCTTAAACTGAGATATTTCATCAAAGTACTCAAAACACATTCAGCAATTAAACAAATCAATCACAAAAATTCATAAGAAAGTATGCCAGTTTTAACTGCAAAGGAAATTGCATGAATGCTTTCCTTTGTAATGATTGCTCTGTAGGGACTTTAGATTGGACTTGAATCATTTTGGCATGCTGTTGGACCATTTGTCTCCTACTTGGCTTTGGCAATGCTGGTCAATTTTTTGGTAGCAGATTAAAAGTACAGTTTCAGCTCCACAGACAGAAATATGAAATATGCTATGATTGAATGTGGCATTTGAAAAATGTCAAATAGCTAAAATTATTGTGGCTTCAATTTTTAGAATGACTTTGATGGATAGCAGATGGTGACCTCTGCATTAGTGGATGTAGTTTGTCCTCTCTTCTTTGGATTGCCTCTAATGTTGCAGAAACACCAGGCTGTGAAAACACTTTCAGTCGATAGCCAAAACCAAATCTGGCCAGTGCATTTGTAATGAAAACCGTAGCCTAGGATATATATTTTTTTAAAGGAAGAATTTCTTCTTGATAGTTTTACCTTTTTGTACTCTTGCCACGTACGGTGAAAGTCAACATGGCCGTCAAAGCGTTTTTGTAGGACTGTCCAGCCACCTCCCTCTGTCTCCATGTCACAGAAAGCCTTCAAACGCAAGGAAAAAGAAGTTGCTGTGATTAACAATTCAAAATTAATGTTCAGTAAAGAGTTCATGTTCATTTATAATTTGACAATGTCATCTTATTGGAGTTGGGTTAAAACAAATTTACAGCCGCAGGGAAAGGATACAGAATTGAAGTCCAAGTCTTAATCACTGAAAAGTATCTAAGGAGATCACGGTTTTAGCTCAAGCATGCACATCATTAATGGAAGTGTGAGAACATTTTAATTTAACTACTACGCCCTCAAACACAATACTGTTTACTAAACTCTTTATCCATTAGTGTGTAGTGTTTAATTTACAACGTTGTGTAAGTGCAAGTTGATCAGTGCATGTACATGTGCATTATCATGGCATTATTTAATCTGTGCACGTGCACACGTAGTTTATCTGTGAAACACGTCCTTTTCTTCTGTTCCAGGTTATTGAACTTCCTATGCTTTTTTTTTTTTTTTTTTTTTTTGAGGCAGTCTGCAACAATTTAATGGGTCTACCTTACCTTAACCTCTCCTGTAGTGTTGGGTAAAGTGAGTGTGTAGACTCCACTTTGCATGTTTCCTGACTTGTAGACAGCAGCACAGTCCATGTAAGTGGTAGGATTATCCTGCATCATGCCAATTTTGGTTTCTGCACAGAAAAATTATCCCTGTTCATTTGACAGCACATAATTACAGAGCATTTAAGTGTCCTCCTTCACATCTTCTAATAGTAAAAATGATTCATGTCTTCAGTGTCACTGTGACTGTTGCATTAATTTGGTCCCTTTCCGTGCTCAATTATCCCAGCACCACTTTATGGCCTTGAAAGCACTGAATGCTGTTGCCAAATTTTGAATCAATCAGTCAATACCACTCAGTTGTTTACTGTAAAGACTGGAAACAGATGACCAGCTAGCCTGGCTCTGTCTGAAGGTAATCAAAGCCACTACCACATATGGATTATTTCTTGGCTCTGAGCAGTTGGCAGCCAGTCAGCTCAAAGACTCCAGGAAGTTTGTTGCTCCCAGCCAAGAAATAGTCACATACCCCTGGGATAGCTGGCTCTATCCAAAGTAAAACTAAGGTAACTAGCCGCTGGATATAGCTTCACATTGAAAAGGCAAATATAAAATTGGTATCAACTGTCACTAGAAACTGAATAAGCATATTTCTCAAAATTAATCTCCATTCTTCCATATTGTGTTAAAGGTTCTTGTTACAGCAGGTGTATCAATATTAAATAAGAGTCTGAAGTACGGACTCACCTCGAGCTGAGCTGACAGAGATGGTTTGAATGAGGTTGTTCACAGTGTCCAGCAGCTGCTGCTGCTGATGCTGAAGTACAGTGTTGTTGGAGGAGACTTTGAGCAGCTCCTGCTCCAGCTCGCCTATGATGGCGGTCTGCCTCAGTATGAGAGTCTGGAGCTGATCCTTTTCTTCATGAAGCATCTTTAGCTCCATCTGCCTCTGCCCCTCAATCTGCTCCACCTTTTTCTCCAGGAAGCTGAGAAAAAGCAGACAACAAGCTCAGCAGTGAGCTTTGTCTTTGCTTTGCACATCGTTTCAATGTTAAAATGTCAGTGACCCTGAAATTTGTGATGTGATGTCCTCACCTGTTTTTGTCATTCAGCTTGTTGATTTCATTTGTTTGGACAATTAGTTGCTTTTCCAGCTTGTTGGTTGACAAGGAATTCTCAAGAAGCTGTCGCTCAAGTCGAGTTGTATGATGAATTACCTACAAATAAAATAATTAGCAGTTCAGCTCTGTCACCTTATGAGATAACCCATTATTGCAACTGTAGATTTTTATATACCCACATTATGATGTAAACTCAAGTCAAATGTTTCACATTAGCTTCAAGAAGGGTTCAGGGTCCTTCAATAATTTCAGTGTGATCCCAAATTTAACTCACATCTCAAAACAATGTATTCTATTGAAACACTGAACAGATGAATTTTTCTTTTAAAATTATGCAATTTCTTCCAACTTTTCTCCATTTTAATGTTTGATATCCACTCAGTCGGCAGTTTATTTGGAACACACAGCTAAAAGTAATGTAGTCTTATGCAACAGTCCTGCAACAAATCCTCCTGCGTGACGGTTATCATGTTTGGTTTTTGATGAAATCGCATTTAAGAGGTGTAGATTCAACCGTATTATAATTTTAGAGGCTGCTGTTTGTGTGACCTGTATTGTGTTGTATTGTGTGTTATCTGGATAAGTATTGTTTTGCCAATTTATATAAATGAAGGTAAACCTAAACATTTCACTGTATAACGCAATACACTTCAACATCACCACAAACTGGAGACTCCAAAATTATCACAAAGTTGAATCTGCACCTCTTTAAGACACTAAGAGGGAAGGTTTTATTGCTGGACTTTTACATTAGAGTACGTTAGCTTTAGCTCAATGAGCCAAGTAAACTACCAGCTAAGTGTACTGGGTAAATTATAATACTTGTTATAATCTGAACAAAAAAAAAAAACTTTACATAGGAACATATAGCAAAAGAGCATTAAACATATGTATAACAAATTTTAATTACATAACAAATGGAAAGACGTTAAAAGGCAAGCTGTTCTTTTGTTATGGCATTAGTGGAACAAGCACTTGAAGAGTGAACAAACAGCCATTTGCAAAATGGAAAAGCATGACAGGAAAGAACAACTAAGTTTCAATACAGCAGACATACCTGAACAAGGGGAAACTTTCAGAATCCACGTATTTTCACAGACAGATGTATTGAACTAAACTCTGGGGTTGGGGACCTTGCCTCTAATTTCCCATTTTGGAGGAACTGAACTCAGCAAAAAGCAGGTTGTTTACATGGATCCTAGCTATGTGTCTCCAATGGAGCTGTTGATGTCTTTGAACAGACGGATGTCTGATTGTGACAAACTGATAGACCCTTTCTGTGGGAATATGAGTGTGCTAATAACAGGAAATGCTGTACAGTTGGCTCACATAAGGTCATTGACGTGTAGCCACAATAATAAACTGACGCAGTCATGCCTGTTTTTCCATCTACTTATTTTTTTTCACACTCTGAAGCTGCATTATTTAATGCAGTGTATGACCACATTGCTTTGTTGAGAAATCTCTTTCACTTATATGTAGACAGGTGCAAACAGTCTTAGCATTTTAATGAATGGCAAGAGTGTGCTTTTCTGCAAGGTACATTACTGCATGTTAAGAAAAAAACTGAAAGCACAGCCTCACCTGTGCCTCCACATTTGTCAGTTTCCTTGTTTGCTCAGCAGTTTGACTCAGCAGGTTTGTTCCAATTTCAATCATCGTAGCTGTGTGGTTGTGTACAGCAGTCTGTTGGAGTTGGACCATGTCCTGCTTCATACTGTCCTGTATGTAGTTCTCTAGCTGCAGAAGAAAGACAATTGGCTTTAGACCGTTTCAAACATTTCATCGTTTGTGTCATTAACCAGTGGTCACAATGTGCAGTGCAGCATTACTTCACACGGTAGTTCACAGATTCACAGCTGGGTGCTGCTCACTGTAATCTGCTACTGTAAAGATAAATGCAGAGCACCTCTGTTTCTTTGCTTGAGTTCCTCAGTGATCTCTTTTATAGTTTATGAGAGCGAAATTATCTTTTCTGTTGGTTCAGAGACTAACATTTATTTTGTGGTCATTGTACATTGACCGAGATACAGGTAATAGCACTGTCACAGAGATTTAGCATGGTCTGTTGCCCACCTTTATAACCTACATACTATGTATTACTATTAGATATCTTTCAGAAAAAAAAAAAAAAAGTCCAGAATTTATTACACTGACACTCAAAACACTCACTATGAGCAAGGGGGTTTTCCCAAAATACCTAGGCAAAGACGATGTGATCGATTTCAAAAATCAGTTTATATATCATTCAAAATGATAAAGTCATGGCACTGTAGCAAGGTGAAATAATGAAACATAGCTGTTCTAATATTTAAGGAGAGCCATTGGGACACAGAAGTGTCCCATAACAGGTATTTAAAATTTTTTAAATTATACACTGTTCAATATTTAAACGCTTAATTTAGTTGAAACAGGATGAAGGTTATTTACATGTGATTGTTTGTCCTATTGGCAAAAATATGTAATTATGTCCCAAGCAAAGTAAGGACTGAAAATGATATAAAAGATTTTGAATTACTCTTATCAAATATTACATTTCATAATCATAGTAACAATACAATGGCTGAGTGTGGGGGTGGTCAGTGTTTCATCTATACATGATTTGTTCTTATCTACCTTACTGCATTGTCAGATTTAGACCAACACCAGTCATTAAGTTATTTCCTGCACGGTGTTCCTGAGTGGCAATCAGGTCACACGACTTGTAAACAGGATGGAAGTGTTGAGTGACGAGTTACATCCTTCATGACAGTACGAATTGTGTATAACTGGAAACCAGTGTCATCTACAGCAAGTTTGCATAGTCACTATTGTTATTTGCTCATCAGTCAGTAATGCAACCCCAAGTGGCCAATTTTATCATTATTTTGCCTACGGCAAATGCAATTAGTGCTGATTTTGTTTGTCTTCCTCTCTTGGTGTCTAGTTTGTTTATGTTGTTGAATACACACAGAAATGTGTGGTAGTTGGAAGGTTTTCATTTGACTTTTTAGCAGGATATCCTATTGACAGGCAAGGATCTAATCAGTTGTTTACTCCATATGCCTCAAAGGCATCAGTGAGGAATGACTGTGTTCCTCATTCACAGGACATGACAAAAATCTGTTTTCTTCTGTTGTCCTCAGCTGGTGCAACATTAATGGGACCTCCAGAAATTAAGTAACTATATTATGATGATATTAGTGATAAACTACAACATCACACCTGACCACTGTCTCTCTCAATATTTTTGTCTTATTCTATCTGTGATGAAAGAGGTTATGGAGCATTTCACTGATTGTGTCTTTTTCATATACTTTTTTGGGACGTTAACATATTAATGTCCATAGCACACAAGAGACCCTTACAAAGCCTGATGCTTCCCTCTTGGTCATGCAGAGCCACAGTAAGGTACAATATTTATCAGTGAGAATCCGTATTATATTTTGGTGCTGTTAAACATCATGAATATTGCTTGCAAATCATTTCCACTCTTGATGGCAAAATGTCAAGGTTATTTTAGGAAGAAACATTTGTATTGTGAAAATTTTCATTCTCAGTCCTCACACCTTAGCTGTGAGCTCTTCTCCCATATTTATCAACTCAGGTGCAAATTAATTTGGAGAAGTCAGACAACAATGGATTCATCCTTGGAATTACACAAAATAATGTGAAACAGATAAAGCATGCTGTTACAAGTGAAACTGAATCTTGGTGTTGATACATTATTAATTGGCAATGTCTCTTTCTAAATAAGAAATATGTAACCAGGCACATGCATCAGATGTGCTGTCGGGCTTTGTAAAATGTTCACTTGTGTTGTTAGACTGCCTTTGATTTGTGATGCAGCAAGTGACTTGTTGTCTATGTGAGCTTAGTTACTGAGTAGCAGCGTCTAGATCATGAAGAACATCAAAGACGAATGCCCCCTGATCCCTCCCGTGGAATGGATCAGAGCTTGTTTTATGTTACAAGACAGAGATTGTGTGGTCAAGCTGTGAGGTGTTCTTGTCTTGTGTGGCTCGTCTTGCTTAGTACTGATCATTAATCACACTCTGAAGTGGGTGAAGAGAGCGAGACAGAAAAGAAGTAGTTCAGTTCTTTCTCCTGCTCAAGTAATGGTTCAGCAAGCTGAAAAGAAAGCATGCTTCCCTCGTGTGGACACCTGTGCTGGGTTTTTGTTAGTTGTCAGCCATAATGTCTCTTTGTAGCGAATAAAAGTGCATCACAGACATTGAGCACTTTTTCTTGTGTTTGTTAACAAGTTTGCTTACTCAGAATAAATTCCCAAACAATCTGCTGCTGTACCTTTGCTCTAGGCTTTTTTTGTGGTTGTTAATGATAGTTCAAATCACAAAAACAATCTGACATCACATGTACTGTCTGCTCCACCTGCCAATTTGATACAAAGGACAATTTTTTAGGAGAGAATCTGACAAAGTCTCCAAACATTCAAGCAACATGTTTGGTTTTCTCTTAAACTCCTTCCCTCGTGTCACTGAGGGTTTGAGTGCACATGAGAATCCTTCCACTTCCACCTGTGTGGAGGCTCTCTCAGCTCTTCTGTCTCTCATATACCTGAACACACTTTTTTCTCCGTCTCAGTCACTGTAATAAAGGCAACCATTGGGATCAGAGTTAGGTGTATTAAAGTAATAATCACTGATATTTCACTTCACTTTACCTTTAGCAGCCACTGTGTGTTGTTCTCCATGGTGATCTCCAGTTGTTCCAGCCTTTGAGCCGACTCGTCGTCATCGTCCACGGGTCCATCCTTTTGGACGGGGTAGTTGTAGCTGTTGCTCTGACTTTGGCAGTCTTGCTCGGGCAGCAGGAAGGTGTAGCTGCATGGCCCATTTTGGATCTGATATTGTCTCTTACCACCAGCACTGTATCCTGTCGCCAGACCAAGGCAGAAACTTAAAAGTAGCAAGTCTACATTCAGCATCTTCATAGTTGGGTTATTTAACTAAAAATAAATTTAGCCCAGAGTCAGGGTTGCTTCTCAATGAATGTGCTTCTTTTCCTAACAGCATCCAAGTGTAAACAATCCTCTTGAGGTTCTGCAGATTCCTTTTATTACCTCTCAGTGGTAGGAGGAGAAAAAGCCCATTAGGAATTAGAGGTAGTGTTTCATTCCCATAGGTTACGGGTGCCAGATTGCATGTGCTCGCCTTTCATCAAGCCCCCAGTCACTTGTTTGAGCTGCCCATGGCCTCTCAGATTAGCTAGTGATTTTTAACCACTCCCCCCTCACCCTGGCCAGTCACTGTGAAGAGCAGTGAAGTGGGGAGTCTTCTTAACACAGACTCAGTGAACAACACAGAGGAGCAGATGCACAAACTACACATCTTTCACTATATCCTCTACAATACGCACATGTTTTTTTCTGCTATATTTGAACAGCTACTCAGGATGCAGCTGTCCACCTTCAGGACACTGTGATAGTAGCCGTGTCCATCCCATTCATTGAAGAATGTTTCCCGGCCTACGACAAACACTCTGTGCATATTTGAACAGGAGATTAAAAGGAAAAGGCTGTCTTCAAATGACATCATTACTTCCACAGATTTTCCTATTTTCTTCTTTTAAGTTGTTAATTCAATATTAAAATTTTTTTCATTTTCCTGAGACATTTTCTGTTCTCTTCTTTTTTTGCCAAATAAATTAAGTCAAACAAACAAAAAGCAAATACAACCCAACCTTTAAAACAATCCAAAATACCCAGCTCTTCCTTTGGGTCACCGGTTCCTCATACAAACTAAACTTGCCATTTGTTGTTCCCTGAGCACAAAATCATCATTGCTTTTTTATTTGCAGTGGTTCGATTTATGCAATTTCAGATTAAGTGTACTTGAGTCATAAATATAATGAAGGAGCATTTGCTGTTAATCTTTTAAAATTTGAAATTGGTCTCTCTTTTCTTTTTAAATTAAAATTTTAATTTAAATTTCATTTTTATTTTATTCTGTGCAAATGTGAAAATGATGAATTTATTAAAAGACAAAGTAATTTTTAAGACTGTTCTGATTCTGTTAAAAAGACAAGCAGCCTCTGTGAACAACATGCCAAATCTTGATTTAATTACTTGCTTTCTGAGGCTTAAAGAAAATTAATTTTCAGTAGACAATGGTTTTGAAAATGAATCCCCCAGGGTTATAGAAGATTAGGAGGCTGGCTCCAAACAACATATAATGATGTAGTCATATCCAACTTTTACCTGTTACAGTGACTATCCTGCAAAAGATCATCCCAGCCTGGCAAGTCAGTTAAATCTGGGGGTCCTTGTGTCACAGTGGAGAACAGGGTGCATTGGGCATTGATATAGGAGGACGTTTTGTCCCATGCTGCAGCAATGTGCCTCCATCACAGACACTCAGCTATTGCTTCAGTTGCTTCTCTTCTCTTTTCTTCTTCTTTAATCTTGAAAAAACAGACAGATTTTAGTCAATCTCAAAATAATTATTGACAGATTGAGATTTTTATTTTGTAATGGTATAACTGCATTTTAGTGTCAACAGCACCATTTTTCATTTTTTGTTTGACAGGAAAGTCTTAGATTTGCCCTCTTCAGTGGGATAGAAATACCAAAACAGAATTGTAGGAAGTAGACTGATGTAATAGTTACTGTATACAGGAAATGCAACATATTTAAGGCACATTACCACAAAGGAAGGACTTGTCGTCATTCCAAAAACACTGACTTTTTCAGGTGTTCATGCTGAATCATTTAAAAAAAAATGCATCTACAGGAGTTCCTGTATGGTTTTGCCTCATTAATCTATCTGATTTATTTGAGTTGTGAGCCACAATGTAAGCCATGCACTAGACAGTTAGCTCATGCTGTGAACAAACAATTTGACTTCAGCTGAACTGTAACACACTCTATTTGATTATACAGGGCTGTTAGGCTTGATTTATTCTTGCATCTCTGCAGACTCACTGTGCATAACAAGAAAAATATATAAACATATTTACATTAGTGGCTGCAAAGATATTGATTAGGTTGTCAGCAATTAGGTGGGATTTCCCATGTGAAGCATAAATAAGTTTTTCCTGGCACAATAAAATGCAGGTCATTTAAGCTGTAATGTTTCAAGAGTGATTATCAGAGAAAGCCTGTGACCACTTGGATCCCTACAATCCGTCCTCTAGAGGTTTGAAAAATTCAGCACTATGATACCAAGAAATGCAACAAATCATCAGGCTTCAACTAGCAGCTAGTTTACAGATTAACATTGTTAGTGTCACATTTGAGAGCACTGAAGATGTGGGTCATGATAAATGTATCTTTAATGTAGGAGTGGTCTAGATATAAAATGAAATGTACACAAATCCAAACTAAGCTTTAACCAAAGTAAAAATACTTTTGTTTATTGACAAATGGACCCGTGTCCATGCCTGCTCGGCCATTTACTCTTCTCAAATCGAATATAGCCACAAATTGATCCAGCCACAGTCTTCAGTGCTTGTGTTTGAAGCAGTGTGTTTGTTTGTGTAAGCAATAAACAGGTAGAACCAAGCTTTGCCTGAACACACACTGCAGACAGCTTTATGTATTTATTTAACTACTTAAAACTCGTAGCCAAGTTTCAAGAGACATATTGTGTTCTTAGCAGTAAAATACTCATCATCTTCTCTGAATGTGTATTTTTATGTCTGTGCCCCCACCCTACCCACTTTCTTTTTTTGTTCTTTTGTATTGGAGTGTTTTTCCTAGATTTTAAAGCCTCTTTCCACATAATACATCTTAGTGTATTTAGACCTTAGTCTTCAATCATTCCCTCTAACCTACACAATATGGGTTAACGCTAACCTGACCCTGTCTCTGAACTCTCTGCCCCATCCTTGATTATTCATGTAAAGTGAAACCTGTGTGAACATTGACAAAAGGCGAAAAGCCTTAAAGCTTGTTTCCTGGCATTGAACTTACAATAGAGCAGATTGGTACCCATCAGTTTAGCAACTGACCTCTGCAAGTTACAGAGCAGGCCTGTACTGTGAGCCTCACACACCAAACCCAACAAGAAACAGAAGCTTTAGATGAGATTGAGTGATACTCACTTATCAGTGTGGGTGTGAGATGACATAGTAGCTCACCCGTGTGGCGCTCAGAGATCAACAGCAGGAGTTGTTTAAGTTGATGTGATTCTCAAGAGATCTCTGGTTATTTCAAAGTGACAAGGATGCCTTAAACCTTTTAGTAAACAAAAGCAGCTGCTGTAAAACTCAGGCTGTTAATGATACAAAAAATAACGTGAGTGTCATTTTCAGCAATGACTTAGCAGTGTTAACTCCTACCAAGAAAATTTGAGATTTAAATTTTATGGTACATTTAGTTTTATAGTAGTGGCATTTCACAGCCTCACGGACAAATATTTCCAGCTTGTGCTGTATCACTAGCAGCCACCTTCAGGACAGTTGTGGTATTGAATCAAAGTTACACATTTGTGGCTGTGTGACCTGCGACAGTAGGAAAACCACAGGTGTAAAAAAAAAAAAAAAAAGATTAATGATGTCTGATTTTTATTAGCTGTTTTAGTGCATGCTGACAGGGACACTGAAACAGAACAGACATTGTTAATGTTATCAGTAACAGTTGTGTTATTCCTGCCATCTCAAGTCAAAATATCTGTGAAAAATACTCAGCTTCAGGTCTAGTTAACCAGAGTAAATAGAAACATCTGTGTGGGTGAAAGTAGTCACTAGAAATTATCACAAACTGACCATGCAGTTATTAAAATTACAGGATTTCACTGAATTGATTATGACATTTTAGGGTGGGATCAACAACCTAGTCATTTTACTTTCTGCCAGTATGAAAACTTTGTCAGAGCTAGAAACATTTGATGTGACATGTTCTTTGCCTTTATTGTACATTAAGATTTAAGATTAGATTTGAAGTGATAGTTTGACATTTTAGGAAATACACTTATCTGCTTCATTGCCAAGAGTTAGGTGAGAAAACGGACAGCATTTTTATGTCTATGCAAAAATATTTCTTGGCAATGAAACTATGACAGGAAAAAATTAAATTTAATATTAATACCACAAATAAGTTACTACATTGATTGGAAAACAAGCCAATTATTATCTAGACATTGGCAAAGGCATCAGCCATCGATCAACAACATCATCACCAATCAGCTGATCTAGCATCTAGCGAGTTTTATCTTTGTGCTAAGTTTAATTAGGTGGCCGTTGGTGTTAGCGTCATATTTAGTGTAGCGATACAATTAGCAAGAAAGTAGAAAGCAAATTTTACTATTGCTTGAACAATTCTAGAAAATGGGAATAGGTTATCATGAGTTTATTTTAGAAAGCAGTTCTTCAGATGAACAGATTCACTGGACAGGTTCAGCTTCTGCATCCTGATTGTACCACTCCATTTTTAATTCAATTTACTTATATAGCACCAATATCATACATTATCTAAAAGCAAGGAGTACAATATTATAGAGAGAAACCAAATAGTTCTCACCATGAGCAAGCACTTGGCAACAGCTGAGAGGAAAACCTCCTTTTAACAGGAAGAAACTACTGATCCAGACTCAGGATGCCTGGCCGTCTGCAGCAAGTGGTTGGGTTTAGAGGGGAGAAATGGGGCAGAGAGGAAGGAGACGAGGAGAAAGAAATAGCTACACATACTGTATTATTATTATTGTTGCTGATGTTGTCGTTATTGCTGTTATTATTATGGGTGTTGAGTGGTGGCAGAGCCAGATCCTGCAGCTCCAGAGCAAGAGATACCTGCAGAGTGAGGACAGAGAGGGAAAATCTCTGACAGCAATAGTCCAGCATTTAACTCTGTATCTCCCCTCAGATCTGTCGTCTCCAGAGGCACCTGTCTGCCGGGGAGTACCAGCAGGACCTGTTCCAAGACCAGCCAGCCATTTTTGTGTCCCAGCATTCCCAGCCACCCACTCAGAGTCTGGTGGAGCTGATCCAGCTCTGTGGAGGAAGAGTCTGCAAGACTGTGCGGCAGGCGGGTATCTGCATAGGAAGGTACAGCGGCAGGAGACCACAGGGAAGCAGAATCCTTTCTGAGCAGTGGGTTCTGGGTAAGATATTTTCTGCTAAACTCAGTTTTAAATGCTAAACTCTTTTATCATGTCACTAATTTCTCTCATTTTTTCCCCAGATAGTATCACACATCTGAAGCTGCTGTCATATGATAACTATGATTTGGAGTAAAAGATGTTGAATATTTTTTGTAGCTGAGAAGTTTAGTTTTATATATTTTATGCTGCACAGTGCCCAGTCACACCACACGCACCCTCCCTATCTACCTTACAGTTTGTCTTGTTTGCAGCTTTATCTACTTGTTTTGCAAGTATGTTTTGAGGCTTTACATAAATACTCTCAAATATTCTATTTTCAAAGACTTTACGTCTCTGGTAACCATGGAAACGCATTACCTCTAAAGACTTAACCATTCAGCAATGGTCCATTTTACTGTGGGACTGCTTTAACATATTGTATGCCTGTCTTTTATTGCATTTTTTATTATGTAGCAACCACTACTGCATGCCATTGTGTTTTTCTCAACAAGTGAGACATGAGCCAAAATGTTTGCCATTTATAACAATGTGACTTTAAAAATACTTTCTGAGCCAGCTCAATACTCTTAAAGAGCCAGAGATAAAGGAAACTGTATCATTTATAGAAATGTTTTATGATTTCATTGTTAATAAAATCAATCAAATTAAAATGTTGATTTTGCTCATTGGTTTTATTATATTCTGTCAAATTAACTGGGGTTTAACAATCAAGAAATTGGGTTAAATTTGAGCACCATAGATGCCTCCTGGGTCAAAACTTAATATAAATTTTTTGTTTGTTATTTTTTAGATTAGCATTAGTTGTTACTAGTTTTAGCTATAACACTTACTTGTCACAACCATTGGAGCAAGTTCACTAGCCAACGGCCATAAAATAAATGATTATATATCACAAGTCAGCACAGTATGAGTAATACCACACTGGGCTACACCCTCTGTTATTTCCCCACCTCGAGTGCAAACATTATTGAATCATATCTAGATGTGTCAGATTGAGTGACTTTTCACTAATTATATAAATGGATGTGGCATGTATTATTTCAGTCTGTTATCACCCATTGTGTTTGACATATTTTAAGTGAGTCACCATGTTGAACACCTTCAAAAGATGCATTGCGATGCAAAAGAGATTATGCTGAGGAAGCTCTGTAAACCCATGCAAATGAGTTGACCACGAATTAAGAATTTCTTTCATGTGTAATGTATGTGTGTTATGAATTCATGTGTGCAAAAAAGCTGCTGTTTTTTTTTTAAATAAAGAGATTATCTCAGACTTTTGATAAATGTTGTCTTCAATTAAGTTTCTTCTTTGTTTTTTCCTGAATTGATTAGATTATCTCAGAGTTCTGAGAGTTTTTCTAAAAATAAAAATGCTCTGCTTCCTGCTGGTTTTCTGAATTAACAAGATCATATCTCATTCAGCAAAAGAGCAATTATTTTCTCTCAAATTAAGGCATTACACTTCTGTACAACTCCCCAACAACTATTATTTATTATTACTCATAATTTACTTGAAAATTGATGATGATAATAATAATCTAAAATAAATAAATAAGGTGTCTGTTTCTTTAACTTTAGACCGCCCATTAGTCGGTCTCTACTACGTCACTCGACCAATCAGCTTGGTCGATGTTACAGGGTGTCCCTTACGTAGGGAGGCGTGTGTGACATTTGCTGCAAGAAGCTAGTTCACGAACAGCTAGCCGGTTGGAGACGAAGAACTAGGGGAGCAAATAGAAAATACTTTGTCTTTTATTAACCGAGCTGACATTTGGGTTAGATTTCAGTGTCGTATCCGCATCAGACGAGACAGTTTATGTCAAATGCAGCGCTAATTGAAACTTCTTCTGTGGTCAAACACGTTAGATAGTAGGCTAACGCTTTCTTCTTAACTTGTACAGTAAATGTACGGAGTTAGGGTTGAGGTCGTTTCTGGTTTGCTGCACTGAGATGATGATGCTAATCGGATAACGGTCGTTAATTTCGTGTATTGCATTGCAGTATGGGTGAACGTTAGCGTGTAAACCGACTTGGCTAGCTGCGTTTTGCACATTAGTTTAATATTAGCTTTTTTCAGCTAACTCCCCTCTTGCTGCAGCTTTCTCACTTTCTTATGCTGACTTGCCAGGACAGGTGTGCCGTAAGTAGGCCAGGTGTGGCCTGGGATAGATAGTCTGTAACTTGACCACAGTACTCAGTGTGTGGCACCAAGTCCAGCAGTCTGCTTCAGGGATTTTTACTTACTTTAGTGGAGTCAAAGGCGGGATCATGCTGCTCTCTTTGGTTGTGCACACATACTCGCTGCGGTACTGGTTTCCAGCCACGATCATGCTGGGGACAGCCCCAGCTTATCTGCTGTCATGGGGGGCTTGGCGTTTACTTTCAACGGTCTTACCAGCGAGGGTGTATCACAAGCTGGATGACCGGCTGTACTCCATCTACCAGACTATGGTGCTCTTCTTCTTTGAAAACTACACAGGAGTTGAGGTGAGTGATCTGGTTGTAAAAGAAATGGGCATCTTTACCAGAAGTGGTGGCTGTGTCATTACTTCCTGTCCCTGCACACTTCCTTGCAACTGGTTTTACATGTGCAGTCCACACGCATACATGCATTCTTTGCAGATTTCGGTTTGTTTAAACAAAATACAAATTGGAGCCAGTTAACAAACTCTTGATGAACCTGATGCATAGCAAGATGGTCTGCATTCTTTTGCTCTGTTGTTGCCACTCCTACCGTTGGCATTTGTGTACACACAATGTAGCTGTTGCAGCTGTTGCAATCTTAGTCTCTGATATGTTGTTGTGTAGTAAACTCTGTTCCTCCAATTGGAGGCCACATGAGTGGATTGGAAGGGACTTTTTTTTTTTTTTTTTTAATAAATCCTCTTGGGTTTATTGAAAAGCTGCAGTTCTGCAGGTTTGGTTTTGTATTTTTAAAAAAAGGAAGCAAATCCCTGTTGCAGTTTGAATACTTATTAATCATTATCATCATAGTTATTTCACTTTAGACTGAATTTGCAAATTAATGGCAATCCAGGCCATCTGTGTAATATCTGTAACTGGCTTTCATTCCTTTCTCTGTAGATTGTTATATATGGCGATATACCAAAGAACAAAGAGAATGTGATCTACCTGTCTAATCATCAGTGTACAGGTAATATATTTGAAAATGCTGTTAAAACAACTAATGTGTGAGGCACAATGTAAATATCTAATCTATCACTGGCCTTCCTTGTAGCTGACTGGATCATTGCTGACATGCTCGCCATCAGGCAGAGCGCTATTGGTCATGTCAGATATGTCCTTAAAGATGGACTTAAGTGGCTCCCACTTTATGGATGGTATTTCTCTCAGGTAATGCAACTCTGTGAGTATTTGGATGTAATATTGTAAATAACAGATGTGAAGGTTTAAATGAAACAAACCACATTCCCTACTGCAGATCCAATCAGATTATCCATCTCTTTCAGCATGGAGGAATCTACGTGAAACGAAGCGCAAAGTTTAATGAAAAGGCAATGAAGAAGAAGCTCCTCACTCAGACGCAATCTGGAGCACCGGTTAGTACGCCTTGTGAATGACCCTCTTGACTACATGTATTAGTCCATAAGGGAAACATACTGTCTGCTGTTACATTCCCCAAATCAAGCTTGGATTTAAACTTTCAGATTTTCTCTCATGATCTTCCAAATATTCCCTCCCATTCTGCTTTTAATTAAAACATTCACTGGTATGAACAGAACATCATGAACTGGATAATTACACATTGGATCATGAAGGTCCCTTTACACTGTGTGTTATTGTGTCAAAGGGGCTTGTTTTTAATCACTTTTTTGGATTAAACTGTGGGAGATTAGTGTTTTTCCCTCTGTGTGCTTGTGTGTGCATATCTGAGTGTTTGTGTGTGTCCTGGCACCATACACTATGAAAAGCTTAAAAGTTTAAACATAATCAGTTGCCACAAGGACAAAAATTTGGAAAATAAAACTGAGCTTAGAAATGACCAGAATTATACTTGAAATAATGTGCTGATTTTAATACTATTATATAAATGTTAGACAATCTTCCAATGCAACTCAGATATTGTTCAAATAAAGCTCCGAATCCACATACCAGCTGATTCCAATAATTCACAAATAAATGATGAAACATTCAATGAACTGCTACATTATTTCATCATTTGTAAATGGCAGGATGTTCATATTGTTGAAAATATTGCCTTTATAGCCTCAATATTTTAAATATATTATATTTTCATCACTGAAATTAGTAGGTGAAGCAATGATACAATTTAAAGTTCCTTTCCAGACATGTTTTAAACTATGTGAAAAAACTGTGATTAATATTTTGTTAAACGTGGTTTTCCACATAAATTAATTTTTATTAAAAATGGACAGCGTTAGTGGTTTCGCTAATGAAAACTCTTGCTCTGTGTACTACAAATGTCCAGGTTTATATTACCTGCTCCTCATCCCTGCAAACTGACAGGATTGGTTCCTTTAGATTATATGATGTGTGAAACCCTGGCTGTCTGAACCCATTTTTATGAGACTGTCATTGTCATCAGAGGGGATCTTCAAGAGCTGAGGATTATGAAGCGATTACTTGACAAAAAACTCAGTCACAATCTGAATTTATTTTTAAAAATGAGGCCATTCAAAGACTGTGTCATGTTTTCTTTAGTAGAGGTTCTGAATTTTTTTGTTCAACAAATTCTAGTGTTTGACCAGAGCACGAAGAACCAAAAGTAAAGTAGCTTTCCTTTCATGTGTTTTGTCTCCCCACAGATGTACCTTGTCATCTTCCCAGAAGGAACTCGGTATAATCCAGAGCTCAAGAACGTTATCGCTGACAGTCAGGCTTTTGCTACAAAAGAGGGTACTAGCATGAAAACAACCATTTACTTCTGTACTGCTGCATACTAATTCAACCTGCTCAGTCTGTAAAACAGTGGACTTAGTTCTGTTGTGTGGCCTATTGCAAGGTACTGTTTGACCAAAGCCTAGTTTTCATTTTAAATTATGCATCATTAAATAATTTATTAACAAGTTCAGAACATGTATGAAATGACAGACAGAAACCTCAAAAACTCATTTAATTTTTTTGGTATAGCAATTCTTGTTTTTTGACAGTACCATTTTATTTGGACAGTTTTGTTTATGCTCTTTTCTTAAAACATTGACTCGTTGAGCTTTATAAACACCAAAACTGCCATTCATTTATATCTTCACTGAATTACTGGTGTGATGCCAGGCACTTGTGAGCTTCCGCCAAAACTGCTTATTAAATATTCAGCAGATGTTTGGAGAAGTAAATGGACTTGGCTGCTGGTCGATACGAGAAAATTCAATGCTCACTAACAGTAGTGAAAAGAGTCTGTCTGAAAGAGATGTCACTGCTGGTTATTTTTGTCACACAAGGAAGTGAAATTAACTGATTTGCAAGGTGTTTGACTGCACTGCACAACTGCAGTGTAAGATTTTACCATTCAAAACACTATTTTCTATCATCACGATTATTATAATGCTTTTATGCAGTGTTCTGTTCAGGTCTGCTCACAAACTGTATCCATTCTGCAGAGATTAAGCCTATCTCTGGACCACAGATCTGAATATCACCTTCCCCCATTAATCCAAATAAATCGCTCTAGAGAGCCAACATGTGCACATGACATTATCTGCTATTAGTGAGGTATTAGTGTGCAGAGGATGGTGCCACATTGACAGCAAGCATTCACATTGAATTACTGTTTTCATAATGCATTTTTGGATACATTATATATGTATATAACATATATTTTAACTTGCTTCATTGTTACACCGTCAAAGATCTTATATTACTTATTCTTATATCCTTACGGTAGGACTGGCTGTTTTGAAGCACACACTCACACCTAGGATGAAAGCATCTCACATAGCCATCGAGACCATGAAGGGCCACCTGGATGCTGTCTATGATATAACAGTGGCTTACGAGGGAACCCTGGACACCTCCGGTCAAAGAAGACCCGCACCATCAATGCCAGGTGAGCAGGCATCTAAGGCTGTCCACAGACATTCAGCTTTTAGACCACAACACATCAGAATGAGTTCCTCCATTTTACCAGGTCTTTCAAAGAGATATGTGTCTAGAAATCTTCTTTGAATGGTTTAAAAAAAAAAATCTATCTTTGTGTTGAAAATATGCAAGTGGAATATAACTGGAAGTGTTTGACCATTTCAAAGGGAGTTAGTCAGGTGTCAATGCAATCAAGAAAGTCATGCATGGAGATATTACAGCCCACAGGATGTAAGGGTAGAGGCAACTTTGTCTTTTGTTTGTCCTCAAGCAACCATTGCTCAGTCATCACTCCTTTCCTGTTGCAGTATTCACAGTAGCAAAACAGTAATGTTGTAAAAATGTACTAGTCACTGCTGAATATGATTGAGATATGATCTGAAAAGCAAAAACATACTTAAATGTAAGATGTAAATGCATGCAGAGCCCATTGTTATTGGAGTGTGATCAGATTGGCCAGACCACGTCTGGAGGTGGTCTGGCTGCAACTCTTCTTGCAAAAAGTGAATCCCAGGGACCTGGACCAGGTTTGTTGAATCCATGAATCCACCATCCATAAGTAATTTCCATATCATGAAAATTTATACTAAAAGCAGAATCTCACACTAGAAAACTCAAATGATTAATTGGGTTTCAAAATATGTTAAGATTATCAGTTAAATGACTTATAGTTGCTGCTGTAATCCATGTATTAAAAAAAACACAAACTGTCAACAGAAATCAACACCTCACACAACAATGTCTGTGGCAAATGACAATAAAGCAGCAGCCATGTAAACATGAATTTCCTAACAAATTAGAATATGCACACATGATATAAACACAATAAAACCATACTTATATACATACCATACACAAGAGTGGATAGAAACAGGCTGGCTCTGAGAAATTAGGTAAAACTAGAAATGACAAGTGATTTAATTTATGAAGTTATCAGTGCCATCTTCCCACATACCAGCTTTTGAAAAATTAAACCCAATAACAATAATAACAGAATGTATGTAAATACCACACATTAAAGCAGGAGGTGTGATTTGTCCCTCACAGGGACACACGTAGCATTTTAGCACCAGGTGCTAACACTGTCACAAACTTGCAGCAGCTGCCTATATTTTCTGTTCATCAGTGAGTCTCACATGCATTTTATTATTTAATTAATCCTCCAACATTGTTTACACACTAACTAATTAATCATATAGCAAACATCACCCATTAACAGCCGTGCCTTCCTGTAAACAGCATGTTTTGGTGTTTTTGATTATTCTGTGTTCCTGGCTGTTCAACAAGTTCTGCTTGAATGAAAAAAAAAACATCCCGTTTCAGTCAGGAATAAACATCAATGTGTTTCTAGCAAAGAGAACAGAAAAACATTCTTCTCATCACGCACTTCCTGGCCTCATGTGGTGAAGGTGACTTTAGGGATTTCACATGGTGATGAAAGATAAGTCATAATGGGACATATAGAAACCAGTTTCAAATCATTTCCTCAACTGATCATTGGACATGTCAATGTCAATTGTCAGTCATTGAGACCCTTAAGTGTTTCTTTTTTTTTTCCGTAACAACATTATTAAACAACTGATGTGGCCCATGATTGTTGCAAAATCCAAGCCGATTAGGTATTTGAGCAATCAATTTAAAAAATGTGTACTTATGAATTATAATTATATAAACAATATCTTCAAGTAAACACTCAATTTGTGTGTATTTAATATACTCTTTAATAAACTTGGCCTCAAGGGAATGATTTGGGTTTTCCATTTAATTCAGGATGGCATGTTAATTGGTATGAGACAGGTCTTGAAATGCCACCAATTTGATAATAGAAACTGAATGTTGCCAGATCACAAAAACAGATGTGGTCACAAAACTTCAGACAATACATCTTGTCCAAATAAATATATATTTTTTTGTACTAGTGAGTGAGCTCCTTGCACCTCTCTTGTAGCTGTTTAGTTTCCTCTTTGTATGCGGACGTCTGCAGATATTAAATATTACATCTCTCAGATTTTGTTTTTTAGAATCAGGAGGAGTTGTTTATCAGTCGAGCAAAGAGTTGATTTCCTTCATCTCTTCCAGGTTGTTGTTTTTAACACGTGTTTTGGAACATTGTTCTGCTTGAACACATGACCTGAAGTGGAAGCTCAACTTTCTTTCAGTAGGTTCACTGAGTTGTCAGTGTTCATTAAGCTGGCACATATTGTGTCTGAAGGTCAATTTATATCCGTGCGGCAGCTGATGGAGGTGCGCTCTCTCCACCGGAGAAGCAATCCTTCGCTGCTGACTTCGATCAAGTTTCCTCTTTTGGCCGCAGTGCCAAGTTTCCTGATAATATTACATGTTGTGGAAACAGGAACTTGAAGGTCTCTGGGGATAGATGTGTAGCCTTGAGCATTCACACTTGGTTACATTTTTATATCTGACCTTCTCAGGCACTGTGGTTTTCTTTCTCTGCTTGTCATTGTAACAGTTTGATTTGGCTTGAGACTCAAAACATTTCAACTTATTCACTGTAGAAAAAATGTATCATTAAACAAATTATATTTCATTTAACATTTGAACGTTTTAACAGATATTAACTGTCTAATTTTAAACTTGAATCAGACTTTAGACACAGGTTTTGGGCTGACTTCATGATCAGTTCTGTTTTTGCACTTGTTTAAGAATCAGTTATGTAACTATTGTGACCAACAAGCTGCTGTTCAGGGGTCTTCACTTTCTTGAATCAAAGGGCCTTGGCATCACAGCGTCATAGCAGCTCTATATCACTGTCACGTCATGTTGATTTTAAGGGCTCACTCTACGTGCCGTTTTGCTGAAAGGCTTTTCCTGTTTTTGTTTAGTCTCTTTATTTTCTGTGTTTGACAGAATTCCTGTGCAAAGAATGTCCCCGTGTCCACATACACTTCGACCGTGTGGACATAAAGGAAATTCCGCCTGAGCCAGTGTTTTTCCGCAGGTGGCTGCACGAGCGCTTCGAAATCAAGGACCGGTAAGAGTGTGTGGGTGGAACAATTAATCATGCTAAAATTGCTTGTTATCTAATCAATATGTAAACTGCAGTGAGGTGTTTTGCTTCCGGAGACCATCAGCTTCAATAACACATTTCTTGACTTCTGTTTGACCCTTAAAATAAACAGTACGCAGTTCCCTGTAGTATAGAGAAATATTAATTTCAAGATGAATTAATCTAGGTCATCTTAGAAGAATAAATAAAAACAAAGGTCAGAATTCAGGGTACAAAAATGATATTAAAGATAACATTACGTAAATTTACAACATCTGGCAGGAAAGAAAAAAATATTCATTAAGCAGGTAAAACAAAATATATTTTCTAAATGAGATTTGAACCTTTGGCCGTCAGATTTTTTTTTTTTTTTTTTTTCCCCTCGTTTTAGTTCCTCTGTATTCCTGAGACAAGCTGAATTCCTGGGTTATCTCTCTTTTTAAAGGCTGCTGACGGATTTCTATGAGTCGGAGGATGCAGAGAAAATTCACAAGTTCCCCGGGGAAGGCAAACCATCTCCACTGAACCTCTCGAAAACCCTCCCATCAGTGGTGATTTTGGGGGGACTGACACTGCCATTACTACTGACGGAGAACGGCAGGAAACTGTACGTGAGGACCTGGGTGTACGGGACACTGCTGGGTTGGCTCTGGGTGAACATTTTTCCTTAACGAATGGGGCGGAGGCTGCCATGATGAGACACACAAAGGACATGGAGAGACAGTGCCATTTTTCTGTATCACAACAACACAAGGTGTGTTCCAGATGCAGACCAGTATCTGATGACCTGGCTCAGAGATTTATCCACCACACCTGGCTCACTGTTGACCATGAGCTGAAAGCTGAGCAGAAATACGGAGAAATGTTTAAAAAAAAAAAAAAAAAAAAATGAAGGCTCTTTGTGCTACCTGTTCCCCCTAGTGTTCTTTGGATTTGCAGCCTGAAATAATCAGAAAACATGGGTGGATTTGTTGAAAAGTATTACGTTTATCAACCTCTCCCCCTCTTGACTGTGAATTAAAAATGACTATGTACGTATTCTCTAAAGATAAATTTCCCCTAAAAATATATATATATTACCCCCTTCATCAGATTTAGCCAAATTAGTGTTCTTGCATGTTCACTTTCCATCAGACATTGGCCAGTTTTAAAGCTCTTAAATGACATTTATTTTTGACAGCAAAGTGTGCTGAGTCAATACACATTTAATGATGATCATGGTCAGCTACTGTATGTAACTGACACTAGTCAACTAATGATGGATCATTAATTATAAAATGCACTGACTCATTGACATTGGTTGTAATGTCTGTTTTGTTTTGTTTTTTTTAATGCCAAGTCCATGTAAGGAGAATTATGCACTTTGCTCATTTAAAGTGATGTTTTTACATGAGTAGAACAAAATAAATGGCATGCAGTCCTCTGTAGGGGCACATAACTATACCAGCTTCACTGTTTACCATAAATATTCATACCAACATCACTTTGTTTTGTATTAATAATGAATGTAGGTATAAAAATATGTTCATTTATGCATGAATGAAAGAGTGCTTTTTTTAAAAAATTTCAGACACCCATTAATATGCTTTTTTAAAAAAAACCCAAAAACATTTATTGTACATTTTAGAGCAAAGTCCTGTTCAGATGCCACATTGAGCTCAAATAGAGGAATGCATGTTGAAAGGAAAAACTGTTCTACCACTGTAAAATATCACTTTAAACTTAAAATGTCAGCCATTGCCAAAACCTGGTGTATTTTTTGGGCCTAATATGTTCTAATTTTCGTTTTTATTATGGTTTATTCACAGTTCCATAACTTTTATATGCATTTGTTACTCCTAATACCGTGTTACAGCTCACTGGAAAGTATCTACCTAGCAAAAAGCTGACAAAGCCATGTTAACAGTATATCACAGGTTCCTGTGCATTCAAAGCCATTTGTATTATAAACATCACTGTATTGTGAAATGCACTGTGTTGTCCATTGTCGTCGTTTACTGTAATGAAACCATAGCATTTTCCACAAGCCACTTTACATGTTTGCCGTCTGGTTGTCCTCCTAGAGTTAGTCTGAAAAACATTTTCCTTGTGTGAATTGTACAGTGTAAATCATGGTTTTTACATGTTGCTTCAATACCTCACTTGAATAATCCTTCCTTGTTCTTAAATGACCCTTGTCAGCCATTTTATAGTCATTTTTATCCTGACAAGATCAAACTGTAACTCATCAGGAAATTCTATGTAGACAGTATTTCAATGCCAACTGTTTTTGGAAATGTGTGCCTTCTCTCTGGAGGAGTTGGTCCTCAGCCCTCCCACAGGGGGCCACAGTGGCTCTTTATCCAGCAGGTAGTTGCATGGAGGCACTCTGCTGGAGCTGCTGCTCACTGCAGTTTGTGGTCACATTGTCTACAGTTCATAGTGGCTTATTTTGCTCCAAGAATGCATTGATTTACACTTTTTGAGGATTACTATTAAACAATGAAACCTTTAATGTGTGTAAGTTCTGGAAATGGGGAGTCAGAGTAAAATAAAGTGGTTTTCTTTGGGGAGAGTCAAGTTGCCTCTGTTGAATTACTTCCTGAATTGCTGAAACACTAAATCCCACTCTCTGAACCAAATGCTCTGCATCCTGAACCCATTTATTGAATCAATTGCAATTTTAGCAAAACCATAAGCAATTTTAGTTTGCCTAGTTAGATGCAAACTGCATAGATTGATTACTATTTGCAAAACTGGAAATACATTTCCCTCACAAAAGGAGACTGATTTAAAAACTTGATTCGAAGAGTTGAGCAAACTCTTCATTTCAAATCAAAATGCTCCAGGTGGAACAGCTGTTTACAAGTTATAAAATGGTCTGCTAATTAAAGCTAAACATCCTAAATTGAATTTATTTGGAATTAACAAAAACATCTTCCATGTTAATAAATGAATGAGAAAATAATAGTTGATTACACTAAAGAAAATTCTGTATTCATTTATTGCAGGGATAGTGTATTTATAATTGGTGTAAATATTGATTGTGGTGGTCTTATTTTGAAGTCAACCCAAATATCAAAACTAAAATTATGAAATACGACATTCCCACTTTCTCGACGGTCAGCGAACGCAGCACGACAAAAGCGGCACATGCGCAATACGGTTTGTGAAGAGAGACGAGGAAGCGAAGTTCACTGACAGATTGAGCCAAACGTTTCTGCTGCTGCTCTTGATTTAAGCCAAGGTAAAAAAAAAAAAAATAGTAATAATAACACAAAAGACACCGACACTAATCAAATAACAGTTCAGTGATAATGAGATACACAATAGCGCTTAACATGGAGGAAATTATCAACGTGAATATCCGCGTAGCTGTGTTTGTCTGAAAGCTTCTTCTGTTGTTTTTGGTTTTAACCACAGCGACATCTAGCGGCCTGTCAGGCTCCTGCTGCTAGATACACGAAGTACAAGGGTCTTTTTTTTTTTTTTTTTAAATATATAGCGCCAAATCATAACAAAGTTACCTCAAGGCACTTTACACATAGAGCAGGTCTAGAAACTCTTTATAATTATATATTACTTTATAAAATTATTTAAAGGGACGCAACAAATCCCACCATGAGAAAGCACCTAGTGACCACGGAGAGGAAAACCCAGGGTGGGCGGCCACCTGCCTCGACAGGTTGGGCTGCATCAACCCGAACCCTTACCCTTAAGAGTCTACAGCTGCTTTTATCTGCATTAGACAGTTAAACAGCTCATTTGTAGAAGTTAACGTTTGTATATTTTTTAAAAAGTGCACGTCAAGATAATCGTGATTAATTCCTTCCACAATATGGTTTTATGTAAATAAATATACAGATTTTCTAAAATGTGTGAACACCTAACTTGCCATCTATTTTTGTACAGCTTTGCCATGGCAGTGGACTGGATTGGATTCGGCTATGCTGCAGCCATTGCTTTTGGAGGATTTATGGGCTACAAGAGAAAAGGTTTAAAGCTCACGCTGGAGCATGTATTTCTTCTCAACTTTTCATTGTACTTAATTTGATTAATTTGATTATCTTCATGTCTCCTTTGTTTCACCACAGCTAGTGTTATGTCCCTGATGGCCGGTTTAGTTTTTGGAGGATTATCTGCTTATGGTGCCTATAACGTCTCTAACGACCCAAGGGACATTAAGGTCTCATTGTGTGAGTATGGCTGAGCTTATTCTAACGTGCTGATTTTCACCAGAGAGCTGCTTAAAATGTCCGGCTTGTGTCATGTCATGGTGGGTTTTTTCTGTTTTTCAGTTGCCTCAGGAGTCCTCTCAGTAGTGATGGGAATGAGATACAAGAAGTCTGGAAAAATATTGCCTGCTGGTCTCATGTCAGGACTAAGGTCAGAGTCAGACTTGCTCAACATGCAGAAACTTGAAGAAACATTTTTAAACAAAACAAAGACTGTAAATGGAATGAACAGGTTGCTTCATGCTTGTTGAATTAGTCATCGCTGATTTTGTTTTGTCTCTCTCTTTCAGTTTGTTGATGGTGTTTCGACTGTTACTTCTGACCATGGTGTGACTGCAGGAACAACACTGACAAGACAATGCTTTTCATTGTTTTAAAGGAAGCATCATTCCAAGTTAACCCAGTAAAGCAAGTCTTCTGTTTTGTAAAGTAATAAAAGGTTGGTGTGACCAGAAACCTTACAAAAGGTGTAACGCCCAGTGTTAAACAGATTTAGATTAACTCTTATTGCAGTAAATCTTTTTTGGTGATCTCATGTAACTCAAACCACTTTTTGTATGAGTTTGAACATAAACCTTATAGTTAATTTCCAGTCTGATCATCACAGATTAGATTTATTCCCTCACAGTAAAAGCACAACATATGTACATGAGCTCTGTGTGTGTCAGTGTTTGTCTTGGTAGTGGGTTTACTGCATACACTACAGCAGTTTTGAAAGCTCCTCAAATATTGAGGTTAATAAAATGAAATATTTAAATCTCTATTAATTAACCTCCAAACAAAGGGTAACAATTAGATTCTTGACTCCTCTTAAAGGGACAAACAATTAAAGTTGTTAAGTTTGTTTGTTTTATTATCAGCAGTACAAATAAACAGACATGATTCTTAAGGTGATGCTTTTCTTTTTATTTACCAGGTGGTGACAGCTTGTTTGACACAAAAACAAAGGAAGTTCTCAAATGTTCATCAGAAATAAATAGTTTATTTAGTAGTCATTGATTTAAAAAAAAAAAAAGGCAGATCTTTCAAAAGATTTGATTGAGCAGATTTGATCTTGTGTCTAAGTGCAGTATCCACCTGAGCAAATATAATTTTTCTGCATGTTATATATTTTATTCTGACATAAGGAAACGTAGACTCAGGCTACACGAGGAGCGAATCGCGTTCATGGCAATGGTAATTTGGCATTGAACACCTCCATGACCGTCTTTACATACACTTCATCTGGCTGTGGCTTCCTCTTGCTGCCTGGCTGCAGAAACCTGTTGATGGCGGGAATTTGAGTCATCCTGCCCTGGAAAGACTGGAGGGAAACATAAAGTCAAAGTCACTTTAAACACAGCAGTAATAATAATGTGCGTTTTTGTGCTGATGTGATTGTTCACACTATATTTGGGTTTCATAGAACCAGTGCTTCTTTTTGTTGTTGGTCCTCCGTATATCCAGCCTTACACAGTATGTCACATTTACCTTGACGTTGGGAAACTCAGAGAGGATTTCGGGAAATTTCTCCTCCAGCATCAGGGTGCATTCAAGCAGCTGCACATCTGCTATGCTTAGTTTACCTCCCACCAGGTATATGGACCCAGACACCACCTGAGAAGTTTGTCAAAGATGCACAATATCTCATGTAGTTATAAACAGTTTTTACATCTTAAGGATCCTTATTTATCACTTATTGAATCATTTCATGTAATACATACTGTAGGTGTATTGGTACCTTTTCAAACACAGGCAGGTAGCGTTCTTTTGCTTTGGTTTTAATATTGTCCAGTTTTGATTTTACATCAGTGCTGAAGGGCAGAATCATTATCATCTCCATGAGATCGACCAGCCCCTCTGAGTACATGTTGATCCTAAGGAAGAACATCCACATATACTGTAATTGTGTACTGTAACTGTGATTTTAGTACAAACGTGTACTAAAATTACATGATAAAAGTAGGTGCTCTAGGCATTGCACTAATACAGTAATGGATCATACATGACACGGTCTTTGAGATCTTTTCCAAGAAGATTGTACTTCTCTGCAATGTAATTCAAAATTGCCTTTGTCTGAACAAGCTTCATGCCATCGATTTCCACCATAGGAACCTGCTGAAACATGAGAGCTCCATCTGCAAAGAAAACATAGCAGCAGATCATAAAGGGTGGCACTCTTGGCAGTGAAACACTAATTACTCTGTGTCAACACATTTTAAACCTTGACCTCCAAACTGCTTTTTCATTCCAGGTTGCATAATATGTGGGTTGAAGTTAACAGGTTAGAGAAAGCACACATCTTACCACTGAGGAGTTTTTTATACTGTTCACGGGTTGTTAGGTAGACCTCTTCAAACTATAAATATGAATTTACAGGAGAGATTTAGGTGTCATTCAGGGGTTTTGAGGATCCTATAAAACAGCAAACTGACACCACCACACCCTTCACTTTACCTCAACTTCTGCAACTGTCAGAAGCCAGCGGATAGTCTCCATTTTCCCTCTCCCATTGAAGTAGTGCAGCACAACTTTTCCTGCCATTGCTATAGTATTTTAGCAATGTAAATCTGTGAGGCTATAAAGAGACAGAAAAGAGAGAGAGAGAAAAAAAATGTGTACATATATATATACACACACACACACACACCACAGAATAAAGATGCATGAGCTAAAATCAAGTGAGGTGAAGTCCCATACCTGTGCACAGACCGAGGTGGAGAAACCAGGGTAAAGTGAACAGTACATTTAAGTTGCGGTCGTTACATAAGTTTATACAGCCAGAGGAAAAAAAAAAAGATGGTGGGGAAAACATGCAAAGACTGTGATTGGTTGGTGCTGACCAATAGAAACACGGTTATTAACATAACATAAAACTCTGGTGGAAGGTGTTCAATGATTACTTTTCTCCAGGACCGACACGAATAAAAACATGAGACGACACCGACACTCCGATAAAATACGTTTATTTCCAGGTATGTGTAGGTATTTACCTGCCCCATCACACATCAACTGAAAAAACAACCTGGCTGCGACATCTGTCACCCCATTGATCGCTAGGGTTGATTCGGCTGATCTGGCTGGCTAGGCGGGTGTCCCCTTCCTCCCTCACCGCTCCATGTGTGTCCCTCCCGAAGCTCCGCGCTCGGTGGAAGAGGACGAGGTCCCCCCGGCGGACGACCATCCATCGGTATACCAGTAGCTGCGCTCCCCTGCTAGAACCTCCAAACAAGCTCAAGGCCCAGTTGTAGGAGAAACGTAGGGAAGTCAAGCTCCAAGCTTCAGACACATCCAAGTGCGGCGCTGCACGTGGCAGTCTGCCTTACTTTTTATTTAGTTTTATCATAGTCATATTTTATATAGTACAACAACAATAATCTAACATGTCCCTAAATAAATAAAATAAATGAGACAGAGGCTTTGTCTATATTAGTGTGGTTCAGAACTTCATTTCATTAAATTACTTTTTGTTTTATTATTTTTAGCCTCTCTCTCTCTCTAGATATATATTTATTTTTCTATAAAGTATAGAATGTATATATTCTATATTTTGTAGAAAAGCTGGTACTAATTTAAAAGTATTTTGCTCAGTAACATTTTAACAGGATGCCACATCATTGGTTTTGTTTTCTTTTTACTTGCTCACGTATAGTCTATAAAAGCCTTCCACAAAGTGTTTTAACAGTAGTTGTATTAGTGGTAATGTTAACACATTTGAACAGAATGTCAGATAATACCTATTTTATTGTGGTCCAGAAATTCATCAAATTCATTTATATCTAATTGGAGTCTATTTGGAGTCAGAAGAACCTCTTCACAATGTGGTTACATTCTTATGTTATTAACATTATTAATATTGCTGATCCATTGGTTATTTACTTTATCAAAGTAAAGAATTTGATTTAATTCATAAGAGGTTCTGTAAACGTTTAGATGGAATCAATTATTATTTCTGACAGTCTGTGAAGGCAGCATCATGTAACGAGTAAAAGCGAGAGCTAAACTTGTTGGGGGGGGGGTCGCTGAATGATACAAGCATAAACGTGCGGCGTGTCAGTCTGCCTTCATTTTTATTCACTTAATATGTTTTTTTTTGTTCATTCAACACAAACAAAGTTATTTGTCACTACTTCAGGTGAAACACACTATCCATCCATTCATGGGAGGGCTGGAGCCAATCCCAGCTGACACTAGGAGAAGGACATAACCATTCACACCGAGGCCTACAGGCAATTTAGACTCACCAATGAACCTAATGTTCATGTCTTCGGACTGTGTGAGGAGGATGGAGAACCCAGACCGTCACAGGAAGAACATGCAAACTCCACACAGAAAGGCCCCAAGCCCAGCAGCTGCCAAACAAGCAAATAAAACATGACACATGGAAACACAAGTTTTTTTTTCCAACCAAAACTTAAACCTACTGTGTTATTACTAAACTCAAGGGAATGTCAATAAGTTAAAGTTAAGCTTTTGAACTGTTTAACAAATTAAGACATTTTCAAAATGTCATTTGTCACAAAACAACTCAAATCATTAAATAACTGACAGATTAATCAATAATGAAAGTATAATAATAAATAAATCCTGAGCTGCAACTTCATGTATGAGCACATATCCTGTATCTGTTAAATAATCAGAATTATTAAGATGCTACTATTTAAAACCACCGATGCGTTTGTCACGTCTCACACTGTGCAGTTTGCCTGTGGCTCCTATTTCAATTCTCAAAACTCCTGTAGATTTTGTTATGTAGCAAATGGACAACAACATACCTTTTGTGGGTGTTCGTTTATTCTCCTTTGGCTTGAGGCTACACTGGAGTTCTGTGGTTATTATATCATTTCTGCTGGAGAATTTTTTTTTTTTTCCAAAATACCCATAAATTGTAAGAATAGAATAGCCCTGTTAGCTGTCAAGTAAAAATAATGCAGTTATCTAGTGCAAGAAAACTTTTTACTTTCAGTAATAATGTTACTATAATGTTAATGCAGCCAAAAACACACTTGATTACATTATGTCCTGACTGTAGCAAAATACATTTTAATTATTATAGCTACACTATATTCTTATATGTATAGCAGTAGCATTGGGATTTGACTGACCTGGATTAACCTCTAACAGATTAATCCAGCTGCCCTGCTGTGCCAAGGCCTCTGTGCTCCCTGTCACAGCCATTGGTCAAACACAGAAAACAGGCAGGTATGTTATAGTTACTTAGAAAAAAATAATTTAAAAAAAAAAAAAAATACATATCTTGAAAATATGGTACCCAGTCAAAAATTTAATTTGACTCAAGTGCCATTCGATAATCACACTCAATTTGGCCAAGGGAATAGAACATGTCAATCTGGATCATGTTACAGCTGAAACTAAAACAGGTTAATACAATGTGGCAACCACTTGCATTGTATTCATTTAAATTTAAATTACAGCACAGTCATTAATTCACAAATAATAGTTAACTGATTGAAAAGAGTACCATTATAAACAGCAGCAATGTAAAAAAAATGACTATTGTACAGAGGCAAAGTAATTATTTAGGCAAAAACTAGTCACAGTGACGTTTTCATAAAATTATAATATGCATATTATGTTAACATGTTGGTGAAGAACATTCAAAGATAAAATTGATACAAAACTGAAGGTACGGGTGTAACCTCTGTAGGACAGTAGTTAAGTTACAGGAATACAAAATAAAACACTGAGGAGCAAATCTGAGCTCGAATTTTGGCTGGTTGCATTTACCTGTACATATACACTTAGATATTTCACAACTCACAACATCCATAGTACACATAATGAAACAAACCTTATTGCTGTGTAAGATGTATGTACAGGTTTTGATTATAAAACAACTAGGCCTACTCTTTGGAGGTGAAAGAGTTCTTTGGAGCACAGACCAGAGCTCCAGCGAGGCCACTAGCGGTGTCCGTATTTGGCAGACCAGTCCGTTCGCCCGTGGATGGTCTGCACCGGCGGGCGAGGCAGCAGACCAGGGGTGCCCTTGTTGGCCAACGGCATGTTGGTGGAGGTGTTTATCTGACTCCGGCCAGACCGCCATGTTGCATAATCTAAAACAGCAATAAATATACAATGAATAACAGGTGTCTGGAGTTTTCTTAAAAGGTCTTAAGGTCTCTAATTGTACACTCTAAGCTTTAAAATCTGCACTCACTTGATGCTGTTGATTCCACTGAAGGACCCTGATGCCCTCGATGACCAGCAGAACCGATCTCTTTTTTGTAAAACGATGGCATGTATCCACCTGGGATTGTATTGGTACCTGTTATTTAAATCAAATGAAAACAAACAAACAGATCCATTCATTTGAGCACATAAGAGTGATGAGCTGCAAAAACTGCAGTGGAGTTACAGTGCGAGATGCCCTGGGAGATTACCATGAGCGCCTCTACTCGGTAGAGTCCCTCCAAATGGAATACCACTGTTGCCCCAAAGATGGCTTCCACTGAAGTCTTTACTGGCATTTATGGCCACATTTTTCTTTGTGCTAATGCCTATAGGAGACAGGAAGAGATTATTAGATAAGTTCTCTTCTAAAAACAGTACAAGAGGTGGAGGTGAGGAACAGCACCACACCTAAGAAATATCTAGTTTTAATGTAATAACTGTAAATAGGTGAAAAATTTGGGGGAAAAAAAAAAAAAGGAGCCACATGCATCTTATTAACTGAGATTGATACTGAAGACTAATGACTGCACCTGGTCCTACACAGAAGTCTGAAAATACACAGTATATTACCAGGTAAGTATCTTGACTGCCTTAAGTAATGTTGTTTAGCAGAGGCAGTTCTTGATGGCTCTTGGTAGGCTGTAGTCTTGTTCAGGTTTAAAGGTGCATCTTCCTTTCCACTGGGTCGACTGAAATCCAGAACATTTCCATATCTGAAAGACAGAGGGCATTTCGTGACACTAAGGTGGTGTGAATTAGGCCTTCCTGGTTGTGGTAACATTGATGTATGGTCTTCACGCTCCGGATGTTCTACGTGTATTCTATTACTGTATTCTTTGTTTATGTCCTTACAGTGCAGATGCCACTGAATCTGCCCTGATGACGCAGATGACCTCACCTGCTCAGTGCATCTTCCCCCTGCCTTGACTTCTCTGTGGAGAAACTGCTTTTTCCAAGAATACTAATGGATGTCAGGTCTGTCTCTTCGTACTCGTCCCAGTCTTCGCCTTTAAGGTGACCTGTGCCATGGCCCCAACGCCGCCGCCCTCCTTTAGGTTTCAACTGATAGCTCAGAAGGTTGGTGTTTTCTGACTCCTGTCTCGTTTGCTAAGAGAACAATCAACATCAACCTTGCATGCGAGGCAAATTTTGCACA
Source organism: Rachycentron canadum (assembly GCA_038496675.1). Lineage (NCBI taxonomy): Eukaryota > Metazoa > Chordata > Actinopteri > Carangiformes > Rachycentridae > Rachycentron > Rachycentron canadum. The sequence goes on along the minus strand of CM076659.1, from coordinate 9,203,679 downwards.
ATTACATGTTAGAATATCTACACATATATATAATATACATAAATATGCCAAAATAAGTTGTTTCTTCTGCCAGCCTACATTTGATGCAATTTTTCTATACTACAGAATAACTGAATAAAAATTGATGTGAAGATCAGCAAAATGACTGATCATTTGATGAAGTCAGTATAAATATGTTAACATCAAACAGCCAGATGTGTGTGTGTGTGTGTGTGTGTATATATATATATATATAAAAAGTTCACAGGCAGACAGTGTTTCCAAGCCAGCCCGGCCTCACCTTACTCTGGAGGCTCTTGTCTACAATGTAAGGAAGGTGGCTCCGTGGTGTTCCTTCGGTCTGATCCTGCTTCAGGATGTGCTTTGGCTGCTGCTCCCGCATCAGATCTGTGTGCCATTGGTACACTGCTGCCTGGGCAACTGCAGGTACAGGAGAGGGCTGGATCTGCTGGAGAGGCCTGGAGGGGGAGCAGTGTTGGTTGGGTGGTGGAGGCTGGGAGGGGGGCACAGGCTTTAGTAACAGGGGTTGCTGCTGCAGTGTCTGTTGTGACTGTAAAGGAGCCTGCAGTGGCACAAGACCTGGCTGAGGCCTGCCCTGCTCCAGGATCTGCTGAGGAGTGCCTAAAGCCTGGCCCACATGGAAGTAGGAATACCTGAGAGCCTGAAAAGATAAAACCATTTGGAGAAACAACATCAGCTTTCATTGTGAATGTTCAGTTGTGATGGCTGTGGGAATATTTCCTATATAGGTGACATACTACCTGGGCAGAAGCTGGTCTCTTCTTGGGATCCCACTGAAGCAGGTCTGTCATAAGATGGATGGCTTCAGGACTTGCATTGGGGATCAGTGTCTTCAAGTTACTGGGAACACACTGAGGCCAACGGAAGTTCATCGCACTTGCCAGTTGGTATCCCTCCGGCCAGTCGTTCTAGAGGGAGAAGAGACGATCTTACAGATATCTAGTGCAGATAAATTGTAAGGAGTTACACAGCTGATGTAGAGAGTTGCATTAGTTTAAACAAAGGGCATCTCTTCTGTCAGATGAAGGACTCAAAAACACATCTTGTCCAGACAGGGAACAAGAACAAGACAAAGTGCTTTTTGTAATTCTGCTGTGCAGATATGGTGCATTAAGTTAGTATTACACTGCTTGTCAGCATAACCCAGCCTTTACTGTGTCTTCATATATTTAACTGTGCTTAAAAACCTGTACTTATTTACCTTTCTGTTAAGAAAAAATACATTTTTTATTAATGAGGTTTAAATGAATGAGTCTAGGGATCTATTTTTTGTGACAAATATTACCTTCTTAGGGGTACCCAAAACTTGGCAAATTTTGAATATGGTGTCAACTTCGCTGGAGCCTGGAAAAAGAGGCCTGAGGGTATAAAGCTCTGCCATGATGCAGCCAACTGCCCACTGGTCTATGGGTGAACTGTAGGATGTGGATCTGAGGAGCACCTCTGGTGCTCTGTACCTAGTCAAAAGAGAGGATACTGAGACTTGAATACACAGAACTATTAAGTGCTTTCATTTATCAGTGGAAAAAAAAATTAAGTATAAGTTCATTATGTTGACTCACCATCTAGTTGAGACATAATCTGTATACGGTGGTCGAGATCTGATCTCACGGGCAAGACCAAAGTCAGCTATTTTCACTAGCTCTGGGCCCATGCACAGAAGATTCTCAGGTTTCATGTCCCTGTGAAAAAAGCCTAACAAAGACACGCTGCATTAGCATCATGACACAAAAAGTTTTAAGAAAATGTTATTTATGCCACATTTAATGCAGCACCCTGGAGTTATAAAGACACATACCATGTTTATGAATGAATGCGAGCCCCTGTAGTATCTGAAACATAATATTTCTGACAGCAGATTCAGGAAATAGCCGAGTCCTGCAGCAAGGATGAAACAGATTGAAACCTCAATCAGCTAAACAATTGTGAGCATTTACCAAATATGCTTTCAATGTGGAAGTAATAATGCAACAAAATAAAAACTATACGCACCTGTCTTTCATTAGCTGATACAAATTTTCCTTCATGTACTCAAATATAAAGTACAAGTGATCATTTTCTCTAATTACCTCCTTAAGTTTGATCACATTCGCATGATTGAGTTTCTTTAAGGACTGAAAATATAAAGAGAGGTTATGTATGAATATGTGGAATTAATAAACAAAAAAGCAAACAATAAACCACAAAAATATACTAGAAATAAAAAGTAACTCTAACCATGCTGGATAATACACACAGGTCACTGAAGCACATTCAAAAGCACACCTTACAACTACAAAACAAAACCTTCTTGTTAAAACATGGCTTGTGTAAGAACATAACGTAGTCTGGGGGTAAATGCTGCAAAGGTGGGATTTATGCTCAAATTTTAAAAGGGTAAAATAAATACATAGTAATAGAAAGCAGGATGGACATAGATAAATACATTTCTCCCATGCATGGGATGATACAGGTTTAACCATGCTAAATTTTAGTAAGGAGGAAAGGCTGAAAAGCAGGTTTTTGAGATTTTATGGTGTGACATGCTGTAATTATCATCTAATTAGCAGGACTCTAAGGACCAGCGTGTTCTACACATGTTTTGCTGCGTTAAGGTCAAGCTCTAGGAAAGGGAGTGTGTAGGCCAGGGATGGGAACCAGAGCTCAAAACCAACAGCACACAAGAATCACCTTCTACTCTTACAGCTGGTGTTTGACTTTCAGCTGCAGGGAAATTTAGACAGTAACATACTGAATTGGTGTGAAAAGAGACAGCAGAAAGTTTTCAACATTTGACAACTGGGCTAAAACGTACAGTGTGCTAGACATGCTGTCACTGCATTACCCACAAATCATCAAGTTATCACAAAATTACTTATAACTTCTCTGAATGAAACAAACAAAAAAAAAACACAATCCGAACTCAACCTAAGCAGAAAGTCAGTGGTGTTGCATCACAATATTATTTACCTGTTCACTGCAACAGAACAGGTGACAACATCAAATCTTACATGTTATATTTACTCTTTGCTATTTGGATGTTGATTGAGCCTCCCACTTTCTATATTTGCTCATACTTGACTAAATAATATTCTGAATATAAATATATTCTACATTTTATTTTTAGATTTTACAGTACAAGTGGCCCATTGATGCCCTCGGCTATTTCTGTCAGTGACCTGGCAAAATACAAATGAGTTCATTTAAATTGAGCTCATACTGTCCCAACATAATTTTTAAGATGAATTGGTAATACAACATACCATACCCAAAATTTATGAATTCAGCCAAAACTCCATTGTTGCATCTTGACAACAAGATTGAGCAGCTAAGTAAATGGAAATAAGTTGCAGCCTGTACATCAGTATATTAATATAGGCACATACCAATTAATATCATTTTAATATGCACTATTTAGTTACAAACAAAGATGCAACTGCAACAACAAATTGCTGAGATTCTTTATTATAGTACAGAACTTGCTTTAATTTGATTTTGGGTTAATAATAACTGTTTTTTGCTATTCAAACGCTATTAAACCATTAGAAAGAAAAAAAATTAACTCACCTTAACTTCACGGAGGTTCATGCATTCTTCCCAGGAGTAGAATTTTCTTTTCATTCTGTAAAATATTGTTCCTGTTAACCAATATGTTGAAATTGCATCTTAGTCTCTTTTTTAGCTGCTGCAAGTCTAATAATCACAGAACAAATGTCCACACTAAGTGATACCCTTGTAGTTTCCCTACACTGCTGTCATCTCACAGGCCACTGGTTTTCATAGAAAACAATATAAAGTATGGTGCAGAACATCAGAGCTCAATTTAAGAGTGAAAATGATCTACTGCAGATTGCAATGAAACACAAAACTTCCAGATACTCACTTCTTTATGGCAACTAGTTCTCCTGACTCCAGACTACGGCCGAGGATGACTGAGCCGTAGGTGCCATCTCCGAGCTGTCTGATGGTAGTGTATCTATTCATTATGCTTGTCCTTCCATAGCATCATCCGGGGGCAGATAATAATTGGGTTGAAAATAGAAGATGTGCTCGCCTCCTGCTGCTGAATGCAACCAGATTTTCCTGTGACAACAGCAGAAGACCATGGGCAGAGCTGGAGGACTCATGGTGTCATGGACTTGCCTCCTTCTAGCTGAGAAAGGGAGGAGGGAAGGAAGGATGCCAAAAACTGATGTTTTAATGATGTAGCTGTATGAATTACATTGTACATGGCTCAAAAAAAACAATAAAAAAAAAAAACAAGTACGTCACGACGACATACTAACTACTAAGTCTGAGATTTTGGTTTAGGACACTTACGTTCAAGAGGATTTTGTGACATCAGAATTACTTTTATGAAAACAGACAAATTAAAGTGTGATATAAAAGTCTCCACTGCACATTTACTTGTACTGTTCTTATTCTCATTAATACATCCATAACTTCTCAGAGAATTTACTCCTCAGTGAGATCAGACATGTCAAGTCATTACACTTCTGATGTGAATAGTATTTGCACAGTCACAGATTCAGGATATTTGAATGAGGGAGTCGCCCTGATAGTTTAACTGCGATATGGGAGAAAATTGTCCAGTGGTCCTTTAGGTAGTGATGACTGTTAAATCACATTCTTTAGGCTGAAATTTCTGTTTCCAGATTTTTTTTTTTTTAAATCCTTTTGTCATGTTTGTTTCATATAAAGCTAACAACTGTTGCTGCATTTCTAGTTTTCGCCGTGTTAATACTGCAGACTGAAGGCAAACGTGAGAATAATTTTGCTCTAAATAGCGTTTTTTTTTTTTTTTTTTTTTTTAAATACACTGAAGTTTGGTCCATTTGGGTTTGGTTTAGCTGATACAACAACTATGCTCAATTTAAACGTGAGCTTCGAGCAGTTAATGGTGACAAACGTGGTACAATTAGCGCTAATTGTGTTGTGTTGCTGCTGTTGGCCCAGCTGCTGCCAAAACAGCACAATAACTAACTGAAGTTAAACGGCGGGCAACGAACAACACTCACCTTCCTCCCGTCAAACCGACAACAACACATAGCCGAGCATCCGTAGTTTACGTTCAACAAATGGCTGAGCAGAATAACCGCCTGGCTGAGACAACAGCATCCACAGTGTCCCGTACACAACATAAATAAAATTACAGCTAGGCCCTTTGGTCAAAGGAGCTCGTCGAAATCTCGCGTTGTTGTGAGAAGAGTTTGCGGCCCCGTCACAACAAATCACAGCTCTCCTCCTGCGGCATAGACACATACAAGATAGATATCGCCGCGCTTCCGCTATTAATGTCTACACTGCAACCATAAAATCGATGGCTATTCACATCCATTTAACACCCTTTCCCGCATTTACTTGTTTCACGTCATATTACGTGTATTCAGACCAAAACCTGCCGCGCTTTAATCGAGCAGATTAAATTTATAGCAAGATTAACGACGAACTAAAAGATACATTTGCAAATTCATAAACAATTAAACGCCACCCTGACAGTTCAACGTCATATTAATGAGCCTCGTTCATTACACAGAAATAATAACGATAATAATAATAATAAAAAAGGCAAATTAAAAATGTATACAAAAAAAAAAGAGAGAGAACGTGGTCTCTCGAGTTTGAAGCAGAACTAAGGCGGAAGTGAGCGACCATGACTCCTCTTGCTTTGCACTCATCGTCTCTGGTGAAATATCCGACCTATAGTGAAGAAGATGATAAGATATAGTGTACATACACACAGGAGAAATAAGTTACACTGCAAAACTACTAATGTAAACTTAGACAAATGAACTATAGTTATTCCATATCTAAACTAAAAAGGTAACTAGGAAACTAGCCTTTTGTCCAAGAGTTAGTAGCTAAATAAAGGTAGTTTTACTATATTCATTGGTTTGATCTGAGAAATTTAGATTCTTTGTACTCACCGTGGCCTCCAGAAGTTTAAAAAGGGGGTGGCACCCAAAAAAAAAAAAAACTTCCCTCCTTTATGATCTTGCTGATGTCATCAATGATGTAACAGATTATCCCATGACTGTGGGGTGATCATAAATTTGAAATACTGTATTAATTAGTATTTGCCAGATTTGGAATAAATATACAGTTTTAAACAAACTTGTAATTTATGACTTCTTTGTACTGTTGATGTTTACTGATTAAAATAACTTTTTGTCAATCAATGTCTTTTTAAATGACATAGACTTAGACCCCCTGAATGAAGTTTGGGACTATCCAGGCAAATTGTTTAGTGGAGAAAAGGGCTATATAAGCAATTGAGTTTGAGGTGAGTGTGACGAATCTGTTTTTCCAATCTGATTAAAAAATGGATCGTTTGGATGGTCAACATTATCAGGTAATGTTACTCTGATTATTATTATTATTATTTTTTTTTTAATAACCTTTTCGCTATTAGGCAGCAACCCTCGCAGGTAAAGTAGCTGTAAGTGTTTAATTTTAATACTAAGGGAAATTCAGTTTAATGACAATGTTTACCAGCTATGTTAAGTGTTTTATATCAATAGCAAATGTGTGTTCACGGGCCACACTTAGCAGCTAATGTGACATGGTGTTCTGATTTGTCATTTCGTGAGAGCCATCATGACCACAAACAGCTAATGTAAATGATATACATTTCTTGATCTAAAAAGTCCATTTTTGGTGGTCAAAGTTAGAAGCTCTTTCGCATTAATTTCAGATTCATGAAACTGGTACCTGTTTTCTTTCACTTTTTAGACAACAGCCCTGGTTGTAAAGTAACTGTCAATGTTTAATTTCACATCAATATTTAAATTGTAATGGCCAGAATAAGAAGCAGTCACCTTTTCATTTTCCTTTGACAATCGGTTGTTGAAGGCCAAACTTACCAGCTATGTTATAGTTACTGGAAATGTGTGTTCACTGGCCATATTTAGCAGCTAACATCATTGAAAAGATTCAATTTTAATAGGAACAGCAATGTTTAATGGCCACACTTGGCAGCTAAGGTCATTAAAAATGTTTTGAATGTTCAATGGCCACCCTTAGCAGCTAACATAACATGGAATTTTCATTTGTCATCTCATTAGAGCTCTGACCACATAACCAGCTAATGTAAATGATATTCATAGCTATAGAAAAATTTTTTGGTGGTAAAAATTCTCTTCTTTTCCCAACATTAAAATTACTTGCAATTTAGCAAGACATTTTATTGTAAACATCTTAGAGATATGATGATGATGATGATGATGATAATAATAATAAAAATAATAACAATAATAATAATAACGTAGCATCTAATGTTACTAGTACTGTTTCCACATTGCATTATTTATGCTGTCAACTTTTCAATATTACTTCACTATTATCTTTTAGGTAAATGGTAATGTTTCAATTCACATATATACATAATTTTGGAAATGGAAAAACTTAGTAGCTAAAGATAATGAGAAGTTTTTGGACATTAGATTCAAAGCGATGTGTTCCTGGCACTGGATATGTGGAAATGGCCAAATGTTGCAGTTATGGAAATTTTGTACCCCCTCAAATTTCATCTTAATGTTAAAGATTTTTTTAAATCACGCTTTTCACTTCATCTTAACATTTGATGTTTGATGTTATTGAAAACATTTTTTTTTTTAGCTCGATATAATTAGTCGCCAATTTAGCAGCTATGGTTATTAACTTTTTACTGCATTGCATTAATTGTAGATTCATTATGCTTTCAGTTTTTAAATTTTGTTGTACCACTCTTTTCCAAGGAACTATGCTGGAGGTGGGGGAGCTTGAGTCAAACCTGTTGAAAAGCTGATCTAACTTGTTTGCTCACTGTGCATTGCCCTCAGCTGCAATACTGACTTCCAGACTTTGCAGCTGAATGTTTCACGGGGCAAAAGAGATGGTGGAGGATTTCAGGAAGAACAAGAACCCCACCCTCTCCAGCCTGCATCAGTGGGTTTGGCACTGATGTTGTAACGTACGAAAGGTATCTGGATGTGCACCTGGATGTAGGCTGATGCTGGGCCCTTCATGGACCTGCATCAACTTACTCCCTTGAGGAGGCTCACGGTCTTTCAATGTTTGTATCAAGCTGCCATGATCTTCTCAGACTGTTGTTGCCAGCACTATCATCTTTGCTGCGCTGGCATCAAAGCAAAAGATGACAACAGACTGAATTAACTCATCATGAAGGTCAAGTCTGTTGTTGGTCTGAGGTTGACACTGCCTCTGATGAAAATCAAGGCCAATGTGCCCCCTCTACAAAACTCTGTGCAAACTTAGGAGCACATTCACCAACAGGGGAGCTATTATTATATTTTTATTCAGCTGTTCTGACATTTTAATTTCCCTCATTAAAGCCATCTACCTATCTAATAAGTATGCGTTAAAGTAGTTTTATTTATATATATATATATATATATATATATATAAAGTTGTTAAACACCCCGGAGAGGACAGGGAGCTGCCCCTCAGCTCCTCCGCTCCTCGACTCTGACCAACTTCACTACTCGCCCCGACTTCCTGTGAAGCTCCGGGCTACTCAGCAAAATGGCTGCGTTCCTGCGAGCTCGTAAATATGTCCGTTGTGTTGTCCGTTTCTCCGACCGTGAACTGTAAACGCTAGTGTTGATCGCTTGTGAAGATAAACAGAAGACCTACCAGCCGAGCTGTCATGGTGAGTCACCGTGTTTTTTGTTTTTGTTTTTTTCCACCTCGTATTCATGCTAAAACTGGTTAGCTAGCTTGCTAACGTTGCTAACGTTGCTAACGTCACCTGCCTATCTTTACCTGTACTTCACAGAGCTCGACGTGTCTCTTCAGGGTTGACTAACAAATAGTTACCAAGCCCCAGACTGATTCTGTGACCTGACTTTAGCAACAAGTCCCTTAAATTTACCACATACCACGCATGAGTTTGCAGCAGATTCATTCTTAATTGAAGGTAACCTTAGCATTACCTTGTGTTAAGCTAAAAAGGGTTGGATTCATCTGATGTTTCCAACAGCGACTTGGTGCATTTATTGATCAGGTTTTTAATTATATTGAACAGCTTTCTGAGATCATTTTTGATAAGCTGATCATAGTCAGCAGTGGGAGAAGTATTCAGATCTTAAACTCGGTGAAAGGCATTAATATATGACTGTAAAAATACTCCAAGAAAGTAGTGACATGAAAATGTCTGAAGTTAGAGTATCATCAGGAAAAATGTACTGGAAAAAAAGTAAAGTAAATGGAATGGAAAGTAAAAATACGTGTTATTGACTGAGTGTTATTCAACTATACTTTATATTACTGAATTATTGTTAATGATCAATTTATGTGTAAACAACCTTTCGTGTTTCAGCTGGTCAACTTGGAGCTTATTTTGGAGCTTGGAGCTTATTTTATTTATGTATAATATAATGTAACACGCATTAACAACTATTTTGTGCTATCAATGTGCTGATTATAGAGCCCAAAGTGACACCTTTCTTATTTTGCCTTATCTTTTCATAATTTTTAATTAGGGAAATCACAGTCAACGACCTCATTAATTAACTGAGTCTGTCAGCTCTGCTTGTATACATTTTGATCATTTCTTCTTTAACACATATTTTTATAAGGTCCTCATGTGTTTCTAATATAAAATCTAAATCTTTAAAGTAACTTAATCAATGACTAATAAATGTGGCTTAAAAAAAGGTAGTAAAATATTTCCTATACTCAAATTTGCACTTAAACACAGTACTTGACTGTGAATTGTATTCCTCCGCTCATTGTAATCCAAACACTGTTGTCTGCCCTACTTCACACCACCAATAAATATGTATGTATATATGTGTGTGTGTGGAGATATATATATATATATATATATATATAGTGAAGTAAGTGATGGTGCTAAAGCAATAATGGAAGGATTCAGTGATTTCTGTTTATCACATGTGCACCAGTGTGTACACTGACTTTTTTTTTTTAAATATAGTGCTTTACTCTTTAATATAAGCAGAATTTGCATCCAGAAGTGAAATAAATCCACATCAAATAGTAACAGGTTCCCTGGGAAGAACTGAAGTAATCTTGTCCTTCTTCCTTGTACAGGCTGAAGAAAATACAGAAATTGGAGGTACAATAGAGGATGAAGATGAAGGTGCGGATGAACCAAACCTTCGGGTGAGAAATCATGTCTGGTTGTGTGTCCATCCCATTCTTGTAAATCTGGTATGTCAGTACCACTAAGTACATTTTTTTTTTTTTTTTTCTTAAATTAAAAACAAACATTGACTTGCACTCAAGGATGAACTGATTAGATTTTGGTGGTCAATAGTCATGGTCTTTATGACTTAACAAATCATGTTTTTGCCATAACTCTGATAATTATCACACAGTTAAACACAAATATCTAATTGGATAAAATGATGGAGTCATGGCACTTTAATTGTTAAAGATTAACTTCACTCTATCATTTTCTCCTAAATTTTTAAAAACTCTTCTGGCCATTATTCAATGATGTAACTGAGGAAGGTGAGATTTTGCGACAATCAGAATTTGGTCATTTTAGTCTTTTTCTCATATCTAAATTATTGACAGTATTAATGGCAACTACACTTCTATCTCAGCCAACCAGGATATGAGAGCAGTATTTCTTTGCTCCACTATGCTGTTTTATTATTATACTATGTGCTATTATTAGGCTGTTGCTGTACTTAACTGCTAACGGGGTGTTAAAAGAGCATACCTTCTCACCCAACATGAATATATACATAAATAATGTGCTCATGAAGACTTGGAAGAAGTTTAACATGGTTCCAATTTAGAAACAGTTCTTGATAAATTCTATTTCGTTGAATTGCAGCTGGAGCTTAATGCGTTCAGAGCTCAGTGGATGTCTGAACTCAAACCCTGTGCAAGTGGAACAGGTGACCGACTGCTGCAACCAAAAGGTCTGAAGAGGACACAAGAGAGAGCTCGGGAGGAGAAAGTAAGTTGTGAAATGATTTGTTCTGTTTCATTACTTCATGTACTGGAGAGTGTTGTTCCAGAAATGTATAGTGCTGTTGAATTACTGACATGAGTCATCTTCTCTCAGGCCACAGAGCTTTTCTTGAGAGCTGTGCAGGAAGAGCAGAATGGAGCTGTCTATGAGGGTATGTTTGCAGAATATATATCACCATTCAAAGGATGAAATGTTAGTTTAACCACAAAACAGAAATGCCATAGTTGATTTGAGGAAGCCTGTAAGCCTGACAGTAATTGTGCATGTTTGATGACCTCAATATGGTTTTATTAATTCTGTACGAGGAACCGAAATGGGGCATTGCATTTTGTGTGCACTTCAATTTCGTTTTCCTTATTTGTATGCATCATTGACATGTTTACTTGCAGCCATCAAGTTCTATCGCATGGCTATGCAGCTTGTGCCTGACATTGAGTTTAAAATCAACTACAGCCGTCCTCCTGATGCAGATCGAGTTGGAGGAAACTAGTAAGTTTCTGATACCTCTATTGATTTACTAAATCCATGTCAATTTATCCCAACATGAAGTGAAAAGTCAGGGACTTATGACTTACATCTTTACCTCCTCATGAAAAAGTTTATGCAGCATATTTGTCCCTGTACTAATCAAGGTAAAGTGTCTTTGCCAACAAAATTTATGGCTGAGAAGACTATAATTATCTGCCATATTAATTAAAGGGGTGCTGTAGAGACAGAAGTACACACTTAGATATCAAAGCACAGTCACACCAAGGTTGGATAATGTCTGCTGACCCATTCACACCAACAGTGAACACAGGTTTTGTCCAAGATCTGTACTTGTGTTTGAAAGGTGAGTGATATAGTGTCTAAGTTTTTATGGGAGAAAAAGACACTTTCACTTCTTAACCTGAACATTTCATGTCTAATTTCTTTAGCATGGAGGACAATGATATTGATGGTGACATTGAGGATCTACTTGCCTACTTTGAGCAGCAGCTCACTCTGGAAAGCTCCTTTCCAAAGATCTGCACTCCTGAGTTGGAAATGACTCAGATGCACATTTCAGGTAAAAATCTGTTATTTTATGAGATCGTAAACTTGTTTTAAGTTCATTACTCACTTACATTCAAGTGATTTGTTTCCCGTTTTATTTGACTGCAGCCTTGCCGCGGGAAATCCTGATGTACATATTCCGTTGGGTTGTGTCGAGTGATCTGGACATGCGAGCCTTGGAGCAGCTCTCTTTGGTTTGTCGGGGGTTTTACATATGTGCAAGGTCAGTCCAGCTGTCATAACAGATCAGTTGTGTGGCAGCTTGTTTGCCAACAGCTTGCTTTTCCCAGGGTTTGCCTCTTAAAATTGTTTACTTGGGATTAGGCAGTTGGGAACACATATTATTGCTGTACAATAGACTTCAAGACCATACACTTCTGTGTATATAATTTGTTTTCACTTGTAATTTCTCTCCAGAGACCCTGAGATTTGGCGCTTAGCCTGTTTACGAGTGTGGGGGCGGAACTGCACCAAAGTTGTCCCCTTCAAATCCTGGAGGGAGATGTTTCTGCAAAGGCCACGTGTCCGTTTTGATGGTAATTAAGTATTCCATCAGCTTCAAATGTACGATGCAGTCTCATAATTTAGTCCTGTGCTGATATGTTACACCATCCCTTGCCAATCAAAGTGTGCATCATAAATCCAAGTGTAACATTTTGAGTGCTTTAATCTTAACTTAATCTTGGCACACAGCACACTGTGGTGCCTTGCAGTGGCAGGAGGACAGGCATGGGGGAATTTCAATCCATCACTGCAGAAATCTGAAAATGTGCCAGTCTGTAAAACCACTGGGATCACACTTGGTTTCAATATACAAGAAGACTAAATGTAGTGTGAAATGGTTTATTTCATTGTGCTCCTTTGTGAATAGACAATGGAATTGATTTTGATGTTGACTCTAAAAGCTAATACTGGCCAATTCTGCTGACAGTGTACTGATGAATCCGTTTTTTATTATCATTACACGTCACAGCTAAAGAAAATTTACTTGATGTAGAACTCTCCATTCATCCTATTTTCACAGGTGTCTATATCAGCAAGACATCATACATCCGTCAAGGAGAGGAATCCCTGGATGGATTTTACAGGGCATGGCACCACGTTGAGTACTACAGGTAGATTTATTTGACTTAAATCATTATTTATTGACTTTAAATTCTACAGATATTAGCGCTAAGCATTGCCTTTGTTATCACAGATACCTCCGGTTCTTCCCGGATGGCCATGTCTTCATGCTAACCACCCCCGAGGACCCTCTGGCTGTTGTCCCTCGCTTGCGTACCAGGAACACCAGGTCCACCTTTTTTTTTCTCCCTACAAACTTAGAAGTTAGAATGGATATTGCAACAAAAGAAATACTTTCATATGTTGTGTGCCAGCATTTTGCAAGATTGTTGAATTATGTGTTCACTCCGCAGAATGGATTCTATTCTGCTCGGTCATTTCCGTCTGTCACAGGAGACAGACAATCAAACCAAAGTTTTTGCTGTTGTCTGCAAGAAAAAGGAGGAGGTGAGACTATGTTTAGTGCGCTGTATGGTAAGATAAAGACGTAAATGTTTTCTCATGACAGAATCTTTTTAAAGAACTTGCACAATATGTAAAGCATTTGCTTATTTATGGGAATTCATTTCCCACAGAAAAAAACCTCAATAACATAATAAGTTATTAAATTTAGAAGATGGGAAAGAAATATTGTAACTAGAAATGTGTTTACATAGTTGCGCCTGAGTCCAGATAGTCAAAAAATGTAACTGATTACAGGGTCATTGCTATTCAAACTGATAAGGACAGGAACAACTGTGTGTACTGAAATGTAGATGTTGCACTACTCCTTAAGTAGTAATGTCACAGTGGCATGCTACTAACACATTCACATCCAAGTTAAGTAAAAATCTTCTCAGTCAGTTTATAACTCAGGTTGTAAACTTTTTTTTTTTTTTTTTTTAAACAGAAAGTGACCGAGATTCAAAGGAATCGGTTCTGCAGGCGGAACCCAGCTCCAGAGGCTGAACACAGCTTCCACGTGGGACTCCATTTGGCCTCTGGGGGGCGTCAGAGTTTCAGTAAGCTGGTTTGGATCCACCACTCCTGCCACATCACCTACAAGTAAGATGCATGAGTACCAATGGTTGTGGAAAAGACAATATTTCCCTCCTTGTTTCAAAATTGACACTAAGTATATTTTTAGGCTGACTGGGGAAACCGTTGTCACAGCATTTGACCTGGACAGGATGTACACGCCCTTCTTCTTTGCACGTGTGAAGAGTTACACTGCTTTCTCTGAGCAGCCTCTTTAAGCAGCATGGAGACTTGCACATGATCCCACGAAGTAAAAGTTTAAACGTTTTAATGAAATGCATATTCCTCAGCCTGTTTAATTTGTGCTGCAGCTGGATTATCGTCTTAATATACAGTACGAACCCTCAACTTTCCCACACACGAGCATGTTGCAATGCAGGTTTACAGGATAGAATACTACTTATTTTCTGATTTCAGAAATTATGGTTATGTGCTGAGAGCTAAAATAATTAGCAACCCTTCCTACATGTTCCAAGCAATGAATGTTCATTCGTTTTTGTTTCATGGTGCACTTTCTCCTTCAAATAAACAGTGGTGAAAAGAATGTGCTCTTATACTTTACTTTGTTGTAAACTGAATGACCGGTATGGAGACAAATACTAAATAGAAAGACACTGGGTCAATGATAGAACATGTTAGAACAAAAAATAAAATGTCGGCCTCAGAGTAGTGATGTGTTACCAGGCAGGAGATCATATGAGGTTTACCTAACAATTCAACCTAACAACAGTCTGTAATATTTATTTTTATTTCGTGGCTTTAGGAAAAAAATGAGTAAAATTATAGACAATCCATTACACAACCTCAGTAAAAAGACATTGCAGATGTGATTTCAGACTTCTACATCATTTGTCTTGCCGAGGACACACAGGGGTATAATCCACGCATTACATTTTCTGGGAACCAAGGGCGGACAGATCAAACAGGATTTGCAGAGGGTGGGGAAAAAAATAAACGTGGAAGTTGTATTGGATTAGGCTAAAATGATTTGTGGCTTGTTGACTTTAGTTTGTCTCAAAATATTTTAAACAAACTAGTCTGTAGCAAATCCTAAATTAACATGATAGGAAATACTAATCATTTGTTTCTTAACAGCTGTTGCTGCTTTTGGTATTAGTTCATAGGAAAGGAGGCAAATTTGGGACAGAACCACACAATAAAAATAAAGAGCTGAGAGAAAAACAAAAGAACAATTACAAACACAGATGTTCTTGATTACAGCTTCTAGTTGATTTTCACATGATCCCTCTATGCTTTGATTGCTGTTAAAGTGATGATCTTACTTTCACTAATCCTGTTGAATATTCATCTGTGCCAGAGCACCAAAAACTAAATTTATTATAATGCAATTGATTTTACAAAATGCGCAGAAATTGAAATGGGGGAGCTTTGAAATAAATGGTCATCCACTCTGAATGATACATTCATTTGTGATTATCTGACACATGATTTACTGTAATGAAGTCAGAAGTTGTATACTATACTGTTTCCTGAAAATTACCTTCCTCCCATAACAGTTATTGTGGGCCGAAACTGTTTAAGCAGTTGTGTTGAATGTAAGATAGACTACCTGTAGCGATGCATAAGAGATTACAAGTCAAGACACATTAATAATATATATATATATATATATATATATATATATATATAGTCTCTTATACACATCT
>CM076659.1:9119613-9187864 GCA_038496675.1 Rachycentron canadum | reverse complement strand
TATATATATATATATATATATATATATATATAAAATCAATGTTGCTGTTTTCAGGGAAAAACTTTATACTCTCACCCACCCTCTCTGTCTCCCTCAGGCCATGACCTCTGTAAAATGAGTGAGTAAGGCATTGTTTGCATAGTGGCTGGCCAGCAGACGCGCCACCAAAGCTCACAAACAGTTGCTCTGTCCTCCAAATGTGAGCTGTGTGTGTGACACTGTTTTCCAGTGCATCAAGTCTGCACAGAGCACTGATGAGGAGGAGGTTGCAGTGATACCACTTAAGTAGAAAGGACTGAGGAGAGAAAAGGTGAAAAAGATCTCTTACTCAAGATTTGGACTGGAAGGAGAGAAATCACTGACCTCCCTTAGTCAAGGCAGGTGTCAGGAGAAGAGCTGCCTCAGGCAAATCTGTTTCTTGCTGTTTCCTTGGAAGGGCAGTGTTTTTTTTTTGTTTTTTTTTTTTTCTCCCTTCTGTCACAAGGGAAGCTCCGCAACAGTTCACCAGCCACGTGTCCTTGCTATACCACACGAAATGAACTAAACTTGATCCACATTGGGTTTACAGTCAACACTGGACTATTATTACCAAGAAGAAAATCTCTCTGGCCTTGGCCTTATCACTACTGAGCTAAGAACAGCTGTGAGCTATTAGAAAATAGAAAGAATGATTTTCCATTTTTTAATTTGTGTAATGAAAACCCCTTCACTGCAGCTCGCATCTTCTCTCTGAAGCCAAACATGGTTGCTAACTAAATCCTAATTTCAATTAACACTTCAAAGGAACAAAGAAAAACACAGAAGAGAGAAAACATTATTGATTTCTTTTTATTTGGCCACTTTTAGGGAATGTCATTTTAAGTGGAACTTGAGGCTGCTCTCATTTCCATGAAGAAATATAATAATTCAAAACTTTTCAGCACATTTGTTTGAATCACTGCTGTTGCCAGTGTTTTTACCTGCCAGTCCCTAAATTTTGTCTAACTCTGACTGGACCAGTAGCTACATGAACCAGATGTTAAGACCTGTTAGCACTACAGCAGAACCGCAAAAGATGGGTTTTCCTAGGTTTTAATCATATGCAAAGAAGTTGCAGTAGCATAATTAACATAATAAAGTGAGATTAAATGTATTTTTCACAATGAGGTCTATCATTTTATTTGTTTGTCTTCATAATAAATCATGTTAACCTACAATAAGAATATTAATGGGGTGGATTTTTGTATAGATCTTTAGCAACATTTTGTGTTATATTAGTTTAACTTAAAGTATTAACAATTTTGCATTATTCTGAAAAAAGCAGTTGATACTACACTATATTTTGTGACTTAAGGTCAGTTTGAAAAAAAAAAAAAGGTCTATAGCCATGACGTTTTAGCTAAATGCTAATGTCCACATGTGGTCACATGATGTTTAAAAGGTATAATAGTCAACAGCTTTGTTTAGTGTGTTAGCATGCTAACGTAGCATAACACAAAAAACCATTAAAGTAAGAGAATTAAAATTCAAGATATTTATAAGGCTCAATGAACGCTCAACTTTACGCCCCAAAGTTTTTTTTTTTTTTTTTTACTAAAAGCACTACTATTTGTAGCATTTATATCATTTTAAAGGAAGGAAAACCAGCAGGTTTACAATCTGTTTTGTTTTTAATGTTACAATGAGTAAAGCATGAGTTACAGCATATTAACCCACATTTACCCCAGATTTCAGAAATATATCTCTTCATTTTAGCAGTTTATAAAATGTAATCTCATACCTGTATGCTTCCTTGGCCTTTATGAGTAGGGAAATAATTTAATGCTAATACTAAACCTGCTTTAAATATATCAACCCTGTTACCTTGAGTACTGACACCTTGTACAACAGAGGAACTGTAACAGCAATGGAGTGTAGCTGTGAATTTAAAAAAAAAAACAACAAAAAAAAAAAAAACTGGTTAAATTTCTGAGTAGCATGTTCTTCATGCTTGCTTCATGCACCGGTTTTGTGTTCTTGGCAGATATGTGGACCAGATTTATCATGCGGAAAAACTGCGGCCTTCGTATGTATTATTCAGATTTTAACAATTAGTTCTGATGCAGTGAACATGAATGTAGGTCACCTATACATTTGAGCAACATGTCATGCTCAGTCAGTGTTCAAGGCCATACGGTACCTCATTAAACTGAATCAGTATGGTTAATATGACTCAGTATGCAGCAGTGCTCCGTAGTGAGGGTGTCAGATTTACAGTTCATAATTCAAACATTTTTGCGCCTTTGTTTTCTCTACCAACATTTACAACAGACCCCTGACAATGGTAGAAGGAAAATGACATAAGGAACACAAAGGAATAAATATTTGCATCACTACATCCTTATTCCCCACAAAAAATCATTCAAATGTGATGACTTTGTTTTACATCACAAAAATCATATTAATATGAAAAAAAGAGAAAGTTCTGTTTTTTTTTTTTTTTTTTAAAGAATGCTTCAGGAATAGTTGAGGAGATATCTCATATCTGTGTACTACATATGAGGCATTTAGCTTGGTGTAAAGATTGGTAACAGGGGTGTTTTCCAATGGTATGAAGATTTAAAGTGAGTTTTAGAGGTTTTGGTTGGGAGCTTCTTTCCACCTTTGGACAGGGCTTGACTACTTGTTTACAGTCTTTATGCTAAGCTAGGCTAACTGTGGAAGTGGATCTTACCTAACGCTCAGCAAAAACTCAACTCAACTATCCAGTTAACCTTAACTATTGCATGTGATTTGCTGTTTGTGAGTAATTATAATTTAGGACGTGATAATTTTAAAACAAAAAAAAAACAAACAAAAAAAAAACAACAAACAAGTGAAGAGTCAGGCACAGGATTTGAACAGGAAGTTTGACACATAGTAGTTTGAAATAAACCAACATGAGTCTGGTGATAGCATATTGAAAAGATGAGAAATGCTACATTAGAAACCAAATCAACTGGTCCAGAAGGCACCATATTTATGTATAGATTTGAAAATAAAAAATAACTATAAAACAGTATTTTTCATGACAGTTCCACTATGAAATCCATTTTGTAGCCATTCTGGTGCTTTTGGTTGTATGACATGATCTTCCTCAGCAGATTTTCCACGTTTTGTTTCCAATTTTTCTGAGCATGTTAACAACTTGACACCTGGGCAAAAATCCATGTGTAGGTGAAGATGATGTGACAAGCAGAAGCACCAGAGCATCTACTGTTGTAAATGGACATTGTGTTGAGACTGTTCTGCTGTTTCTATGGTCAATAATGAGCTTTCATTCTCAAAAAAAAAAAAAAAATCTGGATATAACATATTTGTATAATTGGTACTTGATTATACAGTATGATTATATTGGGTTGATAAATTTAATACCTAAATAGTTACTAATAAATTGCAGTGCAGACCTAATGGGCATTGCCTCATCTAATTCGTATCAGTAAATTGAAGTTCTAACTACTTTTACAAGATAAAACTGCAGTAGATCGGCCTATAACAGTGTGAAAGGAGAAATACTGATTTTTTTCATAACATAGGGGATATTAAGGAGGCCTGGATTGAAGTTTTGCTCATAAAACACAACTACTCTTTAAACTGGTTTAAATCTGACTTGAAATGGTCTAAATATGAAGCCTTGCATATTAAGTACTTTATATGCTTTGTTTAGATGGCTAAATATTCCAAATTGGAGACCCTGTGCTGCAAATATACAGCAAAATTAAACTTCTACGGTTACTACAAGATCTGCCAATAAAATGCAATGCAGTATTATAGGGCGAAATTTAGGATTATGCAATAGCACAGGCAGGAGTTAGATAAGGCAAGACATAAGATGCATGCTCTAGTTAAACATTAAAGACCATAGTAAGCACTGTGTTGTTTTAACTGTCCCTTAGGTTAATGTCACTGAGTGTAATGAAACCTTCAGCTGCCAACACACTTGCTGGAGCTTTCATCTTTGGACTTCCTGTGTAAAGCATCATTGAATGAGTCAAAGTTTGTTTGTTTGCTGGTAGCAAGAACAAGATTTTTGCTTTGGAATTAATTTCCTCAAGAGGGTGAGGGAGGAAATGTTGTGCAGAGTCAGCCATACTACAATACTCTTCTCCTTTAACTATATTAATTTCATAATTCAAGAGTGATGAGCCATGAGTAGCAGTGTGTGCAAAACATGGAAAGTCTCTGGATATATGTCGCTATGGCTTATTTCATCTCAAGTGAATGCTAGATTATTCTAGATAAGAAGATACATATACCTCCTAGCAGCATTTGCTAACACACTACAGTGAGCATCGGTTTCGCAAATGTCAATCCACCCTCAATTTCTTGTGTACATTGTACTCCATAGATGGCGTCCCGTTTGCATGTCCGTTTGTTGAAACAGGAGAACCATTCTGGTGCTCCTTCTTTAGAGAACCACTGTGTTTCTTGTACGTCTTGTGTGGGAGAAATAGAGGGAGAAAGAACATGCAATTACACATGCTATTTATTGTTATTAAAGGGAAATTTGAATAAAGTCAGTTTCAAAACTCTAGTATCAAACGGGCTGTAAGTAAATGTAAGGTACTAAAATGTTAAACCCAATAAGCTTGTTAGTAGCAAAAGTTTTTGTATTTATCCATATAAAAAGACAACTGTAACATGAAGGATAGGCTGCCTTTATTCTCTCTCTTTATTTTCTCCTGAAAATGCTAAAACCTATGAAACAATATATTGTATAAAGAAGGGTACAAAAGTCAGATCACTTTTCCATCCCATATTTTCAAAATTGGTCACAAATATTTTTAGAAACATCTGTAGTTTCCAGAAAACGGCAGAAACTTTAATTTTTTGGGGACTATTTTCAGCTGCAGATTAATACACATTTGGTGCTTAATTGAGTACATGTATTTAGAGCAGCAGGACAGTGCATTTGGGATGGACTCAAAATAAACTACACTACCCATGTTAAAGGCAGTGGAGGACTATATCACCCAATGCAACAAGGTGGCTCATTGATAGGTTTTTAATAGTTTTTGGAAAACAGTGGCACTATATGATATATCAAGATATATCGAGCTTTAGATACACATACAAGCTTTCTTAGCAGATCAAATCATTGTTAGATATAGCATTTTCATTGGATTTGCTAAGAATAAGAAAATATCAGAAAATTTTTCATTTAAACAAACTATCATTAATACATAAAAATGGAAAAAAACAACTCACCTGAATGTAGAAGTTTGAGAAAAGGATAATGAGTGTGACCATGTAACTTATTTGAAAGTATAGCCATCCTCTGGGGAAATCACATGGCCATATGACAGCACACATTGTCTGGGACATGGTCAAGAAGAACTGGATCTGTGGAGGCAACATGACACATACATGCAGACACATACCAGGGTGAGAAGGTGACACTGAGAGCCTATATGAAGCAAATATTGATCCAGGGCCCTTAAATATCTTAAATGGATGGTGAAAACATCTGCATTGCATTAGTGCTAAATAGGGTGCTGCAGAAAATAGTCCAGGAGAGCTCCCAATATCTAAACAGCAACATCATCTCCACAATGTGCTAATTATTATCACATATATAATACATTTTATTTCTTCTTTTTTTCACCAAGGAATAGAAGAGTGACAGAAATGACAGTGGTAGTCACTCATGTACTGTATTTATAAGGTATTAGTATTTCACTTTTCATTTCATGCTCATCTATATTTAAAATGTAAATATAACTACTTTTTTCTCGATTACAATTATCTGGCAGCAACAGATACAGTATAAGATCATTTCATATAAAATATACTAGAAGTGAAAATATCTCAGCAACATGCCTTTTTGTTTGTTTTGTTTCAAGCTACAGATTCTCCTTTAACGAGAATTTCTGATATAAACTGATTTAAAAATGAAAGTTTTTTTAAAAAAAAAACAACACACCAACCCATTTTTAAATCTCTTAAGAAAATTAAATTAAGATGAATTTGAAAATATCTCTAATACATAATACTAATTTTATTAAAACAAGCTTTTGACTGGAGGACTTTTACTTTACTCTCCTTTACATTTTATACTGGGGTTTTGCTCTTGTTACTAAAGTAAAGGATCTGAATACTTCTTCCACCACTGGTAAGAAACTGCTGGATGAACCCACCAGCTGTAACTGTGTGATGTATTTCTTCCACCAAAGGTACGGCCGCATGGCTGGAATGGCTGAGAGGCCGTAGTAAGAATACATCACAACGTGGACGAAGCTGTTTAGCGATGCACCGAAGTACGCTGAGCGGGCACAGAAGACAGACACAGGAAGTTATTCATCAACAGCGCATTAACAGTCAGTGAATGGCAAGTGCATGGCATTCGGGAGTGCAATGATTATACAGGGAATAGCAAACTTTTCATTAGTCTGTTCTTTGTAGAACCATTGCTATGGTTTTCATGTAAAATCAATAAAAGCCATTAACAGTAAAGTAATACAAAAATAATATAGTGAACATCTGATGAATAATAGAACATGTATAGATCAGAAATGTCACATTATATTTAAGTCAACAGTAAACAGCTTATTTGTAGTGATTTTCAGGTAAAGACCCTGCAGCGTGCTGTGCTGCTTTCTTTAATAGAAAAGGGCAAAAGAGTATGTTACACATGCAGCAGTGTTCGGGTCAATAAGTGTCACCTTGTGTCCTTCAAGGCTTTGTGGGGAAAACAGACTGTTTTCAGGGCTAATGGCTTTAACATTAGAGCACTTGAATTATTTAGCTTGTGAGCCCAAACAGCCTAAATATGGCTCGTGGAATGATTTGCGTCACTGGAAGGTAAAAGTTGTGGTAGAACACTCACAATGGCCACAGGGTATCCAGTTCATAACAAACCACCATATATTCAGCATGGTGGCATGGTGGTAGATGTGAAGAAATGTGATCTGGTGATTATTCTTTCGTAGTATGAAGAAAAATGTGTCCATGAACTCAATCAGCTTGGAGAAGTAGTACCACCACAGGACATTTATAATCTGAGAATAGACACAGCAAAACAGAGATGGACAGAAGGAAGGAAAACTGTATTCCTGAAGAATGATATTGTAAAAATAGCAGTGCAGAGCTTCTTCCAAAATGTCTACAAACATTATTTATCAATTCAAGGTGATATGCAGATATCTGTCCCAAAGGTCCTTGAAAGTCCAGGATGAATCATAAAGCAATTTAACTGTCTGTAGCTGTGACACATTGATAAAACTTTTTTTATTTAATCACTGCAGAACTGCAAAGCTGTGCACATTTCTCTGTGAGGCTTGTTTTCACCTCCACAGCAGAGCTCAGTAGGGACACCAAAGACAGTCGTCATGATGATAAGAGTCGGATTAAATTGACCCCCTGTCTCTGCAGCTTATCTGCTGGGATTTACGGTTCTCACCCAAAGAAATCAGAGCAGTAGATTTGAGAGAATATGAAAATACACATTTTGCTTTATGTTATGTATATTCATATATACTAGCTGCCCTACAATACCTTTACTGTCCTGTTAATTTTTTCAAGAAAGGGGATGGGAAATCATATACTTTACAATGAAGTCAGATGTTTTTATATGAAGAACTATCCTCTGCAATAACCATATAAGGTTTAGTCTGACTGGCTCACCTTATTATCCACTTCCTCTGCACTGTGAGTGTCCTGGCAGTAAAAGTTGTAGCCACCATGCCACACAGCAGTAACAAGCTGAAAAAAAGCCATTAAGGTTTGGTGATTGATGATTGAGGTTATATTTAGATATTACCAAATCACATGACATATGCAACACACTTCAATGCACGAATGCAATGTAAAAGTGAAACTTGATAAGGGGTTGGAAAATGTGGCCGTCCCTTTCCAACAAGTAATAAGCACAAGCACAAATAAATGCATGTCAGATAACCGGACTTGGTCACATATCTGTTTGTGCTCAGGTTGCTGTGACTGAGCTTTAGCTGATGAGGTGGGTAATAAATATTAAATCTAGTTAAAAGTCAAGCACCTGCAGCTCACCCTGCTATTCAAATATATTGTATGCCCTGATGTTTAAAGGTCTTAAGGTGATTGTATAACAATGCTATCACAGAGCATGCTGCAAGTAATTAATCAGATTATTTTAAAGCATTTTACACACAGGTAGATAGGACCAAACAGGTAAACAGTAATAATCTAATACTGCACACTGGCGCACCTGTGACTATATACGTTCCCTGTAATTATCCTGACTTTTAGTCTGTAATATAGGTGCAGGTCCACCTCCAAGTTGAGACCATCAGAGTTGTTTTCTTAGAATTGACAAAGACACAAAATACATTATATGACTGTGAGAAGTACTATGTGTGACAAGTAAACTGATCTCTGTGTATAATAGGTGACACGCCCCTTTAAAGGATAAATATTCAAATGCACGTAGATGGTGTGGTTCAATGCTGATTCATCAATATAGATTCTCTGTCCTGTCTGCTGCTGTAAAAGGCTTTTCTGACTAACATTAGCCAAGAAACTGCCATTAGTTAAAAAGCAGCATCCTTTGGTTTTTGAACATCAAGTATTTTATCATGGGTGCATAGACAGTTTCCTCCCACCAACTTGATATGCAGTACTTCCTGCAGTACTTTCTTCAAACCTACAGTTGTATTAGCCATGTAAATAAACAAAACTAATTACATTCAGTTTTATGTACAATCATTATGTGATTAACCACTGTACCCTGGAAAGTTGACAAGAACAAAACTGCCCTGTATTTTGATTCACATCAGGTGGTATTGATTTTGGACTGACAAAAGCTCACCCCCTGGCTGGGCAATGTTCAGAGTACAGGGTTTAATGAATGACACAGAGAACAGTCTACTGGGGCCTTATGCAATACAGACAGACAGACAAGAAGCTTGTTCTGCCAGCTGGATGGGGAGGAGAGTACAGATACTTTAGACTTACACAATGTCTGGTGTTTACGCCCTAGTGTTCAGAGGTACGCTACACAGCAGATAGTTATCGCTATGATAAGTTAAGTCTGCTCACTACTGCCAACAAATTCAACAAAAAACTCTGCCACCTTATCAAATTAGAATCCAAGTCCATGTTTGTTTACATCAGTGGATCTATCAATTACAGTTATTTAGTCAGCTGTTTATAAAAAAGCAGTTTTCCATCAAACAATAGAGGACTGTGCTGATGTCTGCAAGGGAATATGAGGGATTTGATGGCTGAAACAATGAGCCTGTCAGCATCCAGCTGTGTCCCCCTCACACCCTGATAGCATTGTCTCTCACGCCAGCAGCCACAGGCCCCTGTCTAATCAGAGTCAAGTGCTAAAGACATTGTTTGACATTCTTGGGGAAATACTCTTATTTGCTTTCTTGCTGTCCATTAAAAATGAAGCTACGTCTATTATAGCTTATCTTAGCATGCAGACCTGAGCAAGAAATTAATAAACACCTAATAAAGTAAAACTTATTGTTTTGCGCCAGTTTTTTGTAGGAAATAAACAAATGAAACTGGTTCATTAATTTGCTGGTGGATGGAGCCAACCTAGCTGTTTCTGTCATATGCATCATATTTAACGGAGCAATTTGATTGTTATGAGAAATACACATATTTGCTATCTGGCTTTGAGTTAGAGGAGTTAGAATAATGATAATTCTCATATTGACAGTGTTTGTCATATAAATATGAGACTACAGTCAGTAGCTAGTTACAGGTACAGACATGTAGACAGGCTAGCGTGGCTTTGTTTGAAAGTAACAAAATCCACCTTTCATTGCCTCTAAGGCTCATTAATCATTTTAACCCACAAAAGCTGAAGTTTCAAAAAAGGTGTGTTTTCTTTATTTGTGCTAATAAGATAACATAGTTGTATATATATATATTAGCTTCAACTCTTGGCCACAAAGGGACATGCCTTTGTTTTTTTGTGGATTAACTATATGTGTTCATTCATTCAAATAGTACTCATCTGGTAAAAGAAAGAAACTGTTAATTTCTTTTGGAAAAGGTGCTAGTTTCACATTTTCTCAAATATATATGTTCACTTGTACTAAATATAATTCTACAGCCAGGTTATGTTATCTTAGCATAAACACAGCTAAACTGGGTCTGTCTGAAGGCAACAAGCTCAAACAAGAGGCTAATGTTTATCATCTCATATAGTTGTGGCAAGACAGTTGATAGGTACTTTTCCAAAATGTCAAATTATTTTTCTGTAAAATGATTAAATATATCAGGTCCTATTCATACACTAGTTTTAGTGAGTATGCAGTTCTGCTTCAGGTCAATTTTCCCTTCTTTCTTTTTCATAATCTGTCTGCAGTGTGACTTTGCAGTGATTGCTTTGGCCTACTTCAACACATCTCTCAGTGCAGAGCAGTCTGTGTTTACCTCATAGAACATGTAGAAAGACAAGAGTGTGAGGCCCAGATTGTAGAGCACCAGGAGGCCTCTGCAGGAATAGGGCTGCCTGTGTTTCATGTACTTGGGCCCCATCCACACGATCAGAAGGTACATTACTGTGAGTGCAAAGGTTGGAGGGTAGTTGTCCAGCAGCAGCCATCCTTTCACTCGCTGATCTGAAATATGGAGATAAAGAGGTCAGTTTTTATATGAGGACTGATAAGGTGGCCTCATTGGTAAGAGCAGAGGAACTTGAGAGGTGACAAGCAGTAGCTGTGCACACTGAACAATGTTTGCACAGTATGAAAGGTTAGCAGTAAGAAGGTGAAAAACCATAGCAGAAATCTTGTGCAAGTTCATGCAATGTGCACAACATGTAATGCATGACTTAGTTCAAAGGTTTTAGGTAACATCTAGCTTCACTGCCTTCACCTTTCAGTTAACTGCAGTACTCTGTACTCTGTACTGTTAGTTTTTGTGGCAATTACAGCATTTGCAACCCTTTGAAATCAAACAAGAGCAATACATTTTACATCAGCAACTAAGATGGAAATGTAAACTGGACTTACCTCTGGGACCCATCCATGACTCTATATAAGCATTCAGTTTATGATTGAAGGTCTCCATTTGTCACCTAAAATAAGCATGCACAATGAGAGCAAACAATCCATTAGTTTTACTAAACTTGACTTTAATGTCAAAATTATTATTACCTACTAGATGAGCTTTCAAAAAAATACAAGACAAATACCCCAAAAGAACTAAAAATCAATATAAATCTGCATTTTTAGCCACTTACAGATGCAAAGCACAACAAGCTAAACATCACACACAGATTTAACACATAATGCATCTTTTAAAGTTGATAATGTCATTGTGTTAGCAAACAGTCGCCTATTTACACATCCAGCAGGTACAGAGCTACATTATCAACGATTTAGAGTTGGATTTCTGTTGTAAGTCTCTTTTGGTTTGCTAAATACTCACTGGCTGTTTACTGGCTAGTTGCTAACTAGCAGGCAACTTCCACCGCATTTATCAAAGTGTTTTTTGGCTGAAAACAGCTGCCTGCTACAGCTGGTAACAGCATAGATGAGTCATATACAGATGAGAACTGGGAGAATGAACCAAGACAATAAAATTGTGGGCTGCCAAACCAAAACAATGAGCTGAAAGAAGTTAAAAGGCACCATAGAGCTAAGAGGAGATGCAGAATGTAATGACATAATGAAACATTTGACCAATTGTTTGCATAAAAATAAGCTTAATAAATATGATAAACTTCATACTTCAGTCATCTGGAAATCATAGTGAACATAGTGTTTTAATAGCAAAATGTGCAAACCGATGATTTTTATTATTTTTTTATCTATATTTGGTCATTAGTCGGGTGTTACTGTTGTTACTAATCTGTACTTGATAACTGTGTCTTTTGCTTTGTTTTCATGTCTGTTTGTGCTCCTGTCTGCAACTATGCCCCCAATAACCAATCCTTCACATCCCTGTGGTTTCAAACAAAAGATCAAATGTGGCCACTTCCCACTATGGGAAACAAAACAAGAAGCCAGCAGGCAGGTGTACACTGAAGATAACCACATCTCTGTTCAGCTAAGACTGCTGCATAGTGATTTCACGTCTTTTAGATTGTCGAAGGTAATGAGGATGTCAAAATGTGGAGATTTATTATTCCTAACATGCTCCAGCCATAATCATTGCAAAAGATTAATTGTGGTGGTGGTGCATTATTGTTTGTATATGTTTACCACTTAATTCTTTTTCAGTGTTTCAAACATATGGTTGGTGTGTTCATTCTGATATAAACAGCTGCCAGGAACAGTATATGTCATTTATAATATTATATTAGATCCTGCTGCTCTGCGTCTGACAGTCAGATCAGCCCTGTGATATAAAACAGAAGCTCATTTAAATAACTGTGTTCACAGCTGTACACATCTTCTTTCATTAAGTGAGTCTTAACCTGTTTATCCACTCCCAACTTCATCATCAACTTAAGCATTATCAATCTTCAGGAAGTATTTTGACTGAAATCTAAGCCTGGAGAAATATGTTGCATGTGTAGAAGACAAAATATCCTTTAAATCCTATTTTGTTTGCATTGATGAAGCTTTACAACACCCAAAAGTATCAGATGAACATCGGCAGAAAAAATAACCCCTCAGATAAAGTTATAACAAGATTATTCACACTGCCAAAAAAAAAAAAAAGCTGAACAAATCCCTGCAGCTGATTGTCACACTGAAAACCCAGTAACTCCCAGGGACAAACTCACTCTTCATTATCACCCTAGAACTATGTGTCCTGAAGGCCATCCTTTGCACAAAATGCCTCCTTACAGCTACAGAATTCGCAGCATGTCTACATTCTCTGTTTCCACTGGTTTGCTTGAGCCGTACACTCATTTCAGTCCTGCTCTGTCACACTGCTGCACTATCAACTGCTGCACTATCTTTACACCTGCATCTACAGCTGGAAACATAACACAAGACAACATATGGACTCTAGTCTGCACATCTGTACATCCTCCTCCCATAGCACCTCCTTCAGTTGTGAGATACTGTCGCTCTTAAACTATGTATCACAGAGTGGCCTAACTGTAACACACAAAAATGTAAGCTAATATCATAAATGAATCTGCAAATGGGTTACAAGCTTTTGTGAAAGGTGAAAGTAGAACCCAGTTTTATGGGTTAACAGAAAAACCTCACACTTGACAAACAAACATGAGAAGATCTATCAAATTTAGCTAAAGCATCTCAATTCCATCTGCATAAGGCTCTTATATTGAAATAAGACTAATAGAGCTCAGGGGCATGTCAGTCACATTGCTCACATACGTTTTAAATCAATGTAAAGAGGTATTCACGTAAATTTGCTAAAACAACAGTAATAATTTTATAATCTGGGTCATAAACATGTGCTAGGTAATATTAATTTTTTCAAAATGTCCTAGTTCCTGTGTGTATATATAGAAATTAAAAGTTAGGCTGACTTAAACGCTGCATATTACGGTGAATTGCTGCACAGGCAACAAATTGCATATTAATGTATTTGTCCATACTCACTTATCTGTAGGAACTAAATATGGCTTATTCTGATCAGCCCCAGTACCGTAATGTCCATGCTCTGATTATCAGAGATGCATTAGGCTGCACCAAAACACGATAATCTGCAAGGCCTTAATCAGAGCATGGTGAGCCACAACAGGAGACCATGTTAGCAGCCAGTCAGTCAGTCTTTGCTGGGTATGCCACACGCCAGGTGCATGCAAAATATGTCTAAATAATCAAAGGCAGAGGTGGATCTTCCCAAAACGCAAATGCATCATCATGGCTTAGGCCAGAAATACACCATGGTTTCATCCCTATAGCTGATAATGACTTATTCAAACAGGCTAATTTACTTTAAGAGTTAGGGTTGGGCAATATGATGTAACTGTGAAACAACTATAAAAATCTGTTTGTTCCCAGCCATTTTGCAATACTTTAGCCACTAATGCTGTATGTGTCCCTTTAACATCTCTCTGGGTGTGACCATTGTGGCCAGTGTTACAAATTATTGAGTGTTTTATTGTCATGCTGGACTTTATGATTTTTGCAATAGTGTGATAATGTACCTTTACTTGTTGTGTCTATGCTTGCTCTATATGCTGTGTGTGCTCATATAGATAAGATTTTCATCCTGGAATGGATAAATAATATTTTATCATAAGTTTCTTAATAGATGTTCCATAAACTTTGCTGTATTATACTCATTTTGATGTCCTCATCCATCCCTGTTAATTGTAGAGCTGGTCCAGTGTCTAATATGTTGGTATGGTAAGGTGTCATTACAATAGGTACATAGGTCAGTGCTAGGAATAACTAAACAGTGGCTGTACTGTATGTTTGCGCACACATGTAGAGACATGTATGTAATATACAGGTAAGTGTACTACAGAGATCGATAGTCATATATTGAAAATAACAAATAATCAGAGTGTAATAGTTGCCTATAGAGGACTCTAAATACGTAATGGCTCTTCCAGAAGTTTCCTAAAAACAATATTTTGTGCATGACATCATTCAGACGTGCACAACTGCAAAATCACAGCTAGGATCCCGAGACAGCAGCGAATGCAACGTTGAAAAGTTTTCAGCAGGAGGAGTAACTTTGTCACAGCAGTTTAATAACTATATATAAACACCCTGCAGCTCTGGGCTGGCTGTGTCTTCAGAGGAACAGTCTACTTTCAGTGTTACGATGATGATGATGATGATCATGCAGTATCGCAAATACAGGACAGATCCACTTGGATACTGAGCTACGACTCCGTCCCTGCCGCTTATTCGCACCACCGTGTTGTACAATAGTAATTTTCCATCAGGGTCACACGTGTAATCTAAACTGCACTTTACGCGCTGTGGTCGACGGTTCGGTACAAAACAGGAGCCCGTCAAAGATGTGAGCAGATGCGGTTCCGTTATCTCGTTACATCACCCCCCTCGTTTTAAAACCAAAAACTTCCAAACAGGGATTAAACGCAGTCATAATAATAATAATGATGATGACGATGGTGATAATAATAATGAACTTATCGCATCCTGTCGATCGCATCCAGGCTACAGTAACTATGGAGGTCACTGCTCCAGCATCACCCAAACTCATCGCTTTAGACGCCATGCGCGCTGCAACAATCTTTTTATTTTGAAAAATCCCCACAACAGTACCATAGAAATCCTCACCACAAAGTGCCCCGGGCGTCCAAAGGCGAGATGCTGAGCGTGGATGAAGAAGCCGCAGCTGTTGGACGTGTGGACTGTACCTCCAGAGGCGGGGAGAGAAAACGCCTGTGTATAACCTTGGCTGGCTGGTCCGGTCTGAGCACAATGTGCAGCCTTGTCGCTCAGTGGAAAATAGTGGGAGGAACGCGCAGACTGGCCCGGTGCCCTGCTGGAGGGTTAGAGCCAGGAGGTGACCCGGTGGTTAGTAATAACGAATCACACGCACACACACACACACACACAGACACACACAATGACATCAAGGCGATCTCTGCCCCCTACTAATTACAGTTTAATAGGCTATAATCCCAACAAATGATTAACCAGAGCCATGTGATGCTGGGTTTTTTTCTTCATTTTCCCAAATTTTAGGAAACTGAGCAAAGAAATATGATTTATTTAAGAGAAGTGGAGAAAGACTTCAGACCCTTTACTTAAGTAAATAATATAGTAATACAGCCCACTATACATAAAAGTAAAAGTCTTTGATAATGCTATGTATTATGCAAAAAATGTTTTATTAAATTATCATTGACTTCATGTGTGTGGAGCATTAGATAGTAATAGAAGGCAAATTCACCAATTTAGTTAGTTTAATCTGTAATGCACCATAACTGTATTTAGTAATACAGTGCATCATATGTCATACAACCATCACATGTTTTGTGTATATTATATAAATCTGAAATTTAATTAGGCACTATAATTTAATACATGTGTGTGGAATCTAAGTATAAAGTTATAATTTAAATAGAAATGGGCAACACTAGTGAAGTATAAGTAGCTAACATTTCAACTTGACAACAAAATTTCTTGTGAAATAATAATCTTCTTCTTTATATTTTGGGTGCTTGGTCAATCATTTATACACTTTCACACTCATACACACTGTAAGCTATTGATAATATTTTATTACTGGATTGTTGGCTTGACCTCAAAGCTACTACCTTGATTAGTCATCTGATTTATCTACACAAAACCAATAAGCTTCTGGAATTTGATATTAAACAAATCCTTGTGTATAAAGTTATAGTGCAGTTCTCAAATATGAGGGTTTCCTTTTTCATATTTTACATGTTTGTACTTTGTAAATACTTGTGAATACATTTGGGTTTTGGGCTTTTGGTCAGTCCAGTACATTTGAGGAAATCATCTTTCTGGTAAATTGAAATTGGATTTTTTTTTTTTTTTGACATATTTGCCAACATTTTCTAAACTAAACAAGTAAACAATTACAAAAACAGTGCAAGTACAATGCTTATGCAATGCTACAATAAATTTGCAGGCATGTTTTCATCAGGATGCTGTACCCAGGGCCACCCCTGAGTTTCTAAAGGGTTTGGGGCAAAGATTTTATTTAGGGACCCTTGTTTTCTTTCTGAGGCTATAATGTCAAGTTTATGTGTTAATCTCCCTGTGCAGCAAAAGTAACACTAACTAATATTTCTCTTAATCTTTGAGCAGTTTAAATAGTAACAACAGCAGCAACCTTGGCACTAGGGAAAACAACACATAGTCTCCTCTCAAAAGCATTCATCTTGTTGCACATACTTTAATATTGCAGTGCACCTGACCAGTCACTGTGCAAAGTGGATATGATTGTGGCATTTTATGTTTTGGAGGGTTATGAAGACTGTCAGATGCTAAATAGGCCTACTATCCACCCCACGCTGTAGCAGCATCACTTGAATATTTTACAGTACAGTACATTCATTTACTGGAGCTTTTGGACGCTTTTGTCCAAAGTGAATTACAATAGGTGCATTCAACCTCTGTAGGAGCAGGGGCCAGATGTCATCAAAAACTAAGTACATCCCTTCAAAACAACAACCAAGATTGTGTTCAGTGCTTCAGAACAAGTGCACAAGTGCTGCATTCACACTAGAATTTAGAGAATTAGATGATGGTTTAATTTATTATATTTGTATATAGTCATTAACTGTGACATGGATATAAAATAATCATTAAATTAATTGTTGGTGTAAACGGTACGAAATGAGCCTTGAGAGATGGCGACATTTAAGTGAATTGCTGACAATAGTTATGTTTAGGTTAAGATTAGAGGTTAAAACAGATCTGGGATAAGTCTCAGGTTAAGATTTGAGTCTTTGTGGTCACATCCTCTTAATATTCTTCTTCCTAAGCATGACTCATGGTAATGTTGGTCCATCAAACCTCTTTGGTTCTGATTGAAATACTGTATCTGAACAACTATTGGATGGGTTGCTTTAAAATTTGCACAGTCATTCGTGGCTATTTTCTTCTCTTAAACAGTTTCATATTTGTTTATTGAGTTTCTAAATTCAAAGGCCACAGGCAAGGTCCAGTAGAGTAGTGTCTGCATCCTGATGAATTAACTACAAGTCCAATATTCACCCTGGTTTTAACTTTGTTTT
This sequence comes from Rachycentron canadum, assembly GCA_038496675.1. NCBI lineage: Eukaryota > Metazoa > Chordata > Actinopteri > Carangiformes > Rachycentridae > Rachycentron > Rachycentron canadum. Next base: position 9,170,307 of record CM076659.1, on the reverse strand, counting down.
AGTCTACATCAACTCCGGAGGAAAAGACTCTGCAGCTAAATGCTACTCCGTAATTCTTGTTAATTTTGTCTGTCATCTGTTGCTGGACAGGAAGCATAGAGTGGATTAATAACAGCTCTGAAAACAGGCACCATCTGCAGATGATGACGATGTTAATCAGTGCAGTGATTTAGGAGATTAGAATAATAAAGGAAAACCAAAACAAGGAGCTCGAAGAGCATAAAACCCTGAAACTGCAGAGTCAGATGATACTGATTCACAATGAACAAAACATTTTCATATAAGTATGTAAGTGACACTGACTGATATAGAATTATTTATTAGTGCAGCTTTAAGTAGCAGCTAATTAATCTGTCTGAACAAGGATTAATGAGCAATCATAATGACATGCCTCATAATTGTATTGTTTGCATCATATAACTAACTCAAAGTACCATATATTAATACTGGTTACAGTGACTGTACATTCAACTGAAGTGAAAGTCTCAGCTCTGGAAATAGTCTTAGGTATGGTGACATTCCCACGACAGACAGTAAAACTGCAGTACCACTGATCATCACAAGATGCTATTTTCAATGGAAACAACATTCAAGATGCACCATCACCGTCATTACAGTCTCAGGTGATGTCCTCTCTACTAATAGGGGTGACAGAAGTTGCTCCATTAATAAAATTTAAAGGACCCATCACTGACTGGTCTTTCCTTGCTATTAGACTGATTCTAGAAATAACATTTAACATTTAAATTGCATGGTTTTCCCTCTGTGTGCAAACAACCAGTTCTACTGAATGTAGGTGCATAACGAGATAATTGAGTGACTGGGTCAAATTTTGGTCAGTGCAGAACAATGTGAACAGTGTGTTGCTTGCTAGGCTCAGGTAGCTGAAGAGGTCTGGCAGGTGGCTGGTTAGTTTGGCAGACATAGCCACATGCTGCTAATGGCTAAATAGCTACATGCTAGCAAGGTAACCTGATGAGCTGTTGTAATAACATGTTGTTGGGATAGAGATATATAACCTAAGCAAGCTAATTAGCATGCTAGTAGGCACCTGAGCTAATGTAATATAAAGCTGGGCCATGCCTGCTAGTTTTTTTTTTTTTTTTTTTTTTGGCAGTCTAAAGGTATTTTGGGTCAGGGCTGGAGAACGGTGCCACCTGTCATGGGATCTACCAGATTTATGATGGCACGGCCCGAAGCCCACTCCAGGGCCTAGTTAGCAAACATCATTTATCACGTGTACTTGGCTTCAAGAGGAGAGCTCACCCAACACAGTGGCTGTGTATTCCTGAGTGACGTCACTCTAACTTGTCTTTGATTGGACGATGGATTACAGTTGTTGAGCCTTAACCTGTCTCCTGTATTTCCTGGCAGTTTACACAAAGCACACGGCCCTTTATAGACACCTTTTTGTAGAGGAAATTGTGACATGTCATAATAAAACGAATGATGGCTGAGTTCAATTTAGCTGCTTCAGTTCCAGGGTCCCGGTGTTGTGTGTGCTGGCTCATTGTTGCACTGTCATGGCTTAGTGGGACACTTGAATAGAACAAAGACACTGTTAATGTTATTATTAACACCTGTTCTTTCTATTACGTGGCTCCAGGGATCAGAGGGGATGGAGGGCTGTACTGAAATTCACTGACCTCTAATAATTGGGTCTTTGATTTGTGAATGGTGAATGGTATTTTTTGTAGTTTTGGTGTTCTCATGTTATTCCTATTGGGATGTTAATTTTGTGCAGAATATGTACAGATGTGTCACTTTGTGTTGAAGATCAGGCCTTGGAAAGAGAAACTAATTTTATTTCAATGTCCATTGCATTAATCAAACCTGTGAGTCCCAGAGTTTCATGGATAGTCTTCTTTTTTTTTTTTAATTTCAGTGTAAAACTATGTCCCTTGTCTCTCCACTGAACAGGCCTGTACCAGCCATAATCATTTTTTAGTCCAAAAGGTCAAACTAAGGTAATGCTCCATTTGCTATTGCAGCTCAGTATTATATAAACCTCTGGTTCAATACCACCATCTTGTGGATGAAAATGTTCAGGTATTGGCTGTTGGACATTTTATGGGTTAAAGACAAACGTGGAAATAAATGCAGAGATCTTTAGGCTCTTGAAAAATGCTTTTTATTAACTTTGTACATTAGTGAGATCCTGGAATTATATCCTCTGAACTGCGACCTTCTAATGAATGCAGATATGCATTTTTTTGTACTTTGAAATTACTTTTTTCCGTCCAAGAGCAACTGTGGGTGTTCTTTGTACCATTGTTTTCAGCAATGCAAGGGGCATGGCTCCAGGAAAGGCTGTGTCACTGTGTCTGTTGGCAGGATTTTCCAACAGCTTTTAGATGAATTGTTAGATGAGTTGTGATGAAATTGAGTTAAGTAATGTCCTTCAAGAACTAATTGTATTAACTTTTCTGACTATGGGACAAAAAGTTTTACTTGTCCAAAACTGTGGCTTATAAATAAACATAACATTACCACCAATCCAATTTGTATGTAATGCAAATTAGCAAATGTTAATGCCAACACACTAAGATAGTTAAACTAGTAAAGATATGTAACAGAAGCATGTCAGTATTAAGCGATGACCAGATGATTCAGGTTGTTATAGCGGTTGAACAGTATGTGGAGGAGCTCAGTTCAAACAGCTGTCAGATCCCATTCTTCTATTTGAACAGGAAGTAAGGAGTAGTCTCTCATCTGATGATTATAAAACATGGTTATTTATAACACTTCATATTTTCAAGTTTAGTGAAAGTCACATGGTGTGTCTTGACTTGTCTCATTTTGCTTCCGTACATTAAATCGTGTAAATGTGCTGACTGCAGACATTCCTGCAGAAATGTCAGTCATTCAGCTTTAATGATGGCTCAGGCAACATATTTGACAATACTATATTATTTCTCTTTAGCACCATTAAATAAAATGCAAGAAAACTTGACTTACTGTTGTACAGATTTATTTTGAAGCATCACATTGCAAACAATGTTTCACCATTTCCACTGATGCAACATACCTTCAAGATTCCACTACCATGTCAGCAGAGCAAACATTAGACATTTCTCTTAAAATGGAAAAAGAAAATCTCTACCAAATGTGAAGAAAGCTCATATCCAGAAAAAAAAAAAATCCACATGATGTTAATGTTGTAAAGAGTGGAGGTACAGTATTTACAGAACACAAGATTAAAAGCTACTGTACAACTCTTTGCTACATTTACATTCTCACACAGATAGGCTTAATTTCCAGAGAAAAATAAATACACATCTGATTTCTATTACACAGCCATTTGCAGTTCTTAACCCTATTAAAATAATTTTGTAATCATAAAAATCTGAAACAGTATATATACATATATTTGATGCAGGTGTGATTCTTACAACACACACATGCTGTTCTGCATTGTCTCACACTTGTAGCGCTTTCGCTCTGAGCCACACATTTGGTCTCTTTACATGCGTGTTTTTATAATAATGAGGCATTTCTCCAGCATGTCTCATTTGAACTTGTTTACTGGGTTTCCAATGAGCTCTGGGCATTGTTCTTCGCCTTTTGCAATTCTGTCGCACTTTCGAAACAGGTCGTAGTTGATCTTGTCAGTTATGACGCTGTCCTGCTTGTACTGCGGGTGCTCTGCGACAAACTCCCTCATCCACTTGGCCATGGTCATCAGTTCTCCTGTTTCATATCAGTAAAATTAAGAGTTACACCCAGACTTGAAGCTGCATGAGGAGAAAAAAAGTGTTGTCTTTCGCTGTGTATTTACCTGAGGCACGTTTCTTGATGAGCTTCAGATAATTCAAAATGGTGCACCTGGTGTCCACATCCACCTCCATGTTTTCCAGATAGCAGTTAAGGATCGGGATAAGGCCTTGAAAAACTCCCTCCTGGTGACAAAAAAAAAAAAAAAAAGAAAAAAAAGAAGACACTAATTTTTAGATGGATTAAAACAAGACAGGTCCAGCTGAAATTTGATCTGAATACCCAAAGGCATTCAAGCTATGACAGACAGGACAGCATCCCATTATTCTGTCTTTGGAGTTTTCAAGCTTATTCCAAGATGGCTACAAATTTCTGTCATTTTTTTTTTCCCCACTTATCTTGGAATTACACGGTTCATCCAGTAGTTGTTGTGGTATTTCAGTCTGGACCAAAGAGTTGGATCAGGAAAAGTTGGTGGGGGGGGGTATAATAATCACCTTTCCATTGATGATTGTGTCAATGCTCATCAGCGTGTACTCTTCATTAGCACCATCACACTCCAAACCATTCTGAGCAGAAGGGGTACCATCAAGGACCGGGTTGCAACCTGTTGGTGAACAAACAAATGTATCTGCTACTCCTGTCTCATACATTTACCATGAGCATGAACCTTTAGTTACACTTCGTGTTCTGCACACCTTTGAAGATGTCCTTTCGAAAGTAAAACATGCCTTCCTGGACCGCGTTTCTCTTCTGTGCGACCTTCATGTTTTCATCAACCTAATGAAAGACAAATGGATCTGTATCAGAACACTGTACAATAACTAAAGAATGTAACCAGGAACTAAATGTCTAAGTTCGGTTGTGTTCCTTTTCCTCTTCACCTTTGACAGAGGGATAAGGAAATCCAGTTTGTAAGACAAGATCACTCTGGTGAGCAAGACGACAAAGACCACGTATGCAGCGTTTTCAAAGTCTGTTAGCTGCACCTGAAAAACAAAACCAAAAATAACCTCAGTGTTTTCTTAGATGACAACTGTCACCTTAGGCAAGTACTGATGGCATAGCTGGTAATTACCTCCATGGGTCGAAACTCAACTCTCCAGCCGATGTCAGAATTTGGAGGTGGAGGTTTAAACCTCATTGTCTGCCAGTTAGTCGACTGCAGATTCTGCAAGATATCACGTGTCGAGTGTAAATACATGGTTCGACATGCTGAAGTCATATCTGTTTCTTGAGCAATACTGAAAATGTCACCTCGAAGTGATCAGACTCGTTTTCATCATCCAAGTGAATTTTCTCCTCGAAGACGGAGAGTGGATCTCGGATGAAGAGGTGAGCTATGTGTTGGGCCAGCAGCTTGTCGATTCCTACAAACAAAAAGCCGATTAATCATGTCTGGTCCGTGTAAGCTATGTTGATTTTGTATGTTAAGCTGATTATCTTTCATTCATTTCACATATTCTATTACTGACATGTTTGGAAACCTGTCCTTACCTGCGCTGAGAAGCTGCTCGTAAATCTCCTTGTCTATCGTCAAATCAATGTCATTGTACTTCTCGCCACAGCTGGACAGGTAGCTGTCAATGGAATCGTATCTTGACTTGAAGATCCTGTATTTGTTGTTTTTCAAAGGCTGCAGAGGGAAAAAAAAAATTTTTTTAAAATTATACGTTAAACTGAAAATACAAACCTCAAGCAAAAGGGAGAAATAGTACTGTCTCATCATCGCAGTTAAAATATTTGCGCTTGAGAAACGTTTTAAGATGAACCAAGTAAAAGTAGACAGCATGGTCCTGGACTATGGTGGTGTTCATGTTAGCAAACACAAGAACAAGCTCAAGGAATTTAAATGAAACAGCAGCATTTCCTGAACTTGTAGACAAAGATAACAGATAATAAATAAGACTAAAACATTAACTCAAAACATGCTCTTTAGACTAAAACCTCAGAGGGTAGCACACTGAGGGCCTGTTTTTTCCAGCTACACCTGCTCACCTTCAGCCCACGTTCCTCCTGTGTCCTGTCATCCACTGAGGCAGAAATAACTCCCCAGCGACAATCGATATCTGACACATAGCCTCTATAGAAGGGTGAGGCTGCACTCAGCGCCATCTTTAAAGAGCAAAAATTTTGATTTTGATTATTCAGTGTAAATTGCATTTAATGAAATTATGGGTACAAAAAAAAAAAGAAAAAAAAAAAAAGCCAGTCCGCAGATTAAATTTGTTTGTTACTTAAACTTTTTGCACGTTAAGAAACAGTCCTGCTGAAAAAGAGGTCAAGTGAATAGGGAAGTACATGTTCTACTCACCACAATGGGGCAGAAAGTTGCTAGTTGGTCATAGAGGTATCTTGCCTCATCAATGCTGCAAGCCTGGAATGTTACCTGTAGCGGCACAATAAAAAAAGAGGCTGAAGTGCATTTATAAATCACTTATTGAGATTGTAAAAGTTGCCGCCAAACAAAACTCTCCCGTTTACATCATCTCATCTTCACTAAAAACAAAAGGGCCATTCTGGGCTGGGATACCACACTCAGTACCTGCAGACAGCAGTTGCCCATGCCAAAGCCCATGGCGTCCATGTAGATGTGATCGGGCAGAGCCGCCCTCGCTGCTTCACCGTCATCCTCGGGAAACTCCTCCACAAATGGAGATGGAGTGCACTTGTCTTTGAAGACTAAAACATGAACAGGAAAATGGTTTTACTTATTCTAGTCAGTGGATTAAAACCTTTATCTGCATTTACCACTGCGGTGATCTGCACAATACTGTATAGACTTGTCTGCCCACATCTACAGCAACTGATTAAAAATTCTTCAAAGAATTGATTCTTGAGAATTATTTCAAAGAATAACAAATTGTCTGTTTCACTCAAACTCACTTGGCACGTTGATCGCAACTTTCTCTCCTCTTCTGTGACGTATGTTTCTGGTAAGGGTGCTGAAAAAGCAAAAACAGGTTTCATTAAAAAAAACAAACAAACAAAAAAAAAAACCAAAACAAAAACAAGTATGACCAATGAAAGGAACATGCATCCACAGAGTTGTTAAAAACTACTGTCTCCTACAGTAAAAATAAGGCAAACAAAACAAAAAAACAAAACAGAAAACTACAAGCAGATATGTGTTTTTCTAATAGGGTCCTAAAGTATTTACTCATTAAAAGTAAATTTGACTGCAATAAACCAGTAGACTTTGTTATTCAAAACCAAGTTGAAGTTACAACCACGAAGACTTACCTGAATCTCGGGTGGCTGTTGATGCCTTCATCTGGAAAAAACAGTGACTTCGACACTCCCTTCTCAACAGGGGTTGGCCGGTGCTCTGGTTTGGTGAATCCTGAACAACCTAACCTAAACAAAGGAGTGGCATATTCAGAGATATTAAACTGCTGCAACTAATTATTATTATTAAATGTATTTATTACTTTTTCGATATTTAAACACATAAAAGACATAAGTAATTTAATACAGTAAATAGTAAATAGGCTATTATAAGATAAATAGAAAGAATGTATACATGAATATCAGCTACTTCTTATTTGTTATTTTTTATTAGCAAAGTACCTTGGAAATGAGGTGATGGTGCAGAGAGTTTCCTTCTGGTTCAGGACAGATGAGGCCTCTCGTCGTCTCTTGCCCATGTTGCCCTCAACAGTGTTGAACTCTGACATGGTTCCACCATACGGCTGCCCCGGAGTTCCCTCAATCATGTAACTGCCATACTCTGGTCTCCAGAGCGTGGGGTGACTGCAGAAATATAAAAAAGGTCGTGTTTCAAGGCCCCGTCTAAGTGTCACAATGACCCTTCCAATTAAATAAACCAAATACACTCTCCCTTTATTGTATGCCAGCCATAATCTTGGCGGGACCAGCAAATTCAACGTATTTGTGTTTCAGAGCGTGCTCTGTGGTGTGTGCGACAGAGGGGCAGTAATGAGGAATGCATCGGCTCTACTATTCCCACTGCCATTGGTATTTCCCCTGGGTGAAGTTGGCTCCATAGATTTAGATCGACGTCATGGGCAGCGAGCAAAGATAACACCCATGAGCTTGTGCAAACACACTGACCCTGCCTCCAGAGAATTCCTCTTTTTTAAAGAAATGTTACCAGGTGTTTTGACATGCAAATGACATTCCCAGCAGCAGCAGCTCTGATCCTTATCATTCACAGCTGCCCTCAGGCAAAGGAGTTTTCACCTGTACATTCTGTACATTTTAAAAATGTTTCTACTATACTTTTAGAAAACGTAAACTACATAGGAGGAGGATGCACTGATAATAAAAATGGTTCTTAGTTGTAGCCGATCAAACTGATGCCAGATGCAGATTGGATCCTTTCCAATCCATAACGTACAAACCTGCCTATATATTTCTCCTATATATAAAACCCCTGCACGTCACTATATGTCAAAGCAATGGATGCACTAAATTATGCTGTGGTGAAAAACACTGTAACTCTATGGAGGCAGAGTAGGAACTATGAAAGAGCTGATATTTAAACAACCTTGGTTAGAGAGCTGTAACAGATCCTAGACAGAGATGGGAGAGAATCACACCTCCAGCCTCACCAGTCTGGATAAGTGAACTTAATGTTTGACAGTGTGAATGAGGAAAAAGCCTCTCTAGTCTTCTAAGACAAAGATGTAACATATTGAACTGAATGCCAACACCTGAGGAAGCGCACCACTTATCACATCGATACTAACATCCCCGCAGTGATGCCAGTAGCAGTGTTGTGATGTGGAGAGACTCGTCCGTGTTCAGGACTAACCAGTATCAGGTGAACAAAGGTAAACATCTCAACAACAACTGTTTACTGATTCTCATCTGATGATCTGACAGGGCCAGAGGGGATCTGTCTCAATGAATGTGAAGGATCCAGGTGTAACTGGTAAAGATGTTCTCTGGATGATTTAGAGGTTTGGCAGCTTATACCGGTGCACTGATCATGTGGTGAACAGAGGGTTTTATATGTGTGTAACTTAACTCACTAAAAAAAAGAGAAATCTAACCTACAATGACATGCTACCTTTGCTGGGGAGGAATTAGTAGTACTGGGAGAGAAATCCAAATGTTTCTATTCACAGTTTATTATGTAAAGCTGCTTTTTAAGCAGGTTAATGTCTGTTTAAAATATATATGTGTAGTCAATCTTTTGCATGGCAGCAAAAGTGCACAGGACTTGTACGTCAATCATTACACATTATTTGAATGATGAATGAATGGTGACTTTGACTGCTGTTGCCTTCCCTCTGCTGAATTCTCCAATAGCTCCTAATGCTGTAACCCCTTAAAAATGAAGGAATTCTACTTGTGATCCCTCGTCACAGGTTCTCACAATGAGCTCACAATTTTTCCTCCTCATTGCTCCTCCTCATGTGACTCATTTATCTTGGGATCCCAATGGGGAAACCAGCATATATAATCAATTTCCTAACAGATTCATCCATGAAGGAACTTTCTCACGATACAATTCAAAGATTTTCTAGCCGATTAGAGCGCTGTTCATATAGTTGAGTGGAGTGATGCTAAAACATGCCAGAGTGATTTATCATAGATGGGAGTTAATCGGCAACAGTAAACAGGTGTGTGGCGAAAAAAAAAATTGGCCAGTGTTCAATTTGCCTGTGGATTTGGCAACAGCAACCCTCATCTGGGCAACTCCAGCATGTGTGGAACTGCAAGTCTTATTTTTCAGCAACTGTGATTGTCCTTACTTGTCACTATTCATGTTAAATTGTCTTTATATTAGGGAGATGTCTGTCAGACGGGGTTCAGTGTACTACTTAGCAAAAAAAAGGTGAAGTGCGTGTGTGTGTGATACACGTTGATTTAACTGTCTTGACCTTTGATTTGACCTAGATTTAATGTAAATCACTATGAGCCAGTCAATCTCCCTGCTGACAATAGTCCCAAACAAACATTACATTGCAGTTGCTACTGCTGGTGGTGGCATTTACTTAAATGCCATTTAGATATGAAATTAAGTGTTTCTATTTCTGTGGTCCCACTAAATGGCTCCTGGAAAAAACTATAACTTACACCATTCATGTCTTCAAAGAAATATAAATACATGTTTTCTAATTGTAGCCCCAAGGCAAATAAAAACTAAAAATATTAAGTCAATTGTTACATTCTTCCTTAAAAACTAGACAAACATCTACAACATCCAGTTCAGATGTGCTGTGGAGAGTTTACTTACTTGGGGTTTATCTTTTCACCCTGGTCCTGGAGGGTTTCCAAAACATCTCCACCGTTCAGGACAAGTCGAACCTTCTCATCCTTGTCATCCAGTTCAACCAACATGTACTCAACCTAAATGCAGATAATTGAAAAACAAACAGGACAAACTATAAAACACCGAATTACAACCACTGCTTCATTCAAATTCAATGTACACTTCTAACTTCTAAATCAAGTTTTTAGTCTGTGGTAGACTACAGGACAAAGCCGAAGTGCTTCAAGATCAGACTGGGAGGCCATCACATCAATTCCAATTCATCAGTTATGTTTCCTTGACTTTGACTCTGCTGTCCCATAATCCCCTGTCTGAAAGAGGGATTAATCTATAACAACAGCATTCCACACGTTCGAAATCAAAAAACTTTGTTCAAGCTGTTGCACATTGAAGTTTTATGGACTGGTGGTGGGCAAAAAAAGGAAAAAAAAAAAAAAAAAGAGGAAAGGAAATGCAAACTGTGTAAGGTTATGAAATAACGGAAAATAATCAACCAAGCCCACATATTATTAGATACAGCTCAAGAGAGGGGGTGTTCCTGAATTTGTACGTCTAGCAGACAGTTCAAGAAGTGACCACGCTTTTTTTCATCAGGGCCCCTCGACCCTGGAACAACTTGCCTGAGGAGATTAGGCAGAATCGGTGACTTCTTCTTTTAAATCACTTCTAGAAACTCACTTTTATAGACTTGCTTTTCTGTGATGTCGTCTTTGTATTACTTTTTACTTAGCCTGGCCTCCTTTTACTCTTTGCTATGTTATCTTTTTATCACTTATGTTATTATCATCACCATCATCATCATTATTATTATTATTAGGTAAATCCTCCATGTATTCCCATTACTGTGTCTGTGTGCGTGCATGCATGCATGGTAACTGCTCCCTGTTTAATTTTGTGTCGCTGTTTGCTTTTGTGATTCATATGTCATGGCACTTTGTAAACTTTTTGTTTTTAAATGTGCTACATAAATAAAGTTATTATTTTTATAGTTGCTATGAAATGGAAGCTAAATATAAACATTTATAGGAAGCTGTTGTTTAACCATTAGTGACTATCTTAGATAATTATCAAAAAAACACACATCTAGTTCCAGACTCAACCATATTTAGATTTGGGATCAAGCAGTCAGTCTAACAATAGTTATACAGCGTCATTACAGAGAGCTGTTTCTCTTGTAGCCGTTTACAACGGGTTTGACTATTATTTTGTCAATCGACTTAAATACAAACATTTGAGATTGTTGTATTGTGGAACAAAGTGAGCAGGATTTATTTGAGTTCAATGTTTTTTTTCAGCAGTGAGGCCGCAAAATGTGTATGAGTTTGTCTCTATCAATTAAAGACCACTGTTACATCATCCACAACCAACATGACCGACAGATCACACACGTTGGCAGCAGCAGCAGCTACAACACATTTCCACATGTTGATTCAGTTTTAAGACAGAGAGAGAGAGAGAGAAAAAAAAGGAGCAGTTTCTTACTTCATCGCCCCATTTCAGCACATCTCTCTGACGATCCTTCACCTTGTTGTAGATGTTGAGAAACTGAATGATGCCGTGCTTTCTGATGTGGTCAGCATACTTCTTGGTTTCTTCCCAGTTCAGCGGAGAGCCCTGTGACAGTAAACCCATCGCACAGACACAGGCTGCGCAGTGTAAACGGGAGGCTGGTGTCTGTCGCTAGCTGCGCACACTGAAACTGCACGCCGAAGCGTTAGCTAGCTAGCCTGTCCACCTCCCGCACGGAGCTAGCATGAAGTCTCTCCAAACAACCGTTAGGGTCTGGATAAGGCCCGGTGCTGTGAGAGAAGCCTAACGGAGTCCGGATTCAGAGTCTCCGGGTTGTTGTTAAGCGAAGTGCCCTGTCGGTAACCTCAGGTGGGCATCTAGAAGAAGCAGGCCCCTGCTCATCACCTGCTAATGACCAGTTAGCACGGTAACGCACCGCCGTGGGCTGACAACGCAAAAACTAAAATGAAAAAATAAATTTAAATTAAATTAAATTAAAAAAAACAAAACAAAAAAACCCTGACGAGTTAATGTGTATGTCCGAGCCTTAACGTTAACGACGGCGGGCTGGAGTTGGACTGACACCGAGGTGGACCCGCAGGCAGGTCGCTGTTGCCAAACCAATCTGGTTCACGATGCCGGGACGCGTTCAACATATGAACACCCTCCTGGATCCACACACGTGACGCCGTCAGGCGGAGCGGGCAGCGCGATCACGTCACCGTGACTCAGCAGTCCTCGCCGCTTGGCCCCTCCCACCGAGCTGTCAATCAGAACCGGTGGCGATGCTGCGTTCACGGTTGTCGGTGGTTTTTAGCGGTTTTCTCAGAGTAAGGCGTAAAAAAGCGAGAGCCTTGAGTCAAAGTGTCATTTACATTTTTGTAAGTCCAAATCACTTGAGCAGTTTCTCAGTTAGTATATTTAGTTGATTTTCAGTCTCTTTTTCACCAATAAAGTTCAATAGACACATAGTCTTCGTGGGCAATGCTAAAAACGGGAGAAAGGTGAAGTAAATATCATGACACATTTTCCATTGGATAGGACAATTATTTGTGAATAAGAGACACATTTACTTCTCTTCTAGACAGAAAACTACATTCTGTAACTACCAACAACTAGAAAAAACACAGCAGTTAACCATAGGCCATAGTATTTATATAAAACGTATTTATATATGCATATGTCTTAATACATGTCTTAAGGATGTTAACACTCCTTAGGATAGTTAATTAGTTTAGGAGAAAGTAATTTACATTACACTTAAATGTGTTTAGAATGAATGTTGTAAAATGTATTCTTTGTTTTGTTTTGTTTGTTGATTTAGAAGCAATCCACTTAGGCAATTCGTCTCAAATAAAAAAAATAGATTAAAAATTAAAGCAAATTTTGGTCTCAAAAATAAGACATAATTAAGTGTGGTAGCACAAAACAGCCATTTGCTGTTGCTGTTAACATTACAAAGCAATTTACTTACCTGGTCTTATTATTTTCAAATCCCAGCATTACAAACAAATGAGTCAAATGGATTTACAACTAGTTTGAGCATGGATATAAAATCATTCTAAGAGAGTTGATGATTGTAATAATGACACAGCATTTTCTTTTTTAGAGGGTGTGTCTATTGAACTTAGCACGCACATAGACAGACTATTAGGTTATAGATCAATGAACTGCATGCAAATAAGAATGTGGTTCCAGCCCCAGCAGACTATTTCGTATTCTGTCTGATAGTAATCTATCTGAATACACTATCATCTGTACATATAAACAAAAGATGTCCTGGTACTATTTGGTTCATATGTTTACTAAAATTCATCATTGTGGATGGGGAGGTGTTTAGAAGACGGTAGAGACACAGGAAATCTGATTGATTGAAGAAACTCTTAAAATGTTTCTAAGACAACATTTTAATTGAGGTCACCTGTTAATCAGGTCACAGATCGTAACAAGCTAGAGACAGCTTGTCCAAAATGAATGTGGGATGAATATTTAACCAAAACACAAATATATCGCCAGTCCAAGACACAGCAGTGAGGTTGTAGATGTATAAAATCACAGAGTTACTAAAACCATAAACAGAAGGACTGCAGCAGAGCAAAAAGCACAGGCCTTGTTCTCCTGGTATGCATTTGGGTTTGGTATGATTAGATTTGGTTGATAGTATTGGTGACCCAAACAAACCTTAGAAATGTAATCACACTATAATCAAAATGTGACCTGACTTAACTCTGATTGGTGTATGTCAATAGATACTTAAGACTGGCGAGAAGAACGAGGACAAAGGGAAATTGTGTTACATAACCAATACTGTTGAAACCTTGGGAGAAAACACTGTTGTCACATAGCCCATCACTCACAGTCAGAGGCTGATCAAGGTCCCTTTAACATTGATTTCATAAAGTTGAAGCTGTAATGACTCTCTGACTCTCTGTCTTAATGACAATTTGTTACGTTACACAAGCAGTATATAATTGGCAAACAGAATAATTCTGACAAGGTATATCTACGGTAAAGGAGTATACAACAGAGCTTCAAGCACAAACATTATGGCTATGCCTTTCTCAATGTTCTCTCTCTCTCTCTCTGTCTGTCTAGCTCCACTGGACTACTTGAACATATCAGGTAACAATACAGCAAAAATGATGCCTTGTTCATCAAGATAATGATAGCCCATTTGTATTTTCATTTGGTTGATATTACATGCCTGATTCCTGTTTCACTGCTCTCACGCTTACTGCATGAATGAGTAGGCTGTACAGCTGTATACAAGAGAGCTACAGTCTATGTGGTTTTACAGTCATTATATTCAATAACAAATTAGACAGACGTGGTTCGCTGCACACCACTAACATGTCCTTGTGTTTATGTCAATACTTAAGCATGTATAGAGCATCTATGTTTGTATAAAGATAATGTGAAAATACACGAATGTGTGAGTCTCTTGGCTGGACACATACAATATTTATACCTTTGGACATCCCTGATGTAGGATTAAAGACAGTAAGACAAACGTGTCTACCAATACCTAATGATGCTAATGGGAAACAAACTAATGCAGCTAATGCCAAGCAAATCTGGTAAAACTAATCCCTACATTGCTGTTTTCAATCCCATCATGACAAATACCAATACTGTTTTCAACAATTTCCTCAGTGTATAAGAAACCATCAAAAAGTACTTCAATTAAAATCTAAAGAGCAAAATAGTCCTATGTACATGTAGGTTTGTTAATTTATGTTGAAAAACAAAGCCATCTCTTTAAAAGAAACAAATAAATGAACACAGCTCATAGTAGCTTACGTCATCTCTTTAATTTAAAAACAAACAAAAATGAAAAGACATGAGCAGTCAGGGAATTCATGAGTACTGACTTCCAGGAAAGCTCAGGCTTACAACGTCATTCCCAAGTCATATTTCTCTTTTTCTTTTTTACAAAATAGTTTCCTACTGTCACATCTAGGCCCATTCAACCCACATCATTCCAGCATCTTCCCAACAGAATCCGTTTCCTTCGCAATGATGGTGTTTGATCACACGACATAAGACACAAGACCGCTGAATACTGAACATTACACAGATGTAGAGAAACTGCAGTCTCAATGTGTAGTGTGTTTACACACTAATCACGAGCACCTACTCCTGGTAGGTGATACCAACACTTATTTCAGCTCCAGCTTTCTGACGCTCATTATCCTGTTCAAGTATCTGAGAATCACAGTAGCAGTAGTCACCATAAACCAGACTGTCACAAAATCCAGCATTATTATTTCCATGGTGCGGGGTAAAAAAGACAGTTATGTTACAGATTCATTTCCACACTGATTTTGTTTTTTTAAACCTCCCATATACCATTATATTTACTATAGAAAAGGGCTAATGAAATTATCTCAACTGATTTGGCCCCAAAAGGAAATTTCTGTCTAAAAATAAGAAAATTGAAACATTGCTTTGCACTGTACGCAATCCTGAAAATAAAATTTTGTTGCCAGCACTGGCTTTGGGTTAAACTGATTTTTTTTTCTTTTTTTAAATGTTACTAATTTCATAGAATGTGTTCCCAATTTTGTAATTTTTGCATTTTACTCATTTTTGCTCATCTGAAGAAAGTTGATGACCATATAAATTGATCATCTTAGCTGCAAAAAAGCAACCGTTGATAGAGTTGAGAACCAAGCTTTATGCAACAGTCGAGCTGGAGACCTTTAGACATGTAAACTACACCATTAGTATCATTTAATCTTATATACTGACTGGTGCAGATGAAACTGAACTGGCTCTGGACTCTCGTGTTTTCCGTGTGGGTATGGTGACGACACAGCATGAAATGCCGACTGTTGCTTCCGGCAATTCATCATCCTCAGTCCATTCATTGAGGTCAGGGTTGTAAACCTGAATGCATTTCTTGTACTTCTTCTCTCCCTCGTTCCAGCCTCCAAGGAGATAGACCTTGTTGTTCAAAATGGAAATACCGGCTGTGCTCACTCCTGTGTGAAGAGGAGTGCAGTAGCTCCACTGCCCGTTGTGAGGGTTGTAGGATTCGACAGCAAGGACATCCACCCTCTCCCCACGACCTCCCAACTGACTGCCACCGATGACGTAGGCTCGGTCACCCACGGTGGCAGCGCAGTGCCAGCCTCTAGGTGTGCTGAGACTGTTCTTGTCCTGCCAGGTGTCAGTAGACGGGTCATACGAGCACACAGCCCTGGAGTAGGCATTGTTGATGTAACCTCCTGATACAAGGATCTTGCCATCGATGACAGAGCTGGCGTGGCAGCAGCGGGGCACCTCCATTGGAGCTTTCATCTGCCACTGGTTGGAGGAAGGCACATAGCACTCCACAGAGGCCTGGACACCATCAGAGTTTCGCCCTCCAACGGCAAACAATAGCCCATTAAAGGTGTTGAGGCTGAAGTGGGTGCGCCTCTGGATCATGTTGCTCAGATGAATCCAAGCGTTGAAGCGTGGGTCATATCTAAAGACAGAGGGGACAGAGGGGATTTAAAGTTATTTCCTTCCTCTACACAGACTATTAAGACAAATACCATCTATCAGTGAGTTCTTACCTGCAGAAGTTGCTAACAGCATGTTTGGCCTGGTTCCTTGCATCATTCTGGTCCTCACCACCTGCCACATAGAGGAAGCCATCCAGGACCGCCACACACTGGTTAAAGCTCTTTGCTGGCATTTCTGTCAACTTGTTCCACAAGTTTTCAGCATCTCTGTACAGAACATCTTTGCTGAGAGATTTCTCTGTCAAGGCTGGACGTCCACCAACTGTGAGTATCACCTTGAGGCCACCGCGTACCTTTGTTCTGCGTGACTGGAGGATGTTCTGTTGGTATGGCAGCAGATGGTAATTCATGGCGTCAACAAGGAGACGGTGGCACTCGGGGTCTTGCATCATCCTAGGCGCACTCTGGACATGGTTTACCAGGTCTTGGGCAGAGATAGTGCCAAAGCGGATGTGGGTTAGGAGATCTGCTGCGTACTTCAGCCTTTTCTCATCAAAGTCCAACCATTTCATAGCAATCTGGAAGGCTGTGACTTCGGAGGGAAGCTGCAGAGAATCATCAGAGAGGAAAGCACTGATCTGCTCATAGGTGAGCTTCAGGAATTGCTCCATCTCAGAAAACTCAATGAAGTTCTCCCGCATGAACTTCTGTGCTGCCTCCTTGGTTTCTTTGAGGTCGTAGGCATCAGCGATGTTGGCTACATACATGCAATTCTCCACGCTGAGCTCCTGCATGAGGAAATCACTGCACATCTTCACTAAGCTGCTGATCTGCAGCAGCATGGCTGCAGCAATAGTGCTGCCGATGCTGTACAGTGACAGGGTGAGCTTTCCAGAGTATGCATATGTGATTGCAGTGGCGAGGCCGACCGGTGAGAGGTCATTCAGGTCGATCTTTTGGAGGCTAGAATCCTTCTTCAAGATGTTTCGAATGTACTCACTGCAGGAGGCCATGACAACCTTGTGGACATCAAATGACTTTGACTTGGTGGTGACTGTTAGATCACAGAGGAAGCTCTCGTGTCTCATGTTGCTCATGCCCTCCAGAAGGTTTGGAGCATACACAGAATCAGTAACTTCAGTTGAAATGCAATTGAAGCCATTTCCTCCTTCTAACAGAGTGTTTAACCCATTGATCTTATTGATGGGGCTGTCCTCAACCATTATGGTCATTTCATTTATGTCTCCTTTACTCTTTTTGGTCGCCTTGTTCTTTTTGGGTGCCATGGCTGTAGCAGCAGAATGCAGCCCAGACCTTCTGTAAATATAAATACAAACATGTAAAGATTTTGTCTGGAAAGCACATTGCAACTTGAGGATGATGCACAGAAATCAAATCATATCATATATATCAAAGCATCATATCAGTCAGCTAGATAAAGTTGTTTGATACAGATGCATTTTACCAGATATAAACCACAAAGAATTGGGCAAAATTTAATTTGGACTGCTCAAATTATCAGTCACGTGGCTGAAGATGAAGATGAGATGAGGGCATGCCACATTTACAAAACTGAACTGTATATGAATACAGCTTATGTTGCTGAAATGTTTTAAATCATTTAATGCATTGAGCTGAGCATTTACCCTATTTTTAGGGCAATATGTTGTTGTTGTTTTTTAATGTCGAAACCCTTGTTGGATCTGAGGAGAGGAAGAAGAAGAAGTTTTCTTACAGTTCTGAGTTATAGCTGAATTTATATTGACACATGCAGACAGCGACACCTATACTATAAAAACATCTGAGCTACCAGGTGAAGCTAGAGTCAGTGCGTCAACATGCCCCTCTTTGCATCTGTCACAATTTATCAGCAGTATGTCCAGGAATAGCAACACTGCACGGCTCTCCCATGACGTTCCTTTTATAGACTTTGAGGCATGAGCAGCAGGCCGCATGTCCTCTGACTGTTTAAATTCAGATTATAGCACATATTCCTTTTTTTTTTCGTTTCTTCTTTTATTTAATTGCTTCCAACTTGTCCTCGAACTCTGCAACTTATATTATCTACAAGACAAAATAGTTTCTCTAAAAGCCAATCCTTTCATTATTTACCCACAACCCTAGCAAAATAAAAGCGTACTATAATGGCTTTGTGTAAAAGCTAACTTTTTAAAAAAAATATACAAGCTTCAGACAATTTTTTTCCTTATGGGCAAAAGTGAGAAAGGAACACATTCTCCATTAGAAAATGACTGAACCTAACTGAAGCATTAATTGCACCTCGTTGCCTTTTCTTTGCTAAAGCTGCAAACAGTCGCAGTGTGGGATAACTCTTACCTGAGAAATTAAGTTGAGGCTGGTGAAGACGGAACTTGTGCCTCCAGTTACTGGAGCAGGAGAGAGAGAGACCAGCAGTCACCCCTGCTGAAAGAGACAGTTGCAGTTAACTCCTCCTCTAAGGGAGTGAGTGCCAATCAAGTATTGTGCAATGTATGTGGGAGAGGGACCGTACACCCCCCCAAACATGCAGTGTCCCACTATAGCCTACAATCACTTGATGTCAACATACCACTGGAGCTCGACGTCATGTCCCTCCACCAAAATAAGCATTATCTAAAGGTGGTGCAATGAGCATTTTGTTTTGGTGTCCACATAGAAATACTCTTTTTGATGTTTTACATTCACAATGCTCATTTACAAACCCAATTATAAAATTAAAATGACCTCAATTCATTGTTGGACATGATCTTTTAGACAATCTAAATGGAAATCAGCACAACTTGAACTTCAAGCACTTCACCACTTCATTATTATCACATTTTTCCTGCAGCTTTGTGTGCAGAGAATATACTGCACAGAAAGGTGGATTCTGTATTACGGGGAAGTGTAAGAGTGTCCAGACCACCTAGGTCCAGCTCATATTACAATGTTGTTTTCTTCAATGTGTTGGATGATGAAGGCTGAAAGGTTTAAGCCACTTCTTTCTGAGAAATGGGCGATGTTTCAGTCATAATCAAATAGGTCATACACCTCAGCTCTAGAAATAAAGATTTTTTTAAAAGGCCTTTCATGTCATATTTGGAGCAAATCATGATGCCATCCATAACTGTTTTCAAATTCCGATTGGGAATTAAAGAATGAAAAAACCTCTCCTTTATTGGCCTGTTCAACGGGTCAATCAATAGCTCCCAAAGAGGAACCTGCGGGTACCCAGAACATTTCAGAAAGGCAGTTTAGCCCTATTAATATTTCCACTTTGTCCGCTATAGCAACATTAACTTCATATACTTAATTTATTATCAATGGTTGCACCCGTTTTAAAACCACACTACAGCCCACAGCATCTGTCCCCGGTTCCGCCCATTATAATAGTGTCATCAATGGGCGCGCGCTGCCCGGTGTGAGTGGACGGTTGCACGTGAGTCACCGTGATGGCCAGCAGCTCTGAAGTGGTGAAGAAAGTCACGCGGTTCAAGCTTCAGCTCGCGGACACGGCAGAGTCTGCCACGGTAGATACAACACATTTATTTTAAAAGGAAAAAAAAAAAAAAAAAAAAAAAGCAGCTCTGCTCAACGGAGCAGAGCTAAGGAGGGAAAAGCTGCGGTGTTTGTTATTTTTTTTTTTTAAAAAAAAGAAACGTCCGGTCCACACAAACAACATCCACTCCTTCATTCATGGCTTTGTCGCGGCTTTACAGAGATAAACTGAAGGCTCCTGGCGTCGGTGTGAACATAGAGACTAAAACCTCGCACGCTCACATTGGACGTTTTAAAGAAGTGAAGTGATTTTATGATGAATTGATCATTTCCTCTCTGCTTTGATTATCTCTCCCCTCCCCCAGTTTCCTTGGGCTCGTCATTTTGTATCATGTGTGGACAGACAGGCTGATGGGTGACATGTGCGCTGCTGCAGCCACACTTCACTGTGGAGGGAGGGAGGGAGGGGGTCAGGCCGTTTTAGATGAGGGAGGCGCTTTAGTGCTAAAATTGGCAGCTCCTCCAGTTGTTCAGCTTATGGCTGCCGTCCATCATCCATGAAGGTTGTGACGCTCTGGAGGCTTGTTTGACTGTTACTGCTGCCTATATATATAGATATACACATACATTTAGATTTCACATTAAAGACTTCAATTAAAATTAAGATTAGGTAAAAATTCCAAATGCATAACCTGAAATTTCCCCCTATTGAGCCATATAATGGGACTTTATTTACTAGTGGTGGCATTATCCATTTATAGTTCACAGTAAAAGGAGCAGCCTAAGTGGGTGTGTGAGGTTCCCATACATAGCTTCTGCTCTGAATGCACAATCAGCATCTGTGGCGATCCAAAACCAGGACTGCCATATTTGGCATGGCAGGTTTTCTCCAATTTAGTTCACATTTTAGCAACTGTTTGTACTAATTGTGTGTGTGTGTGTGTGAAAACCACACCCGAGTGCACTATGTGGTTGGCCTGACACTTAACGTGTCTGTTACTCTCTTCCCAGGTTGTTAAAATTTTGCAGAAACTCAAAGATCTGGATATCACGCTAGATGTTCTTGCTGTGAGTGTCTTTTGGCAGAACTGACTTTGTTTTATTTTCACATGCATATTGGATATGTTAAATTTTCATTGCTTGCACTAACCAGTGTCTACATGTAGGAAACTGGAATTGGTAAAACAGTTAACTCTTTGCGCCGACATGAGCAAGCTGGACAATTTGCCAAGTCCCTAGTTAAAGGTTGGAAAAAACTGGTTCCTAAGGAGTGTTCAAGGTGACACTTATTCTTTATAATTATATACATAGAGTGTATAATACAATTAATTGTGCTTAATTTTCACAAGTTTGACATGTTAAATGCAATTTTGAATCTTTCCTTGATACAGCCATACAGAGGATGGAGATGAGTCAGGGACTGTGTTTGTTAAAGACAAACTAGACGACGAAAACTGTCCAAACACTGGACGTTTGACATCAGAGGATTTAAACAATAACTGCTTAACATCTTACAGCAAGAGTCAGGATTCAGATGAGGCTCTCTTTAAAACAGGGACCAGGAAAACTACTTCAGAGAAACAACCATTTGAACAACAGAGAGGAAAAAAGAATGAAAATGGAGAAAAAAGTCACCAAGAAAACCAGAGTTTCTTTCATAATGACCTCCTGGAAAAGGAAATTGAAGTTGATAAAATAGAAGATTCATTTGCTTTGAAGAAGAAGAAAAATAATCAGAGTGACAGAAAATCAGGAGGTGGTGATACTTTGCTTGGGAACAAAATTTCAGACACTTATCAGAGATCTAGGTCTGACTCTGGGGAAAAACAGAAAAGCGTCGCTGACAGTGGAAGAATTGGGCAAGAAAAAGAGTCAAATAAGAAACTGAAGCCATCAAAAGAATCATCAAAGGAAGACGAGGAATTGTTTTCATTTGAGCCAAAGCACAAATCCTCAAAAATGCTGGCCAATGTCAGAGATGATAGATCCCCAGGAAAATCGAGGAGCTCCGAGGCCCAAAAGAGAAAAAGGAACAAAATGAGCAAAGACAGGGATGTTTTTCTTAAACACAGAGGTGAGTCTGAAAGTAAGGGACACAAAAAACACAAAAACAAAAAGGTCAAAATAAAGCACAAACAGAAGGAAAGTGACAGTGACCAAGACGAGCCCTGCAAGACTTTTGAATCATACTTGAACTATGACGTGAATGTTTTCAAGAGAAAAGAACAATGTGGAGTGAAGAAACCCTCCAAGAAAATCAAGACTGTAGTTAAAGAAGAAACGACAAAAGATCCCGGCATGAAACTTTTCAAGTCGCCTGTGAACGTTAGCCCTCCAAAGCAGGTAACGGTAATCATAAAAGTTTTGCTTGTAGAGCAAAGTTTGATTGATACTGACCGATCATTTCTGATATTGAAGTTTCAGGCGTCTGTAATGGACCTGATGAACATACCTTTACCTGCTGTTCTGCCTGAATTGGACAAGCCATCCAGTTTTGAGTACTTCGACAGGAAAGGTGTGGAGTCTGCAAATACAGCTGTACTTTCACGTCTGTGATTTTGTTCTTGACACTCCTTCTGTCTTGAAGTTGAGAGGGAGTCTGATTTCTGTGATGCCTCTGAGGAGTCTGCTGTCTTCACTGGTCAGCGACTTAATAAGAAAATGCAAGTGTACTCTGGTGCCAAGACCATCTTCCTCCCAACCATGATGAGCTTGTACCAGCAGTGTATCCGCATACTCCAGAACAATATAAACTGTGAGTAGTCCAAAGAACCTTTTTTTAAATTTTATTTTTTTTTTTTTTTGCTATCATATCTGTTTGTGTGTTGAATTTATATTTAGGTGCAGTGATTTCTTCTCAGTGCTTTATGAAACCGGTGGAGTCCCGTTTGAAATCCTCGAGCCAGTGTTGGAGAGGTGTACGCCCGAGCAGCTGCTACGCATTGAAGAATGCAACCCAGTATGAATAAATTTAGTGCAGACATGCACTTTGTGGCCACTTTACTAAGTACACCTGCTGACCCCTGAGGGCTGGAACCTGTACAAGCCTCTAAAGTAAACTGAGGTCACCGTCATTTTCCTGGCACCACTTTAAAACAGTACAACAGTCATATGGTACATTATACTGTTTAGTTTACTCCATGTTAATCAATATTTCATTGTTGATTTAACTTGCTGATAATTATTCAATGAATCAATAATTGAGTCTAAAAAAAAAAACCTCACTTTTTAAAAGGTCATGGGGACACCATTAAATGCCAGACCAACAGCACAAAATCCAAAGAGTTTGATGCTAAAGTGAGATGTAAATGGAGAAAACAGTTAATTCATTATCAGAAATGTTGCAGATTAATTTTCTATCAATCTAAAAACAAATTAATTGGTTCAGCTCTACTTTGGTGGTGCCTTTGAAAGTTCAACTAATTATTTGATCAGTTTCTGGTTGTCACTGTTGCTCTGGTCTGTGCACTGAATATCTGTGCCCTTCTTCTTAACCAATCTGGCTGGTAAAGGTTCAGGTTTAATGTCCACAGAGAAGCATCAATCACATGCTCTTTGCAAACTTTGAAAATCCAGGGAGTGCAGCTTTTTGCTGAGGTGCGTGAATCATTACGTCTGACACCAGTAATTATACCATGTTCGAAGCTGCTTAATCTTGTCTAGGGTAATGTTTAATATTTTCTTAGAATTGTCCTGATTTGAAAATGTCGGCCGTTAATGGTGTCAGTGAGCAAGTTTACTTTCAGTGGCCACTGAGTGTGTGTCAGTTCATTCTGAAATTACCTTTCCACATCAGTAAACGACTTCATGGACTTTGGGCAGAGATTAGAAAATTTACTATAAAAGTTGTGATTAGAAATTGAGTGATGTGTTTACCTGTCGTTAGCCCTGTAACCGTTTGTGTCCACAGATCTACATTGGTGTGACAGATCACTTATGGGGGAAACACTGTCAGAGGGACTTCAAAGACTCCAGCCTTCAGGAGTATGAATCATGGAAAGAGATGTACGTCAGGCTGTCTGAGGAGAGGGAGAGGAAGTTCAAAAGACTGACAAAAAGCATTGTATCGGCCCACTCCAAGAAACCCAAAGGTGTGTGCTCCATACAAAATCAAACCATTACTGAGATTCAATATGATATAAATATTTAGTTGAGCCCTCATTACATTCTGTACACTGCAACATTTTTTTTTTTTTTTTTTTAGGTCGGCAGGTGAAGATGGCATTTATTCACACTGTTGCCAAGCCACCGAGAGATGTGCGAATTCAGCAGGAAATTCATGGAACTGCTGTTCAGCAGCCTCATCAGCCCAGGTGCAGGTGGGTTTCACCATCCTAAATGTATAAAAAATATCTACACAGTTTTCTTCTCTCTATTCATTTCAGCTAAGATGTTTTCCTCATCACAAATTTCGTCAACAAACCAAAGATTATAGGAGCCTTACTTTGCTGTGCATTTTTCTTTGGCAAAGCATGAGCACCTGGTAAGCCTTGTGC
Source organism: Rachycentron canadum (assembly GCA_038496675.1). NCBI lineage: Eukaryota > Metazoa > Chordata > Actinopteri > Carangiformes > Rachycentridae > Rachycentron > Rachycentron canadum. The sequence goes on along the minus strand of CM076659.1, from coordinate 9,145,915 downwards.
TTGCTCTGCTCCTCTTCCACATAAAAGCCCTTAACTACAAAGTGATCACTCAACAACAGCAGCTTAGCAGGGTCGTAACCTGTTGGAGACTCGTGTGATAACAGTGAGTGAAATGCTTTTTGGATGAGCTTATCCAAACACAGGAATTGGAGCAATGTGCTGGATAAACTGGTTTTGTTCTGGCTAGAGACGGCCTTGGGTCTTTTGTCAGCTGTCGCAACATGGGATGTTACAAACGTGGATGTAGACTCTCTTTGTAACTTCATGTCTCTTGTTGTTTTATAAATGATAACTCTGATCAGATTCTGCATCTATTATTTCACAAATCTGCAGCGTCAAGGTTCAGGACAACAGATTGAAGCCGAGTTGTAATGAGCCCAGCAGGTCCAGCTGCTCCAGCTCAGGGGGAGGCAATACACAAGACCCCCGCAAAAAAACAAGTGAGCTGACAAGAGGGAGTTGTGGTGCAGTTTAGACATTTCTGTTTTTCTTCTTTTTTTCCCTTCAGTCTGCTTATTCAAAGGTCAGAATGATGGTTACAGATATAACTTGTGTTCTGATTTAAAACTGTCTTCTGTTGTTGTTCTCACAGGAGTTGCTCCAATGATGGCAAAGTCCTTAAAGGCATTTAAGAAACAGTTGGGACGCAGATAAATGCTCTTATATGAACTTGCTATTTACATTGTAATGATGTGGGGAAAGTGCACTCTATCATTCATTAACTTTGGACAATACCAGGCTTGTGTTCACTTCAGATTAATCTTAGTTGTTTGTCTTGATATACAGACAATAGTCCTAATTTTTTCCTCAATAAATGTGAATCTTCTTCATTATTAAATGGATGATAAAGTCAAAAGCAAATTCACTTGATTTTGATATTTTTTTGTCTTTCAATCTTTCAGTTGAGCCTAACAGGGTCAGTGGTTATTTAATGGGATGTGGCTCCCTCTAGAGGATATATAGGGGAAATTTCTTTTTATATTTACAACTTTCTTTTTGCCGTGAACCACCCACGACAAAAAAATGTCAACAAATTAAGAAAATAAAGCAGTTCTTTTTCAGTACAATGAGTTCGCCATGATGCTGTTGTTTTTCATGGAAGGGGTGAGGTATCTGCCGTCTGCCAACTCTCAAGGACCCTTCCTATCTATTTTTGTTCTTGTGGTTATGTCTGAACAACTGTTTGAGATGTTAGAGGGGAGGCTCTGAAGCTGCTGCAGCCTTCAGCACCACCTGTGGCCGCCTGCTATGCCTGCATCATTAATCCATCTTCATAGTTTAATTTAGTAGTTTCAGGGACTGTCATTAGTGTGTGTGTATGTATGTGTGTGTGTGTGTGTGTGTGTGTGTGTGTGTGTGTGTGTGTGTGTGTGTGTTTGTACGCACACACACAATTTGTGAATGTTCTTACCTTTTGATTTAACAGCTGACAAAATCTCAAGGAAGGAGCAAATCTCTTTTCCCATGAACGAAGAGACACAAATAGCTCTATATGTTGGATTAAATCTATATATTAGAAATGTAAAAAAACCTAACTAAAAACCTAGCTAATACTCAACATCAGCATTGAAACTCCATTAACCTTGGACAGCGGTGGTCAAATGACCTGATGGTCAATAATGCTATCCTACTACAAGGGGACCCTGCAACAGAGGCCTGCAGCTGACCTTGACCTTTGACCTGCAAGGGTACTAAATGGTGGGAAAAAATATCTTCATCTGAATGACAGATCCTGCAGGATGTGGCCCTTTAAACAGACTTGTACACATTAATTTACTGTTATGTTACTGGAGTAAAGCTAAAGAGGGCATGGCTGATGAAGGAGGTGAAGGCACATTAGCATGGCAGGATTATACACTGGGCAAAGTGCAGGCAACTGCCCAACGGCTCCACAATGGGTTCACTGTGTAGCAGCTGGTTCGTGGTATCTCTAACCCTAACCCATAAGCTTAATTCCAACTTGTTCAGGAACATCCACAGCATTTGTAAATAAGCATCTAACACGGTAAAGGATTCACATGGTGGATATTCCTACATTCATTTGAGTTTAATCATATTACCATACAACAAACACCATAGCAATTCTGTGCAAAATTCAGACAAGGGAGGAGGAATGTGTTTTTAATGTTTAAATCCGATTCACTTTACAAAAACAGTACAAACTAAATTGCAATGCTTTTTTGTATCGTATTAGAATTTACACTGCATAGGTCCACAGTAAATAAAGTCACTCACACTTTTGCAAAATATAGAAATAAGCCTACTTAATTATAAGAGCTGCATTCAAAATATAAGTAGTGAAGTATTAAGTACAAAATGTATACATTTAAATGTCAGACCAACGGGAGAAATACAAATTAAATAAGTATATAAATTTGTAAGTATGAAAAGTGTAGTATGACCTTTTTCCAGTTCAACATGTTTTTAAATATGGATCAGTTTTGAATAATCTGGTTCTTACTGCTGTACAGTGGATGGCATTTATTGTTTCATTGTAAATTATTTGTTTTGTGCATTGTTTTTGTTGAGTTTTATGTTTAAAAAAAAATTTAATTTTGTGCTGTAGTTATTTTTTTCTCATCTTAATGTGTGCATTTTAAATGCCAGTCAATGCTTATTGCAAGATATAAATCTGCGGCATAGGGTCATGCTATAGCTACTTGAAATGAATAAATAAAATGACATACTAAAACACAGATAGGACATAAACATACTGATGAATCACACTTTGGTTTATTATGTATATTTCACTCCATCCTTATCTCAAATTCTTTTAAATTGCTTGCATCCATTTTTAAAAATGTATTTATTTTTATCCTGGGTGCCCCCTCACCCCCAACCCCCGGTCCTCCGTGCCCCACCATGGCGGCCCTGTGCGGGACGGGACAATCTGGAGGAGGGACCGGGGGGAGGAGCAGCCTGGAGCGGTGACGTAGGATTGGAATGAGGGAGTGAATGTTCCGGGTCAGAAACTGGACGAGAGAGGAAATTAACTCTGGGACGAGACGAGCAAAAAAAAAAAAAAAAACAAAACCCGTGAACGCTGCCCGCCTCTACACTGAGATGTAGCCTGTGTGTGTGTGTGTTTTTACGCTTTAAGAGACGGCTTTTAAAAGCGGAGGGTGGTCGACGTGAGACGAGGAATCAAGTGTAGAGAGGAGAGGGAGCGAGAGAGAGAGAGAGAAAAAAAACAGGTGCCTACAAAGTCACCAAAGTGAGACAACGACGGGCAGTTATTCCCATGTTGGCCGCGAGCTCACGGACGTTAGCCCGGTAATGTTATTTACAGCCGGAGTTTCGGTGTTTAGTCGCCGGTGAGTTGCGGTGTTTTTTTTTTTTTTTTTTTTTTTTTTTTTTTTTTTTTGACGGTGAATTTCGTCCGGAGCTGTCCCGCCGTAGCAATCTGTTGCATCTCCCCCCCGTCCTTCCTTCCTCCTCCCGCTCCTCCACCTCCTCCCCCCCGCTGTTTGTTTATCGCACGGGTACGAGACTTCTTCCCCGCTCCCCCGTGATGTTTCACTGTATACCCCTGTGGCGGTGCAACCGTCATGTCGAGATGATCGATAAACGCCACTGCTCCCTGCTGTATGTGCCCGATGAGATTTATCGCTACGGACGGAGTTTGGAGGAGCTGTTGCTCGATGCCAACCAACTCCGGGACTTGCCCAAGGTAAGCAGCAAACGGCTTCCGCTCACTGGGGTTCAGACGCAGGGTAACGTAGCTTATTTTCGGTCGCATGTAATGTACCCCCACCCCCCATCCCACCCCCCACCACCTCCAAAGCTACAGTGGCCCTGACACGGAGCTGCTAACTGAGCTGAGCGGGCTGTCCCGTGAGAGTCTGGTGGTACCTGGGGACAATAATTACGCAAGATCAGCAAGGCAGGCGAACTGTGGAGGTGGAAATCTACCCTGAACGACACCTCCCACCGCAGGTCGAGCTAGTGCATGTGCCAACGTCAGGGCTTTGGTCAGAAAACATCTCTCTTGATTCCCAAATGTCAGTGTCTGATATGTCAAACCTGTTTGGGCAGGTGATCCCATGCTGAGGTCAGAAATACCCATGACCTTTTGTGTGTGAACTCGGGGAGGCATAACTGTGTGCAGACTGCAGGAGGAAGTAGAATTTAACCATAATGAACAATACTGAAGTCAACATTTATGACTCATGAACTTCTTATTGTAAATGTGATATGACTAATGGTGCTACAGAGAAATATTTAAAAGCGTTAGTGATGAAATATTATTAATGTGCATGTGATTGCCAATCAAGTTGGTTTCAAATGAGAGCGTTGTAGTACTAAAGACCGAAGGTTCAATTTTGACCTTGAAAATGAGTTAGAGATAAAACAAACTCCATCTGCCAAGAAGGCCATGAGATTTAGCCAAAAGCTTCAGAAAAAGTCCAGGAAGACGACCTTGTGCATAGGAAATACTACGTAAAACATGGATCACCATAATACATAGCGATTGTAAAATTATCTGTAGTCTAATTTTACAATTTTGCCATGTTGGGTTGCCACTAATCATTATTTTAATTTTTCTTTTCTTTCATTTATCTGTTCAACCCTTTTTCATAGTCATGTTACAGAGGAACCAATTGACCTTTTTCGCTCCAGATATTGAGTCTGTTGCATATATTGTGAATCAGTCATGTCATGGCTTATTTCCAATCTGCTAAATATTGGCATTATTGACACTGATACTGATCTGCCATATCAGATTGGTCTTTTCTCAAGTCATTTAGACTAGAGAATAAGAAATACCATTAACTTCCCAAGACATTTTGAGACAAGGAGCAAAATCCTGACATATGAGAATTGTTGAATGGTTTATTCGCTTTATTAATGACACAAACAATTGATTTACAAAGCGACTGAGCATTTGATGACGATTATGATCGATTCGACACTGTCTATCCCACGTTCCACCGTATTTATAGGTACGAGGCATGAAGTCATCTTTCAAGTCAGTCAAAAATTTCTTTTGAGTTCCATTACAAATTCCACAAGCTGGATGAACCTGTGATTCATAGGTTGGTTGAAGTACTCCATTGCAGTGGCTCTATTTTTGTTTTGTAGCAATAACTTACATTGTTGATTGGGAGATACAAAAACCCAGCCTTCGTACTTGACCCTGGTGCTGTGGATTTAAGTGGGATACTAGTTAACAGATTTGAATGTTGTTTTGCATGTTTGAGAACGCTTCATTTAGTATGTGCCAATGTCCGGGCTTGAAGCTGAGGATCCCAGAGTCTGAGGCCGTCTTTATGACATTCGTATAGCCTAGAGCTGCTACAGCGAGGGAAAGGATTACTGACTTTGTGGTTTTGTTGCATATTCCATTTAACTTTTGCAGCCAAACCGGTTTTACTGTTGAGGGTGCTCTCGGTTTTGCTCTGGAGTGTATTTCAAGCCTGAGAAAATTGCATTTGGTATTCTCACTGAAACCTTCAACAGCAGGCAGTACATTTGGAAATATACTGGCTGCCCATGACAAGTGGACAGAGTATGGAGTAAGGCTTATAGTACACTTGAGAAAGTGTCCTTACCTCATACAACCAAAGTCATGGTGGGTCAGATGTAAAGCTGATTGGATTGAAGGACTATTTTGTGCCTTTGTGACGTTTATTTCTTTAGGTTTCCCCTAACATACAGTGATGTGGTCTAATGTTAACAGAAGTAAAATACAGACAAGCAGAGAGAATATTTTCTGGGCTCGGCATGCCCATAGAAATTAGTTGAAACAGAGATAATGTTAGCAACCTCCCGTGGCTGTATCACACTGCTCACTTTGTCCATTGAAGAAAAGCACAGGAACAGGTATTCTGACTGAAAACAAAGACGGCATTATATGTTTTGTTGTCGTCTCACTTGTGCAGTTGTATATGCCAGTGTTTTCTAATGAGTCATCGACCTAAATTGAAAAGTACAGACCAATAAAACCATAAACCAATTCGCATAACAGACAGAACACCTGGCAAACTGGGTACTGGCATAGTTAACCCTCTTTCCATCATCTTTGCCTGCAAGGGTGTGATTTACAGGTGTACAAAACACACACACACACACACACACACACACACACATAGCTGACAATTTAGCAATCTCTATATCCAGTTGGGAAATATTTGGCAATATAAGTATGTTGAGAGGGTAGAAGGGTGGATTATTTGCATGCCGACAAGAGAAACTGTGTATTGTGTTCTTTGGCATGTAACTAATGTCATCAATGCTTGCTGAGTGAACCCAAGAAACATCCCACTGGATAAACTTTTGTATCAGTCCACTTCAGTGCTTGCTGTGTGGCCTCATCACATTTGCCTTGGAGGTGGCTAACTGGGAAAAAAAAAAAAAAAAAAAAACCCGCTGACCACTTAACTTTATTATTATACTGACAATGATGTAACAAAAGCTTAGACGCAGGAACATATTTCAAGTCAATCATTCTAACCAGCAGGCAGATAAAAACATGCACAGGACAGCCTAAACAGCAAGATGAAGGTGTGTTTTTAAAGTAACAAGATGAGGCAAGTTGAACTTGAGCAGATAGTTTCAATAGTTTTACAAAGAAAAATCTGCTGACCAAGTCATGTGTAGGTGTAGGTTTGTATGAATAGGGTTAATGGCCAGGTCCCATTTATTTTTTGCTTTATGTGCTGTTCGTGCAAAAGGCCGTGGACTGAATTAACAAACAGTAAATTGCATCTCTTTGTTTATTTAAGATTCTAAAGCAACTGGCCTTCATGATACATACTGTCAGGGTGATTTGTAAACAGCAGTCAAACTAAGAAACTATCCAGCAGGGAAAATTAGAAATAGGACTAGCTGACTCTTCAAATGTGTTTACCTGTTCATCCAGTTTAAAAATGAATGGAGTTTCCAGTGTCCCCAGCTCCAGTGAAACTGTAAGACAGAGAGGTGTCGGTGGCCTTTCTCCTGCAACAGACCTTTTTTTAAATGATTTTTTTTTTTTTTTGAAGCTGTTTTACTGAAAACAGCTCTTCTGTGGTGTATATACTTCTGCCTAAGTGAGTTAGTTGGAACTGGAAATAATTAATCGGTAAAACTGTCAGACAATTACAGTTGAAAGGCCAAATGCTCATTAAAATGATCTAAATGCATTCAGGGTTTAGTTGGATAAAACATGCAATCTGAATCTCCGGTGGTGGATGATATTTTGTAGAGAAGATTAATTGATAATAAGGCTATTGTGAGTTCATCAAGCAAATGGTCAAAGCAGTCATTTTAAAAACGCAAGTCAAGTATAACGAGTTATGGTCTGGGGAAAAAGCTGACGCATGCAGTGATGATGGCAGTGAGGGTGAGAGGAAACGATATCCGGTCTGAGACAGGAAGCTGCAGAGTTTGTGACATGTTTGAAGTGGTAAAGTCTGGTGACAAATCCCTGCACAGGAAGCAGGTTAGTGAACTGACGTGGAAACTTTGAACTCTGATTGACAAGAGGATGTCCTTGCAAACAAAGAACTATCATAAAGGTTAGTGCAGTTGTTGAGTGTCTGGGATGTGGTTGTGGTTTAAATGATTTTAAACCTAGACTATACTGATACTACTAATATAGAGTTAGGGCCTGGCAAATGTAATTGACATGAGGTTAACTTTACGTTATACTCATTTACTTAAATAAATTCAACTGCTTAATGCTGATTTTGTAACTTTTGGGTTTGATCAGACTATTTGCTTCTGAAATTCAGCTTCATGTCTGGTGACAACTTCCAATAATGCAATAATGCATGTTGTCACTTTTCAGAACTGTCAGTGCTTAGGGTGAAACTGAAGGTTCAAACATTGACACAGGTTGAGAATACGGTAAATCTATGCTTGACTCAGCCTGTTTTGGTCCTTGTGTGTCACACATGGGTGACTGTTGGGGGCGTGGTGCTGAATGACACTAACAGGAAGAACAGGCTTTCTGTCAGTAAGTCAATACAAGAATCACAAAACTTGCCACATATTCGCAATAAAAGAAATACCGTATTGGACTTTGTTACTTCTCTGATTGTCTATATTGCTATGATGAGAATCAGAAAACCAGATGAAAACATTTGAATTAAATGGAATTTGATTCCTCTTGAGTCCTTGATACTGAAAAACACAGTATCTGTGTTTGCTTCTGACCATGATCACGGTGTCATAAAGGAGAGGCAGATCCCAGGGAGGAAGTCTGAAAGTGGTAAACATGTCAGTATTTTTAAGCTTTAAACTGAACTGGAAATATTTTCCTGATCTGTCACACTTCAGGTTAGTTTCCTGGAAATGAACATGTCTGCACTAGTGATGACTCCCTTGATAATATCATCAAGAAAGAGATATATCTCTGCGTTGAGGACTTGTAATTGGAAGAATGACTTAGCAGGCAGACACTGCACTCATAATGTTTTGTATAAGTTAGTGAAATGTGAAAGTGAAATGTAGGTGGTTAGGATGTGAAAACCCTCGACAAACAGCCGTTTCCTGTCACAGTACAGGTTTGTTTGCTTGATGAAATGATGGATTAGGGACTGTTTTCTTTCTTAAGACCTTGGAATGACGTGCATTTTGTAAATGGGTGGAGTTTGACTCTTGGACTCTTGGGCCTTGTTTGTTGTGCACACATTGTTAAAATGCAACCTGATCATGAGTTTAAAAAAAAAAAAAAAGCAAACACATTTTACAGATTGCCCTCACACCTGACTGACATTAGCAAATATCAGATGTGCAGGTTATCTTCAGTCTAATAATGTTAGTTTCATTATTTGCTGCTTATAATTCTAGATGGTAGTGTCCTGAAAAAGTGAAGCTAATTTTACAATAATAAGCTGTATGGGTTGTCTGTTGACTAGCTGGATTGGTGATGATGAGCCTTTATTACAGTTTAATATATTGTCAGATCAGTTAAGTTTTCAATTCATCACGGTCTTGTTGTGAGCCAGACAAAGCATTGCTTTCGCCTGAGCATGGAGTCTAGTTCCCTCTGACAAATGAAGACATTTTTCCTTCAGCCTGAAACATTTTATCTTTTGAATGAATGAAGAGTTCCCCTAATAGTTTTCATATGCAACCCAAAACCTTTGTATTATCAAGCTGGCGGTTGTGAGAAAACTGTAGCTTGTATTCACGGAAAAGTAGAAACCTGCGGTGTATTGGGCACACAGATCAAAAGAGCGTGTTCAACAGTCAGCTTCAGTGATTGATTGACTGAATAATAAATTAGAAAAGTATATTTTTTATTATGACCCATCGTGGCTGCCTCACAACAAGCAACAGCAGAGAAAATAGAAGGGCCAGAGGGGCAGGTTTTCTGTTCTGCTCTCGTCTGTAGCAATATTGTCAGATACCCGCTTCGCAACCACACAGGCAAGGCTCTGCCCGCTCTTGTCATGGGCGTCAAGTATTTGCTTGTGATAATTGCTTTTTGCCTTTTTAAATAAGTGTGCCAAGTTGATCTTTCTGTCCTCTCTCATAAACTTACAAACAAATATGGATCCTTGCATTTTAAGTAGAGACTGCCTGTTGAGTTGTCTTCTTGAGTTTGATTGCATTTTTAAAGCACAGTAGAGAGGAGAAGGGTCCGTGGAAGAATTTTGACACCAACTTTTAGACCATAAAACCTGATTTCAAATATATTCTGTACAGGCTGTTGATTTGGCACTGCAACAGGAGGCAGAAGGTGCCTGTTAATTCAATAGAAGATGTTTGCTATTATTTAAGAAGAACTTGAGCATAGAATTGATGGTAGAGAGGGGAAATGGTTCCTGTTTCTCAGACGTTTGTGACTACTGAATGGGTTTTTCATTAAGAATCCTCTAATGTTATAATGCCAGAGGTAAAAAAAAAAGGGGTCGAAGGCAGTCCTCTTGTATTTTTGGAATAAAGGAATAATGAGAAAATAAAGAAGCCTTTATTGCCAAGAAGTGAGCTGATGGAACAGTAATAGAACTAAGACTGGTCCTCTTCATAATACTCTCTGTTATAATTTCATGCTAAATCTTTAAGCCTATAAGAATCCCTCGAACCACAGACTTCCTTGATTTTGGTTACAGACAAATCCGCAGGTGTATTGCATGTTTACATTGAGACTACTTGAGAAAAATAAAAGTTAGTTCTGGGACAACTTGTACTTTTATCTTTCTTTCTTACACTGTGACCTCATGTGATTCCCATCATAGCCCCACCCAAGTTCAACCTGAGCAGATGTCTAATCAGGCAGAATAATTGAAAAACGCATTTTCATTTCTGAAAATGCTAACAAGGTGCATGCTGCTGCAAGAAAGAAATCAACCACTGCTAAAGATGCGATTATAATTTAAACTCTTGATTTGTGTCAACAAACATTAAATCACCTTCAAGTTGAATAAATATGTCGTATATAATTCATTGGGTTTGATTTACTCCTAAAGCGTTTTACTGAATATGCTTTTTGCCTTTTAGCCATTTTTCCAGCTGGTGAAACTAAGAAAACTTGGTCTGAGTGACAACGAGCTCCACAGACTTCCACCAGAAATAGCGAACTTCATGCAGCTGGTAGAACTGGATGTCTCTCGAAATGGTAAGAAGAGAAAACTGTGATGTACTTAAAGTACTTAAATAACTATTGATTCATTAGATTTGCCACAAAATGCCAACTTTGCATTATTATTAGCAGGATTTTTATCAGTTGCACTCAAAGCAACTGTCTTTGACATGTTCTCTTGACATGCATTATTTCACTACTTCCAATTGTGTCATATATTTTGTTTTTGAATGCTGAGACTAATTAAGAAGTGTTGTAACGTGTGTCTTTTCTCTTATTTAGATATTATTGAAATTCCAGAGAGCATTTCATACTGCAAAGCCCTCCAAGTGGCAGATTTCAGTGGAAATCCATTAACAAGGTAGTGACACAGATTATGCTGTTTTACTTTTCAAGAGGAAAACAAATTATCAACCATATTTAATACTGTGGTCTCTTCTAAAATATTTATTGGTCAAGGATTGTAACGTTGCTAAAACCATACATTTCACATTTATTTACTCTCATATGTTAATAAACAGGCCTTTTTATCCAGATTAAAAGGTTGGAATAACAACAGCATTTTTGCAAATGAATAGAAAATACATCATCGTGCGTGTTTTTAAGATCCCCTGCTTATATTCCTGCTGCTATGAATGTGACAGATTGCAGATTGTGCATAGTTTGCTTTTAATTGTGTGAGTGAGACTAAGTTTAATTTGCACCTCAGCAGGAGAAAAAAACACACATTTTTTTTAGTCCATAGTTTAGGAGGCAACAGTGAATAGTATTACAAAGCATTGGTGTTCAATACTTTTAAATAGCACACAGGCTTGTACAAACACACAACTCTCTTTTTCCAGAGTAGTAACCTAATTTTCCTCTCCTTCATCAGTCCTGTTTTAACAGTTTCATAGTAAAGGTCTAGTGGGAAAGCAGGAATGTCATGGCGTTTTGTTATCACAATTTGATGGGAATATTAAAGGCTCCATTTGTGTTCTTCCAACTACTGAAATACACATGTGAAAATACCCATTATTTATAGTCATTTTAAAATATTACCAAGATTTTCATCTTGTGTTTAAAAACAAACATTGGCTGTAACGTAAAATATGAAAAACTATGACATAGTAATCTGTATTAGTTGCTTTATTAAAAGAACTGCCATTTTAGAATTGATGAAGAAAGTTTGGAACAAGCATTTATGCCTTTTTTAGGAGATCAAAGTGTAGAGGCTTTTATTGCCTTGCCCAAAGTGCTGGTAAACCCTTGCTTAACATTGCTTACATTCTCAGCAGAGACCATGGTCATCTGATGAGAGGCATCCTCTTCCTGCTAGCACGTATTCATCTGTGTTAATGTCAGAAGACCTGGTTGACAGATTGAAAACATTTGAATTAAATCATTCTTTTCTGCCAGCGTCTCACATTGTGGCGACATTGTGTTTCGTTTGTGCAGGTTACCTGATAGCTTTCCAGATCTGCGGAATCTAACATGCCTTTCCATCAATGATATCTCATTGCATGTTCTACCAGACAACATTGGAAAGTAAGTGTATGAACTGTTTCATCATGTTTGTTTTGACATCTCACCTTTGCCAGTAAAACATACAATTTCATGTTCGGAAGCAAAATGAAAATGTTTATCTTACCCTGGAATGACAAACATCTGTGTCACTCGGAACAAACGGCAAACAAATGGTGTTCAGGGTGCCTGTAACCTTTAGAAATCAGGATGTTTTCAAGACTGCAAATCCCTTGTTTTGGAGCATCTTAATGCACTAATAGCCTTAAGTGCATGTAATGTAATGATGATGTCAAGAGACTTGTGCCACATAACATCTTATGTGTCTCTCTGTATATTTCCTTGTCTCAGACTTTGCTTCTTTCTGATCTTGTTAGGAAAGAAAGAAATTTGATAAACACTTATCTTTTTCAGCTAGCGAACGTGATGAGATTAGAAGTCTCCTACACAACTAAATATACATATGGTATGGCATCCTCTTCTTAGGGATAGGAATTGAAGAATTTATAATGTTTCCAGATTTTTAGTATGGCTCCTTCTGTACAACCTTATGCAATAAATTCCATTATCAACTAAAACTTACAAACTCAAAGTACTTTGTTTCTATTATCTTCCTTTTTTCTAAAGTCTCATCTATCTCACTGGATTAGGGGAAAACATACCAATCACATTACTCTTCACAGACACATCAGTCAGTGTCTGCTCGTTGACTTCATTGCCTTGGTCATAAAAGGCAAAAGGCTTGTTGGGAGATGACATATTGTATAATCCAGAGTAGTGATAACTCATGTCTGCCAACATTCCTATTCCTAAGAGGTTACTTCTATTGTTGAGTTCAGTTATAATTGGATTTAATAACAGAAATATGTGCTTTTAGGTCAAATTGCCACAGGGGATGTATTTAGTGGAAGTTTTGAATTCAGGGGAACCTGAACTAAAACACCGAAACACATGGATTTAAAGGGATAAAATTACTGTGCACTTTAAAATGTTGATAATATCCTGATATTTGACTGCCTTTCTCACGAGCTACTATTATTCATTTCCATAAATGACATCTTCATCAGACACTGGCACAAATCTTCATCACTCTTTCTTTTTGTTGTACACATATCACTGTTTTGATTTATGGGTTGTTTACATCAGGATAGAAAAAACAAATGTCAATAGAAATATTGTTTAAAGGTGGTTTTTCTCACATACAGTGATGTTGTGCAGTAGTATATTTTAAATGATTACTGGTGGTGGTAGTCTGTTTGGCATATTTTAACCATTACATAACTGCTGAAACAGTTGGATTCAAACTAAACAGAGATTTGTCTTGCCTGCTGTGGTGCCATAAATTAAGGATTATTGCTTAACCTCTGGGAGATAATGCATGGATGGTGGAACATAGCCTGACTCTTTATAGTATCCATAGGTCAGGACTATAGACTTTGAAATTATACAATAGATTGGCTTTTAAGACCTCATGTTGATCTGATGTTATACAGCACTTGGCCTTATGATAGACCTAAATTGGATTTTATGCAATTCACCAGACACCATATTTTTTCGATTATGATCCATACTGTGTTGTGTGTTGAGCTTTTCTCAGGTTCGTCATATTTCCTCAGCTGTAAAATGTTCTGCACCACATTAGCCCAAACATAAAGCAGTAAAACTAAACTCAGTGAAGATTGAAATCTTTGGTTCTGACCATTTTCCTCTTGGCACCACAGTTCTTACATACACAAAAAACCTTCCCCTCAGAAATCTGCTTTGTAGATTACCTGGTTGGCTATAAATGCTATTTCTCATAGTGTTCATGTTATTTGCCATAGCAACGGCTACAAACTGAACATAGGGTCAGAACCGTGTGACTGATTTACATTATTTTGTATGACATATCCTACCAACCAAGTCACCTAAAGTTCAAGAGATCTCTTCACACCCATTTCCTCATGGTACAGCATGTGCCCCACATATGTCTCATATCTGTCTTACATAAAGCAGCGACTTGAGGCCTGCGCTCTGTCAAGGGAAGGAGGTAATGAAAACCATAACACAGTTGGAACAACATGCTGGAAGGTTTTTAGACATGGATAAGATAGATGTTTAAGAGGTTAAATGACATCATTCATCTCCTGAGATGGGGGTGTTTTCTGCCAAAAAAAAGTGTTCGCAGAAACCTGAGACACTGATGCAGTAAAGTGGTTGTTTACGTCATCCAGCGGATCTCTAAAACCAGATTTCAGACAGAGTAGTTTGCTAGAAGATTTTATCTGTGTTTTAATCTCCAGCTTGATGATGTGCTATGGTGAATGAAAAACATTGGCAACAGGCAAGATTAAGGAAAAGTAGCAGTTGCATTGCATGTTGTCAAAATTGAGGATCAGCCGGGTCTTCAAGAGAGATTTTATGTAGATTAAATTAACAGCCAGTTTAAATATACCTACTAAAAAAAGTATGGAAACTGCCTTTGTAAAGGCTTTAGAAACAATTCATTGGCATGTTGATGGTGATAGACCTTGCCAAATTGACTGTGTTTGGTTTTTAGATGAGGGAAATGTTGAAAAAATGTTTACTTCTTGGTCCATCTCTAATCCCACACCAAGGCTGAATTATTTAGTCTTGGTACTGGTCAACAAGGTGGACTTTGCCCTGTTCTAGTTGGCTGTTGTCACAAAAGCCACCATTATTGGGTACATGTGCTGCACGGAGACATACATGAGCAGCACTGTACTGTACTTTGCTCCTTGATAGCTGTTTAGACATTTTGCTCTTCATTTATGGTATGCAGACCTTGTTTATGCTGCTGCAATTATAGGACCATGATAAAACTGACACACCTCTCAAATACTTCCTGTTCTCAAATATCTGATGGCAGGGAGATGATGTTTTACTGCAATTTTTTTTTTTAGCTCACACTAACTAACTTTTTTTTTTTTTTGGAAACAGCCAAGAGCATCATATATAATATGTATTTGTGCTGTGGAGATATGAGTAGATGTTCTGTAGAGACTACAGTTCATGTTTCTTGGCATTTTTCAGAAGCATATAATAATCTTTCGTTTCTCCTGTCATTACAGCCTTTCCAATTTGGTATCACTAGAACTCAGAGAAAATCTGCTCACATTCCTCCCAGAGTAAGTATTTAACCAGCTGCACGATATATATGGATATGTATTTATGCAACTTTACTTTAAGGTTAATATGTTATAGAGCATGCTGCAAACCTTTTTGACTTTATTTTCTTTTGACCTTCCCTTGCGTCTGTCATCCACAGGTCACTATCTTTGCTTCATAGGCTTGAAGAGCTCGACCTAGGAAATAATGAACTGTACAGTCTGGTAAGTGTTTCTTTTTCTGGGTGCTGAGCTCGTTTACTCAGAAGAATGCCACATAGCTGCACACAAAATGAGCAGAATGAAACTTTTCCCATTTCCTTGTTCTTGTCATGTCCAAGTAGATTAGCGTCCCTCGAGAACAGCTTTCACCTCTTATCACGCAGATGGGAGGATGACCATCTGTGTTGAGCTCTGGTTTTAAGTTGTAATCTTTTGTGAGCGGTCTAACTCCGATGGTGAATGATTTACTGACAGATCAAGCAAAGTCAAACCGCAAAGAAATGGCTCTATATGTGTTTTCTTTTCTCTCTAGTTTATTCCTCAGATGTTTGTACATGGAACTCAGTTAGATGTATTGTTAGATGTTGTCTCTGCTCTCAGATGTGCTAATTAATATTTGGTACATTTCCAAAATTGCACTGTTTCCAATACTGTTATCAAAAAAAACAAAAATAAGTACATGGGAGAATTTTTATTTTCAGTCATTTCAACTAATTGTCAGTGCTTCTGCACGCCGCTGTGTGTACACATCATGAATTTGAATCAAAGAAAAAAGGCACATTGTCAGAATCAAATCATTAATGTTGTATTTTTCTCTGTTTTGTCCTCTTTTGTTGTCTGTTCCGTTTTCCTGTCTCTCTCTTTCAAACGCCACATTTCTTCCTCCCACATAGCCGGAGTCAATAGGCTGTCTTGTCCGCTTAAAGGACTTGTGGCTGGATGGAAACCAGTTGGCTGACATACCTGCAGTAAGCTGTGCATGCAAATTCATGTATTGTCTTTTAGATTCTGTTATTGTCTCTCTCTTCATTATAGTACCACAGTTTCATATAAATAATTTTATAGCATTGCGCATTGGTGCATAAAGAGCTTTGAACAATGAACCTTAAACACAAGTGTTCAAACACATTTAGAAAATAAAATTAGAACAAGAGGTGAAGTGATTCCTTTTATTATTTCTGTTTAAACTCATATTATCATTATCAGTATGGCTGGATATGTCTGTGGCAAATGCATAGACAGCTTGTTCTGCTCCGTTTTTCAAGATTGTGTTTGCTCCCATATTATTGCTACTTAGATGTTTGCTTACCAAAAGCCTGTGCTTTAAACCTCAGGAAATGGGCAGCATGAAAAGCCTTTTGTGTCTGGATGTGTCGGAGAACAAACTGGGGCACCTCCCTGAGGAGTTGGGTGGCCTGCTGTCACTAACTGACCTGCTGGTGTCTCAGAACCACATTGATGCTTTGCCTGAAAGCATTGGTAAGCACCTGAATTCTCCTAGCTCTTAATTAGTATGTTGTGCTAGCTTGACAAACTAGTACTGAGTATGTTCTGACAGTCCTATCTAAGAAATCATTTAATGAAATAAATTAATGAATTTAAAATGGTCTGTTGACATATTTCAAACAGATGCATCATGTGCTGTATGCGGTGAACTGATTTGCATTGGTGTTGGCATTTAAAGTGACAATACCAAGTCTCTAAGTGCTTGTGCCACGGCACTGCTATTAGTGATTTATTTAAAAGAGATGCACTCAGGTTTAGATGTCTAGCTCTTGCTTCTGTGGTTTTAATGCACTTATGGTAAGTGATGTTAGACCAAATTAATGTACAGTAATGTAATGTTACAGCAAGTGCCTCACCTGCCTGATAATTAATATCTTAACAAGCTATACGGTGTTGTTTTTCTTTCTCTGCAGGAAAGCTATGGAAACTTTCTATATTGAAAGCTGATCAGAATAAACTTACTTACCTTCCCGAGAGCATTGGCAACTGTGAAAGTCTTACTGAACTTGTGCTCACAGAGAACCAGCTACAGGTTTGTTTGCAACTGTACTAATGTTTATTAAAAAGAATATTTTGTAATTAGAATAACACTATGGGGTTAGTAGCTTCTTACCTTCTAGATCTTCCCTTATTTTACAAGGTTTGGTCTTGACTAGTTCATGCTAACCCACTGGAAAATTGCTACAGGCAAAGTTGTTGTAGAGTGACGACACAGTGAGTGAGACAGGTCTGAAAACCACATTGAGGTGATGCATGCGCTGCTGCTCTGACCCATCTGTGTTTATCTGTCACATCACCTTTTTTTTCTGTGCATGAGAGCAGTGCACTATACTGACGACATGTGGAATTATTCTCATTTAATGGATAAAATGAAAAAATGAAATGACAAATGAAATACTAATGATGATCTTTGTAATTGTCTTGATTAACTTATCGTCACAGAGTTTGCCGAGGAGTATTGGGAAATTGAAACGGCTTTCCAACTTCAACTGTGACAGAAACCAGCTAGTGTCGTTACCCAAGGAGGTAAGCTTTTCCACCAACAGCGGTTCAATAGAAAGTGAGAGGCAACTGATAAAGGACAACTCAAGTTTATATTTGAAATATTTAGCACCAAACAGAAATTAGTCAACCCAGACTGGTACCTTTTCTTTCCTCACCAAAGAAGCCAGAAGGAGAAATAAGAGATGACATAAACGCCAGTAAACAGAGTAAAACTTAACTTTCTTTATCTGTAGGTCACATTTTCTTCATCTATAGGTCTAAACTGCTTCTGTTGTTATTTTTCTTATCAGCAGCTGGTGCAGGTTAGACAGGAACTTCAGTTATGACTCTTTATTCTTTCTTCCAGTTGTCTGTTTTTATGTTTTGAGTATACCGATGAAATACTGTTAGAGACTTGTTTGAGTGAGATTGAGATTTTCCTTGGCTTGTATTATTAAACTATTAACTAATTAATCAAAAGTTCATTCACGTTTTGCATCAACAATGTTCCTTCTTGTTTTGCTTTCTCATTTCACTTGTACTGCTCAGTCCTCTTGCTTCGCTCAGCTCTGTCTGAGAGTCTCCATTGTGTTTGTATGTGACATTCTTTTCTAACCTCTTGTCTGTAAGTGAAGGCACGCCTGGTTGAAAGCTTCATCTGAAAGGCGTCTGTAGACCTTGTACAATGGTCCTGTGTCATAATGATGCAAAGACTTCAGTGTTTGGAGAAAAATAACAGTTCAACACACTTGACCTACATAATAAATCGATGGTGTCACTGTTTTCTCAAACCAGCATTGCATGACATCTGTAACAATCACAGTGTGACCATTTCCCAAGTATTGATTTTTGCTTTGCTGAGCTACTTGACCATTGGCCCAGTTTTATGGATTCCATTGACTGTTGATTAGTTGCTCCTAACACATTTTCCCTGGCTTAATTTTTGTATGTGCTTACATGGAATCATGTATCTAAATTGTTCAACCTTTTTGTTTGTTCCTTCTGCTTCATTTACTGTGGTCTATTCTCTCTTGCGGACACATAAAGCACTTACCATATGATGAGCTTAGCCTGCTCCTTTTAACATGATGAATCTCTGGAACAGTATTGGTATCCTGCTGCTGAAGGTCTCTGTCTGAGCAGATTAATAGATTACAATTGCAGTTCAGCTGGCCCATCAAGTCTCTGCTTTGTCTGGCCACTAGGCCTAATTGTTCCTAATTTTAGGTCCCTGTGCCACATCCCATTGACTTTTAACTAATCTGCTATCGAGATCACCAATTGCGGGACAAAGTGCCCAAATACTGCCAACAGATTTACTGCTACTTTACTTTTGTCCTGGCAGTGTTAAAATGTCTGGTTTATACACACATGTACTAATGTTACATTATTCTCCATGTCCAGACCAGGAAAGGAAAAAGGCCTTTGGAAACATCTTTGTGTGTGTTTGTACTATGTTCTTATGCTTCAAGGGATACCTGTTACTGTGACTGACATGCAGTCTAATCATAATGTCTCCTCTATTACCCAGATCGGGGGCTGCGCTGGTCTGAATGTCTTCTGCGTACGAGAGAACAGACTGACGAGGATACCATCAGAGCTGTCTCAAGCCACTGAACTACATGTTTTCGATGTCTCTGGAAATAGGTATGTGCACCAAGGTGGAGACTGTAGCTTTTTATACTAACTCAATAAAAGGACACTCTGCTCAAGTAATTTAAAGATTTCTGATATGGTGATATGAATTAAAAAAAAAGCAAATACAAACCTGAAATAAATACCTGGTTTCTACTCTGATCCCTGAAGATTTTCTTGATATTTTGACAATATATTACTGACTCACTGCCAGTCAGAGTTTGTTTAGACTCAGGCTCTCTGCCTCTACCTGTTTTGTTCCAAGCTTTGTCTTCAGTGAAAGCTGCAATAATGTCTGCTGATTGAGTCACACACTCAAACATGTTGCCCTCTGTGTCTGGGGAGTGTCTCTCTCCCTGCACATAGTCAAAGCAACTGCAAAGTTCCTCACCCTAAGCACTAATCCTTAATGTAAACTCAGCAGTGTTGCAAAAATAAGAACCTGGAGGTATTTTGTGGTTTCTTGATATCCTATATGGCATGAGCCAGTAAATCATTTATTTCCTGTATGTCCTCAGGCTGACCCACTTGCCGCTCTCACTGACCACACTACGATTAAAAGCCTTATGGTTGTCAGAAAACCAGTCGCAGCCCCTCCTCACCTTTCAGACCGACGAGGACCCTGACTCAGGCGAGAAGGTGCTTACCTGCGTGCTGCTGCCTCAACAGCCATCTGAACCAGACAATAAAGGTAATGTTTTATTTTTTATCAAGTGGAGTGAATTATCTGTGTTAGGTTCAGATATACTTGACTGAGGCGAATGACAATATATATATGTGTGTGTGTGTGTGTGTGTTGAATATATATATATTATATATCTCCAGTGATCAGCGTCTCCATGATCCTCTCAGGCTTTTTCTACAGTGAAATGATTTTGTGCCAGCACTGTGACATTTGAGTAATATTCCTCATCAGTTCTTGCCTCGTCCCTGATTATTTCGTGCCCTGCGGTTTTGGCGACATTATCACATGATCTGCTCGGGGAAGCACAGCGTGTTCGGTGCCCTCTGATCCTCCCCTGCAGTATCTGTCGATTATGAGGTCCTGTAAGGGATCACAGCGCCTACAACAGATCAGGCCCCCTCCTGTCCCTTGAGGCCCTCCTTGGTTATGTTTTTCAGAAATGCGACGGATTGGACAGTTAAAGAGGCTTAGCAGTGGCTGGCCTGCTGCCATTAAAAGCTTGCCTAGTGGGTATAGAGATGCAGTTGAAGGCTGGCGCCATCTCTGCCTGATACAACAGTTTATTGTAATTTTTTTTCCTTTGCTGTCATCCACAGACCAGTGTGTATATGTGTAAAGTATTTGTGATTGCTTGTTCTTTCCCGTCCATTTATTTTGCCATTAGAAAAACACGTTTCTTCCTCAAAAAGAAATGGCGCATTTATGCATTGACGTGCTGTCTCTCTAGCGGGGGAGATGCAGATGTGAGACTGGTGGAGGTCAGACGTGTGAGGCTGAAGCTGAAGGAGGGGGCAGGGAAGATTGTGTTGCTGTAAGCCTGTGACTAAGCTGGGATTTGAAACTGTGATCTAGCAGTTTCAGGCTCTCTCTCTTAAGTGCTGGGTTATGTGACAGCTTTTATTTCTTGAGCTGGCAGATTGCAGAGATGCGATCATAACAACTATATTGATTTTAATCTACTGAAATATTCATCATGAACTCTGTAATTGATTCTCATTGTTTTTACACATGCATGAATTTCACTAATATAATTAGTATTTCCTCTTTGAAAAACAACCCCAGGCTCTGATAAACTTTCTCGCTTTGGAGCCCTGGAGAGCCTGGTGAATGACAATGCAGATGACACATGGGACAACAAAGCCATGAACAGGATCAGTGCCATTCACTTCCTTGATGATGATGAGGAGGAAGATGACGACAAGGTGAGAGCAGCGAGCTCAAGGGCGCAATATGACAAAGAAAAGGCAAAAATAAGAGGCCATTGTTAAAGGATAAGTGAAATTCTAGAGGTTTTTAATTTTCTAAAACAGTGAGCTGTTTTCAAAGGCTGATGCATCCTATTCCTTTGTGCCATAGAGCTTTTATGCTTTTTAGAGCTTAGTTGCTATAACATTTCTGTTACATTTGCTACTTGCAAGGCAATTGGCTAGATATTTACATTTAGTACACAAGCCCTTAAACTCGTGTGTTTTTTGCATTTGTAAGCTATTGCTGTTTTTGCTGCAGATATAGCAAAGGTACCACCAATTAGATTTATTCCTTCACACAGGGAACACTACTTCGGCGGGCTACGCCCCACCCCGGCGAGCTAAAAACAATGAAGAAAGCAGCCGAGAACCTGCGCAATGACCTGAACGCTGCCAAAGGCCTGGACTCCAACAAAAATGAGGTCAATAACACTGCAGACAGAGTGACCACGTCTGTGTGAACTTTTACCTCAGCAATGTTTTTTACCTCCTGTGTCTCGCCGCCGTGTCATCCTGCACAACCCCCTGCAGCCCCCCACCCCATTTTTCTTTCTCTTACCTAAAAACCCCGGTGTGGCCTACCCCTCCTCTGATTGAACCCTGGGACGCCTGTAACCTTACTCCATCTTCAGCCCTGTGTAAAACGTGTTTGACTCAGTCTACCAGGGCCGCTGTGCCTTCCTTTTTCTAATTAACGTCCACAGCAATAATCTGCACAGAGATGCTCCTTTTAAAAGATATTTTAAAAAATTATTACTTTTTTAAATGCCTCTTTTTAAAAATATACATTAGGTAGTTGCACTATTATAAGTCTTTATAATATGGTCAAACTTTCTTTAATGTATTATATATTGTTCTGTTTATATTTTTAAAACACTGGGTATACTTCTTTTTACATTTTGGGCAAATATAAAAGCAGGAGTTTTTGGACCTACTGATTAAAGATTATTGTATAGTCTCTTGTGAATATTGATACTTTTATACTTTTCGGCAGCTCAGATGTAAATAACAATGTATAGAAATTTTCTTAATCAGTTGCAGATTTTTAAACTTTTTCTTCTGTTTCAAACTTGGTACTTTTTTCTTTTTTTCTCTTTTTTTCCAAATCAAAGCAATGAACAAAGTACAGTCACTAATGTCTTATTCAGCCCATATAATTGTCATTGGATGAGTGGATGGCCTTGAATCACCTTTCTATTGATTTATATTGTAAAATATCTCAACCTATTTTTTTGGACAGTAAATAGATTTAATTAATTAAGTTTGGATTTAAGTACTGCACATCAAACATAAATTACTCATCTGCTATGTAATGATACAGAAATAACAATGCTATCTTATTTATATGTGCTGTGCTTCACTGCTTTGCAATGTTTTTCAAATAGATGCCAAAACCAGCTGTATTTCATTTTAAACGTTTCAGTTCCCTTTAACAAAGAGTACTGTACAGAATAATCAAGGTTTGGTGAGAATAAGGTTCGTACCACAAGGATAGCATCCTTTTAAAAATGCAGTTGTTAGAAGTTCCTCTATAATGCACTTCTCAGCGTTTTTCAGATCTTATTCTTTTATATGGTACATGGTAAGTTGTATTATTTTGTTTTTCAAATTGATTGCGAAAAAGTGGACCAGAGAGATTGGTTCAAATGTTGGTGTTATGTTTTTAATTATTTTCTGATCAAACTGCACAAAACGGATCTCGAAAAGGCAGTGGGCCTTGAGATTTGGATGACTTTTTAACCACTGATCAATAAAATGAGTGCAACACTAAGCAACATGTTTGTTATTCCTTTAATTTTATTTGCCAGCCTGTTGAACGTAGAGAGAATAACAAAGACTTTCTCATTTCAGTTCAGTTTAACTGACATAACTTTTTAGATGTCAAATTCAAAAACAAATACATTTGGTGGTTTTTCTTCTTAAGAAATATAAAAATAATATAGTGACAAACCAGATATTCCATTTCCTGACCCCTCCATTGCTTGTTTTGTCTGTCCAGCAGTGCATGATGTTTCTGTAAAGCTCTGACAGCATGTGACATATTTGACTTGTCTACCCTGCACGTGCTGCATGCCGTACTGACTCTTGTATTGTTTTCAGTATATTAGAAAATTAATGTGTATATGTATCCAAATACAGAGAAACTAGAGCCACAGATCTCACATCACAGTGACGCTTTAACCTTTTATTTGAATCTCATTGTACATTGTTTTTACAATGTACAATCCTTTGACAATAAACTCATTTTGGTGTTGGAATAAATTAATTACGAGTCAAGTTAAAAAAAAAAAGGACATTTCATGAGCCTAACAACAATAAGACCTTGGTATTACTACAATTACTGTTTTTATGAAAGAGCTGCTTGTACTAGTACATGTTTAAGTGATTCACATGGCCTTCCATAGTTTCCACAGAAGTGGAAGCTTTGTCTGTGACACTTCACTGACTTTTAAGCATGTCACCATTATTCACTATTTTTTTTTTTTTTTTTTGCCAGGAAGACATTTTGCAAAAGGCAGAACAGACACAAACAAATTCAACTTTTGAGATCCTTGGCTGTTTTTTAGGTCCTCAAAACAATTATTGCAATGAGAAAGGACTGTAATTACGCTCTGCAGTAATAAGTCCTGGGGCACAAAATCTTGTCCGTAACAAATTTTCATTTACATTAAAGATGAGGGGGTGGTTTCACAAGACTTATTTGCCACTAACCCATCACTGTCATTAGTCATTTCCTTCAAGGTGTTACTTTAAAATCAAATTTTCAGCAACAGGTGGTGTCCTCTGACTATCTCCAGGAGTGTAGAAATCCTCATACTAACCCGTCCCTCAGGACCAGTAGCCAGAACTGGGCCATCCCAGGCTTCAGCTGGTTGGCAAACAAAGAGTCTCTGCAGGGAGGACCTCAACTGTTCCCAGCGAGCGACAGTGTGTGTGGTCGCTGCTCCAGCACGGACAAGGACTCAGAGGAAATTAAACAACCTGAGGAGGTCAGGTTTTAGCCATTTTCATGCTGTTTATCTTGGGGATACTCATTTTTGTTAGCACCCGCACTGCAGATATTCTCCAGATATACTCCAGATTTGTCACTACACATTACAGATGTTTTGCGAGTGATTTCCAAGTTAAATATTGGGCTGTCTTGCAGGCACACAGTAAAAGCTCCCACTCATTTCTTATCAGGATGGTGCAGGCCAGCTGTCGGAGAATGACGCCTTACCACATCGGTTTCGTCATCAGAGAGGTGAAACCCAAGAAGCCAGGAAGTTTCAGCATCACAGAGCTCTTAATGCTGGGTCCGGTCTCCAAGGAGACCCTGACCACAACACAAAAATCTCCTCCATCACAGGGCATCCAAAATCTTCTTTGGTGACAGTGAAGACCTCTCCTCAGGAATCATTCATCTCCCAAGTGCCATTAAGAGTAACTGCAAACTGTATCTTTCATAAATGTCATATTATTTCTGTGGTGGGTGCATGGAGACTCTGCAGGAGATCCTGTTAATTATTGCTAATTTTGTTTTTCTTGTGCTCTTGTCAGGGCCCAGCTGCATACAAATTCTAGCTTTTTATTTGTATTGAAACAATTTATTCTTAGTTGCAGATCAAAGTGTCTGGCCAGAGGGGTAGTCTGGGAATTAGCATTGCCGGTGGGAAGGGCTCTCTGCCTTATAAAGACCGTGATGAGGTGAGTGCTGGTGCAGAGGAGCTGGCATTGCTCAGTGTCCTGCAACATATTTACTTGTTTAGCTGTCTGTCTGAAAGGGGATAATGGAAAAGCAGCAGCCTTGGTTTTCCTTACCTCCTGCAACTGCACATTCAATTTTGCACACTGAGCCAATAAATGTAATATACAAATTTATTTCCTTTCAGGGTATTTTTATTTCCAGAGTAACAAAAGGGGGGGCATCAGAAAAGGCAGGGATCCATGTTGGAGATAGATTGATGGAGGTAGGAGGGGAATCATTTTCTCATGTTTGTCTTCTTTTTTTCATATGTGTTTCTTATTCATTGATTGTTAAATATTGAAAGCCAATGTGTAAAATATTGTTAGAATGTAAATCACATAAACAAACTTGTACTTTGTATTCATTGTGGGATTATCAATGTAACGACCAGCCTTTTCCTGCTGGTGTTCCTTTTGTGACCAATAGGGGGCATTATAAGACCAGTAGAGGACACTGCTTCTTCAATTATGAAGCCAATAAAAGGCTGACAGATTAAAAATCAATCTTTAGTAACTAATGTAATAGAAATCCTCATTAGTTCCTGTGGTGTGAGTTGTGAGAGATTCTATTTTCAGAGATCTTTTACTATGTGTGATTGTGTGTCTCAATTCCCCACATCTGCCTTGTGCCCCAACTAACGTGACCATGTTGCATCCAGGTCAATGGCCACAACTTGCACGGGGCGACCCACCACGAGGCAGTCAGTGCACTCAGGAATGCTGGGAGCTGCATCAAGATGAAAGTACTCAGAGAGCGCCTGCTACCTCGAGAAGCGTGTGACCTGGATGAGGCTCAGGAAACTCCGGATGTGATTGGACTACAGGTGTGCAGCCAGGATGGTGGAGGGCAGAAAAGCAAACAGCTCAAGATGGAGAACACAGACGGCTGTTTGTCCAAGAAGATTGAGGCGGTTGTCTGCAATGGCAACAGCATTGTGGGTGGTTTACTCAATGCACAGCACAAATAAAATACACGTTTGAAATTTCACCATTGTTTTACGACATCCCACAAGCCATATGTGGATTTAAAAAACCCCCAAAGCTGATACTCTCCCTTGGTTCTTATGCTCTTCCTCCTCTTTGTTTTTTTTCACGTCTTTTTGTGTCAGTCTGATCTGGAGAGCAACCTGAGTAGGACCTCGTCTAAACTTGAGGCAGAGGCTTTAATGAAAAACGATTTTCTTCAAGTTGGCAAGCACACAATGACAGTAAGCTGATTTCTCATCCATTACAAGCATAAACCACCAATTATATTGTCTTACACTAAAATCACCACATTTTAGCATTTTCCAAATTCAAAAATCCCACAAAAACAAACAGTTGAGTATTAGATGATATTTTATATATATATATATATATATGTATGTGTGTATGTGTGTGTGTATATATATAT
>CM076659.1:9075932-9119291 GCA_038496675.1 Rachycentron canadum | reverse complement strand
GTGTATATATATATATATATATATATATATATATATATATATATATATATATATATATATATATATATATATGTATATATATGTATATATATATATATATAAAGTAAATGTGTGTGCAGTATTAAAAATCAGAAGAAATAGCTTCTATAGGCTGAAGTGGCAAGTGTTTAGTGTGACTCCCTTTGCTGATTTCCCGCTGAGAGCGGCCTTGCTAATGCGAAATTATGATGTTATGTCTGTCCAATTCTGTGATATTTGGGGTGAATGGAATGATGTGATTGAAAGTTGGTCTCTTACGAATTAGCAGCTTCCACAGCTTTCGCAGCATCATTTTGACATGAAATAGTCGACAAATGCACGTTTTCTGGTTGTCGTTGACTGGGAAATAATTATATAGGGTCATTATAGCATTGCTAAAACAACAAATCTAAGGGTGGCCTAAGACATTTGCACAGTACTGTATATATAAGATTTCAACAACTACACATCACATCGACTGGTAACCTGCTTATTTTCCCATCCAATCCTGTTTCCTTCTCTGGCAATCATTTGACAGATCCCACGGATCATCCTCACTCATCCCTCTACCTCAGATGAAGATGTGGAGCTCCTGACACAGAGCCCCGGCAGAGATCTGCTACATGACATTGACATTCCTAACAGACGTGTACACCCCGATGGTTTTGACAGTGCTTTCTATCCACCTTGACTACAGTGAGGAGGTTCATGAACGACACAGACTGCTATTACCCAGATCTTTGTTTTTTAGCTACTGATGTATTGTCAGTGATGTTATTGTGGATTAGCATAAAGCAAAGTGTTGGAATGTGTTTTTTACTGTCAAGCTTTTTGTCTATCAGATTCAACTGCTGCTAATAGTATTTGCTGATATTAAAGCCATTTGCAAAAATGGGAAACTATATGATATTTATTTTTCTTACTAAGGTTTTGCCTGTGTAACAACATTGAACAGTAGAGCATGGACAGGCTGCTCTCTAATGTCCAAATGAAATACATAACATCATGTCACATACAGTCAATTAAACAATGAATTCTGCTGGCTACCTCTACTTCACATCACTGTACTGTAACCCATGGATGTACTGGTAAATAATGTCTCCACCTATGAAAATGTGAAGCCCTCGAACCCTCTGAACTGGGATAAAATGCCACATGGCTAAGTGCACAGCAGGGAGTCAGAAGCCTGCAGAGTTCAGAGACAGACTGAACTCTGCTTCACGTCTTCACACACCTGCTGTATTCACACCCGTGAGATTATGCACGCTGCATCATAATAATAAAAAAAAAAAAAACACTGCAAAAATGTATAATGTTGCATTCAAAGCCTAGAATGTGAAAGGTATAGATATTGTTACCTGCCTTGTATTATTTTGTTGCTTTTATATTCTCACAAGAGTTAACTGTTTAATGTTCACTTCCTTAATAAAGTGCAAATATATTATTCCAAGACCCTTTTTTTCCTTGTGTGGTTTTTGAGGTTGTAATTCGTGGCGATAGTGGATTGCACCATATTACATGGTTTATTTTTTGTGATTGCATCCACCCTCTGTATGTTTGCTCCTGAATACAAATTGGACATAGGTATTTTTTTTTTTTTTTTTTTTTATCAGTGACAGCTGTCTGCAGTGATAATGTCCTGGGGACACAACTTGCTGAAAAGCACATCCTGAGATGAGATTTGATTCAGAGTCAATTACTGGCAGGGTGGACTCATATTGCCTGATATAAGTCTGTCTCAAGAGGTGTTCATGTAAAGTCAGTGGAGTACCTGAAGAGGATGAGCAGAGATTTGGATGACTCAATGATGAGTCAGTAATATATCCATATAGCATACATGCTTATAGCCTACTGCTTAAATGTTTGTAGATGATTATAATTATAGGAAATGTAGTGCATTGATTTCTTGCGTTGCAAATAATGTGTCAGTTATCAACATTTAAACAGCTTTATAGCATTTTAAATTCTGGTCAGAAGGGTTGCTATGTGGTTGAGATCCATATCCTCTCAATCTGCCAATTTTCCTGCCAAAAAAATAAAAAATTAAATGAGGATTAAAAACAACCATGTTATTATATATTATTATATACATATATATGAGTGTGGTGCCATGTATTTTACATGGAAGACTTCTTCACTGTGATGCATCCAACTGGTGTTAGATGTCAAAGAAAACTAAATAATTTATATGTTATGACGAAAACATCTCAAAGTTGCTTTTAGAAGGAAAGAGCAAAGAGGGAAAAGAGTCAAGCCCTCATCCAAAAAAAAAAAAAAAAAAAAAATCCTCTGTCCAACTGTATCATCTCCCAAGTTCTTATCAGCTCTCACCAGCCTACGAAGAAGTTTTAACTCTTTTGATGAAGGAAAAAGCTGGGTCAAATCAGCTCATTGGTTTATTGATTTTAATAGCAACCAGACTAATTCAATTAAAAACAAAACAAGTAATAATAGTGACTGTCAGTGCAACAGCACAACCGACAAATGTTAGGCCAGAGGTCTGGGATTTTTAATTGAACCTAAACTATTTTTATAAGTGGAAAGGCTTTTGCAGAGGACATAAGCACTAAATCAAAAAGTTGCAAATTTTGTATTGCTGATGTTGATGTCAACCAACCATTTGTGTAGTTCAATTTTATTTTTCATTGAGGGAACCAGGGTGATGCGAACTTCTGGGTTGTCCTAGATCATCCCTGCAGAGCTCTATTGTAATGTGGTTGTATTTGCTGCTAAACAATGCCAGTTAGCCAGGCTAATGTTAACTATTAGCATATCTGATATTATGTGGCCGATAGTGATGTATATAGTTTTCACCTTTATTTCCCGCCTGTAAACATCAGGTTTCTGCTTTTAGTACCAAGTAATGTGCCTTTAAATTTGAAATTTACCAAGAAGTCCAGTTAGCTGTAGCTAATGGTTAAATGTCACCATTGCCATTGCTGGTTGTGTTCAAACAAGAAACATGTACTCAGTGCTTCAGCTTACATGAACTGTGTTGCAGTTAGGTTGGATTCAAACACACAGCCCAAGCTGTGCTCCATTTGTGACAGAAAGTCATTCTATTTTGTATAAAATTAAATAACTGTGTATCCACAGGGATGCTACAATCAACCTCAACCACACTTTATAATCCCCCACAACCTGAAAGTGATGGTATGTCATGGGAGCTGGGATGAAGATCTGAGATTCTTCAACTAATGCAGTTGAGAAAATAAAGCAATCTAAAGGGGATGTGACTGACAAAACTAGTGATTTCCACGACATCAAAATCAATTTATAGAATAATGTCAGCTAGAATGACAGAAAAATGTTTTTAAAGGGTGCTTTGTTTTACTAATGGACAGCCTTTTTTTTACGGGACAGCATTTCTTTACTGGAAAGGAACTTCATACATGGCACTTAAGCTTTTTTTCTTTAATTGAAAGAGCACCCAATTGGGGCATCCTAAATGGCAGTTTTAATGTTTTCTTTTCAATAGAATGAAAACCATTCAAAACCTCTAGCTCACCCCATGACAATGTTAACTCATAGGAGAGTTCATTATATTTTCTCCATTTAAAGGGCACCCAGGTTCTCTTTCTTACTGCAAGAAAAGAGTGCATGACACAACAGCCATTACTTGGTATAATTCCTTCTTTGAGTGGGCACCAAAAGGGCATGTTTGCTCTACTTTAAAATACAGACAACGGTTTCAGGGTATTTTTGTCATTGTGTGATGTTTGTAAAATTGATAGAATATAAAATATAATAATAATATCAACATATGACAATACCGCGCTGTTGATTCAATCCCATTTAAACTAACTTATGTATGTAACTTAAAAAGAAGCGTTAACACAATCTACCTTTTAACATTAAAAGTTATGTTGTAGACAAAGAAACAAAGAAACAAACACTATACCACAGGTCAGGTACAAAGTTTACTGCCTTTCCTGTAGTTAGGGAGGTTTGAGTTTTTTAGGGCTTCTAGCAGACCAAAACCCATAGAGGAAGTATAAGGAATGTGTGTCGTGTGTGTACATGCTTTTAAAGAATCCAAAAGTTTGCTAACTAGCTTATTACCTACAGCAACCCCAGCTGTTGTTACCTGAGATAGTTTAGACTGATGTTTGCCAAATACATCACTTAGTCCTCATTTCAAAAGCCTTTCATCTGATATTGTTAAAACAATCGACAATCTAACAATCATTAGCTTAATTAGCCAGCTAGCTAAAATTGATCAAGGCAGGGCCAGTTATCATTTCAGCAAGCAAAGAAAAGCAGTATTTTGTCGATCTCGGTTTGAAAGCAAGGACTCATTCACTTAGATGAGAGATAGCTGTCAACATAAAATGTCTATTTCATTATGTTAATTGACCGAAACCAATAACTCTGACGCTGGATGAGATACGTGTATTCATTTTTTCTATACTTCTAATCTCTTTATCTGAGGATGTGGAGACAGCTATTTGTTGCACTTTAAAGTCATTTCTTTTGTTTCCCTTCGGGAGGGGTTTCATTTTGACAAACATCTCATTACATAATCATAAATACTGCACATTTTGGCACATTACAATCAAGGATGGGTTCATCAGCTGCCATCATTAGAAATGCATCTCTGCTGGTGTTCACTAATGGTCTAACAGAAGAGTAAATGAACGTTTCACTATCAGAGAATTTCCTTGAGGCTAAAAGCTAATAATAAGTGTCACATTTAACATAAATTACAGCAAAAAGATACAATTTTAATCTGAGGAAACAGGATTATATTACTATCATTCAATGGTTTGAGGCTATAATTTAAGACTCGTTCCCATTAAAACTCCTTAAGATTTGATGCCCAAAGGCATTTACATATTTAAATTTTAGGCAATTGTCAACTATGAAATCACAGTATTCCTTACAGTATACAACGGCAGATGTAAAATCATGAGAAACAGGTGGCTATGTTGGTGTATTCTTTGTCTTACTGTGATTGTGTGTGGCTGCCACAGACTGACAGGGGGAGGGAATCAGCAGGGTGGAAATAGACAAGAACAGCTGTGACAGGGATGAAGAAAGTAGTGTACTTAAAGGATTAACATCCACTCCAGAGGTCCGCTTTCACTCACTGATAAGGGAACAGACAAGTCAATGTAGTGGCAAACAAGCAAATAAATGAATTTGTCTCAATCTGCCTGATAACTCATTGCTGGAAACATGCTGTGATGCATTTGTCATATCGGTCTGCAGGTTGGCAAGGGTTTAATTATCTGCAGGCTAAATGAATAACTTATGTTATTTATATCAAAAATGTGCTACATAGAAAAATACATTAACAGGATAATGTTTTAAATAGTTTTAAATCAAATAATTGAAGAGGAATAGGTTTTAACCCTAAGTTAATGTTAAATTAATTCTTTGTCATTACAACAACTTCAACATGTAATTAAAAAAAAACAAAACAAAACATCAATGTTTAATATGATGATCGTAACAAGTTATCACTGGTGTAGAAAGACACAAGTGCTTGACATTAAATGATTTATTCTCAACTCTTGTTTTCCTTGTTTCACTGTCCAGTCAATACAACCATCTACACCTCTTTTGTCTTGAGCTCAGTCAGTCAAGAAAATTTGGCCATGTATTCTGCATAATTTCAGTCATATTATATATGAAAAACTAATTCTGGGGCGTTATACATATTTCTAACCACTCTTTGAGATAAAAGACGTGAGATTATTTCAGAAAAAATAAAATGGCCACATTTTTTTCCCCCAGGGATCCAGAGCTGTGTTGCTTGTAGCTCCCCATGTGAACATTGTTACTGGTGCCCAAAAGACTGACTGCTGTCTGCAAGCTATTTGTAGCTATTATGTGTCTATAAAAGGAAATCTGCAGAGTGATACACACACCACCAGTAATGCACTTTGAACTTCACGAGACCATGTTGAAAAGGGGGGCATCTTGCTTTCCGTATCTGCCATGATCAACATTTGTCTGGAGAGAAGTTTTCTGAAGTCTGGACACATGCAACATGTCTACATAGAAAGTCATTTGAAGTAGCAGAAATGGACAATTTGAGTAAGAGTCTGGGGAAGGTAAGGGAATCGGTATTCTTTGAAAAACCTTTTACATGGTATTTGTTTTTCGGCTTAAGTAATATCACTGACTTGCCTTCACTTTTCTATGTAGATTCATGTTTTGTTTTAAAATGATTTTTACCACAAAAGCTAAATCCCCCTAACCCCCACCATCCCCCACCCCCCACACCCCACCAATGTACCCTAGACAACCCACCACCAACTTCCAGGCTTACACACATAAACACATAGACACAGTCTGTGCAGCAACTTGACACTTATCCTGTTATTTCCTGTCACACTAGGATGAATAATGGTTAGCAAAACAGTTCTCAGATGAATTTAAATGCACAGAAAAAACTACAGGATCTGAAAATTTATGTAATCACATCATATTAAAGTTAATTTATTAAATTTGCATATACAATCCATTTTACACATATTAATAGAACAGAAACATGGTATTTGAGCAGTTCTGAGATGGTAAACAAGGCAGTAACAGAGTGCTGTTATTGAAAATTACAGGCACTGATTGAAATGTGTGCAATTTTTTTGAGTATGCGACTTGTATCAATAAAATTTGTTTATAATCTGGAGCGATAACCTAATGCACTTAGTAGCAGCTGGCAGTATGCTATATTTGCTTGCCTTATCTACTCTGGAGGGAGGGAGGGGGAGTTGTGTATTTATCTGTAATGAAGCTCTTTACTAAAACACCCAACTGTTCATGCTTTCACGACTGGGACACAATGTGAACTACTCAGTTATAGATTTTAACATCTGTGGAGCACAGCTTTACAGCAGCAATTGTAAGTGATAGCTCAGGTGCTTAATCTTAATCTTACACTGAACTGAAAAACATCAACAGCAAACACACATAAGAGGATGTGTAAATAATTTATAAAAAAGTTTTGGAAACTAAGTAGTGCTACTTAAAGCACTTATGTTTCATTATAGCTACTTTACAGCATTAATTAACACAAAAAGGAGCTTATGTTGCATAATCATAGAGCCTATCACAACCATTACCACAAGGAATATTATCCCTCGCACACATTCAGTAGTATGTTTCTTTATAGTATATTTGTCTTTCTGGTTGGTCACTGTTTATGAGTGTCTGTTTAAAGACCCTCACACGGGGTGGTCTGCTTCAGGAAATGATTTAGTGCTGCTTGTATTCGGTGGCTGGGACAGGTCTGACATGCCTCAAAAAATAACTGAGTGAGAACACGCAGACCGCGAGGCGATATGTAGCACAGTGAACCAATGGTGGTTGGAAATGTGAGCTGTGAGGACGGCATGACCTCGGCAGGACTCAATGCAATTACACATTCAAGAGGGCTCCGATGGGCAAGTAGGAAACACGCTTCTCTAACCTTTCACAGTATAAACTTACTCTGCTATGACTACAGAGGACAACAAGGATAAGAGCAGAAATACATAAACAAGTTTATAATCTGGCACGTGATTATTTTTAGCCAAGGCATTTGTTATGTTTCTTTATTTATAGCTGAGTACGGATACACTGGTAGCTTTTGATATCTTGGCCCTTTAAAGTAAAAGTAAATCTTCTCACAGCTCAGAAAGTAGGTGTCATGTCACGAAAACCATGGGTGGCATGTATTTAAGGAAAGTGTTCACATTCTTTACTACTAAAGATACTTCTCTTCTAAAGCAATGCTACAGTTTAAGAAAACACTTCAATAAAAGGCCCTGGATTCAAAATGTTAAATAAATTAATATTCTAATAAAACCTGTATCTTGCATATTTTATGAATTCATCATAAACATTAAGCAGCAACTGTAGAATGGGTTAAATATAGTGGAAAAAAAGTCCATCATTTTTACAAACATAAATGTACTTAGTTATGTTCAGCACCAGTATTTAGGAAACTGATTATGCATATCTACAGATTTCTGCCTTGCCTTTCTTTAAAAAATATAATGAACCACAAATCTAAAGTCTAAAATCCCTGATAAATATATAATGTATTGAATAAATGTGATGTGCTTGGTAAAAACAATATAATGATACTGGAGAGAACTGTAACTGATACAGAAGGCCACTATCACTGACATTCGATGCAATTAGACGTGTTGTTTTGAAAGCAAACCAGACTGAGCCTTTTCCCTTGAATGTGAGAATACAGAATTTCTTCTCTTTCTGATACTATTTTTTTGATGGGGGCATTTTTTGCCATTATCTGGACAGCCACAAAGAGGGAATGACAGGAAAGCCAGGGGGGTGAAGGTGAATGACAAACATGATGTGGATTTGAACACAGGCCACTGCTGTTGGGATAAAACCTTTGTGTGGTATGCACTTGGCCAGATGAGCACACAAGTCTCTCTTGTAATTGTTGCTTTTCTTTGCCGCTTTTCTTTGCTATGAATGACCTTCTTCTTTGCTCTCTATCTTCATGTTGATTGCCCTCTGCACTGATTTGAAATGCCCATCCTACACACTATTATACACGTCAGTCAAATAAATCCTGGCTTTTATCCTGCAATGCTGAGAAGGACTCCTTGCTGTTCTATAGAATTTAAAGCTAAGATATTGCATCATGTGCATCATGTGGACGTGCTGCTTTTTTCCTTCTTTCTTTTATGTCAACCTGTGAGCTGGTGCTTCAGTACAATAGGTGTGTTTTTTTCTTGACTTATTCTGTGAAGCTGACAAAATTGTTTTACACTTTACAACACATTTATGAATTGTCAATGTTAACGTTAACAAATGTATTGCTTGAAAACCATTAGACCATTTGACCATAGATTGTGTGAAGTGTTATGAAATATCAAAGAAAATAAGAAAACGTGCCATAAAGTAGGAGTGGCGCTCCACCAGTGGTGACTATCCATGCTTTTAAGCTTTCAGCAGACAACCCCCCCCACATTTTTAGTTTTCATGTGTGACCAGTCTTTATATGGTGTTTGAAATTATGCAATGATCATTAAAAGAAATAGAACATTAGACATAAGGTCAGACAGAATTTCTTCGAAAAGCATATTCATCAGAAACAATTTGCATATTAATTACATCAAACCAAACTGCCACATGGAACATTATGTAGAAAATTTTTTTTTACTCAGACAAACTTGAGTAGATCAGTAGAAACAGTTTTCTTCAAGTGCAGTCAAGACATTCTTGTAAACCAGCATGTGATTATTTTACATTGTGTACAGTAAGAAAGTAAGTAAGTAAGAAAAGATTTAAAAAAAAAAAAATTCTGAAATTGTTTCAGCAAGAGCTACAATATGTCATTAAAATAACGAATGCAGCTTTACTCTTAAATGAAGTTCGGAGAGAAACTTCATTTGTAGACATTGTGGTTATTTTTTTGTTTTGGAGCTGCTTGTTCTCTTCTTTCTGTGCATGTTATTGTACAAACTGGGCTGGCTGGTTGAATCTATGCCTGCAGTGAATCTGTGAGATGAAAGGTGAAACACAACCTAATATTATGCTAATTCTTTGACTGTGTCTACATCAACGTGGAGAAATTGTGTGATCTATTTTTAATAGAGTCTCAAGTATCTGCTACAACAACCTCCACTGATTAGTGAGGGAAATTTCAATGACCTAACTAGTTTGCGGTTTGCAGATGACCCGGCAACACTGTGGGGACGAGAGGTGTGATTAGTAAGCAGCAAAAGTACTTTTGATGAGTGTGTGCTTTGATTGCTGCAGTGGGAATAAATAGGTAATGTTTCCACAAATCCAGACTAAAAAAAAATGCCATTGAACATGAACTGTGAAAGGAACACATTTTTGAAGACTTTGCGTATATTGACATGCATATTAATGCTTTCATATGAAGTACATATGCTTTCTTATTGCAATTCAATGCATGTATTGCAACTGGAAAGACACTGATGCTCTCCTTTGAATGTATTTTTTTTTTTTAGACATTTCCATCAACAGCAAAAACACAGAAAATTATGTCAGTACACACATGACTGTGTTTCACATACTGAAGCACAGCTTCTGCCCAACTCAACTCTGCCTCTCCATATGTTTTCTACAATTTCTGAAAATTGGCCCATTATTACTTATTGTGTGAAATGCTGTGATGGACTCAAGCAAGGTTATATAGGCTCAGGAAAAACTGAGAGGTTGCACTTGGTCTCCTCTGCGAACAGTACCAAAGTTTCACAGTTGGGACTAATTGTCCCAGGGATATTTGACATAAATCCTTTATCAGTTTTATGAAGGACTATGCATATCTATTAGCGATGAAAGTATAGTTAACATGTTTAATAAGAGCTGTGTCATTTTTTAGTAATCATGCGGTCATGTAAAATACACCTGTGTGTCAGATGTTGCTGTATAGGATAACCAAGAGGATGATTTAAAAACATTATTCTCCTCGCAATGCATTTATGTTTGTTACATGCCAGTGGAGCTTTCACTGTGACATATTGCAATAATTTGGAAACATCAAAACATCACTGTGACATATTGCAATAATTTGGAAACATCATTGCTGAAGCGTCTTGCTTCAGCAATGAAGCAAGACGCCACCTTTTAAACATGGAACCAGATGCAAACAGTGGGATTGTTGTAAATTTTGGTAAATGCCAAGAGAATTTATCACATTGTATCTTGCTGTCACATTCATGGACAAATTGTGTAAATTAGGGCAACAGGTGCAACGTTGCTTACCAGTGAAGAGGGTTTTTGTGTCCTCCACCATGAATCCATGGGACTAATAGGGGGCCAGTTTATTACCCAAAACTGTGTTCATTGTTTTTTGGTCCAGCCAGTGGTTGATGTAGACACAGGGGCAAAGTGGTGATTACTGCTTTCTTCTTGTTGTAATGGTTTTGTGACACATAAGATTGACCAATCACGAGCAACAGAACTGCCCCCAGTACCTGTCACTTGCATTTAGTGTCACCTCCCGAGCTGTGTTGAAATTTAGTTCCAATAAACTTGGAAACAAAAGCAGAGTCTGACAGTGCATACACATTAAATTACAGGTAGTCAAAACCTAACCCAGCAGTGGGGAAGGCATGACAATAATCAAATCCCACGTTTTAGTCTTTATATAAACAAAGGCACATCTTTTTCTTACTTACACAGTTTCAGTTACAACTTTTTCACTAAAACTAACAGCGTGGCACAAGTAAAACACATCAGGTGCCTGAAGCTCACAAGGACATGAGTTGATTTAATTGCAGCTCATTACTCCTCTAGAGTGTGGGTGTGTCAAGGCTTTGAGCTGCAGGGTGCTAAACTGCCTAATCTGTGAGTGTGTGATGATGGATCATCAGTGCCGGGGTATAGTTACATAACCCTGTGAAGCAGACAGAAACCAGATATTCTACGTCTGAAATTCTGTGGCATTTAGATGTGAGAAGAATACATGATGAAACAGATTTTATTGAGAGCTCAACATGATATCGCCAAGTGTTTCATTTTCTAAGTTTTAAATGTTGTGATAAATCCCATTATATTTGACTCATCACTGAGTAAGTGAGTGAGTAATGTCTACACACAGTTGTTTTAACAAGCATTTGTGCTTGAAGGGAAGTTATTGCCCACAGCTTGTAACATTTGAATAGATTGTACCTCTTCTTTCTGTTTTGCAGGTTTTAATAGGAGTGCCATCTAAGCCCACTTTTTTCACATTTGTGCCAGTGGTGCACAAACTGCCATTCAAAAGCATTATTACTGAAGAGGAGAGATCTGGAGCTCTAAGAGAACCATACAAGGTACAGCAGCATCATACACACAGCATTACTTGACATCGCTCTCTGAACTATGTCCACTTTTCCAATTTTCTAATGTTGCTTCAATTATCGGAATTGACTATAAGCCCACTCAACCTGTCTAACTACTCAAAAATCAAAACTTTCACTAGTTTATCCAAAATGTTGAAGATTAGCAGTTGAAATACAGTCAGATTGAGTGATGATGGCCTATGACCACTTTCTTATATTTGGGGCGACAGCTGTACCGCTCCGTGTCACATTTTCCATTTATTTTCAAAATTACATTTTTCATTTTTATCAGACTTATGAACCTTGACTTCTAATATCATAAAGCACCTCTCTAAAAATCTCACTTTGAAAATATTTATCTTAACACCTCCGGTATTAGAGACAAAAGGACTTGGAAACTTTGACATGTAGGAGTTTTGAGAACTCTCAATAAGGACAACATAATGAATATGAGGTTACTCTGAATGGAGACTTCTTTTGAACAGAAAGTGAAACGAAAACTATCAACATGAGCCAGAAAATGGCCTCATTCTGCAATTTCCGGTCCTTTTCAAATGACTTTCGTGATTAATCATGCCAGCGACCTGAAGATTAAAGGACACACCTTAGTTACTGGGAAACAAATCTCTCTCTTTACTAACTTGAGCATTTTATTTAGATCCATGACTTCCTCCTCAGATGGTGGAGCAGCTATCAGAACTCATTCTCAGGGAGAAATAAGACACACAGATTGACCAGCTGTAACTATTCCTTATTTCAAAAACATGCACCTGTAAACATAAAAATCTAAGAAACGCTGTCAATATAAAACTATCCTGTGACATAGTCCCTCTTACATGACTTCCTCAAGGGTTTTTTAGATTGTATTTGGAATGGATATCCATGATTGATAAAAAAAATTGTCATTATTTATTTATGTATCCCACAAGCATGACTCACACACTGCACATTATAGATTATATTTCAAGTGTATATCAGCATTAAACATATTCCTGAATAACCACTGGGATCGAAGCACATGTTTTCTTGCTGTCAGTGATACCAGACACTCATTCCTCAGTGTCTGTCTGATTTCTCAGTTCACCAAATAAAACTCACCAGGTATTTGTTTTTCTGTTGACAGATGCTTTTTCTTTTTTTCCCCACTCTCTCTCTCTCTCTCTCTCTCTCTTTTTTTAATTTTTATTTTTTTTTTTTACATTGAGCCCAGTTTTTTGTAAGAACTACTTTAATGCTCACAAACATACAATGTTCAAATCATAGTTGTTGAGAGCAGCCATCCCAGAGGCTCATGTGGACCAGCAGTGGTGTCAATTGCTGAGGGGATTAATGTGCTATTAGATCCACAGCGGCACCACAGCTCTGGGTACTTTGGAATAGTTAACTGCTTCTGCTGCCTGAAGTGAGACTTCAAAGTTCCTCTCACTGGGGGGTGCCATCCTTAGTTTCCCAACTTTCCCCCACTGTTATTACCTAAAGAAGTAGCTACCCTTTGTGTTAAATGCTGACAACAAGTAACTATAAAGCTGCAGCACTCTCATCAAACCTGTTCTCTCATACATAGGGTTTATAGGAATTATCTTTTCACACATGCACAATATTGAATTGTTTATCATGCATGCTTGAATCCACTTTGTGCTCAATCCCCTCTGCCATGCATTAATTTGGACTCCATTTCCACTTCATTAGTTATTTCTCCATCTTTGGTTTGGTTTCAAATGTTACATTTGGTTTTGCTGTATTATAATTTGCAGTAGTGGAAGTAGATCCTTCACAGAAAAGGCAGCAATGATAAGATAAAAACACAAATAAAATTTTACTCACGTAAAAGCACAGAAGTATTAGTAAAGTAGTATTTGCCTACTCATTTCAGAAGGTTATATTATAAGTTATCAGATAATCAGGATTATAATCATTGATGCAAGAAAATGTAAAAAAAAAAAAAGCTAGTTAATTCTACTTCATATAGTTGTGGGCATTTTCATTTACATCAATGCAATTTATTTTATATGGTAATATGGAACACATCAGAAATATTTTCCTCTGAAATGTTTGAAAATAAACTTATTGTATTGAGAATTATATGAGACCACTGATACGCATGTGTTTGAATGCTACAATTAGCACCAGCAGTTGATTGGCATAACAAATTTCCCCTGGGGATTAATAAAATATTCAGATTCTGACTGATTCTGATTTTTTGCACAAAGACTGTAAGCAAAGGAAATATAATATAATGTAATTTGTAAGTTTTGGAGTTGACTCAGTCATCATTCTAAACCTAAAACAAGAGCAAGGAGATGATTATCTTATCTTAGCACAGACACTGGAAGCAGGTGGAAACAGCTTGTCTGGCTCTGTCCAATGGAATTAAAATCCACTTCGCTGACTGATTAGGTTTAATTTAGTTTAATGCATATGAAACCAGGGTATTTTTTTCAAGCTTGCAATAGGCTAAGCTAGATGTCACTTATACTTAAAGCAAAAAAGTGTACATACAAAAAATGTCAAAATATCATTTGGTTTGAGAGTAATCCAAAACAGTGTTTGCAGATTGGAGTAAATGTCATTGTGTATCTGCACATGACAGATTACTCAGACTCCCTGAGGGGAGAGTTTCTACATTGAGGTGCCAATGGGCAGAATGTAAAGGATTACCTGTGAGACATTTGATCCTCATTAATCCACCACTGCGATTTTGAGCTGCCTTTTCAAAAGAAAGAAATTGCACGTTGTGTCCCTGTGCAGTATATCAGTAAATTCACCTCAAGTTATTATAATCAGTTTGTATTCTGGGAGGACTGAGTCACGAGTTACAAAACTCAGAGCTTCCCAGCCTAATTATCTCGCTCTAAATTAGAGGGTTTTCTATTCCTACTTGGTCCATTACACACCATAGATATCACCCAGCGTGAATATTTTGAGACATATTGTTCTGCCAGAAGGTGGCCCAAAATTTTAATATTTAAAAATAACCAGAATATATTAAGCCAGTGTATTCATCTTAAATTGTCAAGATATTTGCCTAAAGCCATAACCATACAAATTATGTAGCAGTATTTAGGTTTGTGCAACATATAGGCAGGTTTGTAAAACATATAATTTTAACTCTTGCATGACATTTGCATGTGTCACAGACTGGTACAGGGAATATGAATAAGGAGGGAGTCCAAGTAAAAGATCACACTAAAAAGCAATTTATTACAACTACAGGGGCTGCGAAAGCAGCACATGGATGAGTGGCATGTGTGGAGGAGGAAAAAGATGAAAAGATGATAGAAACCCTCATATGTCAATCGATAGCCTGTTGAGGTTCGGCAGGACAAGCTCCAAAGTAGTGGGAGGGACATCACAGAATTAATAATTAGTTAGTTTTTTTTTTTATTGGCAACACATGGACTGGCAGTACGTATAATTTAAGGTCTAAATACAATTGCAGTTGACATAAGATATGTGATGATATTGTTGACATAAACTTCCATTTCTGTCAAATAAAGTCTCAGGAATAAAAGTAATTCTGGCAGCCGTTCATTTCTTTGATTACTGCTTATCTACAGTTAGGCCAAACAGCATCACTGGCAGAATTATTCCATTGATTTAGAAAGCTGAAGGCTTTCATTGTGAGATGGTGTCATATGTATTTTTAGGATAATTACCATAAATGGGGGAGTTCATGACAGTAATAATGTATGTCATTAACTATTCCCCTTTTTAGCTCCACTTAAATGTGACATTATACAAGAATATTTCTTTAACTGGAGTTCATGCGGTACAATAAAACACAATCAGTTGAATGACTTCAGCTAGGAATTCATTTTTCTTACAACAGTATGAATTTCCATTTGTATAAATAGTGTAATTTAATGCTGCCACACCTTTTAAAATGATTTCCTTTTTATCTCAAGGGAAACCGCCAATAAAGTCTGTTAGGCACAAAATGCAGTGAAGATAAAAAATAAAGTAACACATTATCTGAGGTTTACTGGTCTGTTGAGGATATTTTTATTTGTTTAGCTGGACACCTGTTTACATGCAATAACAATGTGAGATGAAATGATACAGTATGTGCGTGTCTCTCTCTCCTCTTGGTTGTAGCACCTCTTATCATAGTTATGGTTCAGTTTATGGTTTTCGCCTT
Organism: Rachycentron canadum; assembly: GCA_038496675.1. Lineage (NCBI taxonomy): Eukaryota > Metazoa > Chordata > Actinopteri > Carangiformes > Rachycentridae > Rachycentron > Rachycentron canadum. The sequence continues at coordinate 9,103,373 of CM076659.1, read as the reverse complement.
TAATCCCTTTGGTTTTACTGCTTTTTGAACTCACAAATAGTTTCAATCTTATTTGATTCAATTAATGGAGTTAAATAAATTACTGCTCATATATTTCTCAGTTGGAAAAGCCTCTGCTTGTGCAAGACAATTCAACATAGCTAAAAACTAGTGCGACTGCCAACTCTGTACAGTGATGAGAAAAATGACAGTTGTGTTTGAGAAGCAAAGATGGCGACAGTGTGAAGTTGTTAGAGGCTCTTAGCAGTAAGCAGTAACTTCTGAGTTGACGTCTGAGTTTGACATAGTCATTAATTTGCTCAAACAGGTTTGGGTTGTATAACATGCAGAGTCCAACAAGATATGTAGAGATGAATGTATATGGGGTTTGTCACCGCCAGCCGGTTGTATGAAAAATATACTCTGGCTGACAGTGTTATGCAGAGAAAGAGACAGAGAAAAATGCACCAAAGAAAATTAGTGCCAGTTTGGACTGACTCTTTGGAGATAACATCTTATTTACAAGCTTCAAAGTTGTGTCTGTACACAGACCCTGCCTCACTTGTTCAGCTCTGCACATGAGGCACGTATTACACCAATGTTAGCCGGACGTGTGCACATGCGTGTGCATGTGAATTATATGTGTGGGACATGTGGTCTGGTGAAACCAAGCACACCCCTGAGTTTAGAGAGGCTTGCTGAAGATCACCTCGGCTTTTCTCAGGTTTCACTTGCTCAGTTCCACCTAAACATTTGCTTCATTTTCTCCTGTCAGAACGTAGCTGCGTCCCATGAGAAGACAACTGCGGAGACTATGTCGGACAGGGAGATTTTCAAAGCGGAGAAAGTCCTTATCAAAGACTCTTTAGAGGGAGGAGCAGGAAACGTAATCCAACTGCCGACAGAACTTCATGTAAGTACAATAAGAGCACCCTCAATGTCATAAACAAGGCTATGACATTGAGATATAACAAGAGGCTTTTTTACTTACATGAAATAATACAAATATGTGTATGTATGGACTACCTTATATCTCTGTATCTATGTAGGCTGTTCAATTGAAAATATAAACTTATCACACTGACACTGATTATAAAGCACTGTCAGTAGATTCACTGAAATCTGGTATGTTTGACCAAAGTGGACATTTATTCATTTTTTAATCTGAGTCAAATCTATTTAATTTAAATCAAATAATAAGTCAGTATGTAAATAATATAACATGTTTCATAGGGTCTACTTTATAACAAGCTTATCAAAAAAGTGGCAGTTGGAGTTTCATCAAAATTACTTTCCTCTCATTTGCAGGTCCAATATTTTGGCTTTTAAGAATCTGAAGTGAAAGTCAATTTTTCAGTATTTGTTGCCCTGGCTGTAATTTGTTAACTACAGCACAGAAAAACAAACAAACAAACAAAAAAGACGCTTTCATTGTGAAGCCATTTCATTAAACCTTTTTGTTTTTCAGTTGAAGCCTTCACTGGATCACATGAGCCTCTATCACACCAAAGCCTTCCCTTCAGTCAGCGCTCAGTCTGAAAATACACCCAACCACGCCGTCACCGGCACGGCCTCTATGGAAACAGCTGCTGATAAACACAGGGGCATTTCCCAGCGGCAGTGGCACGACAGCTCTGGGCGTGCTGAGGTTAGCTCGGGTTGCTTTGAAAATAGGGCGGCTGTGTCAGACGACAGAATGAGCCCCACAAACTCTGCAGACTTGTTTCCCACTCTGGCTTCATCCAGAGAGTCCATCCTCTCAGAGGGCTCAGACAAAGACAAGAGTTGGTCTGCTGTGCAGCTTTCCTCTATGACCTCCCCCGCCTCTTTCAGCCGCACTGTCTCCCCCTGCTCGTCTGTCCGCTCTGGTGTCTTCTCCCCCTCTGTCACGCAGATCAAGACGCACTTTCTGGCTCCTGGCTCTAGTCTGGTCCACATCCCTCAAACCTGTTTCTCATCCTGCGAGAGCCTGCCCTCCTCCATCTGTCCCCAGTCGCCCCCTCGCCGGCACCGGCCTCCTCTCACCCGACTCTCCCTCCTTACTGCCATCCTGAGAAAAGGCCGTCTTCCTGTCCTGTCCTCCACTCTGCAGAGGCCTTACACCCCCTGCTGGCCTGTTAACCCTGTGACTCTGTCTTTCTGTAATGCTTGCTCAGCAGCCTCCAGCGTGGCCTCCATTCCCCTGGAGTTTTCCTCTCGGTTCTCCTCATCTGCATCTATAGATAGTCAGAGCCATGCTCACAGGGAACCTACTAGATGTGTCACCGCTCCTCCACCTGTGCAGTCAAATGAGCTCGGCAGACCATACGCTCAAACTAAAGTGAAAAGATGTTCGGAGCAAATTCACACAGGCAGTGCACCTAGATTGGAGCAGATTATTTCACCTTTACCAGGGAAGAGCCACAAACTACCCCAACCTCCACTGCCTCTGTTTTGCTCAAACTTAAAATCTGTTTCTTCACCAGAGCATGAAGAAATATTAGACTGTGCAACTTCCAAAAAACTGCAACACACACACATTACCAAGTCCCCTGAGCTGAAACCCAGCCACTCTCCTATGTACAGCAAGGGCAATGCTGATAATAACATTAAAAAACGTATTAATGAGCAGGAGACCTCTGCTCCCCAGAAATGGAGCCACTCGCCAAATTCATCTCTCTCACGGCTTTATTTGCTTTCTCAAAAACTGAGATCTCCGCCTGTCTGCCCCCCTCAGCTTCAGCCTTCTCAACCACGCTCACCTGGGGTCCCAATTTTCCCCACACGCACAGATGCAGCATCACCCACCCCCCTTTTAGAAAACACCACAGGAAGGTGTGAGTCACCGAGGAGCTGCCCTGCTTCCAAACCTGCCATAGTGTCGCAGGGTTTACACAAAGCCCACTGCCTGTCCCCTTCCCGCTACACCCCCATCAGCTTTCCTGGATGGCCGTCGCCCACCAACTCCCCCACCCCTACGCCCTCTCCTGCTCCACCAATCAGAGACCTCACCCCGTCCCCTTCTCTCTCCCTGCGCTCCGCCACACCCTCCCCGAGGCCGGGGAGTGGAATATCAGACTGCAGTGACAGGGAGGGTAAAAAAAGAAAGGTAGCTGCTCCTTTTGCCACATGCATGACTTGTTTAGATGGATATGGATATTGGTGGATATTATTTAATATGCTCTGTGTGACATACTGTTCTCCCACACTATGTGGTTAAAAACAGATTTCACTCACTTGACAGATAGATATCAAATGCTGTGCTCTGCTTTTAGTTGTTGCCATATCATTCACTGATGTTGTTATTGATCTTTGCTTTGTGGACATTTCAAACATACTGTACTATGCTGGGTTGTAATGACTGACATATCTAAAATCAAATACCATATGTTGAGGCAAGAGGGAAGCCGTTATCACAAAATCAATGGAGCAGCTTTTTAAAAGCTTTGGTTTCTAGGCCAAACTAAGTAACTAAGAGCTAAGTAACACCACACAAAAGTTTGAGTATTAGCAATCAATACACAGCTGTGTTGTTTTCTTGCCTCTCAATGTGGAAATGCTGGTTGTAACTGAACTTTTCAGTGACGTTAACAGTCAGTCAAATGACCCAGCTGAGCAGCAAGATGAACGTGCCGTGAGAACAAATGAATACACAACTGGTGTGTGTCTGACTTTATTTGCATGACTAATGGCCTGTGGTGGTGTGGGAAAAAGCATGCCTTAAACACAAACAATGAATTTCCATGAGACCCTGTACAAAGTCTATCTTCAGTAAAAACAGAATTTGACTCTTGAATATATTTATAGTCATTGTCTGCTCTTCTGTCCATAAACCCTAGACACACAAGATTAAGTTAAGCTACAAATCGCTCGCTGCAATTCCCACAAACACCCTTCTGCTGGATCAGCAGGTGAGTTCACTTATTTGACTCTAATCCCAGTAATTCAACTTGCTATCCTGTTAAATATCCAGCAGCCATGATAAGCTGGTTCAATACAGGGACTCTAGCCAAGTTTGCAATGTGAAGCAATTTCACAGGGATTTATAGAGAATTTAATGTCTAATTGTAATTGCAAAAATTAGTTAGACAAAAAAATAAATAAAAGGAAAGAAAAAAGGCAGAAAGCTAATTTCATAAAGATTTACCAGCTATAGATAATAAAGCAGAGAGACAGTTTTAAACTTATTAAAAATCCAACCAGGCTCAAACAGACATGAAAATTTGACAAATTGTTGTGTTATTCACACTCCAGTATGGGTCAATAAGAGGTACAGAAAAGGGAACTATCTATGAGGAATACAGAGTGGATATGAATACGAATTGTCTTGAGGGGATGCTGCGGCGTTGTCTAGTGTATAATCACCTCAATCTGTCCACTCCGCTTTGAATTCGCAGGCAATCGACGAGCAGGTGGAGAGGGACGACAGTCCCTGTGACATGCTAGACAGAGATGTTTCATTGGACAGATGTGTCGTGGACACCCACGCTGAGGTATTACTCCACGTGTGACTGTTCACCACAAACTTCACACAAAATACATCAATAATTCTGTGCTTCCTGCAGATGTGCTCCCCTGCTCAGCTCCGGCAACAGTCAGAGGAACTTTACGCAGTTATTGATGAGATCTTGGCAAATTCCATTCCAGCAGTGAGTTCACTGTTGTTTAAGTTCTCACATATAAAAGCAAACCTGTATAAATGCTGATTCATGATATTTAAAGTGAATTCATTGGTGTATTTTTCAACATTTGATTGCAGCCTTCCAAGTCATCAACTACCAACATTGGTGTTCAGGTAAAGTCTATTTCTTTAACTGCATGTCCAGCTCATAATCTCTTCATTTGACCCTTAAGGTTCTTAAAAAGGATATTTTGACACTTATAAACGCTGGTGGGTGGTAAATGTCAGCTCTAATGGCCAATGTAATAAAATGTATTAACACAACAATACAATCTGACAGAGTATTTATCATCCATTTAGTTTACACAGTATGAAAAGCATTAAATCCATTTATGCCTGCTTGTTGAAAAAAAAAAACAAAACAAAACAAACAAACAAAGAAAATGGACATGGACAAATCACATCAAAATACAGAAATGCGCTGCAAGTATCGCACACCATAACAAAGTTGTTACCTGGGCACACAAAAAAGTGATGAATGCGAGTGAGACTACGCTTTGTGACTTAAATTAAACAACAAACACGTCGTTGTGTTGGCATCTACTCTACAGCTCTTTGTGAGTATTTGAAGCACATGTATTGTCAGATTGATGAAGACGTTTGTGCAACCGTTGTAATACACAACCCTATATTAAAATATAATATATTATGCGTAGAATATTGTTGTCAATTACAAATGAGCTAATGTATTATTTGCTTGTTTAAGGACAGTTTCTTGCAATTAGACAGCTGTTTATGTAAAAAAAAAAATTTTGTGAAATGACGTCAGTCAGTTAGTTTGAACTAACAGGATGCACATAGTTGTGGCTCTCCGCCTTCAGCTGCAATAAAAATATATCTAAAATAGTAAATCATTAATTGAATACCTGTGCTGTGCTTTATTGAAACAAAGAAATGGGATAAAAGTGAATTCTGACTGTATCATCACTGTCAGCATGAAACATGAAAAGACATCTGTTCATTATTCATCAAAGGAGAAGACCTTTCTTGGTTTTCACAGAAAACAAGTGTGTGTGGGTCTGATTAAAAACTGTGAAATTTAGTCATTTGTTAATTTAGTTTAGAGGAAACAGGCAGCACAAGAGAAGACTTAAGCTTAAGAGAAATAAATAGCAAATCACTTGATAAAAAAACATAATTTAACTTTTCTCCTAACAACTCCAAAGTTCAGATCTGGTCCATGCACAATTTACTTTCATTTATCTTTCAGTCATTTTTCAGTCGCAGCCACGTATTTGAAAGGATGATGAGTAATTTTCAAACGTTTTTCTTCCCTATTTTCCCAATAGATGAGTCTTGTAGAACTGTTGTTTACTTTCTTTCTTTACTGTCTTTGTCTTTCTTTCTTTTTGACTTTCAGCATAACAATTCAACTCTTCCAAAATCTTTGGGACGTGAAACCAAATATGTGAGTTAGATCCGGTGGTTTTTGTCTTGTAACAAAGGTGACAACCGACTATTGACACTGTTTACTTTCAGTTTATGTGACACATGCTTTCTTCTGTCAGTATTTGTGAGCGATACTAACGTTCAGGTATTTGTCCCACGTTGTTTATTCAGGCATCTTTGCACAGTTTGTACCCATCTACTACTGTGGACAGAAAGATGATGGATCCCAGAAAGGTACAGACAAAATTTTCATTAGCTCAAATAACATCTACTGTAAATGTAAAGTAACTTTGAAAGAAACTTTCCCTTCTGTCAAACTCTGAATCCCTCTGTCCAGACGAAGCCCGGGGTCATTCGCCCCATGACGGCCATTCCAAGACTGAGAGTGGAGGATGAGGAGGAATTTTATCCAAACCCCTTTAAGCAGCCTGTCAACAGAAAGGTATGTACTGTATCTGTGATGAAATACAGAAAATGATATTAAACTCAAGGTTCACTTACTAACTTTCTGTTCAATGTTTGACCATATCCCATGGCCTTCTTCATAATCAAACAAACACTCTATCATCATCACTGCAGTTCTGAATCATGGTGACCTAATGACAGGAAGCAAGTTTGGAAAGTTTCATTTGCTCATACTTTTTACAAGGTAGATATGTGAGTGTTTGCCAGATAAATGTCGTTTTCATGGGTAAAATCTGTTTGAATTTGAAGTTTTTAAAAACATACTTCACATTCTGATGCTTTCTATTTTATATCTTTTTTCCATAATAAGTTTTTTCCTTGATTTTCTACAATTTGCATATTTTAATTTGAATGCAATATTAATATAATTATAGCTTTAAATATCCCTTAGCTATCTATCTTTTATTAATTTTAGCTGCAGCAGCATGACTTGGAGGTGAATTCTGTTTTCAAGGCCTTTGTGTAGATTATGGATTACATTATGAAATTCTTGATTGTAGAAAAATGAGACACTCTCAGTCTCCCTGTTTATTAGTGAAAGTGAAAGTGTATTCAGTGGTGACATTTTTGAATTAAAAAAAAATCCCACTCCTTGGAGCTTTAATACATGGTACCGTACTTGTAGTTATACTTTAAACAGCCTTTTAATAATGTTTGACCTCGCCCCCTAATCAGTTCAAGATTTGGCAGTAATATTTAATGGAAACTACATTCAGTGTCTATTCAGATTACTCTATATCTGTCAGATTTAACAAATTAAGTCATCAGTCAAAATGATTAATATGACATTAATATGGAGAAAATCAATGGCATATTTAGTTTAAAGCTCTCTGCTACTTCAGGATAACAGATACTTTTGATATCATGTCCCACAGCTATCCATTGTAGTTGTCAAATAATTTTACTAGTTTCGGAGAAAAAAGCTGGACACTTGCCTGCAGCCATTCGTTTTACCTTCTCTGCTCCTCTTGTTTGACTTTTTTCACCACGCCACCTCTCTCATCAGCAAGCTCTGTCAAAGCCTCTGAGAGGATAAGGCTTTTTCCTTCACAAGCGGCTGAGGTGATGTCATGTTTTCAGACGTTTTCATGTCAAATAACTTAAACTGGAGACAGAAAGAAAGTTGCTTCTGCTCAGCTCCAATCACAGCATTTGTACTTATGCATAACATGGTTAGTTTCAGTGATTTTCTCCACTGTTCATTGCTGTCAACATAAATTCAACTATAAACAACTAGAGAAGCTAATCCAGCAACTGGGGATAGAGGGTGTGGTGGAGTGTTTTTGATAATGAAACATTTTGGATGAAGTACAATTTTTAAAACCTTAATGCAAAAAATAATGAAAAGAAAATAATAACAAATTGCAAATTCACTCCTCATGTTGTTTATCCTGCTCAAGAGAGTCTCAGTGAGAGTGCCACTTTTCCCACTGATGAGGGAAACGGGTTTGGAAAGCTGTCAGGACAGTAGATGAATGTGTGGCAATTTATCAGCCAAAGCTTTTGTCATAAATAGCAATGAGAGATGTCCATTTAAACTGCAGGGGGGAAAAATACCCAGGGTTTTGGTTTGGGCTTCACAAAAGGGAGTCATAATTTTGAATGTGGTGGTCCAATGCAACAAACACAGAAGTAATGAGAGCTGAAGCTTCTGGTAGAGATATTTCAATATCCATGTTCAAATTAGTATTTGCATTTATACAAACATCTTCATAAATATGTGGAAATAAATATCAAATTAACACTTAGGATCACTGCAGTGTAAAGAATCCATAAGGTTAATATGGAGCAGTTTGCTAAATAATAGATTGAAACTTGTTCATTAGCTGTGAAATATATCTCATTAAATGATGAGGTCAACGTGGCAATTGCTGGTGAAGAAAAACGTTTCCAGATACAGAGGAAACTGATGAGACATTGGACATTTAAACCTTAATAATGTCAGCGTGCTTTCAACAGTCTTCAACAGAGGTTTTTAACATGTCAGTGATCTTGACATGTTTGACATTAAAAACACTCTCTCCTGAAAGGCAGCCATTTACCACCGAAGAGACAAACAATAGCACCATTTCTGATGCAGATGCCTTTGGTTGCTTGTTTCCAAGGCTATCTTGATGGAATATTTGGCTTTGTAGCTGGTTTGGTATGATGTGGCTGTGAAATACCAAACAAACATATCTTCTTAATGCTCAAAGATTAAAGGGATTTGATGTGGGATTTCAGATAAATGTATGACTCATGGTGATTATAAGGGAGGGTTTGATATTTTGATTGATAAAATGCGTCCATTTGAGTGTTATTATTAACAAAAAACAAACTAATTACAACAATTAGCCCACACTGGCATTGCTGTGTAGTAATATATTGCATGGCAATGCTGACAGTTAGCCAGCTAGCGATAGCAACATTTGCCAACCGAATTGATAATATTGGAAACAGCAAGTCAGCTAATATTATCATGCTGCTGTAGCTGTCATTAATGGAAAAAGACATGTAACATTTGGTAGCAACAAGTTACTGAGTGAAGCTGGAGCTCTTAAGCAGCTCAAAGTGTTTTTCCAGTATTGGCTCCATTGTTGGACTGGGAAAGAAATTCAGCCTTGGACGTAGTAAAAAGCTCATGTGTGGACGGTGCCTTTGTATTTAAACATGGGGAACAGGAGGGACTCACTTACCAAAACCTAAACCAGAGACCCTGAGAGTACAACACGCACTGGGCATAATGAGAATGTTCTATGCTCAGACTGCCATTTCTCCACTATGTCTTTACATAGAAAACAATAATTAACCCTTGTATTATTGTATAAAATCTTAATCACAGAATCAAATAATAATTATGATGATTAATATATGTCTAGTAATGTGCAGTCTTGGAAATTTTGCACATATGCAAGCTTAATATATATATATATATATATACTTGTTAGTAAGTATATGCACAGTAATATTAAGAATAAATATATATAAAAAATATATAAAAAGATATATGGATAGAAGTGGTGTGTAGTGTATGAATGTATATATAAGTATCTTATTATTATCCTCTGATGGTCTTTCTTACTGCTCATGAAAAAGAAAAATGAGCACAAAGAAAATAGTGTGAAATTACCCATGTCTAATTGATTTGCAGTGCAGTTGCAGACCATGACTTGAACTTTTTTGCTTCTTCACCTCGAGCCCTTCAAGCCTCATTCAAGTTGCTCATCAACATGTTTTACCGTCAGACCTTTAGAAGGCTGATACATTATCAACTAATTTGTACATAAGTGTGGCTTAATTTGATCAGAGAGCATGATTGCATTGCTCTTACGTTGAATTTTAGCAATTCAAATTTTAATTGAACCTGAAATATAACCTACCATCTGCAGCGTTGTCCCATACACTTCACCTTTAACACACAGTATTGTACCATATAATCCATCTGGTATACACCATTTGCCTGTAAATGATTACTTAACAGCCCTGGTGTTAAAATACAGACCAGAATCATTCAGTTCAAATCCATTTATACATCAGCTCATCAGTAGACAGTTTACATTCAGTTAAAAAATGTTGCACCAGAAACCAGAGACCAATCAGTGTCAGATGACGTTTACAATCACAGGTTTTCTAACAACTCATTGAAGGAGTCTGTGCAATCTGCATAATCTGACAGCCCACGCATTCACACTGCTGTTCATTCAGGCCACTTGCTGCCTTTACTGATTATGCTGATTTGTCTGTCCACCACCACACCTCTTTCAGTTTCTGGTTTCATCTCAGGCTTCACTTTGCATCACAGTGTATTTATATTTCATATCGGTGTATAACTCAATACTGAGTGCACTGTCACTTTTCATTCATCTTCCTATGGCATATGGCATACCCTACCATGTTGTAAGAGATGCAGCAGGCCAAAAAAAAAACTTATTTAATTTGTCTTTTAATTATACATTTTATCATCTGTTTTATTTGTATTATTATTTCATCATCCTTTTATGTGCTATTTCATTTTTATTGTAAGGCACTTTAAGCTACATCTCTCTGAAAAAGCACTTGATAAAAAAGGTTCAGCATTAAAGAAAAAATGTATATAGACACTGCAGGATTTAAAATACTTTAAAACAATCAGCTTTGTAAATGTTTTCAGGAGGGAAGTGTGTTTATCACACATGTTGAACTGTGGATTCATAAAATGGGGTTTGGTGTGAAATACTGATAGTAAACATAATTTTTGTTGCTCATGAGAAATCTCCCCAGGGCAGTTTTAATACCAGAATAAAATTTAAATAAACTTTCCCCTAACTTGTAGAATTAAAGCCAGCCAGATGTGAGTTTGAACACAGATTTAACAGAGGTGGCGACTTTACCTGCATCGTTTCGCTGTGTTTGATCAAGATGATGATGTCTGACACCAGCATCCTGATCCAACTTGATGCTGCTGTTGGCTTGTTTCTCTGTTGTTGGATTGCTCTGTGAAATACCAACCAGTAACATCTAATGCAATAATAATGCTTCAACTGCTGCCTTAACACTGTGTTTCTGAACTCAGAGTATATGTGAGATTGTAGTCCAGCGAAAATATCACGTACCCAACTTATATTTATTTGCTTTCGCTTCTTTCCAGCTTCACCCCACAATGTTATGCTAACACTCCCTATCCTGTTAGCCACTGCACCTCCACCGACAACCCTGTAAGAAGATGAACAGCTCCTGCATACAAATTGGGCAGTGCTGGGATTTTATTTCTGAATTAGGATGAGACAACCTCTGTGGAAATAGTTGCATGTTGTGTGTATCACGGTGTGGGGTTTATTCTCTCCCACAGCGTCTTATTTGTTACTATTCGATCATTATGATTCTACAAAAGCCTGCTGTCACATCATGTATAGTACAAACTTTGAGAGTTTTGAGAGTTTCTTAAACACTTTGTCCTATCTTTTGTAATTTCGAAGTTTGCATGTGTAAAAAGACACAATGTGTAAATATGAAACCTTTTGTGGTTGTGCTAGCTCTGGAAAATACATCTTGGAGCAGGCTGAGCACAGATTAATGAAATATATTGATATTATCATTCGACCTCTGTAAAATGGGAAGAAATTCAAATGACATAAGACTCAAAAGTTCTGTCTGCAAAAAAAAAAGCCAAACAACAACATTTATGAGAACAGAAATGATGATAAGCTGCACCTGCATTCAGGCTCTGTCACAGCTTTTATACTACGTGTGCAAATGTCACACCGGTTTGTAGCATCACAATTATATTGATAAGCTGTAGGTCTGCCCAAAGACATTTTCTCTCAAATATGGTGAAGAATTAACCTTTATACTCAAAGAAATAGGTGGGAACATGTTTCCAACAAAAGAGACAATAACAGTTCTAAATTCTGCTAAATGTGATAAGGTAAATAAATGTTGAAATACCTTCATACATTTTATATAGTTCAAACATGTAAAAGGGGTGTTTCATTTGTCAATTTAAATTTTTGGTCAAAAAGAGCAAATATTGAGCAGTTCATTACAGTCACTGTCCAATTCATAAAGATAACTGTCAATTATAATCAAATACACAATGAATATTTATCCCAGTGCAAACCACAGACAGCCTCAGGGAGAGCTCATTTCAGCCAATTTCACTCTGTGCTGAAATCAGTCTAAATGGAAACCAACTACTAAAAACTGCTGGAAATTGCACAAACCCAGCTGCTTCAGTTGTTCATTTTCCTCCAGCTATAAAAATTAACTGGGAAACCTTTGTGTCTTTTTCTATTCCAGGTGGAAAATGTGAGTCCTGGAGAAGCAGGGAAGGATTTTCTCAAAGGTTCAAAAGGCAAAACGATGAGAGAGGAGAGGAAGCCTGAAAGAAGAAGCCCATTCTCATTGTGCGACCTGCAGATTACAGAGCCTGAAGACGTGATCAGTCTGCCTGTGAAAGATGCCTCAGCAACTTTCAGTCCTACTGAGGGACGAATGGAAGCTTTTGAGACTCATATTTAAAGCATCAACGCAAAGCATTAATCTGCAATCGTAATTTCATTTAAGTGAACAATAATCTGCTAAAACATATTCAGTATTTACAATCATTGCACAATTAAGGAACAACAAGTTAATTGCATTGTTTACACCTTACAAGGACAATTTAAATCACCTTAGTCTGTCAGGGTTTCCATTCTCTAACACATGCAGTTCACTGTGTGAGATTCTTTGTAGTTTTTGAATTGATTTCAAACTAAAAAACTTTTCTTGTTTGCAAAAATTTGCTATTTAAAATGAGAAAATGAGCTGGTCGCACATTTGATCAGATCCAGAACTAATTAAGTGTTTTTGATTATTCCTGCTATTGAAAAACCCAGTAAGATGGTGTTTAATATACATTTGTAAGATACATACATGGTATTGTCCTAAAAGATTGAGGGTAAGGCTACATAATGCAAAGAAACAAGTAATTTGTATAAAATGTTGTCCGACCTAATCAGAAGTCAGTGTTTAAATCTGAAAAAGCCGACTGTCATAGAGGGAGACACACTATCCTTTAAATAGGGGGATGATAACACATGTTTTCAGAAACTCTCCAGGAGTGTTGCACCTGGTTGTGCAATAGTTGTGTAGTGGGTGTGAATGTTTGATTGTTGGTTTGGCTACAGACCCAGTCAGATGCAACACCTGTCAAAAGGTCTCTGTTTGTGTGCTTATTTTACTTTGGTCATGTGGTCTGGAAAATGGTGACCCATGATGCTTGTGGGGCCCAGAATGAGATGTTTGACAGTTAAGATTTAGATTTAGGTGAGACCAAGGGTTGAGATGATGCGTTTAGCTGTGATGGTTGGGGTAAAGGGTGGGTCCTCAAAAAGCTGTAAGAATGCATGTATGTACCTAATTTACTGTCTGACATGCAGTATATTCAGAATTCTCTGGCATTCATGTAGGGGACATATACTTTAAACAGCATTGTTCTTGTAATTGGACTGTTCTTATACTGTATAGCACTTTAGTAATCTTTACGCTTTACAATGGAAGCCACATTCACCATTTACACATTCTGTACATTCATAAAGTGCTTTCTACTACTAATACAGTGTATTGATCAAACGCACACATTCAGGCACTGATGGATCAGCCATCAGGGTTAATTTGACATTCAATAACTTGCACATGGACTGGAGGAGCTGGGATCGAACTAGCGATCTTCTAATTAGCTTCACTTCCTGATCCACGGTCGCCCCTCTCATTGATGTATTGAACTAGGTAAACCTAATAAGATAAGGAAAAATGTGGATCGAACCATAATGTTGCACTGTTTATATTTTTAATCAGCACGGTTACATGAATGTTGGGCCAGACAAAGAGACTGACTGCAAGGTTATATTAACTCTGAGACAAACCTGTTGTACTTTGTTAGAAGATTGCTGAGCAATGATTAGTCAGTTCATTGGGGGGTGAGTTTAGTCAGAGTGAGCTGGTATAAAATGTCCAGTAGCAACAAAAGATTCTTCAACTTTGATGTAGCCATAGCCACAAAAGCTATTTTAAATAGTAACTAAAAATGTAAAATAAAATTGTAAGGGTCAATGCAGTATCATATAAGTCATGCAAATTATGTAACTCACCTCTCACCTCTACTACAAAGAAAATACTTTATACTGAGTAGAAACTGTAATATGTAATAAAGGATTTTCCTATCTTACCATGTGCTGTGAGTTTCACTGTATAACCCTTTGCTGCCAAACTCACATTTCCAGGTCAATAAATCAAATTGCAAGCAAATGACATGAAAGTCTGGACATTTCAAAGAGAATATAGGAAGTGTTTGATTTTGCAGAACATGAGTGCGACAGGCCAAGCATTTGATTTGGTCTCTGGGATGTTTCCTGATTAGGAATCCTCAATGTAAAAACCTACTCAACCTCAGATTGGCTCTTGGAGAAACGATAGTTAAAATGGTGCAGGTGATTGCTGCACAGTACAGTAGCTCAGCAGCAAATGGGCACCCATAATCAAATGGAGAAGGTTCAAGCAGCTGTGTAAAAACATCTTGACATTGAATTCAAGAGTTTAGAGAGCTCTCAATTTGCTGTTTTATAACATTTAAACACCAGATCAGAGTGTCCCGATCACAGCGGCAAATCTGTCATTCATCAAAACCTAGACTTTACAGACAGCTATATTGGGATGTTGGTATCCAAGCAACAAGTTTGGTCCAATCACATTTTACTCCTTTTAAGCTGTGTTGCTCCCCTGTGCCCTTGGAAACACACAAGCATCAAATTTAGCATCAAACCTAACAGAAGCACACTCTAGAGTTGTTTACACAAATGTCTCTTACTTGGAGCAAAAAACTGATACCCTGATACAAAAATCACACTCATATGTCAATGTATAAAATAGTTTGTGTAAACATACAGTATGGTATACATACACAGAGTTCATTTACCACAAACACAAACACACACACACGTACACAACTGATATAAAGGCAAGGTAAAAGCTCTGGTGTCTCACAGCAACAATTTTGATATGGAGATGTAACATATGAGGTGAAGCTTCATATTTGAGACTCACAGTAATTTAAAGTGCTTCGCCAGGATGTGCTATTTTATTCTGAAGCACATTGACCATCATGTCCCTGCT
Source organism: Rachycentron canadum (assembly GCA_038496675.1). Classification (NCBI taxonomy): domain Eukaryota; kingdom Metazoa; phylum Chordata; class Actinopteri; order Carangiformes; family Rachycentridae; genus Rachycentron; species Rachycentron canadum. The sequence goes on along the minus strand of CM076659.1, from coordinate 9,088,273 downwards.
GTAGTGCTCTCTGCCTCAGAGGTTTTACACCAGCCTTTACTCTTTATTGGCCCCATTTTTACTCTGGCAAACTTCTCTCTTGTTCTGGTTCAGCTGCATCAGTATCTGTAGTACCCTGTGGTTTATTCTACAACGATAAAATTTCATTATGTGACTTTCTAATTCTGCACTTAAGGGAAACTGTTCTCACTGACTGATACACTTGCATTAGACAACTCAATGAATGCACTGATGCTGCCAATCTATAATTATTACATAACCACCTTTTGTTGTCATATCAAGGTTGTTGTGCTTTTATTGTGAGTCAGATCTGGATTTATTCTCTTAAGAGACATATTTAAGGACCAGAATAAATCAAATATTCTCCCCCAGCATCAACTGGGGACTTTTAGCTGGAATCACAGATCACTGTGTTTGCCAGTGTGAGTTTAGCAGCAGGAGTTCGGTCACGATTAAATAAAAAAGTATAATTTGAAAACTTAAGACTTAAATAAATGAAATGAAATGTAATATTTAAGCTTCGGATGTTGAGAGGGATTGTGGATTTATGTTAAGTTTGGTTTTATGAACAGGAGCGTGGCACAGAGAGCCACCTACCACCTAGCTCCCTGCTAAGTGTGTTCACAGAAGAGCCCATAGTGTCTGATGGATATGGAATGGTATAATCAGATGGGGCTGAATAGCAGAATGAGAGACAGAGAGAGAGAGAGAGAGAGAGAGAGAAAGTTATCAGTGAATGATTGGACTTTGCAACAAAGTTGTTTTCTGAGTTCGAGCAGCAAAACCATCCTGTGATAGCAACAGGAAAATGGATACCACTTCAAGATGCATGAAAGAAAGTCAGTGGCAACAACAAAAGTGGAGAAGAGGCCTCTTTAAGTTTTGAAAACCATAATGAGATGAATTTGTTTGTGACAGTGATGCTTCATTAAACTGTGTTCAATTGTATTTGCTCTGTCCTGAATGTGGGTGGAGGAATGTTTTTGTGTTGATGGTGTTTCAACAAAAAGCACAATGACTGTGCTGAAAATTTAATGTGCAGGTTGAGGACCACTATTGAATCTAGTGCTTCTTGTTCTCCTCATTGTTTGTGAGTGCTAAGTAAGGGGATACTGTTCATTTCTGAAATGCACTGCCACAGCATAGTGTCTAGGCAGCCCTTGTAAAGTTTATTTTCATGAAATGGTTTTCATAGGATTCTTTTTTAAAAACCTGAAACAGCTTTAGGCCTGTCGAGTCTCAAAAACAAAACGTTCTTGCATATTCTGCTATTTTCTCTTTATTTTGAGCTTCAAAGATGAGTTTCCAAACATTGCAAATAAAGGACAATACTGTAGTGCAGACATCAAAATGGGAACAGCAGTTACCAGGCTTCAATATCTTTTTAACCATAGTTAAAAATGGTGAATATTGAAAGTTAGATGAGCTGAGGTGGCAGACGATAGATGTTAAGATCAAATATATTTGGATATCCATTCCTATAAACAGGCAGTCACACATTGTGATTGATGTGAATGCATAAAAGCATAAAAACACCTCCTCCTCTTCCGCAGATACCAACACCACCCCATGAGTCCAGGTGACAGCAAGAAATAGCAATAGGAAACATCTTAGAAAGCTGTGGGGGAGCCGGACAGAGAGATATCAGTGTCCTGTCAAGAAACACCAATAAAATGGTGGTTGCTCCTGTTATGAAAAGCATTAAAGAACTTAAAAAAAAAAAAAAAAAAAAAATCTGTGTGTACAAACCCATTTAAATATAACACGTTCATGGTAGTAAACCATGGAAAAGCTTCATTAGCCTCAGGCATTTATTTAGTTCTTTGGTGATTGTATTAAAGTAAACCACTTCTATTAACAGCATGAAAAACTCCTGAATCATGGCACAAATTAGAATAAAATTACAAACTAGAATAAAATGTCATGTATTCAAGTAAACCAGTTCTGTTAACAGCATAAAAAACTCACAAATCATGCCACAAATTAGAATAAAATGTCACTTTCGGAAATTATAAGGTTATTTATATCTGATTCTTGAATATATTAGCTTAGATGTGGCAGTAAAGAGCACAGAAGTAAGTGCTGAAAAATCTGTTAAAATCCAGACAAGAATGACAGCTGAGCCTGGCCTGGTCACAAGATATTTACAACAAAGTGGTCTGTCTGCTGCTGTATTAGTCTATCCATCATGATTTAACTGGTGCACTGAGAGCAAATAATGAGTCATAACAGGACAATGTTACAGCAATCATCAAGCTCACAAACAATTAAACATGTCATGAAGGCCACAGCACATCCTTAACAGTACAAACCAGAGAAATCTCTAAGCTTAACTGATTATGTGATATTCCTGTTGGCCCTGATATGAGAGGAAGATAGTGACAATTTTAAATATAAAGTCACTTTAGTCTTCAGAAGGAAAATATTTTAGTATATATGACTGATTAAAGATACAAGCTGTAGATCCAAAAGACAAATCAGTCAAATTCTCAGGTATGTTGTTAAGATTTACAGGTGGTTGAAGCATAGAAGCTAAAGCAGATCTTCCTAGAGTGGTACAGACTTACATTACATTACATTTGCAGTGAAACCAGACAATAGACAAATGGTCCAGAACATCAGTCTAGCATAGAATTGAAAAAAATGGATGCTTAAACAAATACATATGTGTATCATGTTTTTCAGACACATAGAAGACATCCCAACATACAGGATTCAAAGGTGTGTATGCTGCACATCACAGGTAAGAAGCCTGAGGGCAAAATGGTAAATAGCATCTGGGTGCAGGGTGAAGGCTCTAGATGTGCCACTGGGAGTTGTCACTCACCTCATCTCTGACCTGGTCTGCCCTCATTCATCATTTCTGTATTTCTCTTTAGTTATTGATGTAATTTAATATTAATTACTGTAGCAAAACTCATCATATTATGTCATATTATCTTGCATATAATGATTGTTATATACAGTGTTAAATGGTTGGTATTTACTGATAATCCTCAAAAGTGTGACTAACTATTGTAAAGTATCTATTCAAAATTGAACAGCTCAGTGAGTAGTCATTCAATAGAACATGAATTCCTAGAAAGGCAGCAGAATTGCAGTCTTCAGATTTTACTCCACTCAACAATTTTGAAGGATTTGAATAAGAGCTAGAGCCAAAGTTCAAGTAATAATTCAGATTTAATGTTTCTGACAAATCATGTACATTTGTTTCTAATCTTTTTAAGTGGAGCCTAATCATATGCTTCTTTAGTGCGTCTAGCGTGGGACCAAGCTTTGTTTCTTAACAAGATTAGGTTGAAGGTAGAAACCATTGACTAAATCTATTTTCCACTCACTCTTTTTTAAAAGAGTACGTGCACGTTTAGTCACAAAAAAAGAAATGTTTTTGTAATGATAAAAAACTAAGCCTAATCCAACATTAGAAATTCTGTGATGAGGTGTGTGTTCCTAACCCAGCGATAGGATGTGCACTGACTTTGTGATTCCTACATCAAGGAATTCAAATAATCAATAGACTGAGCCTCAGCTGGAGGGGAAAATGTTCTATATGATCACAGTGACAGCTTGAAAAATATAAGATGAAAAACAGGATTTGACACAAATGGCCACAGCACCACTTCTTCCAATTCTGTAAATTCTAAAAAGACTGTAATCAACTAATACTACTCTAACTTACTTTTCTAAAAGAGCCAAAATATCTGGATTTGGCTGAGATATTAAAATATGCGATCAAATGTCTGATGTTGGAGATTAATATTCAAATAAATCAACTCCAACCCTCAAGTAATCTTTAACTTAACTTAATATAGATAATTTAGAGAGAATGTGGACAATTGTCTGAGAAACTGAATAACGGAATAACAACAGGAAATGGAGGCTGCAGGAACAGATTCAGTAGGAGTCAAGGAAACGATTTCAACAGGCTGTCCTGTTAGAATGTGAATGAGATTGGAGGGTATGATCGTCCAGGGAGAAATGATTAATGATTTAACCTCACTGAAGAGACGAGGAGGAGACAGTAAAATGGTCTTTTTTGAGGAGAAGTCAAGGAGAATCATATTGATATCTGTGTCGGAAAGAATTAAAAAGCTTAGTCCAGAGGCAATTAAAATTAAATTCAAGTCCTGCTGCCAAACAGAAATATTCTAAAACACTGCCGTGACTTGTCTTTGAAAGAGTTTGCATGGCATTACATTACATTTTCCCAGAGTCTCAATTGTGCAGCATAGCGATTTAATGTCGGGGCACAGCTAGGCTGCTTATCTGGGTATGATGTCATTGGTTCTGGCGTGTATTATTACAGTGTGGAGGTGGTGAGGTGCACCAGTGCATTGCATAGTTTTAAATCCTCAACCTTTCTGCTGGTACCTGTACCAGTACCTGACAGAGTGCCAGAGTTTAACAAATCTTACAATAGAGTCATCTAACACCAAGGTATAGAGTAATCTGGCTGACAGGCAACTTCAAATTGCTTAAGATTCAGAACTCTGAAGACTAAAATAGTTTACCTTTGTAGGTGAAACCACCAGAATCTGAAAGTGAAGAGAAAAAAATGTCTTAAAAATTGTATGCTAATTTCTGACAGAGAAAATACAATAAAGTATGTGAACTTGTGTGCACATCAAAAGTGATATGTTGGGCTCAGATTTCACTTGCAGAACTCTTGGTGTATGTGAAAATATCCCAACAAGTCTTCCAACCTAAATGAATCTATTCATTTGTCCCTGGCCTCTGGTGGGACCCAACAGTGCCTGATATGGTGGCAGCAATCCAGACCTTCATTTTTGTGCCTTCAATAATAAAGCTTACAGAAATGTTTGGTAAGGTTTCGGCACAAAAACTACTTGGGCTCACAGAAAGATTGTAACTTGGGTTTAATATGTTCCTTAAGGTTACTGCAGTGGTTCTCTCATGTGTTGCTTAGTAAAAGGCTCTGGTTGTTTTGCTAGTTTGGAGTACAGAATAATATCAAATCCTGCCCATTTATCTGTAAGCTTGTGATGTCTAACACTCCTAACTCTGCTTGAGTATGGGTATTTATAATTCAGCAGGTTATGCTGTAAATGTGCACACCTGCCCCTGTGTACGTCGCCTGCGAAATCCTCAGAGTGCCAAAAACAGCGTTTGAACCAATTCTTATCACCACAGGCTGTCCTGAGAATGGCAGGATTTGACGCCACATCCAATAAGCAAACACAAAACAAGACCACGCAACTCTGTGTGGTGCTGTTACACTTGCTAATGTGTGCTCTGTGCCCCACAACTTCCTGTGAGTTTGTGAATTTGGAGTGGGCAGTGAGGGGAGATAAGATAGATCAAATAGATAAGTAAGATCAAATAGACTGAATATTCATCTTTGAATGATTGGTTGTTGTCATACTAATAATCCCTCAGAGGACCTAAAAAATTGTCAAATATTATATTATTTGGAGAATAGAACTACACGGGTGTATCTGAAACAGCAGGCGTTTGTTTTGTTAGATCTTTTTGTAACTTGTGAGACACATAGTGATTGATTGATTCATTGCCTTTCGTGTGTTTGTCCAATCAAGAGTTTTGGTTTATGTATCTTGGCTTTTGTTTTGGAAAAGTGACATACTGCCAATAATTGTGAATACAGGCTCAGCCTCTATATCTGTTGTATGTGGAGGGCTGTTCAAATTGGTGAGTTTTCAGGTGTGCAAGAAAAGACACACAAATGCTCTTAGGAAACCACCACACAACATCCAAATACACTGCATGAAATACTGAATAACCCAACACTGGTAACAAATAGGGACAAGCAGGAAGGGTGTAACACTGGTATATTATTTTAAAGAGGGCGAGGTGATGAGGTGGTGAGATGTCAGCTGGTTGGACTCTGAGACCGAAGTGATGGGAGAAGAAATCAGGGAGGTGGCTTGTTAGAGGAAACCCAGAAGGTGTGGGAGCTATGAGAGTAGCACATACACAAACACAGCAATCTGGTGGGAACTGACTATCGGTGATAAGTTGTTATAGTGAAGTTAGAGAGAGAGAGAGAGAGAGAGAGAGATACAGAAGGAAAAAGGGGAAATTAAGAAATGAACAGACACGACCAGAGCACACCAAGCACACCTCACTGTTACTAAAGGCTGTAAATAACAAAAACACAATCACACCACAGGCAGGCAGGTGTGACTGATGACTCAACCCTATATAAAAGGGTCCACAAGCACCACATCTGACAAGCACCACATCTGCATTCAAATGTAAAGCATATGCTTTTAAACTGGTTGTCTATATTGCTAGTATGTGAACAATATGGACAGGATACCTTACCCCATAATTATCTTCATTTTTAACATTAAAATTAGTTTAATCCAATTCAGTTCATTTCACGTTCACACATTTATTATTTATAACCAAAATAAGTAGACAGTGTACTGTATGTAGCCTTATTATTCTTGTGAATCTTCAATATTGAATATTACAGAGCAATGAAACCCAGCCTGTATGTTTTGTACTAGAGTGACTCCTGGATTATGATATCATATCAGCACAATGAGCAAACATTGTTTATGAATGTATGTTACAACAAGCAAATGTGTCAGTAAACATTAACTAACAACTAATTTAATAACTGCACTCCTATAACACCTGCTTAACATCTGGCCATAGCAGCTAAATTACTGAAAAAGTCAAGAGTGAGTAGAAGACTTTCGTTTACCTGTTTGACATGTAAGTGAAACTGACATGTAACCAGGGCTGAGTGGCAGAAAACTTTCTGAAGAAAGAACCTTCTGTCACTTCTAATTTCTTCTGTGATCATTCATTTTGAATATTGACACAGCTTACTGCTCAGAAATGCTGTAGTTGGCCACTATTGATTTTTATAATGTGCAAGCATAAAATGAGAACTTGTTAAGTCACCTGTCTGTCTCACTCTTTATCAGATGTTGGCTGTGATGTTATGCTTTGGATGCCAAAAGGAAATAGGGGGAGAGTTTTCTTCTTTCTAGGTGTTTCAGTGTGGGTGAGAGTTTTATTTCACTTAATCTTCCTATTGTACTTTAAATTGCCAAAGCTGCTCATAGGGAACCTATCTGAACCAGCTTTCCCTCTCTCCTCCTACAAGAGGAGCATGACAATGGTACCTACTATTTATTACTTGATCACCTTTAAGAAATGCACCTGACCTTTGGATTCTCAAGAGCATTTCAATCAACACAGGGATGTACTGAGCTTTGGTCTTAAGTGGAGCAGTGGAGTATTTTTGTCAAGTCATTCCTCTGTGTATCTGGAGGACAGAAACTATTTAGGTAATAAGAATATTGTGACCCTGTTGAGAATAGTCATAGCAGTGGGACCTTGATTCTCACATCCAATGGGAACAGCTGGAATGATGAGTGAACGGGGTGGGTGGGGTCATTATAGAGCTGGGTATAAATGAGTTGTATAGGTCTTGGATTAGCAGCTGTTTGTTCTCAGTGATCTTGTCAGCCACCTGGATCAGCTCCTGTACTTTAACTGACTCACTTCTGACATAATAACTGGCTTGAGGACAGGTCCTATACTGGCTGCTCCTCCCTCCCAGACACAGCTCCTTGGTCTTACTGACATTGTGGTGAAAGAAGTTACCGTCAAAAGTGGCAAGATATGATCAGAGTAGGCATCAGCGCACTTTATGAGTGAAATGTCTTTGCTGATATATTTGACCTCATTTGTATATATGGAAAACTGAAGGGGAGATAAATTGTCCTGTCGAAAAGCTACACCAGTGTTGAGAACAAGGCTGTTGGAGCCTCTCTCTCTTGAACTCTCTGATCCACAAGATATTTGCAAACAGATAATTAACATTTACATGTGATATCATTAAATGTATATTATTTAATTATTTCCCTGCTAATCAAAAGAGTGCCCTATGAAAAGATGCTTTTCTTAATTGTACCTGAGTGAATTTTAATGGATCCATGGTCAGTGGCATAAAGGTTTTTGTTGATTGCTGCTTGAGCATTACTGTCCTCACATAACTGTCCATGTGTCCCAGTGGTCTACAGACTGTCATCATGGGAGGCAGAGTGGTACTTTCAGACTACAAATCTCCTGCCAGCATGAGAGAGAACTCTTGTGCATTATCCCTGACCTTCACCAATCCAGCATTCAATCACAGGCTTTTACTGAGCTGCAATACTTCACTTCATCAAAACCAATGGTCAAAATATCAATATCATTTGATTCGGTCCAGAGAAATGACAGCCACAAATTCTGAAAAATACAAGTTTCTAGCACAATTGTAAAAATTGAAGCAGAGTTATTATTTAAAATTATGGGGATTTTACCTGAAATTCTTGAAGCATTAACTCATGCTAGATACTGTTTAAGTATTAAAAAGGTGTAAGTAATTATTGATTGACCTAAACTCCCTGATTTATGTGAAGAGAGTGATGAGTGTAAATTTTTCCCAGTTTATATCAATATTTTCACAAAACCTTGGAAAACACTTCTCTCTCCTCACCAATGGAGATAAGAAATTATTGGAAAAACATTTTAATTATCTAAATACATTTTTAATTGTGGTGCATATGAGCAAAATTTGTTTGACCTGACATTAAAGATGAAAACTTTGCAAAAACAAATTAAAATTTGATTCTAACTTTTATGCCAGTATCTCTTGGTACAATTATATTTCTTTCTTTCTTTCTTTCTTTCTTTCTTTCTTTCTTTCTTTCTTTCTTTCTTTCTTTCTTCCTGTCACTTATTATTGCCTTAAATGAATAAATGGAAGTCTAGGGGTTTGGACAAAAAGCTCTCTGTGGCTGCAGATTTCAGGGTTGTAGCAACCATCTGGCCTTTCATTAGACATTATGGTGTAGCTGTCTTAATTGGCCATCAAAGGGAAGCTACTGGACACTGTTGAGTTTTCATTAATTAATCTTAGATATGAGCCACGATCCATTTTCAAACAAGGAAATGAAAATGAACAACGGATTGCTGAAATATAATCATAAAATCATAATATATTGTGCACATTGAGCTAAATGAAATGAGATTTATTTGAGACTTAATTCATCATGGCCCTTCATAAGGAAGGGGTGCTGAGCAGTGTGCATGCATCCATGCTATATTTAAAATACACTGTACAGCTTAGGTGATGACATGTTACATAAAAGTCTTTGATGGTTCATTGTACATTCATTTAGATTTTTTTCACCTTAGTGGTCTTACTTTCACCTTTACATTAGTCATTGACCACTGTGTTGAAGAAAAAATGGATCTGCATTAATAGCAACTCAAAGAAATCATCAGAGGTGTAGTACTGTATAATGCACACACACAGTTAAGTTGCTGCTCATTTCAAATGTTATGTAACCCCTGACAAGTTAACACGTCATCAGACTGACTACATAAACAGTTTAATCATTTTGAGAATATGGTGCAACAGTCAGACAAATGCCAGCTCAGTCATATTAAATAAGACCATGAATGTAGCAGGTTGTAATTACTGTGGCATTAAGCAGCAGATGAATGAATGCAAGTTTGGAATGATTTTATTTACTTATGTGTTAGGCAAAATGAAGCCACATTGGAAAGATATATTCAGAGGAAAAGTTACTGTGCAGGCAGAGGTCAAGTAGGGTATGAAAAACGTGGCTTTCGTCTCCAGCAGCTCTGTGGAAACAGCACAAGCTGTGTGAGTGTGAGTGTAACAGACTGTCTTCGTTATGTTTCTGTGCAAATGCATCACAAATAAGGAACTGTCTGAAGAGGGATGAATGAAAGGATGTTGTCTGCCTTTTCATCTTCACTAATTCATGATTTTATTCGCTGTGCAGCTCAGAGGCTATGAGCAGTTCCTTTCAAGGTGGAATGTCTTCTTGTATGTTTCTCAATGCATGATTGACATTTGGAAATTAATTAATATAATCAGTACATTTCACTTGTTTTCATTTTGTTGTGACTATGTTTTATGTCATTTGGTTTAGTGATGATCAGGTCCTCAATACAATAAAAATGTATAAAAATTTACAACCGGCTCATGCAGCGCCACTCATATGGAAATGACTGTTACAATAGCATTTCATTGAACTCATTAATGTTTGGCGTCACATCACTGCTGGGTACATGAAGCAGCATGATCCTTTTCCTTGGCATTATTTCACGGGCAGAAGAGGCTGCACTTTGATGGTGATGCTGTTACTGTGGTCTGTGCATTTTCTATGTAATTTGTTGTGTTAATTTGGCAGCAACAGCTTTCAGATCATTTCAATGCAGTTTTAAAGGAGAATACTGAAAAACCTTTTCTAAGTTTCCATTCATGTCAACTAATGAGTCTGTCCTCATTGAGAAACCCTCAAAGAAGATGGAAACCTAAATATATAGAGACCAAGTGCTTTCATAGTTCTTTTTCCTTTAATTAATTTATACAAATTAGTGGCCTGCTCTGATGTAAACACAAGTATACAGAATCATTGGAATATTACTGCATACCTACTATTTAATTTGTTTGCATACAAAATGTATACAAAATCATCATGCCCTCATTAAAAAAAAAATTAGATCTCATAATTACAAGAGTCATATTTTTTGCCTGATTGAAACTCATTAAGACATAAGAAACTAAATTTACTTATTGGGGCATTGTATTGTATTTCAAGGTGCATCGCTTTTAAAGTCTTTTAAGTGTTTGTGGATGGGATTTGGATATGTAAAAATCAGGGCAGACATCATTACTTTTAAGATTATATCAATACATTTTGTTTTTGTAAATCTCTTATTGCCCCTAAAGTGATACAGTTTTGATTTAGATGCTGTTTGACAAATCCTAAAGTTGAATGTAACAGACATTAATAAAATGGATGGGTCATTGTATAGAAGGGAAAATATATTTTTTTGGCTGGTTCTTTCTTTACGTAGTTGTATTTACACCAGAGTTATTTATTTTATTATAATGACAGATGATAATTAACATTCATCACTGCAAGGTGGCAACAATTTCCTAAATCCATTATTTATGCTCACTGGACAGAGCCAGACAACACTGCCAGCTGAACTATGCCTGTGTCTTTTTCTTTTTTTATCATACTCCCATGCTAATGTTCAAGCTGAAGAGGACATGGCACCACAGAACTCTGGCAGCCAAACTTAGTTGTGTATTTTAAAGAGCAGGTTGGTCAGTGGTAGTGTGTAGGAAGCTGCTGAGGGTTCATGTCCTGGCTGAGGGACCTGAATGGAAAAGGTTGGGAAGGTGTAAAAGCCTCAATGTGCTTCAAACAAAATGTCACCACTAAAACCACATTTTAGATGTTGGAGTAACGGAGGATGCATCTCTCAAATCGTTAGAATCAGACAATCTGACACATCCTTTGATCTTATCTCTTTAGGTGTCTGTCTAGGTCTTTTCACACAACTACTTCTGTCACTTTTCATGGGTACGATCAACCGCAACATAACAAATGCCCCTGAGGAGAAGCTGTCAAAAGTGTTTCCTTTGATGTTTCAGGTACTGGCAAGACAAGAAAATATGAACCAGGAAGGCTGGTCTGTGTAGCGGATCATTGAGTTCGACAGCAACGGTGTGTTGTAATAATGTAAGCGTGGAAAGTTATCACAACTCAAACAATGTTTTGTTTCAACATGGGCATTCGCTTTGCACAGCAAACTGCGGGGGCAATGAACGACCTCATCTTTTTTTTGAGAGAGATCCTGCTGCGTTGACAGAAGACGTATCATTCGTTCTGCAGAGAAGGTGAAGCTGAAATCTGCCACCCCTCCAGGACCTGTACAACTCCAGCAGGCCAGAGTGGGAAGGATTGCCCCTGACCTCTCTCACCCTGGTCACACTCTTTGAATCGTTCAAAAAGGCAGAGGTCTGTTGGGACCAAAGCCCCTGTCTTTTTTCCTGCTGCACTTGGCCTCATCAACAAGGCCGGAGACCCCCCCACTACCATTAATAACCAATCTAAACTATTGCGCACCCCCTCCCATTAGTTTGCACATTTTGTATTGTATATATTCATATAATTTTCACATCTTTATTAATATTTTATTGTTTTTTTTCTACTTATATTTAAATAATCTGTCCTGCTGTACTTCTTTGTTTTTATTTTTGTTTATATCTTTACCTTCTTACTATGCTAACTGTTTTACACCAAAGCACCAAAACCTAAACTTCCTTTTATGATGGAACACCTACCTTCCACTCAGGTGAATGAGAGGTTCGTGGTCTTTCAAGCCATGGAAATGCTCGTCTGAACACAGCCATATCCACTGATTCACTGCATTAAGATCACTGCGCTGCACAAAATCTACAGGGTTATTTGAAGGAGAATAAAGACTATAGGGGATCTGAAAAGGAAACATATATATATATATATATA
>CM076659.1:9063268-9075546 GCA_038496675.1 Rachycentron canadum | reverse complement strand
ATATAAATGTTATAAATATATAATAAATGTTATAAATATAAATATATGTTATAAATATAAATGTTATAAATATATATTTGTAAGTAATTACAAATGATAAACAGGACTAACCTCAGAGTTAGAATACAACACACTAATCACAAATATGGCAATAAATACCATGTACAGTTAACCTATAATGACCTTACTTATCTTAGCATTATGGTGTATGTATTGAATTAGGCCTATAAACACAAATATGTTAAATTTATGAATGTGCTGCAAGTAAAATGTGAACTAACTGGGAGCTCTAGGTCACCTGACATAATACTTTTATTATTTTTGGACTAGGCACCACCTAGCTGTACTTTACATGGAATATTTCATTTATGTGGTCCCACCACATTAAAGCTACTGCTTCCTTGTTGTAAAGACCAAACCACCAAACAAGGCTGAATTGCCTGTAATGAGCTGTTCAAACAACTCCCTTTCTTGTGCTTGAACGTGTGTGTCAGAGGAGATCCAGCCTTTACAGATAAACCTGTAATTTACTCAAGCTAACACCTTTGATGTCATCTTTTATGTGAACATGCTATTATGTTGGTCAGGTTTTAGACTGTATTATTATCTGTTTAAATGATTCATGATAAAGGTATGAATATTGCTGAAATTTAAATTATATTTCTTGTTATTGTCTTTCCAGTCTGCGCAGTATCTGCAGACTATTTCACAAAAGAAAAATATTTGTTCTTACAGTCTTGACAACAACTTGAACACAAAGCTATCTTGTTATGATAAAAGATTATAAAATGCTTTTGAGACTTTTGCATTTTCAGTTTACTCAACAATCTTTTTCATGCTGATGTTTATCAAAATGTCAGTGCTGCATTTAGCTGAGTGGAGGTGCTTCAGTTTGACAAAACATGTCACTTGCTCAGACTTGCCACCAGGAACCAAGATGAGCCTGAGGAACTGATCGTGACGACTGCACGCAGCAGGGATTGGGTGTCACTTAAGGTGACTCACAAGGAGGCCGCTTCAGGAGAGGAAACTCCCTGCGACTTCGTGCACACGTTACTCAATCTATACACACCCAAATTCAAGACACAGCCAAACAATGGTGCACATATCTTGTTCTTCCTCTGAGATGTACCACTGTGGAACTACCAGAGGTGTTTTAGTCTTAATAAAAGAAGCTTTGCATGTTATATATCACGCACTGTCTGATCAAATATCAGGACTGCATCGCAGTTTTCTGTGAATTCTTGTCAACAAATGCGTCATTCACAAAAGCTGAAGGTGTAATTGTAATTACATCATATCTTCACACTCATGCATTAAGAAACTAATTTCAGTTTTTAAAGTTCCTTATTATGACAATGCTGAGTCAATTTCCTGCCTTTATCTTTAGTGATACACATGACACAATACACTGTGCAGGAAAAAAATCTCATATATTGCTTACATTCTGTTTCTTATAACTAACCCTAACCTCGTGGTTCAGATCAGCCACCTCTAAAACATCAAGCAGCCCTGCCTTAACCTCCACCTGCCAGCTCTTCACTGTAACTAGTTATTGTCATCATTTTACTCAATCAGAGGCTAAAAGGAAAAGTTTGGCATTTTTGGAAATATACTTATTGGCATTTTTTTGCAGAAACTGTCGTGGTTGGTAAATAGGCTAGCTACAAGCTATCTTAGTTTAGTTAACTTAGCATAAAGAAAACCTTTCCCCCCTGATTCGTGTCCTTGTAGGAAGTTAAACTACAAATTTAGCACAGCGTTGTCAAACTCTTCTTCCTAATCATTAATGTGACTACAGTTGCCTGGGAATATTAATGTTTAAACATAACCCCCCATTCTGTATGTATTTGAATATCCAGGCATGTATAGGAGTGAGATTGGAGTGTGTGTGTGTGTGTGTGTGTGTGTGTGTTTGTGTGCTACAGCCAGTGGGGGGACAGGTCCATTCAGCTAAATGTTGCTCAGAGCCTGAGGGTAGCTGACACACAGACCTGGACTCTCACCTGAGAAATGCTTTGATGGTGGAGATTCACTGAACAACCAAACTCTAAGGTTTCTCTATCAGTGTAAGGTTAAAACATCGCTCATGTCAGACTGCTGAGTTACAGGGAGTGTTGGTGTCATATCAACACTATTGAAGCAGGAACATTTGATATTCAGAAAAGACACACACACACACACACACACACACACACACACACACACACACACACANCACACACACACACACACACACACACACACACACACACACACACACACACACACACACGTTATAAATAGATAAAAAAACATCCTGAAATCATTAATTATCACATGCTGTGTCATAATTGTGCTGTTTTGAATTTGATATTTTCATTATTGCGAATGTAGAATTTTTGTGTGTTTTTCAGTTTGGATGAGCAAAGCCATAATCAGATAATAATCAGACCAAAATGCATTTATTCATTAAAAAATTCCTTATATTTTAATAATGTTGAACAAAATAACTATATTTATGCCATTCAGAGGTGAGGCTTTTGTTTTGCTGCCTGAACCTGGATGAAAGGTAGAATGTTAACATTATCTATAGATGAAAGTAACATATGTAACATGAATACATGAAAAATTCTGAAATCCATGTGAAGAAACGAATGTTGCAGAAAGCAATTCAAAAAGACGCAGGTGTTACAAAAGGCCTACATAACAGCACACACAGCAATGTTGTGAGTATAGTATGTGTGTAGTCTGTTCATGTTTACCACAAGAATACATGCTTTTCAATACTACTATTACTACTAAGGACAGGGAAAATACAAAAATGTTCCATAATCAAAACACTGATTCCATCTCAAACATGAAACTTTGCCCAAATATGTTCACAAAAGCTACTAAAAAATACAATATGTCCTTTAGACAGACACAAGGCTGAGTGTGAATTACATTCCAACCACTTTCTTGTCTTGTGCTTTCTAATTTGAGTCATTTTAGCCTTCATGGAAAAGCTGTCAATCTGACATTTTCTTGTGCAGTAAATACATTGGAAAATGGAGGAGGAATTGAGGAATTATTATTAAAAGAATGAAATATATTTTTTCGTAAAAGCCATATAACAAGGTCACCCTGTGCCAGGTTGCTCCTTCAAGGCTTCAAGGAAATGTTTGTTTATTTCTGGTGAAATAACTGTTGTGACTGCAATTTTTCCACTTAAGAATACAGGTGTTACATAATGACCCGGTTTCTTAAGAGACTCAGTGAGAGCTGACCAGACAGGTTGAAGAATGCCAAATGTCAACACCTGCAATTTAAATTAAGGAAAAGGAAATAAGGAAGAAAACTTTTTCTGCAAGTTCAGTTAGTTCCACCCCGATATTTCAGCCACGTGAGATGAAAGCAAGTCATGAGCCTTGCCTAATTCATTTTTATTTGGATTTGTGTGGCTCCAAGGAACTCCTGCATGAGACACAAAGGCTTAACTTAAAATAGTCTGATTAGCTTCTTTTGTTATGGCTTGAAAAAATGCAAAGCAAGTGAACGCAGATGTAAGATCCTGCGTTAGAGCAGGACTGGTTGTGTAAGTTCACAGCCCTGGACAGAACATTTTGATGAGGTCCTGACCGGTATGCATTCATCGCAGTCTAGTTATGTCTGTCATTATCTTGATTTTCGTCGGTGTGAACTTTGTCCCTGAAGAGAGGAGGGGAGTGGCTTCACGTCTCAAACAGGTTTATGGTTGCCTGTGAGCAAGTTTCAAACCAGACCATTTGCATGTCAAAACTGGAATCCACACCCTCCATATGCAGGCGGCTTATCATGCTGAGACACCTCCTTGTCTTTGTTTCTTTCAGTTTCTCCAAAGACTGAACAAAAACAAACCTAAGAGGGATATCTGTGGAGCAGTCAAGAGGATTTTCACAAAGTTCCCAATCTGAATGTAAGTTACTGTTGTTCTGCGTAAGATGATAGTGTCATGATTAACTAACACTAACTGCTTTTGAAGCCTCAGCATGAATTACGTGCTCTGTAAGACACTCTTTCAAATTTGAATAGTTTGAAATGAATTCTCTGAACAGTAGGAGGTTTGTGATAATATGTCACATATCCTATTTGTACAAGGATAACATGTGCACTGTAGGTTATGGTTAAGCATAGTTCAATAATAGCTTTTTAACCATCCAAACATTCAAAACTTTGCTCAACATAGCTTGTATAAGCGCAAAACACCCTATAAACCTGTACATTACATTTCAGTCGCAACAAAGGCTTCATTTCCTACATTGCAGTGGCAGTGGTCACCCTCAACTAAAAGTAAAATGATAACTCTTCTAGGCTTGCTCATGGCTGTTCAGTGATGATTTGAGTTTCCAAGAAGTCATTGAGAGACTTGAGACATACTGTATTCTTTTTTTTTTTTTTTTTTTTAATTCTACATAGTCCATGAATGATGGTTTAGCGCATTAACCATATCACAAAGTCCCAAAAATGTTTAGCAAGTATATGGTTGCATAGTTTAGCAGAATGTGGATGACTGCACGGATCACTACAAATGTAAAAACTAATTTTAAAAGTTTTACTAAACTCTGTCTTTTTTCCACTGTAATGCAATTGCTAAAAGACAAGCTGAGAGTCTTTCACTCACATCACTCACTTACTTCAGTTGGTTTATATTTTACTCCACCTTAACATAAGTACAGGTGCAGCAGTAACATCTCTCTGTTGGGCATGACCTCATCTCAATCCTTTGATTCCCATGTGAACAGGTTCAGTATCTGATAATGATGAGTCAAGTTTTCATGATGTGGCTTGTTGGAAAGGAATCACATTTTTCTAACCACAGAAATAATATGTATGTGAGGCAGTGATCATGCTACTGATCATCCTTCTGGTCTTAAAGATGAAAATAATTCGTATTACTGTGCTTTAGCAAACAACTGAAAATATAGACCACTGATATTCACAGTTCCAATGTAAACAAACACTGGCTCTTTGGTACACTGGTACAAAGAGTACACAATGTCCTGTTTTGCTAAAGGAGCTGATCAACTGACAGCTAATTAATTAAGTAGTTTTTGAATGACATAATCATTTGGTTTATTTACATTTTCTGTAATTTAACTGTGACCAAAAATACATTAGTAACATGGTCAGTATACTGAAATACCTGACCAATATTTAAGTGTCACGTGTCATGACAAGTGTTACTACTACTAGAAATTAATGCAGTTTACATTGTAAACTATGCTACACTACTATTACACTATGACATTTTCCTGTATTATATTATACCTTATATATACCTTATACCTTATTATTACTTGTGCTGTTATTACTTAACTTTACAGTATGACCTCTCAATGTATGACATCACAGTTTACTTCATTCAGCTCAACAAGAGCAAGTCTTATAGTGTTTTCTGCCCTGTTTGTTTTCTGATCCTCTTACATCATTATATTGCTTTCGATTATCTGTGACAGGTGCTAGTGAAACAGTCTGGAGCCATGGAGTCTCCAGAGCTTTCCATGCTGTCATCCTTGAGGGGAGAGTTTAAATCAGAAGATTTCATCCAGCCCCACTACAAGGAGTCATATCGCCTGGCAATCGATCACCTGGTGAGCAGCGGCAGAGACAGTTACCAGGAGTTTCTCAAGGGAGAACGTATCGGGAGCTTCCTGTCAGAGGATGAGCTTCTCTTCATCACTGAAAATGCAGAACAGCCTCCACTACAAAACCAAACAGAGGAAATTGATGATCCAGCGGATAACCACTCATCCTCAGGGACATACTGGCCCATCCACTCGGATGTGGACACTCCAGATTTGGACTTAGGGTGGCCAGAGGTCATGCATGAAAAACTACAGACAAATATAGATCTGCTCTTTCATCCACCAAGACTAAACAACCCCACCATCAAAGAGGTGATCCGAAAGCACATTCAGGATGCAAGACAGGTAATCAAAACTACCTGCAACAAAATGCTAAAACAGACCGATACACACACACACAAACCAAAGCAGCAAGTTAGCTTAAATGTACTTTATAATTTGAGAACTGCGCTCCTCTATAGTATGTCACCCACACCTTTACCCCCTCAAGGCAGTTCCACAGACCTTTGTTTCTCTCAGCTTCCAGAGTCAAGGAGTGTCTGCTAAGGTTGCTAAGGTCAAAATCTTGTTTTGCAACTTACCATCATAAGAGGAAACTGTGGGAACCATTTACTATTACACCAATATGGAGTCATGTCCTTCACCCAGTTAACGCCTCAGTTAGCTCTCAGACTTTCTCACGATGATTCATAAACTAGTTTTGTAGCTCAAAAATGTAGTTAGTAAGCAAGTTGATGTTCCATTGCATTGTTACAAGCCTGTTGCTATTGTACAGGCTCTTAATTAAACCAAATATTTGGAAGATCACATTCTTCTTAATAAAGCCAATTTAGACAGAAAAAAAACACATAAGGATGTCTAGACAGAAAAACATATCAGATTGTACTTCCCTCAGTAACAAACAATATGTCACATCATCCAAATTAAATGGACAATGATGGAATATCTTGTGCCTGACAAAACAAAACATTTCACAAATTTTGTGAGATTAATAGGTTAGTTGGGTGTTGCATACATGTCTAAGGATACACCTTCTCGTGGTTCATTTCAGGGATAGAAATATTTTTACAGAAACCTTCTACACAGGAAATTATAAGAAGCAGATAAATTAATTCAAACAACATGTAATACAGTGAGTTCATTAAAGAGCTCATCAGATGCTACTCAGACAGAATTCTGTTGCTGCTTCTTAATATTCTGTGTTTACAAATTACACATTATTATGATGAACCTTCGTGGCAGCATCACTATGACTAATGTGACATTAAAAAACAGAGAAAAGGTTAGAATCTGCTCCTTGAATAATCAGAGAAAAATGTTTCTGTATTGACAGCAATGGATTTGGGACAAATGCATGTTTGATTCATACAAAAATATTTGTTCCCCATTTATTTCTACTTCACTTCCCTGTATCTGTTTCTCTATCTTTATCTCTATTGGTCTATTTCTCCATCTCTACCCATCTGTATCTATTTTTGCTGCATATGCCCAGTTTGTTTCCCATTTACAATTACACCTAATTCCCATACTCACATTTACAATTCATGTTCTGTGGCTGTTCATAAATACTCACAGGTCACATAAGTGAGAAGCTGTTAAATGTACTATTCCCACTGTGGTCTTAACTGATCATGATTTATTCACTTCTTCCTCATAGGTCATTGCCATTGTGATGGATTCCTTCACTGATGTTGATCTATTCAGGGAGATTGTTGATGCCTCTATACGAGGAGTCCCAGTCTATGTGCTTTTGGATGATTTTAATTGGAAAGGTTTCCTCACAATGGTTGAAAATCAAGATGTAAAAATTCAACAGCTAAGGGTGAGTATATGATTTAAAACATCCACCATTTCTTGATTCTAATGTAATTTACAGTAGTGTGTTTTGTGAGGTAATTAGATATTGTGTTTTGACTGTTGTTGCTTCGAGATGTTGACTAGGGGATACTTGCGACTTTTGTACATTGTATCCTTGCCTATGAGCATCAATTTACATGCTTCAATGTTGAGAAGAAGCCTCATTTCAAAACCTGGTTACTCTTGTTTGTTGGGTGGAGTCATAATTGTTTTTCTGTCCAAGAGAATCAAACACACCCTTCACATCACGTTCCAACAACAACTGAAGCACTCAACAAATATAATTATTTCATGATTGACATGCATATTATCTTTTTCTGTAACCCTCAACTGTGATACAACTTTTCTGACATTTTCTTTTTACTGTTCTGATGATAGAACATGAGGGTGCGCACTGTGAAAGGTCAGGATTACCTCTGTCGATCAGGAACTAAATTTCATGGGGCAATGGAGCAGAAGTTTCTTTTAGTCGACTGCCACACAGTGATTTACGGCTCATACAGGTAAATAAAACTGCAGTACTGGAGGATCTGTGGTTGAGACGTGTACCCTAAACGCATTCATAAAGCAAAAGCACCATATTTATCATGCATTTGTCACTCTACAAACTTGCCATCATCATCTCTTGCCTTTTGAGGCAATTTGTGGCTAAGTGTAAGTGTAAAAAAAAAATCTTACTATAAATGCAGCAACAATTTTGAAAAACCGACTAAGACTAAATCAAAACATGGTATAGGGCTGAAATGCCTGTGGACAAATCCTGATTTTATAACCACACTGTCATCCAACAATATCACCACACACACCACACATAAACTGAGAAACCAAAGTGGCTGGTATTTTGCTCATGACTAGAAGATGTAGCTCCCAGTTGACATTACATTCATGGTCCAACCATGTACTAAGTTTATACCCGGCCTTGTTTGAAAAAAGTCTTTAAATCTAACAACATTGCACCAAGTTGGCAACAGTGCAGGCTGTTAACACACCACTAACAAAACTTGTTGGCACCAGAAACTCTAACTCAGTCATGTGGCATTCAGGTGACCAACGGTAGAAATATGCTCATTCAGTCAGTCAGTTAGTCGGGCACTTCCAAGATTATGGGGCTGGCCTTGCTATTACAGTTTGTTTTATATTTATGCTTTCTTGTTTGTTTACAGCTTTATGCTCTCTTTTTTTTACAGCTTCACTTGGTCATTCGAGAAGATCAATCTAAGCATGGTGCAGGTCATCAAAGGCCAACTGGTTAGGTCATACGACGAGGAGTTTCGAACACTATATGCCCGGTCAACTGTACCAGCTGAATTGTGTCCCCCAGATGGTTTGTTCCAGCGCCAGATTTTGCCAAAATCTCATTGTGCCCAGAACATTGATCGGAGAGACCATCTGAGGCACACGCTGGACACAGTCTATCGTAAGACCTGTGAGAGAAAACAGGGCGTGAGAGACCTTGAAGAGAGGCACTTTGAAGAGGATCCAAACAAGCTTGTGCCCTTGATCGAGAATGGGATCTATGCTCAGAATCAGATGGCAATGAACCTCCTCAAAAGGCACAGCTATGCAGGGGAAAGAGAAGATGGAGTTAGGCCCCAGAACATGAGGCCCAGAGCGAGCAACTGGAATATTACTAGAGAAACAGGAAATGGAACAAACAACTATCCCATGGATAATTATTTACAAGTGCCACAGATATACAGAGGTCAAAACATGCGTCAGTCTTTCAATGGCAATGACAAACAGGTCCTGTCCATGCAGCAGAATATGCCAACACTGGAGAATACGTCCAAGGCGTTCATGCGCACATGGCGGATCGAGTCTTACCTGAAAAACCCTGACCTCCCATTTGGAGACTCTAGTGACTATTTAGACCAGTTTGAATCAATGGACAAAGCTGGCTCATACATGCAGGGAAGAATGAGGTCTTCCCTTGTTTTCAGGTCCAACATGCCAGAGCAAATGGAGCTAAATAGACACATCAACAACACTTCCACTAGTGTTAGCTCCTCAGTAACACAAAACATTCCTTTGCACTACTCCTCCATGCAGTGGAATCCAACAGCAGCAGGAGAAAATAGAATAAATAACGATGAGTTCATGTTAAAGAGAAAAAGTTTGCAGGTTTTGGACGACCATCGTAATAATCCAAACTATGGCCCTGGGAGAAACTCTTACCACTCTTTATATACCACTTCAGGCAGAGCAAAGGGTGGACAGATGATGACAAACCCTGATATCCTAACAGACAGTTGGCACAAAAGGCATAGTGTAGCAGATCCAAGATCAAACACTGAGTACGCATATGAATCGGGTAACATGCGTGAAGCTTTTGCAAGGATGCAGGTACAGAGAAACACAGCAGGGCTCAATGCACATAATGGTGGATATGCTTTACATCTGAACGAAGATCAAAGATCTCTCTCTCATCATGATGTCAAGACCATCACAGGAACAAATGGTCCCAGAATTCCCAATTGGCACGAACCACCATCCAGGACTGTTTCTGCAGCAGCGCTGGATGCGAATAGCAAGGATTTAACAAGTAAATCTCCCAGGATGGGCTCTCGACATCTTCTACAGAAGAAGATAATATCGAACATACCTGAGAAAAAAGAGGATTCTATTGGAACTGTGGAAACAATGAGTCTCAAGTCAAGCTGCAGCACAGACACTATAACAGGTGAAGATGAGGTGAAAACATCAGATGGAAAACTTCACCAAAGCACATCCAACTCAGTCAGGTCCTCCTCAGAGCACCAGACAAAGTGGCTAAAAGATGGTCATCTAAACTCAAAACCTCGATTTGCAACTGAGGAACACCAACCACAGGCTCCCCTCTCCAAAACAACCACGCAGAAGAAATCCACCATTCTTGACAAAAGCACAAGGCCTGGCCTTCACACAGGCAGCTGGGCCAAAAATCGAGACACAGAGAATCGCGTGTACAGCCGATTCGAGCCTTTCTGCTCTATTGAAAAGAAACCCTCTCCACGCACTTCACACAGCTTTGCAAACGCACACTCTCAGGAGAAAACCAAAAGCCTTCCTAAAGGTGAGACAGCAACTGAACACAACTATGCCCGTGCTGCACGAGGACACCATGAAAATAAACTGGAGAAATTCTTTCAAAGAGTGGGAAATCTCATACACAAAAACAAGTAGTGGGAACTGGTTAGCGTAACACTCACTCGACCATTAAACAATGCAATGAATACACACTTGACTGGTGTTGTTTATATTTGTACAGATGACCTTTATTTCTACATTTACTTGTCAAACACTGTTTACATTTTGACCTCTACTTATTAACACCACTATAAATAACACCACTGAAAGAAGAATACAGTGTATTGAAGATCTTATGCAACAGAATCTTACAATACCACTTTCAAGCTGTGTCCATCGTCCACTGGTGTCAACCCAGGCAACTTATTCAAATGCTGTCAACAGATGTTGCAGATGCATTCAATTTTTGTGTCAAAATGTCAAAGATGTATATGATTTATTGCTGCAAGTGGAGGCGTGTACACATATCAGAGAGCTGTTGTTAATAATCAGAGGATTATTCCTCCTCAGTATTGTCAGAATGTCAAGGTAAAGATGTTACATAAGCAAATAGCATTGATGTGAACCACCACTCCACATGATGACAAACACAATACATCATCACAACCTTGTTATTCATCTGTCAGATAGAGGTTTTATGAATGCTGTAGGGGGGTTGCAATAAATTTGTAAAATAAACAATATGTTCCTTTATTTTCTTTTATTGATTCTTTAATGGATTTACTGAAATTGGAAACATCCAGTAATGACAGGGCTCAACAGATGCTTCGCTCTGAGAGATGTGATTCATCCAAAGTTTTTTTTATGAACATTTTGCCTTGTAGAAAAATTGTTGAAAAAAGTGTGCACTGTAAGCATAATGGAAATTGCGTACAGTGGCCACTCAGTTCAAGATTTTCAACTTAATATAGGCTTCCTCCTTTACTCAAGGTTTAAAAAGCAAGACCATGGCAGTGTAAAGTAAATGCATGCAAATTGAAAGAGTAAATCCCTTTAAATCATCATATTGATATACGTTTTTTAGGTACATATATATACATACACATAGCATTTTGATGTTGTTTGACAGTTCCACACTGGCTGTTTTCCTCTGCTTAGTGAGATTTGAGCACATAGTGGTTATTTCCATTGACAGGATATCCATGTACTCACTCTTGATGATGCTGATAAAATATATGGATGAATCATAATCACATGCTGTCTACAGATACTTCCACAAACTATAAAAGGGGATGTGACTAAAAGAAAAAAAAATGTGTAATTTGCCATGTTTATGCTTTCAGGCAGTGACTGATTTTTCGCTGATATAAAGCTACCTATACCTATAAAGCTACAAGACCAAGAACAGTTTTACTGCACCATCTTGGAGAGTAACAAGATGGAAAGAACAGAGAGCAATAATTGTTTAATATGTGTACAAGAGAATTTATCTCCCTTAAACATTTATGAGCAATACAGATCATCCAGTCAACTGATTATTAAAAGGACATAAAACACACACTCTCAAGATGTCATAATAAGCTGTCAAAAACAAATATGGAAACATTTAATGGCTCCTATGACTTTGCTTCCCTTATATGTCACAATATATATCAAGTAACATGATAAAGAATGTGAACAAATGTAAATAATTATGTTTTTAGAAATTACACTATATATATATATATATATATATATATATATATATATATATATATACTGTCTCTTATACACATCTTAGGAAGACAAGCACTGCGACATGATCACCAAGGATCGCCATAGTCCATGCTA
>CM076659.1:9026695-9058347 GCA_038496675.1 Rachycentron canadum | reverse complement strand
GGGGGGGGGGGGGGGGGGGGTGGGTGGGGGTGGGGGGGGGGGATTAACAGAGATTAAAAGGACACTAAATGTTGTAAAATGAGTGGTTATACACTCCAGTTTCCATTAAAGGGAAAACTTTGGTTGATTGCTTTATTGTTCATAATGAGTGTCTGCCAAACTGTTGGGAGTTTCATCTCTTCATGTCTTCTGAATTTGGATTTAGAGCCTAAAGGCATACTTCTAACTGAAGATAAAAATAAATTGCCCCTTATTTGTGATTATCGGTTAAGCCTGGACTTCTTCTTCATCTTCATCTAAATAGATGAGCCTCAAAGGCCAAGCACTTGACTTCAAACTCACAGCTGAGTCATTTTTGTTATCTCATCAGAGTCATGATACTCCAATGATCAATAGCTAAAATGCAAGAGAAGTTGAATGAGTGTTTGTGAGGACAGTCATTATAGTAAGTACAACAAAGGACGGCAGGGAATTAAAAGGTATACTATCTATTTCTATTAGGCAGCATAAATATTAAACCTGGATTGTTTATTTAAATTCCTTAGAAACTCAATTACAACTGACATGAAAGAGGCGTCCACACAAATGACTGTGCAAACAAAACTGTGCGACACAGATATTCACTGCTTTTCTTTGCACTGTGCTTTAAAGCTGTATTATTTGACACGCTCACACAATGAGTGGCAAACAACCGTGAAAAAAAGAAATAATAAAAGAACAAAAGAAAACTGACTTAGAAACTTTATGAAAACAGCTCAATCTTGTCAATCTCCTAGGTCCAAATGAAGATGAAAACTGAGATGAAAAGAGCTATAGAAATAAGAGATTGGCTCGAGTACTGGCATACACTAAAACCTGACTGTGGTGTCATGGCAACCACATACTAGAAATACTTTAAACAAGGCTTTAAACTTACGTGCCACTTTTGAGAACAGCCAGTTCATTTTATGTGACACAAAACAAATTAAGTCCCACAATGATTCCATAACTGGCTGTGATCATGTTGGTAAATCCTGCAGAATTGTTTTGTTTCGTGTCTTGTTATGAGCACTCAAGGGAAACTGTGTTGTACCTGAGACCTGTGTTTCACTTGTTTCCAAGTAATCTTTTTTAAAAATTATATCGTTGTGTATAAATGGTTCACAGGAAAGATGTGCAGGATAGGTCATATTTCATTTCTCCTCCCCTGACAATGCCTCCAATGAAGAAAAGCTGATCGCTTTGGCACATCTACCAGAACCTATGAAGCTAAACACTCAATACCTTATAGACTTGTTTGATAACATCAGACGTAATGACATTCTCATTTAACTCTTGGCTAGAAAAAAAAAGTATTTCTTGATGAAACCGACTGAAAAAAAAATAGATCGATAAAAAGACTAAGCATTGACAGCCCCAGGGTGACTATGCTCAAGGAATAAAGTCAATTCACTGAGAAATACTGAAAGTAATTTTCGTGATCTTGGCTGAGACAGGGGACTTATTTAGAGTCAATAATATGAGTCACATTACATTTACACAATAGAATAAAGAAAGAGGAAACAGCTGCTCTTTCTGAACAATGGAATTTCAGTTGCAGGTAGTGTAATTAACAATGTTGATAATTAGGACCAAAATACATCTATCTCTCAAAAACCTGTTCTCTTCAAATATGGAGTTTGCTTCAGTTCGACCTCAGCTGTCACCAGCCATTTGTGCAGTTTCGACTTGTTTGTCTCAAAGCATCTTCCCGGCACTTTTATCATCTCACAACACCTTTTTTCACTGAAGCCACACTGTCATCTACAGCATCATGTTTTGCACAGAAATGCTACCTCAACAAACCCAGACAGATCACATTTTTTTCTAAAAAAAAAAAATAAAAAAATAAGACAGCATGGTTTTTTGTGAAAATGTATTATCCCTTCTAGTGTGCACCCAACACAATGTAGCATTATTCTGCAGCTTGTCTATTTTCCACACAAATTTGTGCCTTTTAAAAAGACCTCACTACTTTCAGACCTTGTTAATAACTTAGCATGTTGGCCACGTTTTGAAGCAAATTACCCAATTTATTCAAATGGCGTGTGGTGTGTGTTCACAGATCATGGTGCAATTTCATCATGCAGGTTAAGTGGGTGAACTGGATTGTCTCAAGTTGTCCTTGGCGTATTCATTGCAGCCATTCCTAGTTTACATGCTCCTGATGAGGCTCCAGGCTGAATTCAGAACAGATAAAGGTGCTGCAGCTCAATGACCAGTCAACCTGACACCAATCATTGACATGTCCTCCTTCATCACAGGGAAGACTCAATGCCCCATGGGAGCTCTGAAAAAAATTAAATAGATAGGACCTTTGCAGATTTGGATTATGTAAAATAGCATTAAATATGACACTGTGAGACTAAGGGTCAGATCTCTCTTTTAATGTTTATATCAGATAATAAAAAATAACAAAGAATGGGGCACAGAAAAGACGGAGATTTATCACTGTGATCCCTTTGCCTCTGTCAGACTTCTCCCTGGCTCCTTTGATCCCTTTATGCAGAGGGGGGCTCCCTGGTCTTCAGAGACAGGAGAAAATCAGCGTCACACCGACAGTGTCTGTGGAGCGCGTTATTATTGCACTTACAGTGCCGCGTCTTCACTGGCAGCCCGCTCAACAACCTGCGGTCACTGCAGACACACACAGATCGACGGCGGGGAATAAAACAAGGCGCACAAACAGCTCGAAGGATGTCTGGCATCACTGGGAATCTGGACTGCGAGGACTGTTTATCATCTGCACATGTGGCCAACAGCACGGAGTTACATCTGCACTCCGCTCTGGATGAGGACGATGAACTTCTGAGATACATCTGGAGAGAGTACTTACACCCCAAGCAGTATGAATGGGTCCTGATAGTGGCTTACATTATTGTATTCTTCGTTTCACTCATTGGAAACTCGCTCGGTAGGTCCTATATTTGATATATTTTATCTCATGTGTTTCTCCAAACGTGCGTAATCAGCTCTGCAGCAATCGCGCATGAGAATCACACTTTGAGCAACTTTAAAAGAAAAGAGAGAGAGAGAGAGAGAGAGAGAGAGAGAACATGAATGAGCACGTTGCTGCAGGGGAAACGAACTCAAATGTTGCAGTGAGGGAAAACCTGGAATCGTAGGCTTCAGTTTTTCTTGAGCTGCAGCGGTGCAGCTGCTGGTGGAGAGAGCGCAAGGAGGAGAAGTCACAGGGCGCAGTCTCTCAGTGCAGCTCCAGTTGATCAGAAGTGTGCAGAAACCCACAGACACAGATTGTACGAATTAATCATTTGACAGTGGGAGACGTTTCCTGCACTGAACAAAAGATTTCAAAATGTTTTTTGGGTCAGATTGAAAGTGGCAAATGACAATACTGTAATTGAATTGTGCTGTTCCGCTGCTTGTGTGACCTGCTGTGAACAAGCAAGAGCAAATCTACCAGTGACTATCTCTCCCTCTCTGTCTCTGTCTCTGTGTGTGATATTACCTCTTTTCCCAATAAATGTGGAGGGTCCTTGTGGAGTCACACACACACACACACACACACACACACACACACACACACACACACACACACACACACACACACTTATTCGCAGGCATTCACAGCACGCACCCGTGTTCGCTTGTGGGACATTTCAAGCGCTCTTGGGGGCCCTCTGGTGGCCACTGGGGCCCTGCAGTGCCTCGCTGATCTTCCATTTGCAGTTTGATGCATCACCTTTTTGTGTGCAGACTCTTGTGTCGTTAATTTACTGTAGGATTCCTCATTTTCCATTTTATCATGTGAAGTTATTTTCCTTCATTGTCGTTATTTTCATAAATTGCTTTAAATTCTGCCCTATCACTGCTTTGTCAGTGAACTTCCATAAGCAGCCAGAATAAAACAAACACTAAACTATATCACAATATTTCTTATAAAGACTCTTTCTGAATGAGATAATTGATATACATCGAAATAAAGGAATACATTTTGATTTTGGTAGTTTATAAGAAACACTTGTTCAATCATCTGTAGTGCCATCTGCATGACAGAAATGTTAAACTCCATCGTCCATCTGGCCATAAATCTCACAATCTAATTGGTAGATAGACTGGAAATAACATGGAAATTCACAAGTTGTGATCACAGCAGTGAGACACAGTTGCCTTTTGTACAAAAAACAAACAGTGTGAATGCCACAAATAAGCAGTAACCACACTAGTAAGTCCTCTCTCCCCCACAGAAGCACTTTTACTCATCTAGTGGTCCTGCTCTGTTTACAGATAGTAATTGGTTCGACTGAAGTGTCAATAATTATTCCATGCACTATGTAGAAGTTGTCCTGCAGATTTACTTGTCTTTTTTTATGTTGCAATGAAATTTGACTTTGTTTGTCTAACAAACCCAGGGGATACAAGGGAAGAGCTGGCAATTGGTTTCATCAGGAGGGCCATTAGCACCAGAGCTACAGCTGACAGGTTGTCTCCTTCGGATTAAATGCAAACATCAGAAGGCGAAAGCATGTTAAATCAGCTTAGCCTCTTCTTAGCTTTTTTGCCCAAGACATTGTTTTCTATTGATTTTTGCAGCAGAGATGCAGAGGTGGCAATAGATTTCAAAGAACACGGGTACACTTAAGTAAAATGTTAAACAGCTAAAGATGTAAAGAAAGGCTTAAGCCCCCATGAGACTTGACGTCAGCAACATCACAAGAATAGATGAGGGATGAAAAAGCCCTAATGGATATTAATGGAAATAGTTCTTGTTCACTAGCGTTAAACTGGATTGTTTTGTTTCAAATACAGATTATTACTTACTGCTATAATTAATAGCAGTAAAGTTTTCATATGAGCAATGCATATGTATGAAAGACAATTCTAAATGCACAAAGACTCTGCAATGGTTTTCAGCTCTACAAAACATTTTAACATCTTTCAACAGATTATTTTGGTTTGGACCCAAAACTTTAGTTAGCATGACAACAATTTTTATGCACAATGAATCCTGTTCCACAGAGATGGGTTGAATATGGATGCAGAAATCCACGCTGAACTCATCAAATTTCAGCACAACTAATATGCAACAGTACATTTTACTAATTTCTTATACCTGGTGTTTGTTGGAAGCAAAGTTTTACATCCAGGGTTTGACATTGATTATATCCCAATATATATCTCAATATAATAACATATTTCCAATATAATCACAGAGAGCACTCTGGGCATTTAAAGCACTTGTCGCTTACACATTATGCAGTCTGTTTGTCCATTACAGTAAGGTTATATAAAAGGTGCTCCATTTTTTATTCTCAGAGGCTGACTGATGGTTATTTAATGTGTTTTGATCCAGAAGCCTGAACAAAACCTGCAGTACAGTCTGTAGCATTAGTTACCACAACAACCAAGAGCTGTTTGAAGTTGAGCCACCTTAGTGAGACCTGATCAACCCACTAACCCTCATCTGTAACAAGGCTCATGCTCTTGTGGCTATGATGATAACAAACAGCTGCCTACTTGAACATCCAATGGAAACATGCAACACATACACCCAGTCGTGTTTGTGGCAGCCGACATTAGATTCCAAGGCTTGAGAGTAGGTTTTTTGTAACATAAACTGCAATGTGGACATATTCTTTGGATAATACTTGAGAAGCATTGTTTGTCAGAAACTAACTGTCATCAGTGATTTTATGTCATAAGTCTTTTTTGGCCTCTTTACTACCTTTTAAACACTGGTATGGCAGTGTAATTTACTGAAAGTCAAAATTGTGTTGCTCAAAAGCCTGAAAATATTATGGAGCAATATTTTTTTGGAGGGGGGGCTTTGTTGAATAAAAAAGATTTCACTTGAAAAAAATCTAACTGAGCTGTGCTTGACTTTTTTGATGCCATGGCTGTAAATGTTTTTGGTATGTGCAGACTCTCCACTCTGCTTCTCCTGGACCTTAAAAGGATTTGACACTAATTTTCCTCAATCCTTAGACATAGTCTGAAACACGATGCTGAGTCGGGACTTAACATTGAAACAGACTTGATTAGACAAGTCAACAATGACCAGGACAAAGACTAGTCGTTAAGGATAAATGAAGTCCTCTGTCATCTGCTGTTGTGGCAGGATAGAGGATGAAAAAGAGATGTGTTGTTATTTACTGGCCTAAGCCCTGTTCTGTTTGAGCCTTTGGCAGCAGAAAGAGCAATGGGTGGCAATGTTGTTAAACTGACATTCAGAGCCTCAGACAAACTCTACTGCTGATTTAGGAATAATTAGCTTTGCAGACCCACGGCTTGATCGAACAGGGAACACAAAACTCAAAACACAAACAGCCAAAAAAAAATTGTTTTGCACGCTGATGGTGCAGGACTCTTTTAAATACTTTACAGGAATGCAAACATCATATTTCTTGTGTAAGTAGTCTCATAAGAAGTCATGTCCTTATGCTGCTTCTATAGAGGGAATGGATGTGAAAATGAGGAGGATTTGTTGTTGTGCAAACAGCCACACAGAGTGATTCAGTAAAGGGTTGAAAAGGATACTGCTGCATTATAAAACTGCAGAAATGAAGCATGAAGCCTTCATGATTTTGATCTGTTATTTCTGCCATCAGGATCTGAGCTGGTGTTCAGCTAGAAACAACAGCAACAATTAAAGTTTTGGTACTGTCACTCCTATTGTTTTACAGTACATATGACAGTCATAGATATCAAATCAAATCACTTTAAAATGATTCAATCAAGAAGATCTTACATTTGTCAGCTTTTATTCTGAAGGACAAAGGCATAGAACAGAGAGTTCTGTTGTTGCTGGTTTGAAGGTCAGTCTCCAGCTTCTCCTCACCCTCAACAAGCTCTTGGTAAAACACAATGAACCCACAACTGGTTCTGATAGTCTGGCCCGCAACTTGAATGTTACTTTGGTGCCATCAGTGTGAATGTGTGAATATGTGCAAATCATAAAGTGCTGTTTACTCTCTTTTATAATGTGTGGTGACTTTTATTTCTTTCATTATCACTGGCTTGTTCATCAGCTAATAAGATACTTGATTGGTAACATCCAATCATAATCAGATGTACAGGGCGACCATTATGAGCTGACATTTACTCATTGTGCGCTCATGTGAATGCTGTTTGTTACTGCAACTCCCTCCACCCCAACATCCTCATTACTAGCTACATTTTTCTGCTGCTATTGTTAATCTAATTTAGAATTATTAATTTGACTTAGACTGAGCAGTGTTCATATATATGAATACTTAAGTGGATGAGTTTAGACACTGGCACTAAATGAAATGCAGCTTTTCTTGTATTTGCAAATTTAAAACACTTTTGTTATAGTAGCTATCAATCTTAATTTCATTCACACATCAGAATAATACCAATAGGGCACAAACAGTAAATTACATAGTATATTATAATGATAGTATCTTATTATTTCATATTTAAATTGTATTCTCAACATTTTTTGTTTTTGTGACACTTTAATGGCAGATGTTCACATCTGGAAAGACATTCTGGTAGGCCTTTGTAGGCCTAAGTAAGATGCCATATATGTGCACACAAATTCCAGACATTATTCCAGAAAAAGTTTTTCTGAGAAAGAAATAATCTCCCACTAGAAACAGCAACCACACCCCTCTCTTTCTCATTCTTAACACTGAAAGTTGGATATGGGTGGTCGTGCTGCTTTTGCCTGAACAATTGTAAATTCATTAGGCCTCCAGGGATTCATTGTTTTTGTGACAGAGCAGTGAGGGAGACACTGAACAATAAAAGGAAGTTACTTGTGTCTTTCACTGAGCAGAGAAAAATATGTATGTCTAACTTCAGTAGCTGTTGATGAACAAAAGAGGAATGTGGAGGGAGAATGTTTTTGATCCTCGTGCCCTTCTTCTTTGTTTAAAAGGAGAAAAAATTGCGTAATTAATTCACACAAATCAAGCAAATGTGTTGATTGGCTGAGACATTATTATTAGATGCGGTAGATGGTGTTACATTTTGGCTATCATTAGGTTTTCATTGCAGACACTGAATCATGGCATTGTGTTAACTTATCATATTCACCTGACTGTATACTGTTTACGCTGTTATGCTTAGTTAAATCTGTCATCATGTTTATATGATTCACGGGCCTACAGAGTTTTGTTATCCTCCTATCAGCTTTCAGGGCTTGTAAACACTTATGATAGATAGGCCTGGCATCAGTCAGCCAGCACCAGTGAATTCACAGATCACTGAATAAAAAAGCCCAAGTCTGGTGTCAGCATAAAAATGATAAAAATGTAAGTGCTCTGTACACCCCTGGTTCATCTCCTCGTGTGTTCTCACTTGTGTTGCCTGATAAGATATCTCTTCAGAACTGTGTGGCTTACAGGCTATTTCTTATTGCCATGACCCAAACTCTCCTGTTCCTGCTTCACAGGCAGGCAAACGTCTCTATCATTATTATTTTATTTGCGTTTGATGATGTAGTGTGACTCTTTGATTTCAGTGAGGAGGGGAGCCGGGACTAATTTGCTTCTTTTGCAATTTCTTTTTTTTTTTCCCCCACTGTGACTGACATGCAAATTACAAACCCTTCAGTCACTTTGCCATTTTGCTGTAGGAAAGACACAGATGTAATTAACAACAATAAAGGCTGAATTCCATTTAGCTGTTTCAGTTTCAATCAAACTAGCAGATATGAAAAAGGTCTATTTGAGGCCAGTTAATTGGGGGTGGGAGTTAGGATGGTGGGAGTGACATCCCATTCAGGAAATAATGAACGTTTGTATTTTTGGCTTTGATACAGTAAGTGCAAGGATGGTGTAATGACAATCGTGCTTTTTAATGCACCTAATTGACCTGCATGTGCACAAATGGCCTTTTCTCTCTGTCTCTTGTGCACTTGAACACCTGAGCCCATCCTGTTACAGCTCTCAGGCAGTGAGATGATGCTTTGCCTGCTGTGGTTCTCAGTCTTGTAGATGGTTCAGTTGAGGCTTGAGGCAAATATGCATACATGCAATAGACAATCATCCTAAAACCTTCATGTACTTCCTACAGTGATGTCACTTTACTTTCATTATTTTCCTCCAGAAAATATATTGTTCTTTGTGGGAAATGTATTTTTACTTTTTCCACCCATCTTACAAACATGAGAAACAATGCTTAGCCTTTGCACAAAAGCCTGGCCAGGCCTTTGTCAGGATGAAAGAGAGCAAAGCAACGGTAAAATATAGAACATTTCCTTGGTGGTCTCTTTCCATGTCTTGTCCTCATCCAAGTTAAACAGAACTTGATCTCCTGGCAGTAGTCATGAAAAGACCTTTACTAAATCTCTCCTGTTAAAGGGGGGTGCCCGTTGCTGAGCCTGTGAATGTCTGTGTCTGATAAGAGCTTTACCAGACCACATAAGGATTGGCTTATTTTTTAGTGAAGGGAGAATGGTTCTGATCTTTTGTCCCATGCATTTTTCAGGTGGACTTAGATCAATAATCATCATGGGTGATTCTCTATAGCACATTAATGCTAACAGTGGGCCCTCCGGTTTAAGAATGTGTTTTCCATGTGTCTATTTTCTTGAGGAATGTGGGGACTGGAGGTGACATGCACAATGTCTTACTTGTGTATTGTGAACTGTTATCATTGGCTCTCTGGTCAGACATGTAAATGTAAACTAAAGTGACTTGACAACCTGGTCTGATGTGATAAGGCTCTCGCATGTCAACAATGTGAGTGTGACAATGTGACAAGCATGTGTCAGCAATGGCACTGAACTGCCTTGACATTGAACTGCATCAGCTGCATAATGAGTCTTTGATGTTGCACTGGTACCACATCCAAATTTTACTGTTTCTTAGTGACACCAGAGGCTTATGATCTCTGAATAGTCAGAATGTGTTCATGACTACCAAGTACTCTGGGAACCTCTCACAGGCCCATGATCCTGCTAAACTTTCCTTTTTAATTTGTGCGTACCTGTCTGGCTGTCTCCTGGAACAATACACAACGGGCCTCCAGCTTTAGTCACCATTTAACTGCATAAGGATGTAGTTAATGATTCCCAATGCTCATCTTAGATCACACCTATTTATATGAGCTCCTGTAGTTTATATGAGCTCCTGTAGTTTATATGTAGCTCCTGTATTTATATGAGCTGCTCTCACCCCACTGGTGTCCACAACTTGTGGAACCAAAGCTCTGGCTGTCTGAATACACATCTCTCCCTGTATAGCTCCTTTCTCTCCAAAGCAATCATGAAATAATTTCCTCCCAATGGACAACGCATAGTTCATATTGTCTGACTCACCGGATGTAGGCTGTAGGTATAAGCTGGGCATCTATTCCTGGAAGCATTCACCTCCCTTTCCATTTTTCTAAATCCCTTCACATTAGGAAACAAAAACATCTTTGAAATTAGCAGCCTATATGCTACAAATGCTTTGATTGATTTTGATGAATCAAAGCATTTGCCATTTGGGAATTAATCATTTTATTGACAGTGCTCACCTTCACACATGCAAATGTTCAACCAAAGCAAGTTGCCTTTGACACTGTCTCTGCATCCTGTGCTCCGAGCCACCAAGGGCATTATCCATCCATCCACCCATTTTCTATAATACATCTTTGTCAGGGTCGCTGGGGGCTGGAGCCAATCCCAACTGACACTGCGTCACCACCTAAGCTAAACATATATGTCTTTGGACTGTGGGAGGAGGGAAGCCACACAGACACAGAGAGAGCATACGAAAGGCCCCAGGCCCCAGGTCGGGGGTTTGAACCCAGAACCTTCTTGCTGTGAGGCAACAGTGCTAATCACTGCACCACTGTGCTGCCCCAAGGTGATTATGATTGATGTGAAGAAATGAAAAGAAGGCAGAGCGTTTTCCCCTGTAACAGAATGATAATAGCTGCAGAAAGACCATTCTCCAACACTGAGAAAGTGTTGTTGACATAAACCTGGTTATACAAGTATTTAGTCTATATACACTGTTACTCCCTCTAGTTTCCTTTTCATTTTGTCCTGAAAAAACTCTCAAATGGCAAAAGGCAGGTGCTTGAAAGCTTCCAAACAGTGAAGATGGTTCAGGAGGTTGTTGTTTTCATTAAATGGTGTCTGCCAGAATCCTGTACCTTCATCCAGAGATGTGAGATCTGTTGCTGGCAGTTAGTACCTCTCTGTTGATGTTCTCATTTAGCTTTTTGTGGTCTTTGTGTTTGTGCCTTGTAGCACAGTGTGTCTAGTGTCCTTTCGGGCTATCCACAAGTTAGATAGCTTTATTATTTAAGGCCTAAGTGCCTAATTCAGCTGCTGTATCGATTCTAACTACTTTACTTTGGATAAAAGGACAAATGTTTTCCTCAGTGTATTTACTATCAATGTAAATAGTCAGTTATTACCAAGTTAGAGAAACATTTTCTCTTCAAATGACACATTTTGTGCCACAGGCTGTCTCCCACCTCTCTTCAATGATCTCCAATATGTCGCCTCCTGCAATTTGAGTGCTGCCTGTTGCTACTGCTACCTCCTCAGTTTTCCGTACCTTCAGCACAGCATGTTCCAAAGTGAAATCAGACATGAGCTGTAGTTGCTTTGAGAGCTCTTTGTCACAGATGCCGACAACCAGTCAGTTGCTGATGTTTTCTTTTTTTCTTATTTCTAACTCAGTTTACAAAGCACTCTGATAAATGATTCATCCTGCTCTGGCTTTTTGCACTTGTTTTTGGATGAAATATCCATCATATATAGCTTGAACCTGACATTCATAATATTGTTTTTACCTTGAACCTACAAGAAAATAATGGATTTAATTGTCTTGTCAAATGACACAACACAGCACCTGTTTCATCTGTGAAACTGAACAAGGAAAGGGCAGAATGCTTTTATAACAATGCTTTTATAATTCTACTTAATATCGTGAGTGGAAACACAATGATTTACTCTTGACATTAGAGGTGTGTCAATGTTTCGTTTTCAGATAAACTAATTTAAAATATTACTTACAACTCGGCTGATTGTCTGACTTGATCCATGAAAATTTATTGAAGCTATGAGGTCCTCCAATCATCTTTCCACTTACATGCACTTTTGGATGCCTTTTAATCTTTTGGGTTGGGTTTTTGGGTAATGACTGCTCCTTCATAGGTGCTGTTTAATATTAATTTCTCAACTGGACTGCCTCTATTGCTGCTATGGATTTAAGCACATTTTTTTACTCCGGTTTTTACTCCTCTGTTCCTGATTGAGGGGTTTAAAAGATACCACTCGAGTGCTGAGGATAGGATAAGTGGTAACATTTTAAATTAACTTACTTATACCCTCCAGTTGTGGTTTTTCCATCCACCATTAGCTTTATTCTTTTTTTTGGTTAATATTTATATGACTCTGACGCAAAGAGGCTAAACTGCTGTTAGACTTATTGCAAGTCTCATTAGTAATGACCCTAGCAGATGGAGAATATTAAGATCGAGCTCTTTTCCAAATTCTCGTTATTTCCATTGCAGAAGTTACTGCTCTTAGATTGCTCGGCCTTCAGATGCCAGCAACCTCTCAGCAGCTCTCAGGAAAGCTGCTGCTTTGGCCTCAGTTGTAAAAGGTAAATGGCAAAGAACTGTGTTTTCCTTCTTTGACCTATATGAATATGTTGAACACGAAGTCTCTTGCGATGTACCTGCTTCAGATATTAGTGGATAACATGCCCTCGTTCTCTCTGTCACAGCTCACTCTGGAGCGATAGTGTGTCCTGGCGTAGAGGTGCCTCTGCTTCTCAATGATACCTTCTCTTGCCTTTGGAGGCAGTTGCATCGCCTTACACCCAGTGTAGCCAAGTCATACCAACCTAGCTACTCTTAGTTTGCCTCCAGCTGTGCCCCCCCCCCGGCCATCAGCTCTGTGCTGAAATCTTGGTTTAGTTTTCAGCTGGGTGATTCAATCATAAGATTTGTTCAGCTCCTGTCTGCTGTCAGTTATTTTCTCCAGGGCAGAATATTTAATAAACTGAGGAGATCGACGCTTGTCGATCTTCTCATCATGTACTTTGCACAGACATCATGTCTGGACAATCAGCCAAGCTGCACTGGGACATGAATCACTGTGCTGCACAATTGAAAGTCTAATGTCTGTCCCCATCCCTATGTGTCAGTTGAATGATTTAGTAATCACATTGTCCTCCACCAGTGGCAGCAGGACTTGATTTGCTCAAAAATAAAAAAGAAACCAAGCCACTACTTACTACTTTTATCAATTTCATAGTTTTTAATTCTCATCCTGAGGTGACACACATCTCAGCATGACCCTTTCAATGGCGGTGGAGACTTTACAGATCTGCTAAATCTTCTCTAGGTTCTTCAATGAATTCTCTGATCCCCTGAGCCTCCCAGCTATGAATAGTTTTTAATTTTAGGTTATATTAATATTCATATTTATTGCTACCTAAGGGCTGAGTTTTTATTCATAATTGACTCTTTTAATTTATGTCTCTCATCAGCTCGGCCCACTCATTGTTATGACCATACTTTCAATCGTATTTTATCTTACAATATTTGACTTGACATATTCTGGTCCTGTGGATCTCAATTGCATATGATTTCATGTGGTCTTATCTTCTTCTTTTAGCAGCTTGCAGACACACTCATTCACTTATCTTGTTTATTAATTTCTGGATAAGAGAACATGTAAAATCTAAAATGCTATGTCAAGAAATAATTGTTTCTCATATACTTGTAATTCCATAATCATTTATTCAACCTTGCATATTTCCCCTGTCAACCTACAGTCCTGCATTCATCTACTCTTTAGCGTCACGGTTGTGTAGTTAGTGTTTGTCGTGTTGTTGTCATGTGAGTCTTTGTTAATAGCGTGTTATGTAATGCTTACGTGCTTACCTGTGTTTTCTGTTACTGACTTTCAGTTGCTTAACTAATTTGCTCTTAAAATGAGTTTAGTTTATGCTGATAAATCTAATTAAGGCCACATTTCCCAAACTGAGTCAAATTTTCCTAACTATCATTAAATGTCAATGTTAAATAATTTCACTTATCACTTTTTAGAACCAGAATGGTTTTCAGACTTTTTAACTCCTCATGTTTCATCAAGGGCCCTGAGGCCCATAACAGTAGCTCTCCTAAATCCAAACTAAAAAACAAAGGTGACTGAGAATTTGCCACCAAGGCAGCTGGACAACCACCCAGTGGACATTTCAATAGCTATTCATTCATTCAAGTCTCTTCCTAACACATACCTTGATAGCCCCTCTGTGATCTGGTGTTTTGCTTTACCACACCATTTGTTTTACTGCTTTAGTTTTTTTTTAATGTGTTTGTGCTAATTACTTTGTACGTTTCATTTATTTTCTTTTGTTTACAAAAGAGTACCAATTACAAGCATGTAATGAGCTTATTACTATTCAAAGTACTGAGTACTTTGTGCTGCCAATATAAAAAAGGCTTCAGTTTGTATTATGCTTTTATTTCTTTAATCATTTTGAAGGTTTTTTATTTGTGTAATTTTATTTTTCAATGTTTTTTAAAGCACCTAAAAGTGTTGTTTTTGACCTTTATATATGATACAAATGCAGTTAATTATTATTATTATTATTATAACTATTATTATAACTTACTTATACAACCAAGTTTCATAATGATGACTGCCAGATGTGTGTACTTTGGAATAAATGACACACAGTTTTTTGTGCCGGACTGGCAGCTGATTACCAAGCTAAAGTGCATCAAAATTCAAGGTCAAAAGTCAGTTCAACAAAGGTAATAATCTGCATAGTTCTATTTTACTGTGTGAACAAAATACTGTCTTATGTTTATTCATTTATATTTGTTGTATATTATATGTTGATGCATTTTTCATCCTCTGTTGCTCTGATGACAGATATAAAATTAAATAATGTCATATTTGTGGTGGGATTTTATGTAAATCTGTCAATTTACTGGATTACATGAAGATGTCCTGAGACGCAGTTGCATTTTGCGTTGACACACTATGATATTTGATTCCCTGTCCACTTTATCTGTATATGGCAATGGATTCACCATGAACTCTATTCTTTTTTTGGTTTATATTTATATGACTCAAATGTACATCCATCCAGGTTTTATCTGATGAAAGGTTAGATAAAACTTTTTTGTGTTCACTTATGTTTTTGTGTTCACATTTTTGTGTTAACTTGATTTGCTTTCAAATTCGGACCCTGGGACCTTACAATGTCAAAATAACATTGAACTTCATCATTCATGAATAACGATAACAAAATGGGCTGGTAAAAATTAATTAATTTTTAGGAATGTAAAAACACTTATTAAATGTTAATTGTTATTTAATGTAATTTCAAAGAGTTAGGATTAAAACCCTTTAACAGGAAAATAATTTAATTCTAATTCAAAGTGTGATTGAAAGCATGCCTTTAAGACAGTAGTGATTAACATTCAGTACCCTGGTGCTATTGTTATAAATGTTTGTCTTTATTGAGTCTTTGGACTGTCTTTGATTGTGCGTCCTTTTCAGTTTGTTTTGCAGTGTGGAAAAACCGTCACATGCGCACCGTGACCAACTATTTCATAGTGAATCTTTCCTTTGCTGATGTCTTGGT
The DNA here is from genome assembly GCA_038496675.1 of Rachycentron canadum. Classification (NCBI taxonomy): domain Eukaryota; kingdom Metazoa; phylum Chordata; class Actinopteri; order Carangiformes; family Rachycentridae; genus Rachycentron; species Rachycentron canadum. The sequence goes on along the minus strand of CM076659.1, from coordinate 9,042,790 downwards.
CACCATCATCTGCCTGCCTGCAAGTCTGGTGGTCGACATCACAGAGACATGGTTCTTTGGAAAAACCCTTTGCAAAATCGTGCCTTATCTGCAGGTAAGAGATTAACATCTTCTTTTGCACCAGGATTTTAGAAATTTTGATTAGATCTAAATCACTCCGCGTGTGAAAGTTTTATTAAAACCTTTGTTTCTGTTATTCTTACAATTTTCTTTCTGTGCAATTGCGAGGGTGAAAAAAATACAAAAAACAAAACAAAACCAAAAAAAAACTTTCTTTCATATCCCAGGAGATGTGCACTGTGGGAAATTTTGATGTTATCCCATGATGATTTAACACCCTGGGCAATTTTTTTGCATTTTCCATTTTTTCCATTCTATTGCAGCATCGACTTCAACAGATCTGCTGGAAGAAAATCAGCAGTTTATATCACAGTGCATGCCACAAAGCTATACCATGAGTGTGAACTGAAATCCTACACTGTCCCGCACAAATCCTATATCCTATACACTAAATTCCACTCACACACACATTTGTATCAAGATGAGTTTGACCACCACCATGTCACAAAATGGACTTCTGAAAAATTGTGATCTGCATGAGATAATTCTGAATGGATGTTGCAAAGTAATGGAAATATGTGGACAAATCAATGTGTGAAGCCCCTGCTGTGCTGGCTGCCATCCTCCCACACCTATCATCATAATGGCACTGGATCAGCAGACTTGAAGGTGTTGATGGTCAGCTTGATGTTTTGTGCTTTTTTTGTGCTGTACTGCTGCAAAATTATTTCCAAGGACTGTAGACCATGCAAGAGGAAAGCAGGTACATCCAGGAGCTGTTCTGGAGCTTTTGATTGGATTATGGTTACAAAACAGACTCTGTCGTGAGACTATTTTGTGAACTACTGTTTCCAAGGTTCAGATTGATTTTTCAATAAAACCTAAGTAATTATTTAATTTCCATTTTTTAAATACTGTTTTATTGATTTGTATTTGGGCTGTAAAAGGGTATTTTGTCCAAGAGTAAGCTTGGCACTTTTCCCTCATGACTAAGGATCAAACACTGGCATTCACTACAACCTTTAAAAGAATGAATGAATTAAATTAAAAGATATTCCAGGTATATAATATATATATTTCTCTAACTAATTCCATTATAAGTTACAAACTAACTGCACTTCCCAACCCTTTCTGTGGCACTAAGCCCATGTGTGTAGGTGACCGATCCGTCCTTAACTAAAACTTAATCTATGGTCCTTGTGATCACGTCACCTAGTCTCAATGACATTACACCACACACAATGCTACACAGACGATACTTGGTGGAATTCAGTGTCAGTTTTTTTTTTTTTGTTATACTAGTACTATACTTACAGCACATACTGTAATATCAGCAGACTTATCCCGAGAGAAAGACACCATCACATTACAACTGTAAACTGGCTGTGGTGACATCATCTTGAATGTCTACTGAGACCCTACAGGCAGGTACAATACACTTTGCGACTCATATCTTTAGTGTACTAAAGGATCTTTTTCTTCTTTTCTTTTCTTCTTCTACTATTGCTTTTTTTTTCAGCAACATTTTTTCAGTTTTTTTTTCAGTACGTGCATCCTAAAGCTAAACATTGCAAAGTGATGGAGCAGAGCATTTTTTCCCCCCAGGAAATTACCCTGCGACAAACCCACAGGTTTATCTCCCACATGAAATCGGTGGTGCTGCTGTGAACCAAACCGGCTAATTGAAATTCCTTGTGTTAACCATGTGCAAAACACTGAAACTGGATAAGAGCATCTCCAACATAGAAGGTTTCTCATGCCACGTCTGAAGTCAGTGCAGTTTCCTCATTCCATAATTGAAATCTTGCTTCATCTGGTATGGCCCCTTTCCCAAGTCTGCTGAAAGTGCAGGGCAATTTAGATTGTGCTGAGAGTAGACTGTACTCCATCAAGGAGACAAAGAAAAGGGTCTAACTGCATCACTCTCATCTAGGATTTTAGAGAGCTGTGATTACGTGATTACATGCAGTCCATTTTCGGTCGGATACAATGGACATATGTCAGTCTGTGTTTGACCTCCAGAAATAATCAAACCTGTATTGTGAAGATCAGTATTTTGGTGACTGGAGTTTTTTGTATTGTGATTTTCCTTGGAAGTAAAAAAAAAATGAAAAATGAAATAAATAAGTCATTTTGATTTCTACATTCCTCACCACATTGTCTACCCTGATGCCACAAGTCAAGGATTGAAAATTAGTCAGAAGTTTTACAATTTACCAACAAGAATTTGTCTGGAAACAAATTCTTTTTTTTTTTTTTTTTTTATCTTGGTTTAGATCTCAAAATATCAAGAGCATGTGTTTTGCTGGAGCTTAAATAAAGAGCTGGCAGTTAAATAGGAAGGCTGTTGACTAAAGACAGGTTGTTGGCATTAGAGCCATGTATTATGTCAGAGATTTTCAACTAATATAAATTTTGAATTAATGTTCCTGATTAATGTGTACTATTACACACTATCACTCCAAATTCTCTCATCAAATTCAGGTGAATGTCTCTGGTATTAGAGCTGAAACCATGAATAAAATAAGATGTGGGAATTATTTTCTGGGTTCTGTACTGAAGTGCCATTCCAAGAATAATTCAGTCTCTATCTAACTAGTGCTTCTTTTCTTCTTTTCCAGACCATCTCAGTCTCTGTATCAGTCCTAACACTGAGTTGCATTGCCCAAGACCGTTGGTATGCTATCTGCCATCCGTTGATGTTCAAGAGCACAGCCAAGAGGGCTCGTAAGAGCATTGTTGTCATCTGGGTTGTGTCATGCATCATCATGATCCCCCAGGCTATCGTGATGGAGTGCAGCAGCCTGCTGCCTGAACTCACAAACAAGACCAGTCTGTTTACAGTCTGTGATGAACACTGGGGAGGTTAGTTTTCATGATTCCGCTTGAATACATGAAAACTTTGAGCCGTATATCTCACATCAGTATGTTACAGTAAAACAGAGTGATTTGATGCCATTGAAACGCAGATTTCTCACAGAAGACACATCATGGTGGACACATTGTACATGCATGGTACTAAACAGGTTATTATGACCAATGTAGCAATATCAAGCAGTGAAATATCACCAGAATGATGAGTGACTTTAAAAAAAATTCAAATATGCAAAGTAAAATACTATGATCTCCCCTCAGCATGTGGAGACAACAACAACTGATCTTAGGCTACAGATGAACCCAATTTTGCAGATTACTAATAATATTATATTGAATTCTAACCTATTTGCATACCAGCAAATCACAGCCATACATGGATAATTATATTGTCTCAATCTTACCCTTGGATAATTAATTTACCTCAAGGCGAAGGTCAAGATCTTGCAATATTTTCTAATGTCAATTCCATTCATTTTTTTCAATTCAAGTTTATAAAGACAAATGCAACATGTCCCACAATGAACAAGCACTTCCTTTTGCCTGCCTTGACTACCTCAGCCACAAGCCACTGTTATATACATATATACAAACATTGTGCCACTTGACCCAATATGTCTTTCTATTATCTAGTGGTCAGAAATAACATTTGAGTTGGATTTTCATTAAATACTATACCACAATACTAGGAATAACTTGCGTGGACTTAGAATACACAAACAATTCTTTCTTTGAGGTCTCTAGTTGACCTATTGTTCCAAAAACGACGATGTATTTTGACTAATAACTTGATGCACTGTGTGAGCATAGAAACAATAACTGAGGGGGGTAGGTCTTAGGGAAAGATCACGCAGTTATCTTTCAATCAAATTATAATGATGTTTGTTTTCTGTTTATTTTCTCAACAGCTGAGATCTACCCAAAGGTGTATCACACCTGTTTCTTCATTGTCACCTACTTTGCACCTTTATGTCTTATGGTCCTGGCGTATATCCAGATATGTCACAAGCTCTGGTGTCAACAGGTGATATATCAGTTCATAACAAGCCAAACAAAAGCCTCACAGTGAGCAGATCTTCCTTTCCATGTTTACAGTGCCTGATGCGTGCACATATTTTATTAACAGATTCCTGGAAGCACATCGGTGTTGCAGAGGAAATGGAGGCCCATACAGTGCTCAGCTCCAACTCCAGGCCGTGGGGAGTCTGTTAGGGTCAGGACCAGCACAGTTTGTGCTGAGATCAAACAGGTCCGAGCCCGACGCAAGACAGCTCGCATGCTGATGGTGGTGCTCTTTGTTTTCGCCCTGTGTTACCTACCAATCAGCGTACTCAATGTTATGAAAAGGTAATTGCCTCCTCCTGCTTCAGGGATCAAAAGAAATTTAAGCAGAGGGAGATCGAGAACACAAGTTGCGATAAACCAGGGCTTACACTTTGCATTTCTTTTCTCAGGAGCTCTGAGTAGTTTCATATATATTTACACTACTAAATTTTTGCTTCTTTTCTGCAATCCTGATCTAAAATATGATTCATAGTATAACAATAAAAACCAGACCAAGAGTTTTTAGCTGACCTCATGTCCTGTTTTTTCCTGCAGAGTGTTTGGGACTTTCAAGAACACAAATGACAGAGAAACAGTATATGCATGGTTCACTTTCTCACATTGGCTCATATATGCCAACAGTGCAGCAAATCCCATCATCTACAATTTCCTCAGTGGTAAGTTTGTAACATGTAATATTACTTTAACAAGTTGTGTGAGCTCATTATTTCCCTCTAGTGGACAGTTTGGGGACAAAAATGCAACCGTTACTGCCGTAAAATTCTCATCTGATAATAGTGAATGTTGTAGGTAAATACGACTGTAAGCCAAGACTATATTTAGTACAAACATTTCTTGAATAAATGTATATATGCTTTTACGGAATAGCTTTGATAATGACATATGCATCTCAGATATTAGTCATTATATCCCAAAAAATAAATGAAATGTGATGTATTTACAATGAATCCAAAGTCAATCGACTGTGCCAAAACATCAGTCACTAATAGTTAAATTAGTTAAAAGTTGTTGGTAATGCTTGTAAATTTGTCGTAAAAAGGACTGAAACTAAAAATTAATTTCATATTTTCTCTTATTCTCTCCAGGGAAGTTCCGCGGGGAGTTCAAAGCAGCCTTTTCTTGCCATTGTTATGGCCAAGGCCAAAATCGAACACAGAGGATAAGGACCAGAACGAGCACAGACAGCCGAAAATCTCTGTCAACTCAAGTTAACAACATGGACAATGTGTCACGCATATCAGATCAGATAGTGTAGTCTTATATTCTGGTTGGGGAGTTCTTACGACCAATTTCAGCTTCAGAGGGGACACTATCTGTTTTATGAAGACCTTCTCACTTCTTTGACACAAACAGGAACACAGAGCATGGCAATCGCTTGTCATTCACACAGTATATTTATTATTTAAAAAAAAAAANTTGACTAAAGACAGGTTGTTGGCATTAGAGCCATGTATTATGTCAGAGATTTTCAACTAATATAAATTTTGAATTAATGTTCCTGATTAATGTGTACTATTACACACTATCACTCCAAATTCTCTCATCAAATTCAGGTGAATGTCTCTGGTATTAGAGCTGAAACCATGAATAAAATAAGATGTGGGAATTATTTTCTGGGTTCTGTACTGAAGTGCCATTCCAAGAATAATTCAGTCTCTATCTAACTAGTGCTTCTTTTCTTCTTTTCCAGACCATCTCAGTCTCTGTATCAGTCCTAACACTGAGTTGCATTGCCCAAGACCGTTGGTATGCTATCTGCCATCCGTTGATGTTCAAGAGCACAGCCAAGAGGGCTCGTAAGAGCATTGTTGTCATCTGGGTTGTGTCATGCATCATCATGATCCCCCAGGCTATCGTGATGGAGTGCAGCAGCCTGCTGCCTGAACTCACAAACAAGACCAGTCTGTTTACAGTCTGTGATGAACACTGGGGAGGTTAGTTTTCATGATTCCGCTTGAATACATGAAAACTTTGAGCCGTATATCTCACATCAGTATGTTACAGTAAAACAGAGTGATTTGATGCCATTGAAACGCAGATTTCTCACAGAAGACACATCATGGTGGACACATTGTACATGCATGGTACTAAACAGGTTATTATGACCAATGTAGCAATATCAAGCAGTGAAATATCACCAGAATGATGAGTGACTTTAAAAAAAATTCAAATATGCAAAGTAAAATACTATGATCTCCCCTCAGCATGTGGAGACAACAACAACTGATCTTAGGCTACAGATGAACCCAATTTTGCAGATTACTAATAATATTATATTGAATTCTAACCTATTTGCATACCAGCAAATCACAGCCATACATGGATAATTATATTGTCTCAATCTTACCCTTGGATAATTAATTTACCTCAAGGCGAAGGTCAAGATCTTGCAATATTTTCTAATGTCAATTCCATTCATTTTTTTCAATTCAAGTTTATAAAGACAAATGCAACATGTCCCACAATGAACAAGCACTTCCTTTTGCCTGCCTTGACTACCTCAGCCACAAGCCACTGTTATATACATATATACAAACATTGTGCCACTTGACCCAATATGTCTTTCTATTATCTAGTGGTCAGAAATAACATTTGAGTTGGATTTTCATTAAATACTATACCACAATACTAGGAATAACTTGCGTGGACTTAGAATACACAAACAATTCTTTCTTTGAGGTCTCTAGTTGACCTATTGTTCCAAAAACGACGATGTATTTTGACTAATAACTTGATGCACTGTGTGAGCATAGAAACAATAACTGAGGGGGGTAGGTCTTAGGGAAAGATCACGCAGTTATCTTTCAATCAAATTATAATGATGTTTGTTTTCTGTTTATTTTCTCAACAGCTGAGATCTACCCAAAGGTGTATCACACCTGTTTCTTCATTGTCACCTACTTTGCACCTTTATGTCTTATGGTCCTGGCGTATATCCAGATATGTCACAAGCTCTGGTGTCAACAGGTGATATATCAGTTCATAACAAGCCAAACAAAAGCCTCACAGTGAGCAGATCTTCCTTTCCATGTTTACAGTGCCTGATGCGTGCACATATTTTATTAACAGATTCCTGGAAGCACATCGGTGTTGCAGAGGAAATGGAGGCCCATACAGTGCTCAGCTCCAACTCCAGGCCGTGGGGAGTCTGTTAGGGTCAGGACCAGCACAGTTTGTGCTGAGATCAAACAGGTCCGAGCCCGACGCAAGACAGCTCGCATGCTGATGGTGGTGCTCTTTGTTTTCGCCCTGTGTTACCTACCAATCAGCGTACTCAATGTTATGAAAAGGTAATTGCCTCCTCCTGCTTCAGGGATCAAAAGAAATTTAAGCAGAGGGAGATCGAGAACACAAGTTGCGATAAACCAGGGCTTACACTTTGCATTTCTTTTCTCAGGAGCTCTGAGTAGTTTCATATATATTTACACTACTAAATTTTTGCTTCTTTTCTGCAATCCTGATCTAAAATATGATTCATAGTATAACAATAAAAACCAGACCAAGAGTTTTTAGCTGACCTCATGTCCTGTTTTTTCCTGCAGAGTGTTTGGGACTTTCAAGAACACAAATGACAGAGAAACAGTATATGCATGGTTCACTTTCTCACATTGGCTCATATATGCCAACAGTGCAGCAAATCCCATCATCTACAATTTCCTCAGTGGTAAGTTTGTAACATGTAATATTACTTTAACAAGTTGTGTGAGCTCATTATTTCCCTCTAGTGGACAGTTTGGGGACAAAAATGCAACCGTTACTGCCGTAAAATTCTCATCTGATAATAGTGAATGTTGTAGGTAAATACGACTGTAAGCCAAGACTATATTTAGTACAAACATTTCTTGAATAAATGTATATATGCTTTTACGGAATAGCTTTGATAATGACATATGCATCTCAGATATTAGTCATTATATCCCAAAAAATAAATGAAATGTGATGTATTTACAATGAATCCAAAGTCAATCGACTGTGCCAAAACATCAGTCACTAATAGTTAAATTAGTTAAAAGTTGTTGGTAATGCTTGTAAATTTGTCGTAAAAAGGACTGAAACTAAAAATTAATTTCATATTTTCTCTTATTCTCTCCAGGGAAGTTCCGCGGGGAGTTCAAAGCAGCCTTTTCTTGCCATTGTTATGGCCAAGGCCAAAATCGAACACAGAGGATAAGGACCAGAACGAGCACAGACAGCCGAAAATCTCTGTCAACTCAAGTTAACAACATGGACAATGTGTCACGCATATCAGATCAGATAGTGTAGTCTTATATTCTGGTTGGGGAGTTCTTACGACCAATTTCAGCTTCAGAGGGGACACTATCTGTTTTATGAAGACCTTCTCACTTCTTTGACACAAACAGGAACACAGAGCATGGCAATCGCTTGTCATTCACACAGTATATTTATTATTTAAAAAAAAAAAAATGTTCTGTATATATATATATATATATATATATATATTTTTTTTTTTTATGATACAGTGATGTGACATTATATTAGTTGCACAGGCTTTTATTGTAAATGTACCATTTTGTATCAATAACTTTATATCTGGTTCAGTAGCCAGAATCAGTATGGCAGATTATAATTATGGGTTTTTACAACAATAGAAGAGCAGGTGTTATAGATAATAGGTCTTATAACTGCTCAGATTTGTAATTTGCCTCCTCAGTTAGTTGATGTCCATCTTATGTCTTCAGTGTAAATGCCCATGAATGAATGATTATGCACATGAATAGTATAATAAGAATAAAATAAATACATAGAATAATGGCGCTAGATCAAACATCATAAATATAAATTAAACAGCTAATTATGAATTTAATGACATTTCTTTATTGAAGCTGCCCAATTTCCAACTCCTGTATGTCTAGCACCGAAGGAAAAATATGTTTTAAACATAATACATAAGAACAATAAAGAACTTCTCTGTTCTTAAGAACTGTTTTTCAACACTAAACGTCATCAGTCAATATAAGGTGTCAGAGTTTCAACGATCCAGTTTGAAATGCATCAAAATGCTTTTGTCAGTCACCACTGCTGACTGAGCCCAGCAGGACACTGTCCTGTCAGAAAAAGCAGTGGGTGTCAAGAAAACCAAGTCTCTATATGTCAATACTGAGCCACAGAATGTGTAATCAGGAAACATGTCTACATAATATTTTATTTAAAAGAATATTTGTCAAGGAGGCCTTAAATATGAAAACACAACATAACAGTAAACAATCGCAGACTAGTACCATCAGCAAGTTTTACAGATTCTCAAGTAGTTTTCTAATCTTCATCATAACAATTACAGTAATTGACTTATATACTGACCATCTCTTTTTTTATCAGATTTATAGTTAACAAAATATATTATCATAGTTCCATTACAACATCATACTATCGGCTGCTTGCTTGTCATTTGCCATTAATGAACATTATGATATTGAGGCCTGTAAATAAATGAGATTTCACCATATTTTGACTGTAGACCAGTTGTTGTCTTAAAAAGTGATGTTCCTGCAACATTGTTTTGTTTTAAGTCATGGCAAGTTATTACTTGCCATGACTTGATTTATTTTGACAGGCCAATATATGTGTATCTTTATCTGAGAGTAAATGTTCAAGTGTGGGTGTTTGATCTGTCATCCAATGTATCCAGTCAGGAAATTACAAAATATGACAATGCTCTTACAGGAACACCTGGTTCAAACTCACAGATTTTCACAGATTCACACCTGGACACTGCCCAGTACAAAGGCTCTGTCAAGGGCATCTCAGTGGTGACAATACAGCAGTTACTAGCACTTCTTTCAATTTCTTAAGAAAAATCCTTTCTACTGGTCCAGGGACTGAGTGAACTAAAAAATGTTCCAGTTTCAAGCCTTTTTCTTCTTTATAATTAGTAATTGAAGAAGGAAAGTCGTGAGTGGAGTTCACAGCTAATCATTATTTTCATTAATATTTATAAATTGTAAAATGTAATAGTATATAATAACCCTGCACATGGGGAAATTAAAGCTCCAAGTTCAAAAATAAATCTGAAACAAAGGTATCCAAACATAAGTGATTTTGTTTGCATCCTTAAACACTAAACCTTAGAGTCTGATTCCATGGTGGTTAGACCCAAAAACAGGAGCAGCAGCCTCAACACACAGTTCCATGAAGATTTAATACCAAAAACATGCTTTCTGTCAGCAGAGCGTTTGATGAGGGCAAATCGCCCAGACACAGAAGCAGATAGATGCAGTGCAATCAACCAATTCCTGTGCACCTGTTCACATTCAATGAAACCAAAGCTTGAAATATAGATCCATGAACCCACAGCACATCAAATATTCACTAAATAAAGCAAATGGATACAAATGTTTCGAAATAAAAAAAGTTATTCAAGTAATGATGATTCACAAAAACAAACTCAACAAGTATTCATCATCAGCATAATCAGCTTTATAGAGTTACATTGCTCACACTCAAATGACACAAAGAAGAATTAGACATAAATTCTGTGGCAATCTCTCATCAAGGCTAGATAATCAAATATACCAATTAAACCTAGAGTAACATTAAAGAATTCCACAAACAAGAAAACAGCCACTGTAATTTCCCAATAACAGAAAACAAAGGCAGGAAAATGATGCTGAACAATCAAGCTTGATTTCTGAGGGAAAGAACTCACCTTCATAATAACTATTACTTGTTGACTATGAATTTTTATTGGTAATAAACAAGATTGCAATCAGACACAAATTTACTTGTTGAGCCAGAAATGTGTTATTAGTGGTATGGACGAGAGTAGATTTGTGACTCTTGGTAGTTTTAATAATTGTGAATAAATGTCTTACAAATTTTATTATTGCTGAATTTTAAAATTGAATCCCATGTTGATGACGATACAATTGTCTTCATACGCTTTACTTAAAAAAAAATGGGTGTCCTCTTTAAAGGTACATTTTTTTCTTTAGCTTTTAAGTCTTTGTGAAGATATTGCATTAAAATATATGTTGTTTTTACTTTGTCCATATTTTCTTAAATCTATTATATAGTTGACTATATACTGTGTATTGCAAATTTCATTTTTGGAATGAACTCTATGCCTTTTCTTCTTTTATTTATTTGAATGTGTATTTGACCACAATGTGCACCATGATCAGTATTTGTTGTACTTGACTTTGGCATAATTCTTGGGAGTCAGTTAGTGTTGATTGATAGTGGTCCAGTGTGTTTTGAATTTATTTTATAAAAAGAATACACATGGTTTTGCAATTACACATTTTTAATCTAATTTAATTTTAGCTTTTACAGTCACTCTACTAGAATTGAACTTTATTAGTTACATTAAACTGTTTAAAAAGCTAAAAAGTTTATATTTCAAACTCTGTCAGACCACAAGTTAATCACATTTTTAAACCAAGAACCACATTTTACATCATGTGTAAAATCACAATGTTAGTTTCAGTGGCTGGTTTTGTGATACATTTGTTTCATTCTGCACAATTATGGTTTGTGCACAATGGAAATCCTTGGCTCCGTAAAAGATCTCCAATATTTGATTTTATATTTAATGAGGATTTCAGTAAAATTTACTTTCCCTGTTTTATCACTGTTTAATGAAAACTTTGAATATCTTTTACATCTCTCCCCTTGTACCTTGTTTTTTTTTGTATCACCAGCTGAACAAGAAGAGGACACATTATCGTCCCAACAAGGAAGCAGTTTTGAATTTGAATTTGAAATTGGGTTTTATTTCATAACATCAATAGCTTCAGAAAACCACCACCTGAAATTCAGTTACAAAAATTCAGGATATTGTGATACATTATATTGCATTTGTTTATCAGACCTCCACAAAGTTATCCCATCATGTGTCCTCAGCTTCACCTTTTCAGATTGCATGATTAGTCCATTGACTTGATTTTTCTGTTCTAGTGAACTTTCAAAGTGTATTAATTGGCTATCAGTTTATTCTTCATTGTTATGGGATGAAAACTGTAAAGTGGAGGCAACTGAAATCAACAGCAACATCTCACTAATAACATTTAGATTAAGACTAAGATTTAACATTTAGGTTCAATATTTAACATTTTTGTTTCAATTTAATATTTGAATTTATCATTCAAATTACATTATTCTTCTCAAAGAACAATAAATACAACAAAGTTCACACATAGATTCACAGTTGTAAATCAGGCAAAAAGTGACAAATTCAAGTGAAGTGAAAAAGAAGAAGAAGAAAAAGACTTTTTGGGGTTTTTTTGGTGTTGAATATGTTGAAACGTTGCTGTTAACTTTAATATGCATCACTTTACAATCAATGGCCCTTGTGTCTGTTACCCTTTTTCTTTTGTCAATAAAATATCTGCCTATATTTTTTATCTGCTGCCTCCTATGTTTGGCTCCAGTCTCTTGTGAATATAAAAGCACAGCAAAGTTACAACAACTCTTCTGTATGAATACAGAAAAAAATGAAAATGAAAAAAATAACACAGCCTTAATTAGGTAAGATAGACAGTAGCATTTTAGTTCAATGCAGTGGTGTGTCAGATAGAAAAGCAAAAACACAATATGCTTTAAATCTCAAACTTTTTAGCAGTTGAATATTTACACATAGTTGTCATTCATGTGAATGAGTGTTTTTTCTTCACCTCAGTGAATTTATACTCTCCCTTGGCTCCTGGGCAGGAATAAATTGGCTCTTTGTTTTGTTGCACTGTGTTCCCAGTCAGCTGTTAACTTGGCAACCCACCCTGACATCACTCATTGGTTTGTAAACTGCAATTTTGAAACCTCCAATTTGCAATTTGGTTGTCATTATCTTGTTTTTGTGAAAGAAGAAGAAACTATACTTGGAGAAGAAGGTGGTGCTGAGGAGGAGTGTGAGGGTGAATGTGACTGCTCTGTACCTTATCCTGTCTATGTCTGTTTTCATTACTGACTGGCTGCAGTAAGCATCATAATGTTAGCTGACTTGCTGTTTCCCTCATTCAATTTGTTTTGCAAATGTTGCTCTCACTAAGAGCCCATCACTGGGCTGTGCTGAGGTGGAGGCAATAGTTTTTACTTTCCCTTTTTGGTCCATGGCTTTCAGTGTCATTTCATCACAAAGTGCAGGGCAGAGCCTCCAGTAAATGTGTTACATCCTGATGACTGTGGGTGGTGTATCCCAGTCTAGGTGCATCAGCACCAATGACAGGCAGAGATTAGCTGCAGGAGAGCCTCAGTTGTCAACTCACAGCTTACCATGCAGCTGACACGTCTGGAGGCTGCAGTCATCCTGGGTGAGTCTATAGTCAATTGTCAATAAAGGTTTTTTGTTTTGTTTTGTTTTAAGTAAAACTAAAGCTGAGCCTTTAAACTTCAGCTGCATGTCTTGTAGTTAATATATTTATAATATTTGTAACACATACAGTGCAGTCAACTAAAGTGTCCACTCAGTAAAATTAGTGTTTTGAACCTTCCTTTTCTGTATAGGTTTATAAACAATATCTAAATGATATGTAGATAAAGATAATGCAATACATTCACATGTATTAACCTTTCAATATGCATAAATATATGATTTTAATGCACTTGTATTTCAGGAATTGTAATTCCTCAGATATCCAGCATCATCATTTCATCTGCACCGTCTGACTGTTTGGCTGCTGTGAATATCTGCATGTCGGACTTATGCACAAGTGAACTGGCATCTTACGGTGGCATCTGTAAAAGTAAAAGTGACACATTTCCAATTTTCTATTTCCGCTGCAGGGCAAGGGAACATGTTGTTATCCTTTATGAAAATAACGATTGCATTTCCTCAGGAAGCTTAGGACATGAAGCTATTTAACTGGATTGCACTTCTCATGAGTATGGTTTAAATGTAATAACTGAGGCAATAGCCTGGAGGAAAGTCTATACAAGTAAATAGATAAGAGGTCTTCACTTGCTGCTTACAATAAATGTCTGTTTTGACATTAGATTCCAGTAAGAGTTTAATGCTTCTAAACAGCTTTCACATCAGAAATAATCAGAACAGCAGGTACACAGGAAACACCTGTTGCACAAACAAGTTCTCAGTCGCTTATGGAAAATCCTGTTTTTCTGCTTCCCCCTGGCGCTTGTGTCATTCAAGATGAAGGCTGCCAAATAAAAGGCTCAGAGGTCTGTAACATGACCATCGAGACCATACTGGACCAATTTCCTTCTCTACATGGGTGTGTGTGTGACTGGAAGGGGGAGCTTTGTGACTCTATACAAGTACTGGCCACACAATGCCACAGAAAGACAGGTGCAGTATTCTCAGTGATAACAATTTAGAGCTGAAATTACATTTTCGTTTACCAAAGGCGGTCTGATGTATGAATAAACACCATTGTGCTGAATGATTTAATAGGCATTTGTTGTAGAAAAACTAATCATGTTTTCTATTATTTGTGCAGCAGCTCAGCAGAAGAGAAGCACAGTGACAGCCTGGACGCCGAGCAGTTTGAGCAGCTCTGGTAAATATGTTTTAAACCTCAACTTAGAAGATTCAATCCATAGAAAAGTGCTGTTTGTGAAATCTCAAAACAAAAAAATCCTCTGCATTTATTTTCATAGAATATGAATCTGCTGCATCCTGCTTTGAGCACATGACAATTTGTGTCAGTGATACAGTTTGCAACAAGTACCTGGCACCTGTTCTCGAGGCGTGTAAGCCAGAGCTGTGCGATCATGAGCGTTGTCAGCAGGCGACTCAGGCCTTCTATGGCAGCATGCCCCTGAACGTTGCAGAAAGCCTGGCCATGTGTGAGTGCGAGGCTTCAGATCAGAGCTGTCTGTATATGAAAGCTGTTCTGCACAGCAGCACATGCGAAGACGAGACCCAGATCTGCCAGGACACAGTTCACCGGTGTCTTGCTGACAGTAACTGCAGGTGTGTGGCTGTTCTGTCTCTCTCTCTCTCCAGAGTGTTGGTCAAACAATACAAAATGTTATTTGAGGATTATTATAAAATCAATATAGAATAAATTCAAATTTTTTTGATACAAAATCTAATCCCCAATTATGAGCTCTCAAGCACTTTGACATTTGAACCTGAGCCACAGCAACAAATTTTAAATAACTAAGCAATACTTATTTTTACATATTGTAGACTGGATGCCACAGAATGGGATATTAAAATTGGAATTTAGAAGTGAACTTATGAATTAGTAGCTCAGGTCACATTGTTGCAATTTTATACAGGTTTGTTATACTGAGCATGTTTTAAGCGCACAACCACAATTTGCATCTAATTAATCTTAAATGTCACACGCAATTTATTTAAAATCTGTCACCTTGTAACACAATTTACTGAATCTATCTTATAATCAAAATGGTCTGTCGCAGGATGTTAAAGATGATGAAATGTGCTCTGTATATTCTTTCCAGAGACATTTTTAAAACTTTCCAAGCCAAATGTTGGAGCTTTGAAGAGGTTCTGTGCAACGACAGTGACCTCCAAAGTGATGAATGTTTGGCCAGCATGGAGCCAGCTCTCATCCTTGGTGCAGATCCTGAATGTAAAATGGCCTTCTTGGCCACTTTGGGCACAGCACTTCACCATCCATGTTCATGCAAAGGTGTGCACAATGATGATCTGAAGACGTGCAACGCGATTCATGATGTACTTCACAACAGATCATACTTCAGTGAGTTGGCCGTAAATTTACAGAACATGCAATTTAATGATAGACCTAAAAAGTATTGAAAGGGTTTTTTTTCACGCTCCTTTCAGTGACATCTTGGAAAAAAAGCAGTCCTCCTTCTATACCCCCTGAAATCAACAATTCTGAACAAGATCACTCACAGTCACATGGTAATTTGAAATTCAACACCCTCTTCTTATAGGGTGTGGTGTTATTGAAATGAATTCCTATGTACTAGTACAGTATTGGAAGTATTGAATGTCGAATATTTTGTTCTTTTTCAGATTATCTACTATATGCTTTTGTAATTGTGCTGCTTGTTGGAGCTGTACTGATTCCTTTGGCTGTCGTCAGTACAATATGGTAAGTACATTAACCATAAGTAAATGCAAAATATGTTAAGGTTTCTTGATATGTAATAGTAATACAACATATATATATATATATATATACATACACA
>CM076659.1:8833602-9023695 GCA_038496675.1 Rachycentron canadum | reverse complement strand
TATATATATATATATATATTCATGTTTTTTTAAACCTTTATTTCTTTTGTCTCATAGGTTGCGAAAAACAGATAAAACAAAGTTACATCATCCACAGAAAAGCAATTGTGTTGTTATTCTTTGATGTTTGTGTCACCAAATTCACAAATCACCACTTTGTTTCATTTTAATACATAAATTTGAGATGATCTGAGGGTTTTTTATTTTGTTGCAGCTTTGTAAGATGTAAACATGTCCTTTGTAGCGTACCCAGCCTTTGCAACAGATGACAAGCTTTGGAATAGCAGAATGTGAAGTTCATTTCTATTTAAGAGGATTTTTTTTTTAATTAAATACTGTTATAAGTGTTTCAAAGAAAGAAACAACACTTACATGATTACATGTGAACTTGTGTGAAGGATGTTTTTCTTGAATCATAAGATTTTCTCTGTAGGGTAAATGACAGCTTAATAATTGATCAGCTCTCTTTAGTGTTTGATCTTTTCATCTGTTTCACACTGACTCATACCATCAATCTTTATAACACATCTGGCATGTCTGAAATTGCTTCAATTGTGTTTTTGTGATGATTTATCTGCGCTCTAGGCTTCCACTGTATCTGCCAATAAACTTCACTGTGAACACTCACAGTTAGATTAAAATGCTATATAATTTCTGAGGTTGGTGACTTGTGTTTAGATCTTCAGAGAAAAAGCAGTATTGAAAAACATCTGCATTAACAGCCTGAAAACTATCCTCCAAGATTAGTTTCATTTTGTAGCAATTATCCCTCATATACACAGTCTGTGCTTTAAATGCACCAGAGCCATAGCCCATAGAAACAGAACAAAAGAGAGGACAAGGGAAAATTAAATGAAAAAATAAATAAAATATAAGAGACAGCCAGTGATTTAAGGCTTCAGACACAAACACAGGAGGATGGGCACAATATGAAACCAATTAGTAAAGTATTGCTTAAGATTTAATCAAAAAAGCATCAGGAAAAAGTATGACAAGAAAATTATACAGCTAGAGCCAGTTATTCATTAAGCCCTGTCAACAAAGCATTTAGTGCTTTGTACACAAACAGCAGAACTCAATTCACTTCAAATGTAGTGGGAAGACAGAATGCGTTCAACGTGGTTCCTCTTCTCTGACCCTGCTGAAACTTCAGCATTTTAAGTATCTGGAGATGTGAGTGATGACAAAACACGAGGAGCTGTATTAATAAGGTTGGTCAATACGAGGGCACGGAGGACTTCCCAGGTCAAAGTCACAGAGAACTGTGCAGAGTCTGGAGATGACTCAGATGTCTGATTTATTTTTACTTGATGATTTAGTTTCCAGAAGCGGAAGATGTTTTGCATGACAAGCTCCTGAGGTGAGGGGCAGGCAGGGAGATTAAATGCTGTTTTACAAATGATGAAATTTGGATTTCTATACGAGCCACCCAGACTCTCAACCGAGCTGAACTTGCCTTTATATAATATTTAGGTTTCACTTGCATATTTTTAACCTTCGATGTACATCTTGTCTTTTCCTCCTCTCTTTGCATGTCAAAAAGTGTTAGTGTTAGCCCCTAAAATTAAGATAAAAATCTTATCATCTTTAGCACACAAGATATTTTTTTTATCTCATGTATAAAAAACTAAATATTATGCATGCAAGATAGAAAATATGTATTATGTGTATGACTTTGTGAACTCTATATTACTATGTGCATACAAGGATAAAAAAGGAAGGGATTGCAGAAAGGCACTGGTGAGATAACTAACACAGTAGATAAAAGGCATCAGGTATTAGTGAGAGGATCGTGACTGCACACAAAAAGACCCTCATTGGTTGGAGGCCAGAACATTACTGATTTGAGACCACTGTGTGTTAAATGTTGAGTCAACCATGGAGATTAAGGAGGAGGATGTAAAGATAGATGAGGAAGAGTTGGATGGAAGGTGATGCTGACTGGGGAGGGGTTAGCTTTGTTCTGGATTTCTTCTTCATTTTTTCGCATCAAACGCTGCCTGTTTTATAAGAGTCCTAGTTTTGCTCTAACAACCTCTAGCTTTTTGATATCCTGGTGATCACTGATGTTCTTGTTTCTTTTTCATCTGGTCCATCTTTGAAGATGAACCTCGTGCTCCTGCTGACACCAAAGTTTCCTGTGAGGGTTTCAGAGGTGTTGATCTTTGTTTGGTTACTGTTCAAAAACGATTTGAGGTTGAAGTGCCTGCAGAACTTGAGCTGGCAGCCTGTGGGTGACACTCACCCTCACTATGATGACTGCTGGTAACAGCATGAGACTTTTTAGGCTAATTGTTAATAATACAGCTGATGCCAGTGGTGGTCTGGGGTCTATTACATTTACAGTCATAATGAGTCATAATCTCTCATATCTCTAATGTTTTATTATAAATAAATATTATTTCTACTCACCACATATTTACTTTAGTTACTTTCTTGTGGGATCGGGGTTTTAAATCTGCAGCACAGCCTGTGCCATTGATGATGAATGACAAATTCCATAAACCCAAGTGATTGTGTGATCAGGTGCAGATAATCATTCATTTACACTGTGTAAACACATGATGAGCTGCTGGGGAAATACTTCACTATATTCAAACTAATGAAAGACCTGCAGTGTTTTAGCGTTTTATCTATGTATGGTAATAACGTTAATGGCACCCTGGCTATTCACTCTGCACCATCCTCAGGTCATATTTTCTACTTTTCTAAGGCTTTGGTTTACAGTGTGACCGTTTACGTCCCATTTTGTCAAAATGTTAAACCTCAAAGAAACAGATGAAAGTGCAGGAACTTTAAAAACTGTAAAAACTTCAGAGACAAAACATTTAATGACTCCACACTGACAGCACCTGGGAAAAGTTCATGTTTTTTTTTTTTTTTTTATATATAAATCTATGGCAGATTTTCATTAAGATGCCAGTAAAACTGTATTTTTAGCTCCATCTTTTTCAGATGATTCATCTTGTTGAATATCGATTTGAATGTTTTCTCATTATTGCTGCCATCTGATTTGCATCAGAGCAGATGTGTATTAACAGAGACAAAACATTCCCCCCCTAAAAAAATACTTCTGAGCATGTGTGACTGTACTCGAATGCATCATTTTTTGATGAATAATGGTTTGCATATGTTATGAAGAGGGTCCATTGTGTATGTGGGCAATTATCACATTTTAATACATGTATGCAAATGCACCAGTTATCTGCTGCATCTATTCATTAGAGTTGCGTTTTCATTCTGAGCCAGCATTCACTTGCATCTAATTATACTGATTTACTGCTGGGGTATGAGGTGAATACAATACAACAATACAATACCTGAGTCCTGAGGTCCAGGACAGAGATGTCCACAATAGAGCTTTTGTCTTTATTTAGATTATCTGAAACCAACATATGTGAACATAAAATGTTGACATTCATTTTTCTTAAGTACAATTCATACACAATACATAGTTTTTAATATTTTTTGATTGTTGTTTTTACAGATAGCAGGATGAAAACAGACAGGAGAGATATGGGTGAAAAGCAAAGACATTTGATTTTCACACAGACTGTAGCTTATGTTTTGGTAAAGGTTTTGGCAAAACACAGTCAAGGGGCACTTTTTAAATGGTCTTTGGCAAACCTGAGGGCAAAAACGCTGCTTTTAAACAATTATAGTCTTTCCTTATGCAGAATACATCCTTCAGATGGATTTTTCCCCCTCTCTTGCAGTTTGTCTATGATACTAATAAACCTCACTACATAGCCAAAGCATACTAGCAACTACATTATTCTTCTCTTAATTTAATTGTATAAGGCCACTGAGCTACGCTAAGTAATAAAAGTAACTGATCTTTACAGGGTTTATTTATCAGAGAAAGTTCAAAAATAGAAGTGAATAATTCAGCCTGTAAAAAGGCCATATATATCCATAACTCATCCTTCTAGACCTTCACCACAGGAGAAAAGGTCATAGTAGTGTCAATTGTCTCCTTTAAGCTATTTCCAAGCTGATATGATCTGTTTGTTTTCTTTCACAATGTCCAACCAGACAGAGCTAAAGATATCACAACCAAAATATCAGCACAGCCGAACCAGGTCTGCATAAACACACATCCAGAATATGGAAATGAGGTTTAAAAAAAGAAAACAAATGTACCAGTGTTGTAATCTTGTGATTATTCTTGATAGTATTTGTACCTCAGACAGTTCAAAACAAGGAACAATGCACTTCAAATATAGCGGCATAGGCAAAAATTGGAAGGCAGCAACAACAGGGGAAGCACTTTAAGGGGAACAGGGTGAAATTTTAAAACATGTTCCTCTACAGAAACACATCACAGTGTTCTACCTCTGGCCTGGGCAACTTTGGAGTTTGTCTTGCGACATAAAGCGTTGCAGATGAAGTCGCCAGCCTCAATAACCTTGACGATGTCCACACCCTGCAGAAAAAATGTATTGTAGTATTTGTTAAAAGCAATGTTAAGAAGATAACATAATGTGGGTGAGATAAACAAATCGAGTCGGCATAAAAGGATATGGATGGATGTGTGCAACAGGTGACTGAGAATTAAACTGCAGTAAAAATATTCGACCAGCAGGGGTAGGGATTGTTAAATAAATTGTTCCTGAGGAGGCAAACGTAAGACTGTGGGCTTATGTAAGTTCTGTAAAACCACTGATATTGTAAAATAAACATTTACACAGCAGTATGTTTGCACAGTCACCTGTCTATGTAAATGGGCTTGGAATGATTGTATAGCTTTGAGTTCGGTTCATGTGTTGGGATTATAAAATACAGGTCTGTCCAAGTTTACAGTGAAGACACACTTACAGTTTCAATGCCCATGCCATGGAGCATGTAGAGAACATCCTCTGTTGAAACATTGCCAGATGAACCCTGAGCATACGGGCAGCCTCCCAAGCCAGCTACTGCCGAATCCACCACACAGACCCCCATCTGCAAGGACACACAACAGAGACAGTCAGCACCTCCATACAGACTTCACCTCAGGTAAAATCCAGGAACAAAGATCCTTGTTCTATTGAATTGTTCGACCCCGCTGGCTGCACGACCGCACACTGCGGTCGTGTTTTACAGCTGTTTAAGAGAACTGTGGGCTTATGTCTTGAAGATGAGTGGGCACAGAATGTCCCACAGTATAGCTTAGTCATCCTCTTTGTCAGCTCAAACCACCAGCACCACATAATTACGGCCTTGTTCATATGAGAGGAACATTATAAATGCTGAAACAGAACATTTCATATGTTTCTGATTCTCCTGGTTACTCATGTTTTTACAGCACTACTCTGCCCTTAACCATGGGGATTCACTTTCTTGCCACACTGAGAAGACATTTTTTCCTTGAGTGGATGGTGTCCTCTTACACCATGCCAACAATACAGGAATTGTAACATTACCACTCAAATGTGTTATTATTTCAGGGATTTGGTTCATTGGCTGATTACAATCAATATTTTGAGGGAAAGTGCTGTGACTCCAGTTACAAGTATCTGCCCTGCATATGAGAGTTTATGATGCATTCTCAGTTGAACTTTCTTCTTCTTGTTGGACAGATTACAAAACATCCAAATGCAGTTCAGAAAAGTAGTTTACTGCTTTGTGTAAACTAATGTTGACCTCCTCCGAAGAGTTGAGTGGAGATATTATAGGTTTTATAAGAGATAAAACAGTGGTGCTCGTCATGTGAGTGTATAACCTTTGTTTTCACGCCATAAAGCCAGACCTTCAGTTTCTTAGAGTCATTACAGACTAAGGTCTCAGGATGTTTTCCACATGTCCCTGGGATTGTCATGAGAATATTAAAGATGTTTTCCAGCTTCCGTGGCAGAGCCAGATGTCAGAGGATCCCACAGTGAGACAAAATTAACACGCCGACCCTCTCAGTGGCATTGGGTCTGAAGGACTTTCACCCCGTGGAGCATGACCAAGCAAACTAAATTAAAAGAATCTCTATTGCCTTTTTTTTTAACAATGCTGCTAATTGGTTGCTTTTCCTCCAGACAAGAACCTACTTCTTTCAGGGGCTGTCTGAGCCAGCCGTAATTGCTGTTTGTGTTGGCAAGGGAAGAGGAGGAGGTGGGGTGGAAGGAGGAGATCTACTCCGGTGTGTGTGCAGTGCACAAGATTTCCAGACCTTGGTTCAAGCCAGAGCAGGATATTGTACTAGGCAGAATTTTTGTAGTATAAACACAGAGTTGTAATCTACCATGCCAATCCTCTCGCTTTCAGCTGCTAACCGTGTAAGGCCAGGGGTCTTCAGCATACTGTTTCCGAGAGGAACAAAACAGAGCCTTCAGCAGCGTGCCCTGTTCCTCTGGACAGTAATCGCACAGGGATTGGTGGTCAGCAGCTCGAACTTGCCAACGCTCAGTTAGGTTCACACTGCCTAGAAACCAGATGTGTGCTCAGTGTGAAAAAAGCCATATCGAGTGAGCTGTGGCTATATAAAAACAATACATTCCTGGGTAACGACACAGTGCATTTTCAAACTTGCGTGATTTGGGATAAGCTTGTTGACATTCTACACACTGAGTGGACGAGGCTGAGGATGGACATGCTCCCATTTTGGTTTTATAACTGCGTCAGAGAGAGAGTGAGAGAAAGAGAGAGTGTGTATTCACTGAGGGATATGCAACAGTGATGCTTTACCCACTACTACATAAACTGGGAAGCTGAAAGAAAACTGTCACAGATGCACTGCTGACACATATATGACCTCTTTTCAGGAACCTGGAAAGCAAAGCACAGACATCGGAGGGCAGCTAGGAGATAGACAAAACAAACAAAAAAGAATAAATAAATTACATTTAATTGGGCATAAAAATACTGAACTATATACTCAAGTCATTCACCTTTACCTCTTCATGGATTACTAAACTTTGACAATAACCAGTCTTAATATAAAAATACAAAAATTCCTTTAGAATTATTCAAATCGCTCAGATAGAAGCTGTGTGGCCAGAAAGAGGGAAGTCAAAGCATATTTAACTTTATTACCCCCCCAAAAAAGAAATGTTTTTGGTCGGAGCTGCCAGAACTACACAAAAACTCTGCAGAGAAAATAATACATAAAATAATACAATGACTAATAGTGATAGACACAGACTGCTCCAAATGCACCTGCTCATATGTTTACCGACTAAAATAGTCATAATAAAAAAACTTTAACAATATTTAATAATTGATATTGAAAAATGTTATGATATTATAAAAAGTGACCAGAAAGCTGTGCTTCATGCATCCTTAGCATTTACTTGAAAGATAATACTGTGTTCATCTTCGTAATTTTTGGTGTTATTGGACATTCTGAACGTGGTTCTGTTCTGAATGTGACACTGTATTTGCAAGAGTTTCTTACATTTGCTCTAATTATATTTTATCTTAACATATTTGTATTATGTGTTATATCTTAATCATATACATGCTTAATTTTTTTTGGTTTTGTTTGTTGCCCAGATCCTGCTATGACACTTCACCTTTTGGCCAATTGTGAGATATTTACATCATCTTTATTATTTTTTGCCCCTGATATAAATAAATAAACTGATTATTTGTACTATGCAAAGTATTATGATTGACTATACATACTTTCATCTTCATCTTTGCTTGCTTTTAATGTTTGATTTTACTTACCTACTTTGTTTTGTAAGAGATCTTTCAGTATACAAAAGGTATTACTTATTATTAATATTGTAATTCAATAGTATTTGATTCTATTGATAATTTAACTCAGGTTTTATATTTATTTATCACTTTCTTTGATCACACATAATAATAATGATGATGAAGAATATGAATATGTTAATCAACACACTTTTACAGAACATCTTTAAATGTTACTGACCCTGCACAAAAGATAAAGAAAAAACTGCAGATGCAAGTTAGTGTAAGCAAAGAGATCAAGTGTGAGCACAAACAGGTTGTACTGTATTCCCCAGTTGCAGCGGTTCACAATACACCAGAATTGTGGGTAAGAATAAATAATTTTCCTTGCCAAGCCTGTGAAATCTAAGTACATACATTGTCATTGTGTGACCTGCCAGGAGTAGGTTAGTAACAAAGCCCCCCCAGACCTCATGAAAAAAAAAAAGAAAAGGTACAAAGACTGAGGAATGTCTTTATCAGGAACAAAAGAGGTGACTCAGGGCTGACAGCGCTGGGGGAATTCATTTCTCTCCCAGTTGGTGGTGTGGACCTCTGGCACACAGTAATGAAAAACTATGATAAAATCTTTCATTTCCATCTTGTTTATGGGTGAGCAAATGGTAGGCTAAATATCCCCGGCTGCTATTACTTTCTGTGGCCATGGGGCAGCTGTGATGAATCATTGTAAGCATGATCCACAGAGGAATTTCACCATCCCTCTGTGCTTTCTCACTCTGCCGTCCAAAAGCAAAGCTAACTTTAAAAATATTTACTACTTGTACACATGTACATTGTTGAGCTTCAGTGCAGCACAGTGTTGCAGTGTTACAGATGACTAGAACCACAGATAATATTAAAATAAATCAAACCTTAATTTCCTCTTTTCCTTGTGTCCTGACACAGATGACAATATGTTTTTGGAGGATTACACTAAAGGTTAAAAGTACCTGCTATTTCTTCATAATAATAATAATAATAATTATCAACAATATGAATTTAATTAATGAGGTTTTTTTAAGAAAATAAAAAGGAAATAAATGTATGAGATTCTTCCAGGAATAACACACAACTAGTTACGTATATTTCCAGGTGCTTTATCTTCAGTGGGTGTGTAAGTCTTGTAAATTAAATGTCAGGTCGGGTGCAAAACTGATCAACTTTAACACAGTACACAAACAAGTCACAAGGCATAAATATCTTCTGCACATGAGACATTTGCAATATGAAACAAAGTGCTCCCGAAGTTTCTAGAGTTGGGTCTGCAGCTGCAGCAGCATGCATCACGTGCTCAGCAGCAAGCGAATGAAAGGATCATTTTCCACTGGCCTTTAAGCGCAGCATTGTCAGAGTTCAACAGCCAAGCGACAGATGAGTTAGGAGCCCCCTAGGGCCCTTCTATCCACCTAGCTTTCAGTCGCTTTGTCCAACAGACACTGAATAGGTGAGCCTTTGTGCTGACCCCCTCACATCTGTTGACCCACCCAGCCCCCAATGAGCTTCCTCCTCTGCAATGACAATGTGCTCCAGAGAACTGATACAGCCATATCTGTGTTACCTCTGTTTTATGTCTGGATTTATGTCAGTTTTACATTCGCTACGGGCAAAGTGGTGAGAGTCACCCTGACGGGAACTCTTCTACAGGGGTTTACGAGCTAATTATAAATTTGTGAGTTGCTCATAATAGAGTATATAACAGTAATAGTTCATTTAGCTCTTTACTAGAATACATGTGTACTGTAATGAGAGGGCCCTTTGGAAATATCTTATGTTTGTTAAGATTCTGGGATTTTTTTTTTTTTTTCAGAGAGCAGTTTGTGAATCATTTTACTTTGTGGGGACGCTTAGATCGTGTTTCTTAATGCCCCTCTTCCTTGTTGACTGATGGTTTCTGGTTTTCTATGTGTCCCATTGTAACCTACACATTTGTTTTGGGCCCTCTCAATACTCGCCGAACAGAGGACACATTCATAATGTCGTAAACTGACACATTTCCATTAAAGCTGAGGGCCAATTCAGGTCTCGTTTACAGTGAGTTTCATAAACATTTCGTCATACTCTTCAGCTCCATACTCCATTCTCACAGTGTTTGTTTAAGAGAAGAATGACAGCAGTATTATTGTGATTTATATTATATTGTTTTTATGAGCTCTAGATCTTAGAACCTTTAAAATACTTTAACTTGGTTTTAAAAAAGCTTAAATGACCAAAATAAATGGTCTAATTGATGAGAATAACTTATTTTTCCCAATTCCAGTGAAATATAAACATGATTTTCCGTAGCTCTTGTAAAAATGAAGAAAAAAAGCAGTCTTTAAATGTACTGTAAAATTGTCTAAAAAGATGGATTGGGAGCAGCTTAACATATGATTATCCCCAGCAGGAAGAATGATTTAAGGCCTCAGAAAAGACTTGTGATCTCTACAATGTTGGCAGTTACTTGAGCAAGTTGAAAGATATCCTGGAACAAGAATCACCACCTCAACTTTGCTTCCACATCTGGTTGCTCCTCGTCATGTCATCATGAGTAACAACACTGATGTATGCATAGGCTGGGCATTTGTCCATAATCAGCCCTGCGGTTCTCCACAGGCATATTTATATTCATCAGAAGGAGAAGGATGTTCATGTAAAGGAGAAGGTGCCCAACAAATCCTTGCCAAGCCACGGGGAAAGCACAAAGAAAAAGCTTTCAGACAATTTAACATGAGAGGATGTGAGGATCAAGAGGATGATGCAGTGGTGGCTTGTGCTTGTACAGTGGAGAAGCCGCACTTTCAACCACTACCTCCTCTTCTAATCACGCCAGTATTTGTAAAACCTCTCCAGGCCTCTGAGATAAAGTACTGCCACTTTTAACATCTCTCCCACAAGATTAGGCTGCTCTCCCCCGCCTTTCTTCACATAGAAGTGTTGTGTATGAGAGCAGTGATTCGCACCTGTCCTCCTTGAATTAACAACACCCACGTCTTTCATTTCTACAGAGAGGCCTGAGACTTTTTCAGCCTTTTCTTTCTTTTCAGAGAGCCCTCCAGTTTGCCTCCTTTCACCAAATCTTAGGGACATCAGGTCTCTCCTTTACTCTCTTGGAAAAGATGCCTGCCAGGTTTTGAGAATTTTTAAGGTTCAAGATTTTTATTTTTCCAGAATAGCCAGGCCACTCCACCCAACTTTTGGAGCAGTCTTAGAGCTGTTCCCCCTCATTTAAGGACCTCCAGAAATGCCAGGTGCTTTGAGAGCGGCTGCACAGTCTTGCCAGAGAGTAGCACCTAAAAACATTTATCACTGTACTTCTGAGTAAAATGGATATATTATGCATTCATCATGCTTTAGTTTTTTACTTTTTTACTGTTTTTCTCATTTGCTCCAACTGTTTTTATATCATTTGTGTCTAATGAACCTCTTGTAAATGAAGCTGTTCATCTTAAAGGTTGTATCCTTGAGGATTGATTGACATTGCATGTGTTTTGCACTGTGTTCATCTTACTTTTGCAATCATCCTTTATTATTAAAACCATGAAGGTAAACCGAGATCATTATACTATTAACTCTACTTTTTCTTCTATTTTGTTGTTATAAAGATCATGTAATACTAATGATCATAACATAATCAATCATTATAGTCAGTAGTAATTGTAGTAGTAGTCTTAGGATGAGTTCTTACTTTGAGTGCAGTTAGGATGTTGGGCAGTGCTTGTCCATAGGTGTCATGGCAGTGAACTGCCAGAGCGTTAGTGGGCACCTCCTTCATCACACTCTGCAGCATCTTAAACATGGAGCCTGGAGTCCCAACACCGATGGTATCCCCCAAGGAAATCTCACAGCAGCCCATGTCATATAATTTCTTTGCCACCTGAGGAGCAATAAAGAAAGGGCAAAAATGTCGTAATTAACAGGAAATCACATAGGAAAAGAAAAGTTACTGTATAAAGTAAAAAAAATATTTTGCTTTGAGTTTGCAGTTGGTAGAGAATAAACCTTTAAATTTTTAAAGGTAAAATAAGATTTTACTTTTCATCACTAAAGGAGTTTCAAATGAGAAGTTATGACAATGAACTAGCAAAAAACAAAGGAGAAGAAGGTTTGTTTTTGTTTTTTTGAAAGCTACTTTTTGCATCCTAATACAAGTTTAATGATGATAGAAAAACAAAAAAGCTCAGCCTCCCAGACAATTATACATGCTGCTGAAACAAGAGCCTGCTCCTCTGTAGTTTAATGAAACAAGCCTCATCTCATTAATTCACTGTGCATAAAATGAGAAAAAAATGCATGAAGAGTCTGTATCAGTAAAGGTTCCATCATATGTCCACAAAACCTGAGTTCCTATAACCTTGGAGGTTTCGGGAAACACAAGTTAATCTCACCTCAGCAACTTTGGAGGGTTCAATTTGTCCCTCATGGGGGCATCCAAGGGCACAAGAAACATATCTGAAAGAAGACAAAATTTGTGTTTATATCACGTCTGATAGCATGTGATTCTATTGACTAACTATAAAAACTAAACAAGTGCTGTGGATGGATGAGCTATTTACTGTAATATGGAGGCCTTCAAGCTGTGCATTATTTTATTATTGTGGTTTTTATATTCCTGATAACAGATTTATACAGTATTGTGCAAAAGTCTTAGGCCACCCTTAAATTTGTTAAGCAATGCTAAAATGACCATATACAATTATTTCTCAGTCTCTTTATTAGAATATAACCAGAAAATACGTAGAATGTGTATGCAGTATTAAAAAATTATTAGTATAGTATTAGTATTTAGTGTGGTAACAAACAGCAAACAAACTGGATACCCAAGATGTGGTATTCAAGCTGTTATAAAGACATGTGAAGAATCATGATAGTCAAGGACAAAAAAAGGACAGGAAGGCCAAGAAAGAGAAGTTTCTCAGAGTTTCTTCTTTGAGAGACCAGAAGAAGTCCAGCAAAGACCTGGCTCAGCATCTGGCAGCTTCATCAGGATGAAGCCAAGTGGACTCTTCTACAGTCTGAAGAAGCCTGATCAGGAATGAGCTATGTGGAAGGGCAGCAGCCAAGAAACTACTTTTTCGGAATGAGTTAAACCTATAGAACATGTGGATGTAATGCTCAAGCATGTCTTGAACCTGGTGTAATAGACCTTTTTCACAGCATCATTTTGACATGAAATAATCAACAAATACAGGCGTTAGCAATGGCATTAATTCGATTCCATTTAGGTTCCTGCTATTGCTATTGCTTTTAATAGTGCATACACATTTCCTGGTTATATTCTAAGACTGAGAATGAGAAATAATTATATATGGTAATTATAGCATTGCTGAAAGAAAAATCTAAGGGTTGCCTTCTGCACAGTACTGTATGTAAGGCACATTTACTGAAAAATTAATCACCATTTTGAAAAGCCAAACATTTCACTCCTGCTTGTTGTTGTTAGATGAACTTGCTCAGTTTAAATAAGGATAAGAAGCTTCTGGAGCATTGCTGTTGATTCTGATGTCTTTTGGCCTTGGTGTTTTGGCTATTCATCTGTTTGTCAGTGAGATATCACAAAGGAATCCACAAAAGATTTACATGAGATTTAGTTCACAGATCAGTGATTAGATTTTGGTGGTAATCCAGACCTCAATTATATGACAATTGCAAATGCCTCGACAGCATTTGGCTCTGACAAAGCGACAGTGTTTACACTAATCCACTGTTCTTGTGGTGTGTTTGACTTTTTGAATGAAGAGGTTCATATAATTTAAGAACGTGGATTATAAATGCAGCACTTTACTTTTCCATGTATGACAAAAGGCATGGCTATATTCAGTAACTCTCTGTTTGGTTTGCTTTTACTTCCATCTGGACTTGTGGTTTTCTAATGCATAGATATAACATGCTGAACATCTGGAACTTTGCTATAAAGGTATCATTACTGAAGTGTGTGATTTCTCCTGCATACTATACTATACTGTATACTATACTATATATAGTTTTGTTTTCATTTGGATCAAATGAATAAATGTTTTAATCAGTGAGTGAGTGAAATGTGGTCTCACTCATTGCAAGTGACAATTAATATACAGAGAGAATACTAACCCACGGACTGGAATTTGTCGTTCTTTGGCGGTGTTAATGACTTCCTCAAACCTCAGCATGCTTTCATCAATAGAGCAGTTAATGTTTTTTTTACTGAAGGTTTCAGACGCTGACCCAAACACCGCCACCTCAGTAGCACCAGCTGCAACCTCAAAACGGGAGAGAAAAATGAACTCGTAAAACCATTTTGAACACAGCGCTGGAGTCACACTGCAGGGTATGTATGGTGAAAAAACAATGCAGTGCCAACAACTAACTAAAATTGATGGGTGGGTGCATGTGTACAACAGTTATGGTTTGTAGCCGAGATCATCGGGCTGAGTTGAAAATTAATGCTTACAGCATCCTGGAAGCCTTGCATGTTAGGTGTCAAAACAGGGTATTGAACATGAGGCGCTCTCTGGATTCCTCTGAGCACGTCAGTGTGGTCTGCCATCTAAATGAGAGAGGTAAAACATGATGCAGAAAAATAAACCTTTAACATCATGTGAACATGTTCCTGGGAATACATGATTCATCCTACACAAATGTTTTGCACAGGATGAATGCACATACTTGTGAACACCAGACAATCCTTAACTGACAGAAGTCGTTTTTCATTTCCAAGTATTAACAAAACATGTTTAAGCTGTTTTACAGGAAGTACATAGTGGAACAATTCATTACAGGAATTGGACTATATGACAAACATCTTAAGATATTCTTTCCAAATATTTGTCACAAGGATGCTCGAGGAGCAGATTTCCCTCAGACAAGAAAGAGAGACTAATAAATCACTCAGCACTTTTTCACTGAACACAAAGAGGAGTTATTACCTGCGGTACCCACTTTGAAGACACAAAGCTGGTGGCCTCAATCACAGACAGGCCTGTTCGTGAGAGCATGTCTATCAGCTGGATTTTCACCCCTGTCGGAACAATTTCCTGGGAAACAATGAAACTGAAACAGCTCTTTCTGGATTTGATTCCACTTGAAATGAGAGATACAACACAGATATCTGGGATCTATAATTAGATATTTCCAAATATACACAACAATTTCTAATTGTAACATGCTGTTCTAAATAAAGTTATTCCTGTATCCAGTACAATCTGTAAAACCACTGGTGTGCAATAAGAAAATTATAAAGCTGTGACATGCTAAGAGGAATAAACTATGCCAGCAGTCGTGTCATCTTTCCTATTCAATTTCAAAGAAAATGTGAAACATATGCTCCTGGCAATTATGGCGTGCAACACATATGTTATGGATTGTTTTATGTATGACAGACACAGGAAAAAATGGGGGTTTCCAGGGATGATCGTGTATAGTAATACAAAATGAGGCCGCATATAAATATAAATGAGATTCCTGCCTGAAATAACAGTGTATACCTTTTCATTTTGAAGTCCATCTCTCGGCCCAACCTCAACGATTTTAACAAACTCTGGATACTCGTGTCCTGTGATGGTCTGTCGGAGTATCAAAGAGAAACAGAAAAGAGAATAAGGACAGGAATGACACGAAACTGAACACAAGCACTTAGTCATCCTTTTAGCAAAGGATGCTCC
Organism: Rachycentron canadum; assembly: GCA_038496675.1. NCBI lineage: Eukaryota > Metazoa > Chordata > Actinopteri > Carangiformes > Rachycentridae > Rachycentron > Rachycentron canadum. Next base: position 9,008,429 of record CM076659.1, on the reverse strand, counting down.
AGGACATGTCATTTCTAACATGAACAACTCTCTACCTCAAAGTCAGATGAAATCTGAGACCCAAAACATACCTAAGCCTGTCAGGCTTCCAACTCAGGAGATGTGTCACAGAGAAATGGCCAGGAAAGACGGTGAGGGTAACTCCACGAAAACCACAAGGGATATTCTGAGGATCAGGATATTTTTCTGGTATGAACCTCCTTTAAATTTAAATTTGATACCTCATCAGATATTGAGCATTACACAATTTATATAACATCGTTAACTTCGAGCTAACTTAAGCTAATGCTAACTAACGGGTGGTGGCATTTAAAAACAAAAACCATGTAGCTGAACAAAAAACATTAATCTTACTAATTGACTTTTGTCCACTATAGGGAACAGAGAAACCAAACAAGCTAACAGATTCAGCAGCTTGTTAAACTGTTATGGCTAATCTCTAAAATGGTAGTAGATGCCACTTTCTTTAATAGCTATGAGCAGACACTGTGTAATATTAGCTTTCATTTGGAGTCATTTCTCTGAATAAACAACAATTATTTAGATTATGTGGCACATGGTCACATACTCAACAGCATATAAAGTTAAAATAAAAGTCACAGTTTTGGGCTTATATTGTTGTTTTTTTCTTATGTGATGATAATCTTTCAATTAATTGATCAATCTTGACTCTTGAAAATTCAAAAGTAAGAGAAGCAGAAAATCCTAAAATTTTATGGTTAGAAAAACAAAAATATTACATTTTGACATTATCTATCCTTGAAAAAAAAATTATGTGTAAGTGTTCATCACAAATCTTATTCTTGATAAACTACTATCAGATAATCCTACTGAAAGGAGTTAAAAGAAAGAGAAACATCAGATCTACATCTTTTGTCACACAGTCTTTTCAGAAAAGATGAGAGAGATTTCCATGCATCCTTAAAAATACAGTGACATATAAGTAGAGCAGAATTTAGATTGAAGATGAGCGTTACATAAGCAGCACACAGCATCAGCGCTGTCATCAGTGGCTGGCTGCTGTGCAGCCTCACTGTCATGAGAGAGTCATGTGGCAGAGCATGTGCAGCAGATTAGGAACAAGAAAAACGATGCCCACCTTCTCCTCCTGCAGCCAGCGTCTCAGCCATGGGTAGTCCTGGACGAGTTGCTCGTAGCTCAAGCAGTGCTTCACTGTAGTGGGTACGTTACCCATCCGAATGGCTGCTGTTCAGCCTGCTGCACCTCTGTATCCTCTGAGACTAACCTGCATAGACTGCAGTTGCTAATATAGCAAATTGAACGCTCAGATCAATATGCTAATGGAGGCCTGGACGATGGAGGGCCTTGCTGCACGAGGAGATGGAATTAGAAGACGGTTGCCGATGGTGGAGGATGATTCAGCAGTTGCCATGGCAGCTACATCCCAAGCAGGGAGGGGATCAAAACAGCGAGGGATGGAGGGGGAGGGTTGAGTGGATGGAGAGTGAGAGGGAGGAAATGGTGTGAAGCAAAGTGGCAAATGGAGCGATATGGGAGATTAGTGCTGTACTCTGGACTGGGAATTCTTGTGGAAACATTTTGAGGAAAGATGTAATATGTGCATCCAAAAAAAGGGGATGCAGGTGCAAGGGAGGAAAAGGGAACTATAAGGAAGGAAGAGTTTACACAAATGATTTATTAACAGGGCGAGTGTTTTCTTCACTGGGGAAGCATTTAAAACAGTACCCACTAAAAGGTTTTATAGTTATCTTGACTCAACAACAAGGTTAGATTCACCTCCCTGTTCCAGTGAGAACCAAAGGCTTCAGGGAAACATGCTGCTTTGATTGATTTCCTGTGACTTAAACAGTTGAGGGCTTTCCATTGCCAGACGTGCCACTGCTGCCAATGTCAACTGCATGGTGTAATAAAATCCCTTGTTAAGCTAGGGCAACATTTACCAGAGAAAGAGCCATTCTTCTGAACCCAGATGTTAACAATAGAGGGGCTTAATGAAGTCCTAGCATTCAACCATCTCACCGCGCTAAACTGCTGTGTGATGAGAGACCTCTACCTCTCTCTCAGGGGAGGAGGGCGACTCATATGATCAGGCCTGAAAAGCCTTTTTTGTAGCAGACTTCAAGGTTGATGTCTATCAGTTGCCACCCCCTAAAATTTAAAATGCCTTTTGGTGTTTTAGCTCTAATCACTTATTTATGTTGCTCTACAGAGAAGCAGTGCAGCAGCTTTAATGATTGTATTTTGAAGCCTAGAACTTTTAAACCAAAAATGTAACCATGACTTTTTACATTAAACCAAATAAGAGCTGATTATTGCTTCTACCAAAAATGAATGAATGAAATTTTCTGTTGCAGTAATATTTGCCTAAAAATAAAAATTGTTAATTTATTTAATACAATGTAATGGTTTTAGCGGTTTGTTGGGCTTTAAACTCCTTTGAGAACCACTGAATGCATAAGAGCTTGAACATTATGTCAGCAGGACATTAAATTAGTGCCAATTAATCAGTCTGTGACATCGGAGTATGTATGTGTACTGGACGTAGAACGTTTTAAATGAATATTTTATGGAAACTATTCCTTATAATATCACAAAGTAAGGTTTCAATAAATGATAACTTCATCAATCACTTAACCCTGAATGACCTTTCACCAGTTCTTCTTTCAAGGAAACTCAGCAGCTACAGTTTATCTTGACAAATACCAGCTGCAGAAGGTCACTTTAAAGATCTGGCCTTCAGGGGTTTTCCTGCTTTGAGGAATCAATAATTTAATGCAGGTGAGTAAAAACGTTAAAGTTTAAGATGGGATGTAAGTAGAGGAAAATTTGACATTTTACAAAAAATAGTACTTGGAAACAGTTTGTAAGTAAACGAAAAATAGCTTTTTTTGTAAGATGTCAGAAAGATATTAAAAGTTGTGGTTGCGGTTTAAACGAACACTGATGGGTGAGGCACCTGTAATAACATTTTTCTGCAGTACACACATTTATCTGATATAAGAATAACACAAATTGTCAGATTATTTTAATCTAGATTGATTTTATTTGCAAAATCATGTATAAAATGTAACAATTTTGATGTTATATAACTTTTACACAGGATGGAGGATTTTCAGGATTTGGCATTTGACACATGAAATGGACTATTTTTGGTTGACAACAGCATTTACAGATTTGCATGGTTTCAGTCTCATTTGTGCCCCTTTTGTACAGGTATTTAAATCAAACAGGAATAGGACAATTCAGTCTAATTATTAGGCTACTAATGAAAAGTGCTGGCCACATAAATATATATTAGATGTTTTTGATGAGATTAAACTCTGTAAATGGACAATACTCTTCAGGTTATGGAGATTAGACAAACAGATATGACTTGACAGGAAAAGGATGTCTCTGCTCTAGTTTGTTAGCTATCTCCTGAGAACAATATATTTTACACATGAGGATTTTGGAGACCAAGTGGATGATGAATGCTTCGAAATATTAAATAAAATCAAACAGCCACAACATATTTCTCCACTGGAAAACATTGCCTATAAAAGAAAGGGACTATTCTCCCTTTTTTTGTACCAAGAAAGAAACAGATGTGAAAAACAGCACTTTATAGAGTACAGGTTTCGGCATGGCATGAAAGAGGTTTTAAGCTCTCAGATATATACTGAAAACAAAGTGGGAGAAAGAAAACAGGAACCAGATTAAATCAATTTTCATCCTCCATCCGTCTTCAATTTCGACATCATGGTTTTAACTGAACTGTAACAACAAAACAGTCCCGGTGCTAAGCGAATAGCACATTATCATCACCCCTGAAAGCAATAATCATGACATAGTCTTTCATACCCAGGAAAGATGGAAGGGTCTGACCACTTGATGGTTTGTAATTGAACCTGAGTCATGCCTGAAAAACAGAAAAGAATGAACACATGCAAAAAAAAATTGCTTTTGAGTAAGGAAAGGCATGGAATCATCAATACTCTGTCTCATTTCCATCAAATTCCATTGTACCACAAGAAAAAATGACTACCAACACTTTTTTTTTTATTTTTTTATTATTAAAATGTAAAGCCTTTATAAAAATAGCAGCCTACCTGACCGTTTCTTCAGGAAGGCTGGTCGCTCTGAGCCAACTTTCCACAGCTCCCCTCAGAGACACCATGTGTGTTAAAGATTATCCTTGCAGTAATCACACCACAGAGCGTCCTGTGATTTTTAGTCACAAAAGCCACTGACCTGTGTGTTGGGTTTGCGTCCATACACAATCACACACAGGACCATTGAGCATTGATTTACACCCTACAAATTCTCCTGTTTGACAACCTGCCTGTTCAGAATGACAAATGTTATATTTACCACAGAGCGTGATCAAAAAATTTTCGTCCTCTTTCGTTAATAATCAACAATCAACTCACCCCCACATGCTTTAACCTTTTCTTCACAAAGGCCCAAGTCAACAGCAGATTGTTTATAAGCAGCCAGAAATTTATTGTGTAGATTTTTATATTGCACCGTGGAGGACTTCACGGCTGGATTACTGCTCCGGCTGGATCATAAAGCGCAGAGGTTTCCTTGGGTGTTGCCATTTGCTTGGTGGGAGAAATTAAATTTCACAGCAAAATTTACTACAGCTAGTATTCACATGAACTGGGTTAAGTGGAGGGTGTTGACATCTCTATTTGCTCTCTAAATTGGAATAACAGCCTGCTTCGTTCACTATTTCACGGTGGTGTGAGAAAGGACAGATGCAGTGAACATCAGCCCAGTAAAGTCAAATACATTTTGCTCATGAAAGTATGATAAGTTAAGTTCAACAATGCTTTTCTGATACCTGACCGGTCTAAAAACTTTTTTTCTGCAAAACTCGACACCGACAGCAGCAACCTCACAGTGTGGGATAAAGGATGTGTCACCATCCCACCTCTCTTCTTACACTACTGTGCAGTACGGTGAAAAAGACCTGACATATAAATATATAAACTGTCTGATAGCCCTCAATATTATCTTAAATGTTCATTGTTAATTCTGGGCAACAATGCTCAATCTAGAAAAGCAATGAATGTGAGTTTCCATTAATTAAACCCTTGAACAAACAAAAAAGAGAGATAATAAAAATTCTTTCCAAAAGCTATTGAACAAGGGAGGCTTTAAATTGTGCTACTGTCTTTCTTTAATCAGCAGCAGAGACATGACTAAGACACACTGGTAGTTGCATTTCAGCTACATAAAGTATTACTTTCAGTCTGCATTAGAAACTTACCTTCAATTACCTTGGCTACTACAGCGATTGTGATTAACTCAGAGGTAGTGCATTAAATTTAAAGACATTTTCCGAGTGTTTTCATCTTAGAGACAACAGCAGCAGGTTTTAATAGAAAGCGTTTACCTTTATAGATTGAATAGTGTTTTGTTTTGTTTTTTTGTCTTGCTTTGATCTTTTGTTTATTACTTAGTTCATAATTGTGCCCAGATATGCCCGCATTCTTCTGATGTGCCCTGTTTTGGCGGCACATTAACAATGGCTTTAAAGCTGAGTGATACAGTAAATCAGCATGATTAATACAGGATAGAGACATCCTTGCCCTCAGAAATAGGTGAATATCCTGCGCATCTGCTCTGGTTTCTTCCTTTTTCTTCCTTTATTTTATGTGTTCTTTGACATAAATTGTGCAGTAGATTGGCAACAGGAGGACATAACTAACCTCCACAAAAACAAAAGCACAGACATTGTTTGCATATCATGACAGAAGCTTTTATTTCTACTGAGACAAACACACAAAATGTACCTAAAAGGCTCATGTCTGTTTTTTCTGGATTCTCTTGGAAAATATATTTCATGAAAGCTGCATGCAACAGAAGAGGAAGAAAATGGAAAGCCCAACAAGAACTTGCTTTTGGAACACCTGTGTGTAAAACAAAGTTAACAGAGTAAAAGCACAAGCTTCCAAAATATAGAAATGATTGAAACGCACAGGTGCCACCTCTAATGGTAAATGGAAGTGACAGTTGAGTTCACAAACAGTTTGTTGTAACTCCAAGAACCCAAAACCCCTCTCTTCTCTGGCTCAGAAAGCAAACGTGCATATGTGAATAACAAGCAAACAGAGTTTCTGCGTGGCCCTCTGAGAGGACACATTCCTCGCTGGTCCTGCTGCAGCCTTGTCATACCAAACAACATGTAAAAATGTGACCCATATGGTCTCCCTTTTCAAGAGGGACTGATTGAGCTGTATGGAAGTCATAGCCCACCCACAGAACACAAATAAGGAGAACCATATGTGGGGAGATGAATAAGGTAAACTGCACAACATTTTTATTAGATACAATTTCACTTGCCTTGTGGATGGACTGCAAGGTGAGACTCTGAAAATAAACTTTGAGCGACAGAAAGAAAAAGATCTCTGGTAAACGGATGGCAAATCCATGAAACATGGAACCACTAAACCGAATGAACAATAACTATTATGTTTTTGTAGTTGTAATAAATTGACCAAAAAGGTGATCAAAGCAAACATCATGTCCGTCATCTAACCCGTCAACATTAGAGTCGACTGCAGCAGAAACTGAGCATGTTAATGAAAAGTCAAAGTATAACATCTAACTAGAAGTGTGTCTTTACAGTAGCTGCTCTAACAAACTCCACTAAGACTGTGAACAAATGTTTAGTTTCATAGTTTATAATACGTTTATGTAAAATCCAACTTGTCCTTCATGGACTTCTGACCACATTTGATTTTCATTTCAAACACAAATGTTCTCATTCAGAACATTTGTTTACAAAATGAAAAGCTACACAAAATACTATAAATACGCTATAAATGAACCATAGATTGGAAAATAAAATAAGTGAAACCTGGAAATAGTTTTCTTATACATACTTCAATCAATGTTACTGTTGTAGGCTTTCACATATTTATAAACTGTTCTATTTACCAAGATTACTGAGATATAACATCACTACAAGTGGGTTTAATCAGTATTGAAAAAGAAAACAAACAAAGAATTGCAACTTTTGTTATACTCACATTGTTAGAGGACGTCTCTGAGTGGCCTCCTGCAAGTATGTACACCCCTGTCGGTGGTCTGACAAGATCAGTGGCTCATAACGGCAGCTTTTTGTTCTGGTTTTGCAGTTTGTCAATCTATTTCCTGCTGGTGATGGTTAAGATTAGATTAAGAAATGACCTGAATCATCAAGTGTTTGCAGACAGCCAGGCCCGCCTGCTAAGAGTTTCAAGATGACCTCTCGTAACTAAATTTATCACATTTTTTGAACAAAAGAACATGTTCCTAACAGCCGCTCACATGGACATGTCTGTTTTATCAATCAGACTGAGAGAATAAACATGTTTGTGGTAGAAGAAAAAAATTTTTATATCAGCACCTGGAAACACATCCTGACATTATGTAAGGGTGTTTATGTCAAGCCAACCGTATGTTGTGACATATACGATAAACCCGAGAGCAAGATGCATGAATAATGCACAAGAAAACCTTCATGAAACGTAAACTGCCATGGATTGTGACCTTTTTTCAGCTTAAGGTGGCCACTGGAAGTACTGATCTGATGAATGTCAAGGCACCTCTGACTCACTGCTGGCTGTTTTTGACCGCAGAGATCTCAGAGGAGAGGGGGCCAATATATTAATCTGCCCTGAGTATGGCAATTGTTACCCTTTCCTTTCATGTGGTGAAGAGACTGCTGTCGAGGGGGCTGTGTAGTCTCGGACAACTTAAATAGGAGCTCATTCATTGCAGCTCCGGCGTTACAGAAAAGGAAGAAATGTAGTTGAATTGGAAAGAATCCATGATATTAAACAGTAGATGGGATTGTGAAGTGCTAGGAGTAATCATGCCAGGCAACAGGCCACAGGAATGCAAATCACCCCTCAAGCCAAGAGTTAAGTTAGCAGGTGGCCTCTTCTATTCACTGAATGTCAACACTCCTTTTAGATGCAGCCCACATAACATCTGGGCAGGCCAGCCACTGCTTTTAATTAAGTGAAATACAGTCACTCAATGTTCTGCCATGTCAGAGAAAAAAAATGTTATAAAAGTGGGATGGTTGGGGGAGAAAAAGTGCAACAGTACATATCCTGTGTTCGGTGAAGGTCAACACAGTTGTGTAAATAAATATTAATCCTTAACCTAATCCCTACATCTCCAAAGCCATTGAAAACCTGTGTGTCTCTAGAAGTTGTGCTTATCCTGAGTGAGACAACTTAGTTTGGTTTATGGTCTCCACTTTGTTTTCAGGGTTGAATCATAGCTCTGAGAATGTGAGTGAACAGGAGGCAAGCAAGCAGAGATGTGCCATACATATCTCGCAAAGAGAGTAGTAGAGAGTATAGAGTATCTTTCCCCCATAATCTGCAAGGGATTGGTTACAAAATGATATATCTTTCTCTGCTGGCAGCCTCACAATAATCACCCTTTTGGTCTGGCTTTGGAGGTCACAGCACTGGTTTACTGCTAACACTGTACCACCAGCATTACCACTCCCCAAGAGCAGCCCCCCATGGGTGGACCCTGAGTTTATATCATACTTGTCAAACATTTATAAAGCTGAGAAAGTAGTCCAGCAACAGTATGCAAAACATCCGCAGAGCTCCAAACAGAAATGTGAAGGGACAACTTGAATTTAAAAAGGCTGGAGACCTTGCAGCTGGAGGGGGGGAGGGGCTCCAAGATAAAATGCAGTTCTGCATACAGTCAAGGGTGATAAATGGAGCAAGAAAAGCTGTGAGGTCAAGTAAAGGCAAAAGCAAAAGATAGTGGTTTTCAAGTGGTACATTTATTAAAATACACAACACTCTACATTGAGATATACTTTCCCCAAATAAGAAGTAGAATTAGCATGACACAGAGGAACAGTGTTTATGGAAGAGGTTTAAATTGACACTGCATAAAAAAAACCAAACAAAAAAAAAAAAAACCTACATTGTAAAGCATTCATAACACTCAACGTAATAAGAGTTTCATTCCAGACTGACACAATTCCCCTTGCTCGCTTATAAAAAACAACAAAAGAAAAGCTGACATGGACGAGGTGAAGAGGTGAAACAGTATCAGTGCTGAAAGACGGTGACAGCTTGAAAATAGCTTTGGGCAGTTTGGTTTACATTAGAGAACACTCACTGTTTTTTTTTTTTTGTTTTTTTTTCCAGTGATTCAATCTGATTACAGCCTGTTCAAGTTGTGACGTCTCCCTTGTTTATCAGATGAATTTTCAAAGCACAATTTTTGCGACATTATTCGGTCTGTCACTTATAATTGTTGGTCAGCAGAAAAAGAAAAAAAAAACCACACATTTTATGTTGAAAAAAAAGGGGAAAACAAGAAGGAGGGGAAGCAACCTAACATATCACAATGACTCCAGTGAATAATTTACTCATAAAAGTTATACAGACGTAACTAGGAGGGAGTATATGCCAATGGACACAAAAGTTATGAGATAACTGGTGTAAAGTAAAATCATTTTGTCCTAATCATTTAAATATCACAATATTCAGTGCTAATTTTTAAAAAAAAAAAAAAGAAAGAAAATAAATTAGGTAATAAAACTTTATATACATAATACTGTACATCACATCACACCTGTAGCAGATGTGTTTTCCAGCGAATCCCATACCAGATAACATAAATTAAAGTTAGCCTGGCCACTAATGGCAGCCGCAAGACCTAACTACCATATTTCTGTATTTCTTGAGGATAACGTTTGAGCTGTCATCGAAGTAAAGTACTGATATTGCGTTGAGCTTGGTTGGGGCACAGCATGGCTTTGGCACATTGTCAGGAAACATTAAATGGACCTATAAATGAGAGCATAAAAAAAGCAGGTTGTACAGCGAGATTCAAATGAATAATCACTGCTGGGAAGACTGCGGTCGCTCAGAACATGGCTTTATTACAGGACACATGTGCAATGCACTTACCAGGGTTTGCACTATTGCATGATTTGTTGCGTTCATGTGTGCGTTGAGTGGAAACGAGCATTCACCATCACAGTAAAAAGCAGCATAGCCCTCAGGTGCAATGATCCAATCCTTGACAAAAACAGGACAATTTGTTTGGTTTCATTTGTGACACAGGTAGTGTTTTCTCATTGTGACTATGTAATCTGATTTAAAGATGTGTATCATTCATTGCATTATTACCGTGTCTTAGTTCTACCAGTGTTTGGTGCAGAAGAAGTAAAATCATTTTGTCTCACCTGCCAGCCCAAATCTCGAAAGCTGACATAAAGTTCATGCTTCTTACAGGCTTGCTTCTGTTCACTGGTGTTATAATCTGAGAATGAAGGTTAAGACGTGCTGTGACAGAAAGTAACACCTCTTTATGCCGTTTGCTTATTATGGGAAGATTTTTACAACTGTTACAACTGTAAAACTCATGAACGGATTCTGCAGTAAAGACACATGCAGCACTGGTTAAACACACACTGCGGATACAGTAACACATTGTTTGGAAATGTTTCCAATAAACTATTAGCAAAAAGTACATGTTGCACAAAAAATACTGCCTGCGGATGTTGAGAAGCTGTAACTGTAGAGCGGACAAGTATCATTAATTTATAAAACAGACACAATGAACGAGAGGACGACAGCAAAACATCCATCAATGTCCTAGATTATTCATTATTTCATGAAATTATTAATGATTCATGATTAATGAAATGTACAGCTCAGTGCATTATAGATAAGCCACTAGCCATTATGCCTCTCTCTCAATTACTCTGTGTATTAATACATTCACAGCAGTGTGGGACAGCCGTTTAGCACAGCTGACATGCAGAAGTGAATCGTGAAGTGAATCATTTTTTGCCAAATAAGAAATGAGTTTTCTGCAGCGTAATATTTTAAAATAAAATGTTTTGGCGAAACAAACAAAAGAACATTTTGTGGGAGGAAGCTATTGACAAGATTAAAAGTTCATTCCATCCTAAATTCACAGCAGATGTCCCACCACTGTGAACAGATGATTAAAATATTATTTTTTTAATTTTATGGCAAGCTGGCCAGTGTTTGTGGAGATATCTAGCTGCAGACTATCACGTTGGTTAGCCTGACAAACAGACGGGACAGACTGATGCATGTGGTTTAAAATGTATCTAATTAAGACATTTAATGGAAAAGAAATTATAGTAAAAAATCTATCACATCATAAAAAGTGCACATACCTCCAGTTTTTGGCGCCCTAGATGATTCTTGTTGATTGGTGGATTTATTGCGATTGTGGTTCTTTTTCTTCCCACCAGCAGCTCTGACAGAGCGAAGTAACACCCCGCTGGCCTTGAAGAAAGCAACCAGGAAGGGCTGCTTGGACTGGGGCCCGTTCCTCCCAATGATTCCAGCAGATTTTATGTTGATACTCCGTCCTTTAAAAGTCAGCAGGTAAATAAAACTTTCAAAACAAAACTGAAGAAAAAAATGGATATTTTATTATTTTATGGCTGCTTTCAAGGTAAGGCTCTACTCCAGCATTTTAACAAATACAAAGACTGCATCAACCCATTAATCTTTTTAGTGGATTCGTGATAATTTATTGGTGATAAGTGTTCACAATCCACAAACAGTCAAATGTACAAGTCACATTTGCCCTGAAGTCAATGAAAATACACATTTTAATCAAACACAGATATTGTGGATTGTCTGAAAAGATGAACTTCCTGACCCTTTGTAGATTCCAAGAGTCTGAAATGAATAAATAAATAAAGGAACAAGTGTCAAATTCATAGAAACTGAAAGTTACTTGCCATCTACAGTCTCCACACAGAGCTGCAGGCCCAAGTTCTGCTGTGGGTTCATCACCCAGTGGTTACTCGTGGCCGTGATGTCAAACACCAGCCAGCCCCCATCAGAGGCCTGGACCTTTTTGGAGTCGAGCATGAACGTCTCTGCATCTCTAAAGGTAAGAAAAAACAATGAGAGAAAGCCATCTGTATTAAATAAATCGAGTTGAAATGATGCAGACTCGAACAGTCATGCAAGCTGCAGCTGCTTTTTGCACAGCAAGAACATACATTATGTTTTCTGGTTATTAAAAAAATGTATCATAATCCAGTGCAAATTAATCTGTATCTCTGTGGGTATGTTGGTTTTTAAGTTTATTACTCCTGCATTTCAGACCACTGCTTCTCAAACATGGTGAAATGAATGTGGTCACTTTACTGCTACATGATAAACAAATTACAAAAACTCTGTGCCGACTACAGCTTATTAAATAAAAATGGTCTGTGGACCTTATTTCTGCATAACTCTAATTGGACACAGAAAAGAAACCATATGCTTCCTTAGGGTATTTAGATTGAATCCAAGAGGTCTTAACCACTTAGACAAGAGATAAAGGAGGTATCTGACTGATCACAAATGGATGCTTTAGTCCAAACTCTGTAGCAGAAGCCAGAATCTGAGTGGCTTTTATTAGTTTCCTCATTTCTTTATCTGTTTGAAACCAATAATTCTTCTCCAAAAAAAAAAAAAAAGTGGAGATAAAAAGAAAGAGCGCCTCCAACGCTGAAGAAGTTGTGACTTGTAATGAACTGCAGAGCTGTGTGGCAAAACGCGTGCCAAGATTTCAGCTATTTGATGGGCAAAACCTTGTGTATTTTTAACATGAGTCTGACATAAGGCATCAATCAACCCTTAGTTGAAAAAGCCCCCGCTTCGCAATTTGCATTGGATTCCTTTCAGGCAGCAGATCGGATAAGGCCTATTCAGTTTTTGTGGTTACATGGTTCTGGTTGGAGAGAACCGAGATTTTCCATGTGGTCTCAAGAGTTCAGGAACTATTCATGTGTTTATTACAGGTGTAATAAAACTCAACCACACAAGGTTAATCCTTATGAGTGACTTCCTGCTGAACTTCCTCTTTGAAATGTGCGGCATTAAGTTTACATCCTGTGATAATTCAGTTTCTGTAGGTAAGAATTTGCTACTCAGCCCTCCATTATTCTGTGATTACTGGATGTACTGTTCAACAGAGAGCGAGTTTAACTGGGTGGATACCAGGGATACCAATAACTAAATTATGCCTTTTTTTTAGACTTTCAGTTCCCTTTCAGTCTGTTTCCTACAAATTCTGTTCATATGCCACTAATTGGCAGTGTATGCTCAATGAAAAAGTTCGATACAGAACATTCATATAGTGGAGTAAAAAGTCAGGCCAGGTTGATGGTGGAGAAACAGTGAACATAGACATATGACAACTTCGACAGGGCACCTTTAACACCAGCATCTCCAGTTTAAACTCATACTCATGCTGGTAAGTGCTGGTAAGTAAGAAGTACTGCACTTATTTAACAATGACTGCAACCTTTACTCAACCCTAACAAAGCAATTTTCAAAGTATTAACAGGAAGTGAGTGGAGAGAGAGAGCTACAAAAACTGTAGCAGACCATGAACTGGGGATGCTGCTGTTAGTTAGAAACCACAACTTAACTGTACTTTTAGTTTGTGCATGAGTGGAAATAACTGACCGAAGTCTGTGACCAATTTGACTATTAACATTTTATCCAAGCTGGTAAAAATAGACATAAAAGAATGTGTATGGCTTCACAAGCTATGAAGCTATGAACCCAGATTAATTAGTGCTTTTTAAGTTGAGAAAAACACTGAGAGAAAATGTTTTAAGATCACATTTTCCGATATTGCGTCTAAGATTTCTAGCACCAGGAGAGCACTGCTCCTCTTGGTGAATACTGAGTGAAATGTGCGATTCCTCGTGAAAACGTGTGTGAAAACCTAAACTGAACAGTCTTCCCCTTTAAGATGGCAGAGTCCATTGACTTGGACCTTTTCAAAGCCCAGGAGGGCCATATCTCCCCTTCAATCACCCACACACATTTTTGGCAAGCAAATGTGGGCCCACTTTTAAGTACACCCTTGTGTATTCAGCTATGTCATGGTTTAAACTTCCGGTATATTGTTAAGGCAGGCAGGTGGTGGGCATAACAGTGATCATGGGAGCACCCGAGGGACCCCCTCCCCCCTAATATGGGCCCTCAGGGTTTCATCTGGGACGCGGCCAGCTTGGCAGGCAACACAAGACGAGTGATAACTGATGGACCTTCTGAGCTTCATAAGTGGCCAACTTGCTAATGGAGCTCTCTTTATCCGAGAACTATATTTGTAAGGCAGACATGGTGCGAGTGAAGGAGAACAGAGTTGGAGATAGAAGGACGTTCTGTGAAAGTGGAAAGTTTCAGCCGTACAAGACAATAGCTGCTGGACTGTTTGCCTTTTCTTTTTTTTTTTTAAACTGTGAAATAAGATTACTGCAGGGGATCAAAGCACAGCTGAAGTAACAGCTATTTCTGTTTTCTTTCCATCAATTTGCAGTTGCAAACAGGATGGTGTTTCCTTTGTGCTCTGTGTTTAACAGCATTTCAGATAACCGTGAACAGGCCTCCATGGCCTGTATTATTTTTTTTATTTTTATTTTTTTGAGATGTTTAATTTCTCTGGGACTTGCTGATTTTATGAGGCCAGAGTACATTTTTGTCAAATGTCAATGATCAGCATCTGTTTATTCCCAATATAAAATATAGAAAATATCCTCTAATCATCAGTGCAAGAAATAATGAGCTGTTTAAACTGAATAAGAGAAGCAATACAAGTAAAAGGCCTGCATTCATAATTTTACAAAAGTACATGAAAAAGTAGAAAATGCTCATGAAGTATGCCCCCATCAAAGTGTTATACTATAATACTAGGACATAATTACCAATGCAGTAGAGAATGCAGCATATTGGTGTTTTAACTGGTTGAGAAAGGGCAAAATTTTATTACTTCACATATTTTTATTAGTTTAATCAAAAACAGTAGCTGTAAAACAAGTTTTTTTTTAAGTTGGTCATACATTTTTAGTTGCATAAATGTAGAGTGATAAAAAAATACATAGTTTGTATATGACTGTCTTTGGTGTAGAAGTATAAAGTATAAAGTAGCAGAAAATGGAAATACTTTCTGAAGTACAAGTACCTCAGAAATGTACTTTAATGTGGCACTTAGAGACGATTCCCCTCTGAGTTTGTAACTTACTTGTTTTGATACTCCTTGATGACTTGATATATGGAAACCTTCAGAGTATTATTGTCGTAGCGGGCATGACTGCGGTCCTTATAGATCCGAAACTCTGCAGCAGTCACTGCCTCTCCATCTGGGATCTGAGTCAGATCAAAACGGAACTCCTTGAAGTGTCTTCGCTGGTGGGAAAAATCTTTATCTTTCTCCACTGGGAAAGAACATATATAATGATGAATTTCATTTTTTACTGGCAGCAAACTTAACACTGATCAAAAAATATGGCTTCACCTCTTGAACTGCTGTGTGTGTTGATCAAAAGAGAAAACATGCCAGTATTAATGCACAGAAAGAGAGTAATTTATAACATCTTCTTTTACATTCCGGGTCCAATCCAAACATTTTGACTACCAACAAAAGCACTTTCCAGTTCATTAAATCAGTCAACTGAATACAGGTAGCAGTTCCCAGACAGGCCCTCTACTGTGTGCCTTAACTGCATTCTCTGGCCATGATGAATGGGCTGTCAGTTAAGAAAAACAGGCTGATTTCAATTAAAAACACTTTGGTCTGATCCTCAAGTGAGAGAAAAGACCAGACAGAATTCTTCAACATCATGTGAGCATCTACTCTGACCTCATTTCTGACCTTTTGCTGACCTCCTGTAGGTTGCATATAATGCAGAGTAGTAGAATACAAAGAGTCTTTAATGACCCTTGACCTTTAAAACTCAATATTTCTAATATAATTAATAATTTGGGGTATCCTTTTAGGCCTAGAAAACTCCTATGTGAATGAATAAAAGATCTTTACTTCTTCATTTTTCAGATAAAGTCGTTCAATAAAATGTATAACCCTTGTATAACCTCAATGAGGAGCCTCGGTGCATCAATTTACCACCTGCTGACTAAAGATAGTTTGATGCTGCTAAACACTGACTGCCAAACTGTGTTACCCCCCTGACTCTTAGCGGAGAAGAGGCATGTGGCTGAGATCAATGAATTTTCTGACATCCGGGGTGATATCATGCGGTGCATTTCCCTGATATTTTATCAAAAGAACGCCTGCGGCTACTTAGCACAGAGAGGTCAGAGGTCAGGTCTGACTTTCACCAACTGAGCGTGTTCCATTATTTTAGCCACAGGCAGTAATCTGAAGCAGAAGTGCCACTGAGAGTGTGGAGCATTTAACTTTCAAATAGTTAAAGATTAAATAATAATGACCTCACTCCCCGGGAAAAAGTGAGCAGCGTGCATTCATGTTGTCTTGTTGATGTGTTGCATATTAATTCAATTCAGTAGTATCCTTGCAGCCAGTGCCGTATCCTTGTTTTGTCATTAGGATTAATAAATGGCATGTTCTATCATTACCTCTTTACTGCTCTTGCATACAAATGGCTGACTTTCTATTCATACGTACAGTGAGCACATTAAACTACACGAGATCCCACATAGACGTTTCTAAAACAGCTGAGGTCAGTAGCTATATTTGAGCATACTGTAATAAAGACAGAGCCCCATTGAACACTTCACTGACAGTCCCCAGAACGAGAGCAGAGCTTTCAAGGCTGACAGTGTACATGCCCTGGTATAATGGTAAGTGGAAACAGATGGGCTCAGGCCAAGGTGAGGGATTATACTCCCAAGAAACTCAACACAAATTCACCTTTACATGTTTTTTCTATATATTCAAGAAAAAAAAACTCCTTAAAATTACACCGTCGATGTTTTGCAAACGCTGTTTCGTTGACCATCCATTTATGATTCTGCAATGCTGCATCATATTCTACTTTTGAGTGTTTTTGAGTATGTTTCTATGAAGTAGGTTTAATATTTTAAATCTCAATAAATGCTGCAAAGAGCACAGACATTTAGTACAGAGCTTTCTCGTGGTGACAGAGCCTCAATGCATCAGTCAATATCACTCCCCTTTTAACAACAGGAAATAATTTAGACCAATTTTCTCAAGGTCAGACAGTCATCTGATAAGTTGCTCTGAACTGCAGGGTTAAAGGTCACAGCTACTGAACAAACACAATCATTATACACATCAGCTGCTTTTTAATGGAAAGCAGCACAAACACGTGAGGTCAAAATGTTGGCCTTCATTCTGTTAAATGAGAAATATTTCACAGGAGGCTAAAGCAACTGGACACACAGATAATGACTCATGTCTGAAAAAGTCCTTGGGAAATTTGTCTTTTAATTTTAGAAATTCCGAATAAATAATACACAACGAATGAATGAATAAGAGGTCAGTCAACAAAACTGAATTAGACGTTCAGCACAATTGTTGCGTGTTTTTTTGTTGTTGTTGTTGTTGTTTTTTTTCTAAATTGGGGAATTTCGATGATTTAAAGCAAATCTACAGTTATTTTTGACGAACTTAGTGAACTCCACCTGCTGATGTAACCGACGATACAACAGACAGGCCGATAAACAGACTTTTTAATTCATTTCAATCGGCCTTTCACACTGGAGTATGTCCTTATGTTCCCTTGTCTGCAGAGCATTGAAGAAAAATTTGCATCTAAAAAATATGATTGTCTTCCCACCACTAATGACAAGATGAGTGGGATTTGTTTTTGTTTTTGTTTTGTTTTTTCTTGAAGATGCCAAACGAAAGTGTTTGGCCTGAGATCAGGAGCCGCCTGCATTTCCTTCGGATCAGTTCATTAATTCTCATTTAATAGAAGCAGCTTCACTGTCACTTACCCAAGTTGACAAAGCTCATCACCATGTCGGCGTCATTGAGAAAGTTGGTGTCGTGCGCTGTGGTGAGAGCGGGGCTGTGGCCCAACAGAGGGGCCGCTCGGTAAGGCTGTGCCACACGGGAGTACCCGGCATGCTGGGCGCCGTAGTAACCTTTCCTGGAGTGCCCTTGAGCCTTGGCACTGAAGCTCTTCCCCGCGCCCTGCTGTGCCCCCTCCCCCCCCTCCCCCTCCTCCTCCTCCTCCACGGCCATCGCGTTGTACAGGTCGAGCATGAAGAGCGGCGCGGAGGAAGCCTGCTTCCCCGGAGAGAAGGGCCTCGGACGGTGAGGCAAGCCCAGGATGGAGAGGATCTCTCTCTGGATCTCCCTGCGCTCGTGATTGCGCAACCTCCTGTAAATAAAACTGGAGTGCACATGGTTGTCACTTAAGCCGCAATGAGCGCAGGACAGAAAACTCAGGCAGCTCCACGCAAGTCCCAGCACAGCGCGGTTCAAAGGTGTAAGCGCTGTCATCTTGACAAATAGCTCACTTTCGGAGGTGAAGTCGAACTACATCGCACTCTGTGAGAAAAATAAAGCAATTTATATCTCTGCCAATACGGAATCATAGACTCTCCATATTAGCCAGATGCACCACAACTTGAGACGAACTTTTTTTTTTTTTTTTTCCTCCTTTTCTACAGATCAGGTATCAACTTGCAGAAAAAAGTGGCCGCTACTCTCCAGCGCGCGAGGCTATTTCCTCCTCCAGGGTCCATCCAAAGTCTGTGCCACACCAACTATTTATGGAGCTATGACCCCCGTCCCTCACCTTACTCCTCTGTGATGAAAAAACACGGAGGTACGCCCATATCGTCGAGGGATAACCCGGAGTTTCCAATGGATGAAATGTGTTGAACTGTGTCAAAAATGAGAGACAGAGAGCAGCTCTCGACTTATGCCCCGGATCGTTTTTTTTTTTTTTTTTTTTTTTAAAACCCTGAGAGAGTGGAGCCTACTGGGACTAGTTGCCCTCTGAGTCCATCCCACAACTCCCAACTTTTTTTTTTTTTTTTTTTGCGTCCACCTCTAGCGGCCGCAATAAAACTTCAGCTCCACTGCCGTGATGAATGTGGCGGGTCGGGGAGTGTAAAAGGAGACACTTGAAATCCGAGATCCCGTCTTAACGAGTGAAAGAATAATGACAGAGCCTTTTAATCACCTCAACTTATTGAAGTCGTTCATAGGAGATGGCTCGGCTGCGTTCAGGGACACCAACAAGGATCCTGTGTTTCTATGCTGCACAGCGCCCAAACGATATGTGATATGTATGTAAAATACATTTTAAATAAATAAACAAACAAACAAAGTGGGCCTGCTTGTGATGTGCTGCACAATGTCATCCAAACACACAAAGGGGAGGACAAAAACACCACAAAGATTGATAAGGGCTGTGTAGATTTAGTGTTAAGGAAGCACTGACCCACTGCGCGTCTCTACATCCTACAGTCATTTCCATATTAGTAATTACATAAACTCCCTAAGGAGCAAAAACTTACTTTCAGTATACAAAAGTTCATTTGGGGCAAATACGTGGAAAGCTTCACTCTCAGAGGAGCATGAAGTAAACAGTGTGTTGAAGTAAGTGTGCTGGGATAATTAAAAACATCAATAATCAGAGGTTTCCATGTGATGGGTGGCTGGTGTCCAAGAAAAAAAAAGGAAGCTCTAATTTAGGTAAAGTGGCCTCTGAATAGGCTGTGAACTGCTGCATTGCGCCATCTAGTGTACAAATCCACAACTAATCTCTCTCTCACAGACACACACATACACACACACCGCCCACAGAAACTTGTATCCAACACTTGCATCCAAGTTTCCTAATGCAGTGTCCTCAGTGGACGATCCAGGTGAAGATCACCCCCCCCCCTTTTTTTTTTTGTTCCACAGCCATCACACTTTATTCTTTTTGATGCTGCAGTCAAAATGGAAACATCTTGCACCACACCCCAAAATTTCCAGGCGGAAGAGATGAGGTTGGTGATGTGAGTCCTGAAATAAACCTGAAACTTAAAACAAAAAGCAGGGGAAGAAAGTAAGTCCACAAATCAGTAAGATGTTTTAATTCTAGTAGAAAACATGAAACAAACAAACAAAAAAAGAAAGAAAGAGAGAAAGAAAGAGTGTTTCATACAAAAGTCACAAAATAAAATTACAAATGATGCTTAAGACATGACACTGCTGAAAGACACAGCTATGACTCTTTTATAAATAACAATAAAATACCTGCTACAGTAATGAAAGGTAAGCTTCGTGAACATAAATGACAAAATTTCAAACTAAAATGTCAGCATGTTCTTAGATGATTTTTCTTCTTAATTTTAATAAAACAACACATGAATGAAGTCATATTGTTAATAAATTGGGGGTTGTGGGGGTGGGTTAATTTATCTTATGATGGATGATACACTGATGTAAAAGGTTTTCATAAAGAGTTAAGTGCTTAACAGTCAAACTAGATGATTTATAGGAACACAGGCTTACAGCAGCTCATAATCAGCTACAGGAAATCAAACTCACAGTTTTATGCTGACACATGCCAATTTCCAACATCATGTATGGTGAAACCACTGAACATTGAAATTAAACATTATAGAAAGTGTGTTTTTTTTTGTTGTTTTTTTTAAATGTGACATATAGCACCCACTCAATGTGTTGTAAAAATTTAGACAGCTACATGCAACAAAGCAACACCAGGGGGCAATGTGGCAAAATGTACCATCTGTACTGCCCAGAGGGAGACCCAGACATGAGTTCAAGATGATCAGAGTAGAGGTATAGACAGAGCCAATTACTAATTCTCTCGCCATTAAAACCTCAAAGCATGTTCAAAGACGTATGAATAATGTAATAAAGAATATCGATAGAGAAAATGTGATAGGATCTAGTTCTGTTGAGTGTCTGAGATCATGTACAAGGTGTTAGAAGAGGTCTGTTTTGTTTCCACGACAGAGAGAACTGTAAAGATGAGATCTTCCTGAGAATGGCTGTTTGTTCCACATCAGCTCTAGACTGGTGCCTGCAGTGGCGCTTGCGTTACATCAATAGTTTGGCCCTTTAATGTAAGGATCCCGCCTCATCATGCTACCATAGCACATGGATGGATCACACACCCCAGGCTGGCCAGGGATGCCAGGATTACCACTTTTACCCTCTGCTCCGTTTACACCAGGAGGTCCAGGCTTACCTGGAGCGCCGGGTTTACTGTACCCCTGGGGACCCATTGGACCTGAGGAGATAAAAGTACTAAATCATGATCACTTCAAAAGGTAGTAAAAGTTGACATTAAATATCAGAATTTTTATTATATCAAACTGCTTCCACATGGTTTCCAGCTGATTCATAAATTGAATTATTAGTAAAAAGGAACAATGAACAAACAGTCACATAATTTACCTGGAAGCCCCGGTGGCCCTTGGTCACCAATCATGGTTCGACCAGGGCTCCCCTTATCACCTTTGAAACCTGGTTCTCCTGCAAACACAAGCGTCCTTGTTAAACCATCCTGCTACATACTTTCAATAACATGCAATTGACTTGACACTGGTTTTACCTTTGAGCCCGTTCATACCAGGATGCCCTGGCCGACCTGGGTGGCCTGGCTGTCCCCTTGAGCCACTGAGTCCAGGGAGACCCCTGAGGCCCTGGGGCCCAGCTGGACCTGGAAGACCAGGAGATCCAGCTCGGCTGTGGCACCTGGTGCAGCTACTCTGCTGGTTGCTCAGTAACAATAAAGGCAGCTCAGCTAGAATGATCGACAATGACAAGATTTCAGATGTGTGTGTTGAAAACACATAGAAACATATCATAAGTCGATGTCTGATGATACTCACTCTGAAGAATGTCTCTGCAAATTTGTCGAATGTGATTGTCTGACATTTCACTTGCCTGAAATAAAGTAATGGATCACATGATTCTCCAGTGAATGTCTATGCAATTATGCCAGTTTATCTCAAACATAACATTATCAGCAGTAGCATTGTTAACACAATGTGTATCACACATACAGATCTTCCTTCGGGTCCAGGTGGCCCAGGTGGACCAGTGCCCCCCTGTAGCCCTCGGGGGCCAGGTGGGCCTGACTGACCGGGCTGTCCAGGCCGTCCGGCTTGACCCTCTTGACCTCTCTGCCCCGGATCCCCTGCTGTCCCTTTCTGGCAAAAATACAAGCCCAGTGTTAGTAATACATATGATAATTCAGATTAAACAGAGGTAAAGTTATTAATGTATTCATCTTAACATACCTCTCCTTTTAGTCCTACTGGACCAATGGTGCCCTGTCAATCAAAGTCAGGAAAAGTCATTGAAAACTACAACAGAAAGTAATGACAAAGAATTTAAATTATGAAAAATCAGCATTTAGATCTTTCATGGTAATTTTAGGATAGTAATGAAATAATGGAAATATTTGGCACAATTTGTAAGAAGGCAGGATTATAACTGTCGAGTTATGACCAGGTAAAGTCATCATATTGCTGTAGCACCGCCTATAAGCTAAACATCATCCAATTTCTGCAGGATCATTTTGAAATGGGAGGTTGTTCCACAGCACATCTAAGAATGATGAATGACTTAAGATAAGCCAGATAAGCCTCTAAGAACTTGGCAGTATCTTATAGGAGTGTAGCGCATCAAATACAAATGATATAACACCAAATTTAGTGAAGAGACAGCTTCTATGGTAAAATCCATAGAAGAGACTAAAAGGTTTGCCTTTAAAATGGAAGAAAATCAACATATACGTAAGTCACAGAAAGCGTGACATAAAGTGGATATGTAAAAATGAACCAAGGAATCAAGTAAAAACAAGAATTTAGCCTTTAAAATTCATAGCTCAGGACTTTCAAGTAAAAAAATTATTTTTAAATTGCTTTGTAATTGGCCACGTGGTGGCACTATTGACCCTCGAGACTCTTATAAACAATTTCTTCTCTGGCTCATGACTTACTTTTCCAACGAATTCCATTAAAATCTATTATACTGCTATTCAAGAGACAAATAGACAGATCATATCCCTGGTGGAGGTAATGAATATATTATATTAGTATATATTGCCAAAGTTCAGTTCATCAGTTCATCTCACTTCACTCAGTACTTTGGACCATGAGACATAAAGTTTCATAAACTAGAAAATTGCACATTGTTAAAGAAAAGGAGAAATATCTGATCAAAAGAAATATCTTTTTTCGTTAGTTGTTTTTGCTCCTTGCGTCCAAATTTGTTTGGTCATAAGTCATTTCACAACAAAGCTGATCAAAAGAAACTCACGTGATCTCCTGTCCGCCCAGGTTCTCCTTTTTCACCTGTCAATCCCTAATGAGAAAATCATTACACACAAATACATGAAATCAATGTTTCATTCATTTCAGTCTACACTGTATGAGCAGCATAGAGTGCTGTGCTGAAGATTAAAATAAGCCACTTGTGATGATAGACGTGTATTTACAGAGGTATCTATGGATGTTAATGTTGTTTAAATATAACACATTAACACCCATTAGATATGATTACATAAATATGATTGCGCGTCCTTGTTGTATTCCAGAGTTGATTTTGTTGACACAAAATTGATCCAGTATAGTGTAATGGAGAAATCCATCATGGAGCTCACAGCTCACATCCAGTTGCATGTCCAAAAGACAAAGTATAGCTGACACAAGATAGTTTTCCAAACCCACTATGTGATAAATCAAGTTTTATTTCCACTGGAGTCTATTGTTTTTAATATTAAATGATTACAGACATAGCTTAATAGAAGCTTACAAAAATGATTCAATTTGAAACCCCAGTAATAACAATAAGTGGCACTCTCCACCTCTCAGTATGAGTGATTATTTTAGAATAGCATCACAGAGGGCAATAGGATCATTGATCTGCTTCTGTGACCAATTAAGGCTTGACAGCAGCGTTATTGTGTCTCTTACCATCTCTCCTCTTTCTCCTGGATTTCCCCTTTGTCCCTGGTTAAAAAAATAATATATGGTTTATAATTTTATAGATGTATTGCAGCAGGAAAACATACATACATACTTTTGTTAATGTCTCAACATAAAAAAAAGCCATTATTAATAGTTATTACAGAAAAATGAGCTCATATGGAAGTTGAGTCATTGTTACAACTGCAATTTCAGACAAACTAATGTTTTAAATAAGATATCAGTGGAAACACTGTAAGTTTTCTGTTTGACCAGACTGGGTTAACCCTGGCCTGTTATCACTAGAAATTACATATAGTATCTGAGAAAGTTTCAACACAGGAGAATTACCTTGCTGCCCTTCAGGCCTGGCATGCCCGGGTGCCCTGGCTGGCCTGCACTTCCTGGTTCCCCTGGACTTCCCTTTAAAAGCATTTGTTTGTCATTAAAAACAAGAACACACTTTTTGTTTCTACAGTGACATGATATAAAAGATATTTTGTTACATTGTCGATAAATATGTGTTTATTCACTCACACTTTTATTGATTAAATACATTTTGTTAGCATCTGAAGTCAGAGATAAATCCACCTGGTTCATATTAGATTCTTTAAATGGAAACATACCACAGGCCCCGGTGTTCCTCGTATTCCTGGACTTCCATTCTCACCCTTATTCCCCTTGATTGAGAAATAAAACATGTCTTATGTTACAGAAAACATACAATGCATCCAGTGCACCAAATCGCTGACTGCAGTGCAGTTGGTATTTTCACTTGCTTATCTTAATTCATTTTCCTTGTTGCATGCAGTAATTTAAGTATACCTTCATGAGGTTTGGGGATATGGCAGTTTGATATTTAATTGTGTCTGGTCGAATGCTTTCTTTTCCAGTTGAACAAGCCCTCGTAATTGCAGTCTGAATCTCAGCCATAAAATCAAAGTCTTGCCTGCCTGTCCATAAACTAGGTTTTCACTTGTGTGCCATTTACCAATACACACTGGCTTGTTAAAGGCAGATCAGCTAATGAAAAGTGATTAGGAGACAGAACGTCCAGACCAGACAAGCCCAGACTGCTTATATTTCCACTAAAATTCCACTGACGAAAGCAGTAAGATCGGATCATCGCTTAATTTAGCACTGCCGGTGTGGCCAAGAGGTCGTTACTTGTTCTAAATCGTATTTTAGAAAAACAGTGACCAAACAAAACATGTAATGCTGCTGACCCAAGCAGCTTTCTATGCATTTTAAGAGGGCTTCAAAGATTTATCCAAGCTAATGACACTGTGTATTGCAATAAACAGGCTGGACGACATAGGGGTTGGCAACTGGTCGACTGTACTACACTCCGCTTAGAGTCAATTTAAATCATAACATGGCTTGGCCTGCAGCTTGCTGATCTGCTGATGTTGGATTTTCTAGGTCACAGTTTGAGCCAGTGTGCGTACAGCCCCAGGGATGTAGAGAGGGATAAGTTCCCATTATATTTAGTGAACACTTTATCCCTTTTAAAGACTGTATAAAATCTTTTTGATGTCTGCTGGTAAGATGAAAGTCAGTCATTATTTTTGTGCGGTTCACTGTAGCTTTGCATCATTAACAATACAGCAGTTTGAAGAGGCTCAAAGGGAATTTTCTAACAGGAAATAAATGATTACCTTAGGTCCAATTTGTCCTTTTAAACCAGGTGCACCAGGTAAACCCATCTCACCCTGCAGGAGAGTGCAGACACTCCTAAGATTTAATATTAACACTGATGTAGACTGAACATGTGCACAAACAGTCCAACAGCTGTTAACTTACAGGCGGTCCAGTCGACCCTGTGAAGCCCCTTGGTCCAGGCAAACCCACTTCTCCCTTAAATGAGAATCATGTTAGTCAAATGTTTCCACAAAAGATGAGTAAAATCATTGATCAGCTTCTTTTGAAAATCTGTTGGGAACTTGTTACCTTTTGTCCATCCAGGCCTGCAGTTCCTGGTAAACCAGGTAAACCCTGAGAGCAAGGAAACAAGGATTTTTTCAAAAAAAAAAATGCTGACCAGGACATTTAAAACAACATCACATGTAATTGTTTGTCAACTTTATTTTTGTCAGTTCAGTTCTGAGTAATGTTTCTAAACTGGTACTAAACACACGTTCCAGTTTACTTCCTTTCACAGTTCTGAAATAATTACTTCATTGTGTCAATAACTACTGAAGCCAATTGCACAATAAAAGCAACTGACCAAAATGGTCCTGGTGCACCAGGAAAACCTCAGCCAATATGTTTTCACTCCCCAATTATATTTTGTAAAAAATAATCACATATCATTTCATTATCACCCTTTTCACCCTGTGCATGAGTAGATCAACGTCTAAAATATAATCAACGTGTCAACTGGATGATCCCTGGATGAGGCAAACGTGTTGCAAGTGGGCCGTATACATGCTTTGTTTACTGATGGATGCAATAAGACAAAACGTAGTTGCTATTTGAATTGTATTTGAGGAAAAAAGTGTGACAGCAGATACTAATTTATAAATAAATGGTTTAATACAATGAAAGTTTATTCGGTTCAACATACGCAGCAAAAGTGCCTTGGAAACCCTCTTTGGGTTTTTTTTTTGTTTTAGTTATTTTCTTCTGAGATAAATGCTTGCAGATGCTTAGTGGTTGCCTCACACAAATGTTTGAGAAACATATGTGCATAGTGAATGAATTAGACAGGCAGAGAGACAGAAATATAGATAGAACCACCCAGACACTCATAGTCAACCTATAGGTGAAGAAATCCCTGTGTTGGGGCCCACACTCAACTGCTAACTTCATCTTGTTTTAACTTGAGGAAGTACAGTACTAATCCTGTCTCCCTGGATACATCGCTAACTCTATTGTTCTGGTGGGGAAAAATGGCTTACAGCCTTGTGGAGCAACTGACTCATCTTTTGTAGCCCCATCTCAAACTTTTGGACGACACTTATAATCATGATCAGTGGGGTGGCTGCCCAGTTGAAACACTTTCTTCCTAAAACAGATTTGCCAGAGCACCACAGCATTCCCTCGATGAGTTACTTTCACTGCCTTAGATTATAGCTCGAGCCTGCGTGTTACATAACAGGGTTATCCTGGGATGAACTACAGGGGAAATACCCCTAATTTACTGGCTGTTTGGGGGACTCTCCATACTGCTGACAATATGGTAACATGCAATCTTGCTATGGTAAAAAACATTATGCATCTCTTTTACAATTCTGTTATGTCAGCAACATTTTTATTGCATTTGTCTGTGACAAACGTAGTGAACCCTAATGTAAAAGGACCACACACTTTAAGTCCTCCTTTGTCTTGTTTTAAAATGCTGTGGTAAACAGTTTAAACATGAACACAGAATGACGGTCAATTTCATATTTCATTTATGCACAATTTGCATCAAATTGTGCATGAAATCCTAGTCCAAGTAGTAAAATGTATAAGAATACTAACAGCACAAGCAACCAACAAAACACCAAAAAAGTACACTGAGTAATATCTGTGTGTATGACTCACAGGATGGCCTTCCCTTCCATCAGCACCAGGAATGCCATTGGCCCCAGCTTCACCCTTAATACATAGGAGAAATGAAAACATATATTATATAACATATATAACATATATTAATATATTTCATTTTCATCCCAACTTCTAGTTAGTCCTTATTCTGGGTCCATATTTTGACACATTGTGTTATACGTCCTCCATGCCATGTTGGATTTATTTGAGAGACATCTACAAACACCCTTGAAGTTTACCAAAATTGTCAAATAGTGCTTGTAAAAAGACAAAAGGGGACACCAGCACTGAATGACTCAATTTCCATGGTTGCCAAACATCAACAGCACAACTTTTGGGAACAGTTAAGTCTTGAGAGAGTGCACTCTCAGCCAGTCTTGTGCTTCTATTATGCTCCTAATCCCTAAATGAGCTTTCCAATGTAGTTATGCCGTGCTGTCAAAACACCAGACCTTTTGACCAGGTCCCCCCGGAAATCCATCCTTTCCATCTCTGCCAGATGGCCCCTGAAATAAGAGAGAAGGATTTTACACAGAATTATTTTCAGCACAAGAGCTCTGGATGTGATTCTGAATGCTTTTATACATACAGGTTTTCCTGGATAGCCAGGTGGCCCAGGAGGTCCCACGCTTCCCTTTTCTCCCTGGAAATATCATGACATCCAAGTTAAAGTTGTTCTATTTGTTGTGTCATGTTAAGAGATTGTTGTTTTAGTTTTGAGGGTTGCCTTCACTCTTACCACTTGGCCAGTTTTTCCTGGTAACCCTGCTGTTCCTGGGACTCCCATAGTGCCCTGAGAAAGATTTAAATTAATTAGATGTGCCACTCATCTGACATCATCCATGCTTACATGTAGCAAGCAAAACATTTAAAATCCAGAAGTGCATCAAAGAACCACTGGCCGAGTCCACATGGTCACAAATATGTAGCCTGTGCTTGATATTAGTCAGCAGTGGTCTTGCTTTTCTAGGATAGGAATTGAATTTAACAACTTTTTGGACTGAAACTTGAGAGAATGACTTGTTTCACTGTCATTCTGCCATTTGAAAAACTGCACTGGTTGACCTACAACTAAATGTTAAGTGTTTGTCGAATGTTGCCAAAACTTTATGGGAATGTTGCATCACTGTATTTTCACAAATTCAGAATAAAAAAAAAAAGTCAGATTTTTGGAATAAGGTGGGACATTGCATCATTTGTTTTTTTTGTTTTTTTTTCCAATTTTGCATACCAGCATTCAAATGTATGCTAATAAGCTTGAGAGGAAATAAATCATTGTTCAATGTACAACCATATGACATGTTCATTGCTGGCTTTGGATTTTTTTTATCGTGGCCTCAGTTTGAAAAATATTTGGTATATAAAAAGACATTGTTGTGAACGAGTGGATAGTTTCCTTACATTGGTATCAAAACCCGAAGGAAAACTCTTTGGCCGTCACAGTTGTTCTGCTCTACCTTAAATAAACCGTGGTGAAGGGACTCGTGGTTCTCAGGGTGCTACTGACTGGCAGCAAAGACACAAACATGGAAGCCAACTGGTGTTGTTTGTGCTTTATTTGTCTTCATGCTGCAGTGAGTTTTACTGTTTTGTTGGACTGTGCTGCAAATGCTAGGGTGCTCCAGTTTACATGAATCATAAAATGTGGATAGGTGCTAGCATAAGTAGTGTAAGCAGTGATTTCCCAGGGCTGCAGGAAAGCCTCTTCAAAGACCTTTCGCAGACAGACATGTTCACTCCAAAAGCTGGGCTGTGTGTCTCCAATTGGGAACTTTATTTTCTGTCAAAATGAATACCAACAACATAGCTATCCATCATCTACACCGCCAATCTGTCAGGGTCGCTGGACCCAATCCCAGCTAAGATTGAACAAGGGCAGGGTGCATTCTGGACAGGTTGCCAGTCTATCACAGGGCCGATATATAGAGACATAAACCATCGCCATTGGCACAGGCACAGGCAATATAGAGTCACCAATTAACCTAAACATCCTTATCTTTGTACTGTGGAAAGAAGTCAGAGGGAACCCAGGCAAACACAGGGAGAACATGCAAACTCCAGACAGAAAGACCCCAGGCCCAGGAATCAAACCCAGTGCTAACCACCATTCCACTGCCCCTGTGTTAACTAGAGGGGCACTAAGAGAAAGCAGACCGCCGTGAAAGTCGATGTCAAACAACACCAGACTTCAGAGAAGGAAATTAAATTCACAGTAAATGATCCAAATCTGGCCCAAATTTTTATGGGGTCTTCCCTGGCACACGGCCCATCCCTCCACCAAGTTCAGTGTAAATTGTTTCAGTAATTCCCGCATAATCCTGTGGAAACAGACATGGGCAAAACTTAACCTCCTGGGCAGAGGTAATAAACTACAATGATCAATGGCACAGACTGGAGCTATAAGATGCTCCTTCAGAGGTGATGAATGACTGTGGTCAAGAGCAAGTATCGCAGACTGTGAATACTGGCAAAGTGTCTAACAGTCTTTCTTCCTCTTGTGATCTTGAATTATGTACTTCTGACTTAATTCAGCAGCGATCTCATGTTTCCATTCTCTAGAGCCTATGCCAGGAAAATGAGGCTCCACCCATTGGTGGTCTTACAATGTGGGAGCAATTTAGGATGCTGTAGTTTGTAAGTTTGTATCCAAAGAAAATCTTATTCTCAACAAGATGAGGATCCTCTTGAACTTTAAGAGAGGTGGCTTCCTGTTCATCAGAGACATCTTGTTTTTCAGAGATGAAACTGAAAATTGGGACGTGTTTTCACTTGGCCACTACAAAGAATATCTTAAAGTTGAAGTCTGAATTGTGGAGGAGCATTGGTGCTCTGTAATGTTTCATATACGTTTATATTTTATCAGATGAAGGGTCATTGTATTTTTATTTCCTTAGTCAAGTTGTCTTTTGGATGAGATGTGCTGGTTTGATATGAGTGTGACATGTTGATATTCATGAGCTACATGAACATCAGCATGTCACACACATAGTAAAACATTATTTCTATAAGTCTCACGTGTGTATTTATGTATGTGCATGACTTGCATTAGAGTGGAAATGTATGTTCACTATGATTCTCAGTGATATGTTGATGTAATGTCCCAGAACCACACTGGAGTGACATGAGACGTTGCTTTTCTTCCTAGGGCTCGAGATTCAGGAAACTAGAATATAGTGAATTGTCTGAATTTAAATTGACTATATTTCACTAGTGATGCCATAAAATATTTACTTTTTTTTTTTTTTTTTTACTTTTTATATACATTATGGTATATTTATTCTTCTTCCTTTTCTGAACTTCTGCTATAACACGTTTTTCCAGCTTGTTTTGCCACGTAAGTGAATAATTACTTTTAGTGCCTCTTCTAGACACTCATCTCATCATTCATGCCTTAGACTATTACAATGATTAAATGTCCAATTATGGGATTTTAAAAGAGCTCTTTGATAGTCCAGTTAAAGCCACAATCCTTTTATGTGTTAAGTGTAACTGGAAATTACAGCAAATCCACCTGATCTTTATAAATGCAGTTCCCTATTGTGATATCTCTTTTTGTGTTTTTGTATGGCCAAAACTCAAAATATATGCAATGCACGAATTAAAGACAGTCTAAACACAAATAAAAGCTGAAATTGAGACATCCTGGAACTGAGAGTTAGACTCTAATAATGGGACAGATGGCACAGGAGGATTCACTCCAGGTGCAGACACGTGTTTGCAGCAAGCTGAGACCATTTTCAAAATGACATTAACTGCTTGAATTGCTCTGCACTTGAGCCAACTGGCAGGGGGTCGTCCTGTGGTCGCACTGATTACAAGGTAGGATGATATGACAGGGGTAAAGCAATCTGGGGAGGATGCATTACTTCACTGCACCTCAAAATAATGAGCCATTATCATGTGTGATGTTGCTCAGATGCTCACAGATCACAGCCTCACTCCTCTGTTGTTTGGATCAGTACTGGCGTATTTCAGCTCACAGGTGCTTTGTCTTTGTGGCTCATGTCAGTTCACACTTCATGGCAGTTGCTAGTAACACGCAGTATAAACTGCCAGTATGCTTCCACGTAATGGAGCAGGTGACCTGCACTGCAGCCAGGTTTGTCTCACCGGATTGCAAAGTTTTGTTTCTAACAGATGGCGAGCAGTTAAAGACATAGAGTCTCTGTGAGGGTGTGATCTGTTTCATTATGCTGTCTGGGTTCTCAGGTTGCTTTGATTTACGTTATCGATTCATATAACACTAACATTGATTCATCTCTTCCTGGCATCTCTTCCTCAGATTTTACTGTGATAGGGAGACTAAGGAGCAAGGACAACATGCAACTGAGGGGAAAAAGACAAGACAGCAATAGGAAAGAGAGACAACTGTGGTTTGAGCTTACTGGGGAAAAAGGCAGAAGAAAACTCAGGAAACACGAACACATTTAAAAACTCTATGATGGCCCTCATGCTCATTCTGCAAAGCCCCCTCGTCCACCAGTGTAGAGGTTGTATTTTCGACTCCCTAGGGTCTGGGCTTTATATTCATAACATATGGTTTCTAGAGTGATTGATGCAACAATGTTCAAATGGTTCACATTGATGTGTCTAGCAGGGATTTCCTGTTAATCTTACATTTGATCTCATAAAAAAAGATGTACCCTGACAATTCAGTGTGTGTTTTGTTCTTTCGGCTTTCGACTTTCAGCTTTGGTCAGTCAATACAATCAGTTTGACTGCTGTCTGACTTAAACATCCCCTTGAGGATATTCAGGAAAAAAGGAAGCATTTAGACAGGGTTTAGTCTTATAGAGCAGAGGCACTTTTGAGTATCATCACCTTCTCTCCTGGTTGTCCAGGCGATCCTGGTAATCCAGGCATACCCCTCTCACCCTGAAAGGACAGGTAATGTGTTACAAAATTGTTTTTCAGTTGTCACAAATTAGTGTCACAGCATGACAATGTTCCACAAACGTGCTTTTTGACTTTCCTACCGAAACACCGGGCCTCCCTTGTTCTCCTTTGTATCCGTCTGGCCCACGTGGCCCCTGGCAGAGGAAACAAAAGAAACAGGCTTTAAATTTTCTGATCTTGATGCTGAATTTAATGTCCAGGTATCACATAAGTGAATTTTTCTTTACCTTCATTCCTGCAGGGCCTGGCAGCCCCGAACTCCCCCTAATGCCAGGGATACCCTTAAAACGAACCAAAACAGGATGGGGGGAAACACGCACTTGGTTACACATCTGAATCCGGCTGTGTGCACGCTCTCTGAGTGAGTCTGGGCTGTGGGGCGGATTCTTTTGCTTGCGTTTTTGATCAAGCTATAGAACATGTGGTTCACTTTTGGTTGGTTTTCATCACACAAAATCACCACTGTGCTGCCACGATTGCTATAATCAGACATGTTTTTGTTATTTACCCATTGGAAAAATAAGCAAATAGGCATATTTACCGCTGTGTTTGAGCATTCTGATGCAGCCCTGACCACATCGAATTAACAAGCAGAAATTGTCATGACCTAATGGCTGCATTAACTCAAATGGGTTGCTGTGGAGGCTGCTGAGACAGTGCTGTTGGCAGTTATGAACTGTATGTTTGTATATTGAACTATGTAGTACTCACAGGCTTACCATCAGCACCAGGAGGTCCAGGCTGACCAGGTTTCCCTGTGTTTCCTTGTTCCCCCTATTGAAATTACAGTAACACAACTTAGTCATGAGCAATTAAAACAACTTATGCTTCATCAGTCATAGCAGCATTGCATTAATTCATCCATTCAATGCATGTCTGGTAACAACATGCTTTCTCAAGCGTAGAGTGTTGATTTATTTTATCCATAAACCACCTAATGTAAGATGCTCTCAGGGACTCTGTGGGGTTATAAGCAACATCTGCAAGCCAGCAATGGCCCTAGCATTTTGGATCTATTAGTAAATGTAGTAAAGTAAAGCATTGACCTTATAAACACAAACACGCCTGAAACCATGTAGGTTTTATTAACAAAGGGTTTTGTTGCTAAGGTTATATGCCTCCTAGGTCCCTGTGTAAAGGCTTTTATGGCCGGGGCTGCTATTATTTGGTTGATGCCCTGTGATCAATAAAGACAGAGATGTAGCGTTTATTCCTTAGTTTGGTAATTTTCCATTCTAGCCAGTGTTTATCTTAAGCAGTGGTCTGGTTTGTTTCCAGCAAACAGTACAGTACAACAGGATCTTACAAGACTAACTGTGACTCACTGGCAATGAAAAGCCTCAATTTGCCTAAGTGGAGAAAAGAGGCTATTTGGTGCAGGCATAATTCGTAAAACTGTACATTTTCAGGAGGTACCTGTGTATTTAAGAGATAAAAGCTGTTAAAACCTCAAACACAGCACTGCTTCTGGCATGGAGGGAGTCTGTGTTTACAGGCTGTAATGACAGTTGGGTTTAACCTGTCGGTAAAGTACAACTGTGTGCTCATCACATAATTATCTGACACAGGGAGCAGGATTTAGACATCACTGGGGAATTCAGCATCAATTTCCTCGAGGCTCAGCTGGAAGAAAGAAAGACTCTGTGCTCTGTCTCCCAAACAGAAGCCAGTTCGACTCTTTGTCATTCCTCAGTTTACACATAAACCAGCAACGTTAAAGATTAAGTCGTTTTTCTCTTATTCAATCTCAACAGACCACCACTGTTTAAAGTAAATATTTAACCAGTGTGCTAAAGCAGGAAAGGGCTCTATTGTGTGATGTTCAAGTGTGTAAGGTTAACATTGTGTGACAATTGTGTTTGAAAATATGTTCTTATCAGATATATAAGACAACAATGTGAAACAAGACAAATAAGGAGGGAACAGAAATTAGCTGACCTTCATTCCCTGAAGTCCAGGGGGTCCAGGAGGACAAACACAAGGTTCTTGAGTGGGTTCAGTGTAATCTGGACTGTTGGAGCACTGTAATGAACAAGCACAATTCAGCATTGTGTACAATTACCATTGTTTTTAATAAATGTGGCAGTTATTTTCTTAATTAATGATGTTAAAAAAAAAAAAAGCCATTCAAATTTTCTTTTCAAACTTCATTTTTGGTCCTAAAATTAAAGAACACTGCTTTTAAAAGCTGCAACAAGAGAAACATTTACATCACACATAACCTGCTTCACTGTATTAAAAATGAACTTGAATATGAGCAATGGATGTCTTTCTGTTTTGAAATCAAATGATGTGAGATTCTGCCAGAGAGAGTCTGAGCCTCCATTCAAACGGAAATTGATAACTGAACTTGGAGATTCCATTGCAAATAAACCACTGAAAAGCAAACAGAGAGAGGAGAGAAGCAGCGGTGCTTGGCAAGCTTTTGTCATTTTAGGCTTCTCATCTTGTCTCTTTTGATATTTTTATCCAATAGCTTCACATTAAAAACAGTAATTTGGCACTGGTTTTGTGGTAAGAGCAATTTCCAGGCCAACATAACAATGGGCCACTGCTTCACAAACACATTTATTGCCAGCAGACAGAGAAAAAAAAAAAAAAAAGATACAGAGTGAAGTATGTTTGAAGCTGAGCCATGTGGTTCTCCTCCAGCAAATTGTTTTGTGCATAAGCAGATGCGACTTAAGATGAATATGCTGAGTTTACAACTTCACTAGACAATAGTGTATTGGTGGAATAAAGAGCTAGAAAGTGGTTTCATGCTCTGCACTATGAGGTGTGAAGGTAACTGATGATGAAAGGATTGGCTGTGTTTCAGAGCAGAAACAGATGTAGCTGAATAAGGTGTGAAGTAGGTGAGAAGGAGTCGGACTTTTGTACTTACAACTCCTGGTATTTCACACGCAGTCTCTCGATTATTCTGCTCAGGGTCACAGTAGATACGGAGTTTCTGAATTTCAAACTACAGAAAGAAAAAAAAAAAGAAGACAAACATCTTGTGAAATATACAACCTCCAGTGGAGACTCAGAACAAGCTAACAAAACAAAACAAACTGTAATATGGGGGTCATTTTGCAACATTTAGTTCAGTTTTATCATTTTTTTTTTTAAACCTAATGAATTGAAATTGCTATTGTATGACTGTTAAAGGAAAGATAAGTGCCCTCACTGGGCACTGAGCAGCAACACGTTGCCAGACCTCCCTCAGTGGTTGGAAGTGCTCTGCACAATCTTTCAGTACTTGGTTTTTCGTTGATGTAGGTGGTAAAATGCTTCCAGTACATCAAGCGTTTCACTTCAGTAAGCACATGAGGAGAAAGATGATTATCATATGTGAGTTATATCATTTCCAGCCTCATGAAAACATCAGTGCAACTGCATGATTGGGGGCCGAGTTCGATCCAAAACAATATAGTACATTACATTTTGTTACAAGTGTCTTGTGCTTAGTTTAGTTTTAAACATGATAAGTGTGTCTGGGTCTGGTCTGATGGTTCACACTTCGGTGGTGTTGTTTAAAATTGCATTGTGGTCTAATCACGGTGTACTTTTAAGGTCTAGTTACAAAAATCTGTTTCCAGTTACAAGTGTGTTTGTCTTACATAAGTACATTCACTCTGTGGGTCACTACCTACAGTAATGTTCACTTTTAAGCTGAGTTCGCGTTAATATCCATGGCTATAATGATGTGAACAAATTATGTTCTTTATTTTGTTCTTTTTTAAACAAAGGATTTTCTGCACAGTCTCTCTCCACCACTACATGGACGAAGGGTTTCATTCTTTGATTTTCATTTATTTTACATGTATTTCATTTCATTCACCATCATTAATGCTGCAAATGCCAATGCTCCCTAATTACTTACATATGTGTCTGATGCATCTTAGATGGTAAATTTGTGCTATTGTTGCATAATATGTCACATTGTCAATTAGAATAAAAGGATTTGTTGTGCAGAATTTTGCTATAACTGTATCATTGCATAACAATGTTATTTCAGGTCTGAAGGCATGTATTTATTTCCATGTTCAAAGTTCACACTATACAGCTGTCTGCAGAGCAAATTACAACACAGCACAATTATGATTTATGACAAATGCAGCATTTTTGGCGCAAATTATGCCAAATGAGACAAATAAAACAAAGATTAATAAGCCCTAGTGGAGAAAACTGGCTCTTTTTTGCCAAGGATTTATTATCCAAGGAGTTTAGCATGTCCCTAAGGAGGTAGCAATAAAATGTGCAGTGCTGTGTGATGCTGTTTAAATCATATATCAGCTACTCATTAAACATCTTTCTATAGTTACTTTGACGTACTGCTGGATTACTTCTCTGGGGACCAAGCAACATGCAGTTTATATTGATGCTGATAAACTTACTGGCACAGTTGTATCCTTTTTCACATATTTTCCGATTTGGGTTTTTCCATTGATGAAAATGCCAACAGGGGGGTCCAGGGAAAGAGTTTCTATTTCCAGGTCATCGACATAAAGAGTAACATCCTCTTCCGTGACCAGCAGCCGCAGCTGGTGCCATTTTTCGTCAAACAGCTTCTTTTGTCATTGAGAAAGAATAGGAAGTAGTAGTCATTAATAGAATGGTAAACCCTGAAAATGTTTCCGATAAAAACAAAATAAACACTACAACAGAAAACATTGAAAGGAAGAGGGTGTGTAGGATTAGGAGTTGCTGGTAACAAGCATTGTGTGCCGCTTAATGAAAATGCTTAAACCTTGGAGATGCATTGATTTTAAAGTGTTTCTGCCAGAGTTGTATGAAATAACGAACAGAGCAGGCAACTATTTTAGCCCAATTGAGGCCCAAACAGGGAATTTACAGCATAAATGTATCAATCAGACTGGTAAAGATATATTCCAGCAATTAAACTTACGACAGACACGTTGAAATAATCAAAATAATAGAAGCCAAGATATCAAGTTAAGCTCCAAAAATGTTGGATCCTTCATTTATCACAGTGCATCTTTTGATTTGATTCTATGTCTGGTAAACAGCCACATCTTTCAAACTCCACAATCCCCATTTGTGACACTGACTTTCTATTAAAATTTGTTTTCTGCTAGCCCAAGCAGAGTTGTGGTTGTCTTATTGTTGACAAAGCTCCTACAGGGCCACATTATACATACAGTATATTTTCCTGTGATGCCGAAACTATCTTCATGTGTGAAATTTACTTCTCTTTTAAAAGTATTTAAAAGTGAAAATGCAAATGTGAGTTGTGTTACCCTGGCTGTCTGTTGGGAAAATGTAACCGTTTGTATTCCACTCAGTGATTCGCTGGTTGTGGTGAACATGACGGTGCGGTCCCGTCCATTCAGTGTGACCGCCATCTGTGGTTTCCCATCACGCGTCTGTACTCTCCACAGGTCCCACTCCTCAATCGCTACAGATCCTTTATACCTCAGTGTGGCCACGAAAACGTACGATGGAGGCAGGCCATCGGGGAACAGGGTCCTGGATGACCAAATTAAAAACGTAAATCAACTTTGCATACACTGATGAAGATGAGGAAAGAATAGAAGCAAGATGATTACCGTGTAGTTTCACTCAAGTCAACACGAGAAGTCACTTCATAGGCCTTAGAGCCGTAATACGCCCCTTGTGTCTTCCGTGCTTTTTTGGCCAAATTTAAATGTAACAGAATATCAAAACCCTTCTCATCTCGGGAATCTACAGAAATTCTTGCCGGGCAAACAGTCTCTGCAAAACAAAACACAATGAAATAGAAAAACATATTGACAAAAGGAGTAACACACATTGGGAAGAGAAGGACAAGAGGCAGATTGACAAATGGAGTTGTCTGAGCTGAAGAGATGATACTGTCATGTCAGTAATATTTGATATCTGAGCTGAAACACACTTTCAGCTGCAGACACCGACCAGCAGTTACTTACCTTCGCACAGTTTCTGTCGTATGACCTGTATGATCCTGGAAATAGCTTTGTAGTCCTCAACAGAGAAGACATAAGTAGAGAATGGCTTGTTTGCAATGTCCCTCAACTCGGCCTCTTCTGTCTCTGACCCAACACCAATTGCAAACAGAATTACTCCTTTTTTCCTTGCTGCCTCTGCTGCTTTCAAAACCTCATCTTGAGACTTCCCATCTGTGAGGACAACAGCAATTCTGGAAATGCCTTGTGCGCCACGCTCAGAAAGGCCAAACAGTTTGTCTGTAGCAAACTTAATGGCTGTGCCTGTCCTTGTGTTTCCCCCCATGTACTCGATGGACTCCATCGCTTTGATGAGGTCTTTGTTGGAGGAGTACTTCCCAAGAGGTATTTCTAAAACAGGGTCATCGCTGTACTGAACGACTCCAACCTGGGTAAACTTCTGTCCAATGTTGAAGCTTGTTGTTATATTGACAAGCCAACGCTTTACTAATTCAAAATTGACATCTTCGACACTCCAGGAACCATCTAGAATAAAGACCAAATCACACGGTGCGGTCCTACAACCTGAAGCAGACAGGAAATAGATCATTAGCAGTGTGTAATGATGGTGACAATGAATCTGATCTAGTTCAAATGCATTTACAGAACAAGAAATCACCTTTGCCAGATGTATGTATATGACAGTTTTTAATGTATGGACAACAAGCATAACAAAGTGTGAGAAAATGAAGACAGAAGCGTTCTTACTTCTTATGTCTTCATCTTGAGCTGCACTAAACAAATGGAGAAGCATGAAGCACAGGCATCTTAAGACACAATGCATGGATGTCGCTTTGTAACCCATTATGCAGCAGTACCAAGTTCCAATTGTGCACCTAAGGGGAAAGGGAAAAACATGCTTTGTATTGCAGGGAAAAAGAAAAGAACAATGCAAGCATTTGTGACATGTGGTTCCAGAGTTATTTTTATGTCTTGACATGAGTTAATGTCCCAGACTAGTGTTTTTCCATTACTGAGACGTGTGATTGCCAATTTTTTTGGCAACTAACCTCACCATAGCCCACACAAAACTACCTCATTAACTGCAATTAGTAATAAGTAATTAAAAAAATGGTGTGCGATACCTTGAGTTATATGGCAAAGATGTTGGCTGTGTTGTCAGGCTCTGCAAAATATGAATGAAATCAAAAAATAAATGATTCAAGCACTGTATACGCATGCAAACTAGCAACATTTGTCATGTTGTCTCTCTAGATGATGCACCAAAGGTCAACCCGAGTGTTAGATGAAGGTGACCTGATAAAGCTTTGTAAGAAAATGTATGACTCAAGCATGACAGCAGGAATCCATGCATGCATTCACACTTTAACCACTTGTTATCACTCATTTTCAAACACTTCCTACATGGATTTAAATGTGACTAGTTATCTTAGGTTTAGGTATCAGGTTTAGAAGTTTTGGTCTAATCAACAAGTGTAGGAACAATTGTGTATTTCTTTCCTTAAAAGTGTATTATTAGATTTTTTTTTTTGGCCACTTGCAGTACAGCAACACTGACACATCATCACCTTGTAATGTTGATACTGTGAACATGTTAGCAAACAGCTGACAACAAGTCAAAATAAATGCTAATGTACTCATTTGGAGTGCAATGTAAAGTGCTAGAGTTTAATATGAATAATGATTACAAGTAGTCATTTGGAGTCACATTACTGTCCACCTGGCACATGGTCACTCTTTTTAGCTCAGTGCCTGAGAAAAATATTGGATTTTTGCATTGCACTATGTTCAGCAGATAATCAGTAATTTTGTCTTCCTGGAACTAAAACAGTGAGTTTTTATTCACTTGTGGGGATATTCAATGCATAATGAAACAATATTGTAACATAATTCAAGTACTCACATAGATATGTGATTTATACAACCTTTCACATCGTGCTAAACCACAAAAGGAAACCATACGGGACATCATGCAATTAGAAGACAGTTAAAGAGACAGTACTACTCATTAGCCACTCATCCTGAATATGTCAGTGAGACTCTCAAGTGCAAATCCCATTAGCCCATGTTTGCTTTTCCCTACACTCACCTCCTGCCTCCCACTACTACCACAGACACTGCCATACACAAATCCCTAATTCATTTTCTAACCACTAAATTATACTCAAAACTCTGCATCCATCCGGCATGTGGCGCACTCTATCTTTCCAATCTGGTTACGCAGCCTTCACCGCCTAAGTACACCTAAGCATTTTCCTTTCAAGCCTCATCTACCACATCCTCACATGGCACTGTCAGCTTTACTAAATAAACAAGTCACCGATCCTTTGACCACAACTACCCTTAAAACAGTGCTCACTGTTTCCTGTGGGATTATCAGCTGTTTCCTCAAATCTGCTGCCATTTGTCGTTCCCTGCCCACCCTTGGCCTAAAAGCAATACGCCTGCCTAGAAAAGCTTCACTCCTACACTTTTCCTCCCTCATGGATAAAACCAATTGTAATACCTTCCTTCCCATCAGCCCATGAAGTAATTTTAACCACTTACTGTCACATACTGCTGAAGCACTTACAGTTGTTATGTCAGCAGGTGTGTCATTCCTGGAGTAAGATTATTTTACACCCTGACAAAATCTTTCAAAGCACTGGCATGTCTTAACATATTGGAAACTGACATTTTGGGATGTTAGCTGCTAAACAGTTTGTACATTTGATTAATCTCTTGGTTTGCTGCCATTTTTATCCAATTCATCCACAAACACAGCTCTGCTGAGACAGCCTTACTTGTGCTCATGTTTTGCCCTCCAACCATTTTGTTGAATGATTGACTCAATCTGTAACGATTTGGCAGTGCTCCGCCCTGAGGATCCCCACTCTACACCTGCACAACATCTGTGCTGTATGGTTGAAATTCCTGACCTAGACAAAACCAAGATATCCACATTGGAAATCTTTGGAAAACTGGAAAACACTGGCGCTGATATGGCAAAATAACTATTGTAATGTGATGGTGTTATTCTGAAGCCCCCAATGTAAAATATCTACATTTCATAACATGCTCTGTCCTGACAAGTTCTCAAACCAGGGGCACTTGAGAATAAGCCATGTGATCTGGCACCCTCCATCAAAAAAAGAATCACTCATTTTTATCAAAGTTTAGCTGCTGAAACACCTTGATTATCAGAAAATTGTGTTCGTTAAAGGAAACCACCATGGACTGTCGCATTGAGATGAGACACAAACTGCTCACGCCATAGGCCTTGTTCATCCCACCAGCCGCACCAGTGAATATCTCAGCTCCTAATTCATAATAGTGCTGTGAAAGGTGGTACAGATACCCATGTTGTATCTTAATGCATTCAGTGGAAACTTGACTTTAAAACTATCACCATCATGAGGTGAAAATTCATGGATCACGTGATTTAAATGCAAACGCTAGCATGCTAGAATGCTTCGACCGAGCATGGTAACATTGTCATACAGCATTTAACTGTAGACTTATAGTCTTGTTCACAGGGACATTTACCAAGTCTGTTCTTTTTTTAGTCTGTTGAAGATGTTAAAATTGAAATGGCAAATACATCCCATTTGGATTTGAATGAATCAATGTGCAACACATGGCAAAATGCAGTTTGTCCTTTGACATCAGTTAATGTCAAGTATAAATCAATAGCAAGTTACATGCATTACAGAATGCATCGGCTGCATTCTGTAAGTTTATCTCTATCTTTTATCTCAGTAACACAAACACCATTCTATGTGCTGCATACAAGATGTAGCAATATAACCATAATGATGGTTATGTTCATGCTCATGTAGATGAAAAATCACATTAACAACCAGGGAAAACAATGGAAAGAGACTAATTTGCATTTGCTGGGGAGTTGCACATCAGCAGACATTTGATCGCATGTTGTTTCTGTTGCTGTTCTATTCAATTATCATTTACAGTATTTTCCAGCACATGTAAGAAAGAAACTGCTGACATCCTAAAAGGAAGAAGTTGCAAATGAAGACCAGATATGCTGCATACAGTATGAGAAACAAGACTTGTGGAAGGAATTTGATAGGAAGGAACTGACCATACACCTTATTCGTAGCTGTTTTTGACTGTGGCATGTGAAGGTCGACAAAACAGTGGCCAGGATGTAACCTTTGGCCTCCCAAATGCTTTTATTTCTATGCAGCCAAAGAGGGCTCTTTAACATGACTGCATTTTTCCACCGTGTAAACTCAGCATTGAAGTAACACAGTCGAAGGAGGCGTTAAGCTGGAAGCCGTATTCTTCAGAATTTTTCCCCACTAGAGAGCTGGAGGAGGCTGCTGGAAAACCCCCTCATTGGCAGCAACCGGCCAGAATGACTTTCCCCTCAACTGACTTTCCCCAAACTGAGTATTTCTACACCTCTGCTCGAGCCACATGGAATTCATTTACACCATCAGACAGTGAAATTCCGGCTGTGGACAGTGACCAAACACATGTAGTCGTGATGAAGGGAAGCAGCCTTCATCCAGGAATAAACTTGCAACATTACACGTGCCGTGCTTTAATGCTGAGAGCTGGAATGCATGCATAATATAGCAGAATTAACAGGTGCACTTGTGTTGTAGGTTTGTGTAAGACCCCAGGGATCTCCAATTTTACAGCAGCAGCACAGACACTTGGACACTCAGTTGGTATTTTGAATATTTATTTAAATTATTGTGGAAATATTGAGCAGTAATTGTAAGTTGAGCCTATTGTTTGTCACAATTCTCTGCAGAATTAATAATCAATGTGAGAGACTTAGTTTAATAATAGTTCAGTTCCAGCTGGAAGAGGGAGTTGCTGAACAAATGATTCCTCACATTTCACCAGATAAGATTTCAAATGTTCAGGGAGGGCGACACCGAGCCATCACACAGATTTTAACCACTGTAAAACCACAGAGTATCTGCTTAACAAGCTAAACCATCTGAATTATTGATCCCAGAGAGAAAAAAACATGAAAATGAATAGACTTTTCTTTTTGTTTTGTGGCTGTAGCTTATGTGATGCAACAGTAGGTTTTAACTCTACACGAACTGCTAAAGTTATAGTTATGTGTTGTAAATTTGGCAAAAGGAAGTTGTTCCATTCCAGAAACAACAACTGCTGTTCAGCATGAACATTGGTTGCCAAGATTGGGGGGATTTATTGCTGCCAAATTCTTCAAGCAACAAGGGAAAGCCAAGCCCCACCATAGCAATCTGTTCAGCTAATCCACTCAGTTAAATAATGTCTTGTAAAGCTCATAGAGGTATTATCACTTTGTAGCCAACATGTCAACATTTTAGGATACCTGATATTTTCTTTTATAGTCAAAGATTATTGTTGTCCATACGCATGCACTTTTTACATCTTTAAGAACTGCATGAGCACAATGCAGCAATGCAAAACTGTGGTGCACTATCCAACTTGCAGGAAATATTCAAGAAATATCCATTTACGACAAGTGAAATGGCCAGGAAAATTCTTGAGATGATTCCATTCATTCTTTGCATGACAGTAGCACAAACAAGGGACTGATAACTGAGCTTAATGTCTTCAATATGCAACTGCTGCAGCACACAGTGTACGACACTGAAGTTAATGTGGACACAGTGCTAAACTTCTACATATCTGAACATCATATGCAAATAAAGGAAATCCAGTAAAAATCAGCTTCACAGGTTGAGTTTGATGATCAAAAACAGCCTCCCGGGATGTTACAGTTAGCTGTCTGATAGTTAAAGGCAAATGATAGTTGTAATTTTAAGGATGAACAAAACCTGCAAAAGGCAAAACAGCATCTCTATATTTCAGAAATACAGCACATTGCCTCACAAAAATCACCCAAAATAAGCAAAAAGTTACCGGTAAGCGTCCAAGCCCTTGAGTGAATTCCTGTTAATCCTCTCATTGAGAGCCGGTGATCAATACTGTTCACAGCTCCAGGTTTACAGAAACTGAATATGGGGAGAAGTGCACATGTTTCTCTGCTGAATGAAAGCCTGCCCTTCCCAGCAGCTCTCTCTGACTTTCTGTCCTTCTTCCTCTCCACCCCCCCCACCACCACCACCACCCACCTCCCCCCACTCACTGTGGACTTTTACTGGCCTACAGCCATCCCCAATTACCATGGAAAGAGAAGCAGATAAGGATAGCATGAAATAGTGAAGCAGACAGCCCATCTCTGACCCTCCAAAAGGAAAATAATTGTAATCAGTTCAGCTTCAGCCTCCTTCCAAGTGTTGAGGGTCTGGATCGTGTGTTGGTTGCTAGGGGCATAACCAGAGAACATGGAGTTTTCTGGATGTGGGACAAGCACACGTTTTACTATACTGAAAAACATACACTATAATGTTTCTGCTCTTCAGCAGGACCTATCAGCTATGCATTGCACTGCTTCCTTCCACTTCATCACCCAAATGGACAGGAGATTGATCAGTAATGAACAAGGTGCAAAAAGCTACTGCAGTGTGTTCCCTGCACAAACAGCTGTTAGTTATTAGAAATGCAGAAGTGAATCTGTTA
Source organism: Rachycentron canadum (assembly GCA_038496675.1). Classification (NCBI taxonomy): domain Eukaryota; kingdom Metazoa; phylum Chordata; class Actinopteri; order Carangiformes; family Rachycentridae; genus Rachycentron; species Rachycentron canadum. Next base: position 8,963,893 of record CM076659.1, on the reverse strand, counting down.
TCTGCTGCAAAGCAGGAAGATCTCAGTTTGATCCACTCTAACAAGTTTTATCATGTTTGTCCTCAGTGGCAGCCTGCTTTGCATCAACGAACAAGAGCCTCAGTGTTTGCAGGCACTCTTGAAGGCTCCAAAAAGCCTGATAGTGTACTAAATACAGTACAGTGCAGTACTATTTTATTCAGTTTAAAATAGAAAGAAGGCTGGGTTGCTGACGCCAGTGCAGTGCAGACAATTTAATTGAATTGACATTCTTCCTGTTTCAAGTTATTTACAATTAACTGACTGATTTTATAAGTCATTGTGTTGGTAAGTAAAATGTGACAATTTCATTAAATTTAAATCCAGGAGTGGAAAGTTTATTTAAATATGATTTTAATATACTTACCTTGTACTTTGTATGTCCTGACACTTTATACCAGTACTCCACTATATTTATCCAATAACTATTGCACTATTGCTTACTTAACATATTTTTAACATACATGATCTTTCACCACTGCTTATATCTAAACTTCCATTGCTCATGGTGAACACAAATCATCAAACAAGATCAAGATCAAGTCACAGGTAATGCTGTCCATATCATGAGATGTGGTCTTGTGCTAAGATTGAGCTGCTGTGGTTTCCCTTGATAATGTCCTGGTTGACCCTGAGCCTCAGCACACTCTGGTGGATCATGCAGGCAAATACTGAGTTAGTGTGTGGTGTTTCGAGACCTGGGAGTGGCCAACCTGCTGGTGAGACTAGACTTTCCAATGCTGAGTAATACTCTGTAGCTATCGACTGGTCTCTGGTCTGTAACCAACAGGATATTCACATGAAGGAAACCCCCGAGCAGAAAATCTGTGTGCTCATGGTGTTTTCCTACAAGAAGCACCGATCAATATCCAGAAACTGAACTGTTGTCATATCTGGAAATATTACATTCAGCAGTGAGCTCATCAAGATTACATAATTGTTAATAAATAATTGGTAAATGTTGTTTGGCCAAATTAGGTATATGCCAGGAGAACAAGATAGATTGTTTTAACTGTCATGCATTGAGCTTGACCCAAGGGAACTGCAGAAAATCCAATGTCATTAAAATAAATTGCTACAGTATGATCAAGTAAAATAAACTGTTGTAAACTGTGTTGTTGGGAAAGTCTGTCTGTAAACTTGCTAATTGGTCATAATTGATTCATTGTTATATGAACACATATTAAATCATTTGTTTTGATAAATTGCACAATTTCATTATCAATGTTGTGGAAGCGAGGGAACAACTTAAGCAAACCAAGATCGCTATAATTATCTTGTGTCTTGTGCAATCAAATACAAACAAGTACATGAGCTCTATTTATAATTTGCACATTCACAAAAGTACCTAGATGTACTTGTGCTATTGCAAAAATACAACACTAGCATTAACAGCTTTTTACTTACCAGGCTTGCCAAGCGCTTTAGTCATCTTTGCTTTTAAGACAGTTTTAATAGTTTTAATACGATACAATTGCCCAGAGCTAACTTGTTAGCACTCTAACTTCAGCAGAGGAAAAGTGGCAGTAGAAGCAAAAACAAGACGGTTGCTTTCCACTATTTATGAGTAAAAGAATGAAGTTTGATGCTGAACTGGTTGCATTTCTTTAAGAGGGGTAGGTTTTTATCTGTGAATTTAAAAGAGGGGGCAGTCTCATATTATTTTACTAATTTTGTTCATTTTGCTCAGTGTGCTCCTGACTCACGACCAGAATAACTCGGATAATTGTTCCATTGTTTTTGCCCTTTTCCCACACAAAGCTCAAAAGCAGAGGTGATTCCCTACCTTTGAAGCAGTCGTCAAGTCCAGTTGTCTGTCTATTCCTTAATTAATTAAGGAAGCTTTAAAAAAAAAAAAAATCATAAGAGTATTCCAAGTTGTGTACCAGACATGCAGGCAAATTCTTCTTCTTTTTCAATTGTGTTTTATGGGTGCTGGCATACATGTAGTTGCATTACTGCCATCTTAAAAACAGTCAGCCTCTACATTGTCAAGTTAATGTTTTGTGTCAGTCAAGTTCCAGCTGGAGGACTATGTGAGTATGATTGTTTTTGTTAGTTTACTGCTTAGTTATGAACTCCTAACAATGGGTGAGCCTGCTAACCTCTTCTCTGTCTAGATAAAGAAAAGAAAAGATGAATTGGTCGCTTGCCTGTCTGTCTGCTCTGTTGTCCACCATTCCCTCTGGCCTGTTTTTAATTCACAGTTAAAAATGGGTATTTCCGGGGACAGCCCCACAGATCACTAAAAATGGGGATTTCTGGTCACTTTAAAGTAAACAGCTGTTAATGCTGTTTGCTGTATGTAGCAATGGCAAAACTAATGCAACTGTAGTTTCAAAGCATTTTCTACCTGTATTTCAGTTACTAGTTACTAGTTACTATATAAAGCAGCTACCCTTAACATCTAGTTTACAAATCATGTAGCCAGGATTGAAAACTCTATTTTCTCAGAGCATTGCATTAGTTCATGCACACCACATGCTTTCCTATGTGTATGATGTATAAAACATGCCCCTCAGTTGCATACCAAACTTGTAAAATACCAAAAAATGTAAAATGTGCACACAAATGGGTTAAATTCAGTTAAAGAGGTTCTCAACTGATAATAAATTCTTCTTCAGGCAATCGTGTTGGAAAACTACAGATCAAAGACGTTCTAAAATCAGTTAAAAGCCTCTTTGCTATTCATAACTGCAAGTTAATAACTGCTCCCATGATATGGCCCCAAAGCCTCAGACAAAAGAGGAATAAAGACCTTTTAACAGCATTGGCCTTTAATTTTTTTTCCCTCATGATCATCAGAGGACTTTTTTTTTTCGTTCAAAACTCAACTCCAGAAAAAAATTCCAGTCTCTTGTCCTTTTTGCGACCGTGTGACATCAGACCAAAGTCTGTTAAGAAGCTAAAATAATCAAAATGCTCTAAACAAACCATTTGCATACATGATAAAACTGTGCATTCAAATAATGAGGAAAATGTACCAGAAAAAGTTGATGCCATACCAGCAGTATCTCATTCTGCCAGTATGTTAAAATGTGTGAATGTGGTAAAAACCTGTCAGTATAGTTAATGAAATAAAGTTGGACCTGACAATGACAGCACCCTGGTCATTTTCACTTCTACAAAACATAATAACACATTTGGATTATTGCTTGAATCAACATTTACAGTATCTGGCAGTTGCTCTGAAACTTTTTAAATTACTGCCCGAGGACAACATAAAACCCTGTGTCTAGTAACCTCTGATTCTTTGCCACCACTTTGAAGCTCAGTTGTACTGGGTTGTTTTAATCAGCTTACATGTATTAAGTTGTATTTATCATGATCACTTCTATGGTTTGCCGCAGAGATAAATAGTGAGAATGTCTAAAGCTAGTGGTTGAGCCCAGAAGAAAATTCAGAGGATAATCGTGTATTAGTAATAGTTTCCATGACAGAGGTGGCCATAGCATCCTTTGATGGAATAAAACAGAGCTGCATGGCATACGATGCTGCAGTCACAGAGTGGTGGAGGGTGACGATCTACAGCCAGTGGGCTTCTCAGAGGATGTAAATGTGAGCCAGGAAAGACACTGAAGAGAGCCACACGCAGAGCACCCAGTGTATCTCTCCCTTCAGAAGCTTTACTCCATTCAATTTGAGCTGTGGAAAACATTCAATTATTATTTTTCTCAACTCATTAAGTCCTGTCTAGGCTGCAGGCTGGCTGGAGCCTCTCTCAACATACGTTCAGCAAATGCCCAAGACTAGGCGTCGGCCAACTGCACGGCTAATGCAGATAGACAGGCGCGGCACCTCATACCCTCAGTCAATTTAAAGTCTCCATTCCACATGACCAGGAGGTTTTTCGGCTGGAAAGTCCACACAGGCCAGGAATCCAACCAGCTCCGTGTTGCTGTGAAACACCAGTGCTACAACAGCATGGACAGAGCCACCATGTGGGAAACACAGCTGTTTGTGCCATTGTTTGTTCTCATCACTACAACAAATTCTGCAAAAGAAAAAAGAAGGAAACACAGGGTGAAAGTCATGAACTAAACTGATGTATAATCATTGTAGTCCCATGAAACATGTTAAATCATTAGGATTTCCAGATTTCCGTGTGCTTGTGGAAATGTAGATAACTCTTCTTTCTGTGAAATATAAATTCTTAAAGGTACAGTCCCTCACTCTACTACAGGAGAACACAGCACCCCCAGGCTCAAAATTCAGGAATCTGGGGCCATTATCAAGTGGAAGTGTCTTTGCAGTATTGCAATGAGGGGGAAACATGAACGCAGAAGTTATTATATTTCAATTTCCTGTTTGCTCACCGCACACATGGCATGGAAATAAGCACTAATACAGCTCTACTAGACAAATTTTATTTTACCAAATGGATTCAATTCTGATAACATTAAGCATCATTTGGTCTTTGGGGCCTTTGGGGCACACAGAAAAAAACGTATTAAGCTTTTACAGACATTTTAACGGTCATGATTGGAAATGGGGGAAAAAAAACATACACGTGACATAACAGAATATGACTGCTACACAAAAATTGTCTCTCAGCCCAGATGCAGGATTTATCACTGCTCTTTTTTAAAATCCTACATTTATGGGAATAACATTAGTTTCTAAACACAAGTTATGACAAAATTTTTAATGAAAACATACTTACCATTAAGTGTAATAAAATCTGTTCTTTTTTTGTACAGGACAATATGTGAAACGTACAGTAAACAACTCTGTGTCTAATATATGTCTAATATAGCTGTGATAATGTACCTGAAGCAGGCTTTCACACAATAGATTTTTGGATTTTTATTATAAAGAGCAGGTGTTTAAAGACAACTCAGACTTGTGAAATCAGTTTAAATATCAAATGAAGATGTTTTTTTTATACAAATATATTTCCCACTCTCCTTCAAATAACATAGGTGTTGTTGTTCCCAAAAGTTCAGTTCAGGTTTCAGTTGCATATTTACATGAAATTTATTTGAACAAACATATATTAACAAAAAACAATCCATCATGTTTTCCTCCTTTAAACTCAATATTCAATTCACTGTCCTCACTGACGCTTTCTTCATCTATGGGCGATTCCTCGACCTCCGCGGCGCTGGCCGAGGTGTCCCACTGGTTGCGTTGAGCTGAGGACACCCAGAGGTGACACAGACACCTGGAGGTCCTCTAAGACCTGGGTGGCCCCTGAGTCCAGGCTGGCCCACATGTCCCCGCTCACCCTGCTTTCCTGGCTGGCCATTGAAGGCTCTGCCAGGACGTCCACGCTGACCTGTAATAGAGGCATAATAATTTAGGCTCCAGACCTCTCAGTCTGCTCAGTTAGCTGCGTCAGACACAGTTTTCACTTACTCCAAGAACAGAACATTTACAGAGAAAATTTATTTTGTTTTTGGCAGATGACACACTCCTCTTACAGTAACATATCTCCTCCCCTTTTCTTTGGCTTTTGAAGCACAGATTCAGCTTAATTTAGTTTGCAAAACATTGCACAGGCCCAGATGTCAATGTCAATTAATATATCAATTTAGCTATATCATCAAACAACATTAAATTCTGGAGGATGAAGTTACCCTTTGGTCCCTGATCTCCAGTGTAACCAGGTAGGCCATAACCCTTGGCTCCTTTATCACCTTGCTCTCCTCTGTCACCTGGAAGCCAGACACACACACACACACACACACACACACACACACACACACAGCCATGTTTCTGTTAGCAGGAATGACAGCAGACAGGCTGAAATGCTGGTGCCCAAGGAGAGAGCTCCACTCAAGAACATGCTGTTTATGTTGATTAAAGACCATATGTGTTACTGAGATCATTGTTAAATAAATGTTTAAAACAGCTTGTAAATATTCTTCGATTTCATCGGCTTGGCGCGGGAATGTGGCGTGAGTGTGACATCATGCTCAGGCTGCTGACCATAATTTAGAGCTGAGAATGTACATGTCAACCTATGCATTTTACAACACTGCCATACAGTATTAGATTCAGCAGTTTCATACAGATTAAAGGCGACATGTTTGTTCTTTCCAGTGGTGGAAAGTATCTTTATTAGACACACGCTTTACTTCACTTTATTTTAGAGGGAAATAATACTATTACTAGTAATAGTACTTTCATTCCACAAGATTTATTTCATTTACTCTTTACTAATTTCTTTGTTGATCTACAAGTTATATAGAAAATATAATGATCTTATGTAATATGAGGCAATGCTGAAGATTATAATGGTATAAAAAGAAATAAAAACATAGGATAGGATATGGGATTATATCACACTTTGAATGGGGCCATTCTGCAAAATAAGTGTTTTCACTTTCATTAAATTTTGTTAATAACACCAGTGTGTTTCTGACAATCCAGGAATCTACACTTCCTATAATTTAGCATGATGGCATCCTTTGTTAGATCCTCATTGCCTGGCAAGTACCCACATGTTTTGAAGTTCACGCCTCCATCTTTGTACCTCAGACTTTCTATTAAAAACTCTAAGTGCAGATAACCCCTGATGACATTGAATGAATGGTAATGTCTGCTGGATGTGTAAAAAAAGCAACTGTTCAACATAATAATTCAACAAGCTGATAATACGTGAGTGTGTTTCTAACTTGTTGTCCTTCCCTTATGTGGCCAAATAAAATATGAATCCAGGTTTAAGTAAGGCATCTGGATTCTTTTTCCACCTCTGGTTCCTTCAAAAAACAAGCTCTGATAAATTATAGGTTTGCTGTTAATCATATTCATAAGTGTGTTCTGTCACATTTGTTTTCCACACCTGTTTCTCCCTTTCGGCCCAGCTCCCCGGCTTCTCCGTAGAATCCCGGTAGGCCAACTTCTCCATCAACACCATCATTACCAGGGTCACCCTGACAACATCATCAATAGGAAAATACACCATTAATCTTGTAGGTGTTTTCAGTATAAATGTTGCAATATTTTTCTCTTCTTAGGTTCTGCTCAAGTCATGAATTAAGGTTCCATTCACCTCTGACCTGCTCTGTAAAAACAAGCCTGTAAAAATGTTTCTGAGTGATCGTTCAATATTGTGTTGTAAAAACTGTGATGGTAATTGTACATCAGTATTGTTGGTTTGGCTTTACACCCCACAACATGAGGCTTACTGGCCATAATCTAATGTAGTGGAATATTTTCATATAGTAATGGCTTCAAGAGTATTTATCAACCTGAGATTCATTGTGATTAAAGAAGTTGTGGAACATGAATTGGTTCTACACTGTCTAATAATGTGGAAAAGGCTTTCCAATCCAAGGACAGCCTTGATACTCTCCAAAAACCATTCAACACAGACCAAGTGTCTAGTCTGTGACTCCTTATTTGTCCTCATAGAGACGTGGAAAATCGTAATGTTTTCATTCCGAGCTTTTCTGCCAAATACTTCAGCTCTTTTAGTCCAGTCCAGACCATTGCAACGTGTTTGCATTTTACCCAGCCAGGGAAGCAAAGACGAACAATGTATGGAGAATGTACCATGTTCCAGCAGTGTGTCTCAGCTAAAGGTCTGCAGGAGGTGAGGCAATACATAATGATGATTTGATTTTAAATGTGTTTTTTTTTTTAAGTCCACTATAGTGTTGATACAGGCTGATTAAGCTTAAACTGTGAACACCTAAACTCACAGGAGGTCCAGGGGGTCCCGTCTGTCCGGGGGGACCAGGGGCTCCCATGGGAACATCCCCATAAAGAGGACAGACTGCAGCACACGTCCTCTTCACTGAGTTGGCAAAGGTGGACATCTGCTCGAGCACCACTTTCTTGCAAACGTCGATCACGTGCTGAGCAGGAAGGGTCGGGCCCTGTGTGACAAATCATTACCACATCTATCACTGGACGTGTCCCAACTGTGGGACATGTAACATGGAATATTACAGGATGCAGCAGGCTGAAGCAGAGGCTGCCTCTCAGAAGAAATGTAGAAACCAAATGAAGCCAACAATATTTCCTGAGGCTCATTATAGATTTACAGCCACACTAAATGAAACCCTTGCTGTGAGTCACTACTAACTACAGGATAATGAGAAACTGTTTAAATGTGTTTTTGACACTAAAGTTGTTACCAAACACAGTGTGTGTGCCAGTCAGTGGAACTACCAGTGTAAATGATGACTGCTGTTTCTGTGCCACCATTCACAGATAGATGAAGTTATAGTCAATTACAGCAGAGAATGAAGAGTAGTGATTTTCATCATGTACTACCCTCTACTATAGCACTGAAATGTTTATATGTCTATTTTTGGCTGTTATAGCAGCCAAAAATAATTGGATTTTACTTACTGGTGGACCTGGGGGACCCTGAAAGCCATCTGGCCCTCCTTCACCTCGAACCCCCTTGACTCCGACTGGACCTGATCGTCCAGATGGGCCTGCTGGGCCACGCTTCCCTCGTCCACCCTGGGGACCCTGCTGCCCCCTGTCTCCAACCTACAGAGCAGGTTAACAACATGAGCAGGCCTAAAATCATGACACAGCCAGTGCCTCCATCAGAGTGAGTGTACGTGAGAAATTGGTTTTGCATGGAAACAGTAACAGCAAAACTTTGTGGAAAGCAGTAACAGCTTAACAGGATCACTGAGTTAACTCACAAAACCTCGATATTAGATTTTTCTGACTGTTCAGTTTGCAGACTGAGAAAAAGAACAATAAAATGTTGGTCTGGCAGAAATATCTGACCCAATTAATCAAAGTCACCAAGTTATGATTTATCTCTTAATTAATTTGATTGGTGTGTAGTGGCCCTTGTATCTGTTCTTTGTACATAACTACTACACTATTGAAAGGTTTTTTAAACTACGCAGCCATACTTACAGTGAAGTAAACAGGATGCACCAAGACTTTTGAGCAGAAGTTTTCAATCCTATTATTTAATAAAGAAACCACAATTTCATGTTTGTCAATTATGCTCCGCCAACAGAATCAGGCCTCACCTTTCCTTTAGGGCCTTTAACTCCTTTTTCTCCCTTTAAGAAAAGAGCAAAGTTATGTTAAGAAAAATAACACAAAGATTTTGTAATGATGAACAGAGATGATGAAATGTTTAACGCAGTACCTGTGCACCTTTACTTCCTTGGATTCCCTGGATTCCTGTGTCACCCTGCACAAGGCAAATGAAAAATAAACAGTGATGAGAAGCTTGCAAATATTTGGTCTATCAGGATTTCACAGATGTTCTGCTCTAAGAATGGACACCCACAGAATGATTCACTTGTGAGGTAGAGCATCTATCAAATGAACACAGCAATGTAATTTTAGGGCCTTAGTACAGCTACAGTGTGCATAGCTTTTCCTCTCTGCATCATTATCACCTTTGCTGATCGGTGTAGGACTCCTAAACCAAACCAATCCTGTTGGTGTGCAATATCAGTCAACTCACTGAGTGTAGTTGTGCCACAGTTTTGAGCCCTCTGCATTCAAATTAAACCCTCCCCTTCGATCAGCCCTGGTAGTCATATGCACAGCCATCAATCCAAATCACATTTTGGGTTGTCTACACAGGTCACTGGCATTGCGATCGCCATTTAATGCTAATGTTGAGCTCACATTCACTGTGGGTTGACAGCTTGTTGTAGAAAGGGTATAAGAATCAGGGTTCGTTCTGCCATTTAAATATTTACTTTATCAACTCTTTATTAAACTTATCAGACTTTATGGTAATGTGTCAATAGCCAATAACGATATGATTGTACATTATCTTTTGATTGATTTGACTTTTATCCATTTTTAGAATTAATATTTACTTCATTTATAAACAGAGCAGTGCCAGATTTCAACTTTCAAATGCATTTTTTAATCAAATTTGTCTGCCACAAAAATGCCACAAAAACATAAACAGCTGAAAAGTGGTTTCTCAGGAATATCTGCCTCTTTAATCAGTGTGGGACGTTTTGTAAACACCAAGAACAGGTCCTGAGGGGGAGTTCAGCATGGGCTGTGACCTCCAATCCAGATGGGGAGAACGGGACAGACTGAGCCAACATGCCCTAAAGGGCAGCCTCTGAACTAAACTATCGAAGTTTGTTCTGCCTCTTCATGGTGCTTTATTATGAGTTTGTTCACATGAAGCTAGCTGTCAATGTGGCAATCGAAGGATTGGTTTTGGTAGAATCATGAAGTGCTAATACTTCATTTGACCTTTGATTGTTACCCAGAAATAAAGTTAGAAATTTTTAGTGAATAAAGCCAAATGAGAATCCATCTGCAAATCCCAAATTTTAAGTGGCTCATCGACCCAATAAATAATTCCTGAATAGCAACAGTAATTATGCCATCAAATAGTAATTTTGCTCTCTTTAATGGGTAATAGATGAGGACATATTACCTTGAGCCCTGGTTTTCCAGGCACACCCACGTGTCCCTGTGAAGAGATGACATGGTTTAATGGCTTGAAAAGAAAATAAACTAGTGTTTGGGAGAGTTTAGAAAATTCATCTGCAGCACTTACAGTAGGTCCCGGTGGGCCAATAAATCCAGGTCTTCCTGGCTTCCCAGCAGAACCCTTGTAACCTCTTGGGCCCTCAAGAATAAAACATTTATTAAACCGACCTAAGGGACTGCTTTATTCTTTATGGCTCTCCTTTAAAATGGCAAACTATTTTATGTATAAAATGTATTATGTGCTTGTCTTCAGTGACTGAAAAGTGACTTACAGTTCGGCCTTGGGGACCCATTTCTCCTGCTGGCCCCAGGATGCCTTTCTCCCCCTGTAAAATTCACAACGAATGACAATGACAACGAATGAATCTGTCAAAAACAACTAATTTTTACATTTATTTACAAAACCACGCGAGAACAGTGGGTTACCTTTGTTCCAATTCGTCCTATTTTTCCACTAAGACCTTGTGGCCCTTGATAAGCCTGTGAAGAGCAGTTGACAGCTGTAACAAAACAAGTACACAGCTTCCAAAGTTCAACATAAAGACATCATTGTCAAGGAAATAATACCTCTATTCCTAAATCTCCATCTCTGCCAGGTAAGCCAGGATCTCCAATAATGCCCTATAGGGAGACGCTATCATTATTATAAAACAGACAAATTATTTTGGGAGTGTAAGTGAGCACCCAGGTGTGAGACACTGGGCGTGTCGGAAATGAATTACCTTTGGCCCGATGGTGCCACCTCTGCCCACGGGTCCTTGGATCCCCTAGTTTTGAGTTAAAAAACGTGTCCATCAAAATCCAAAATGACGCATTTTGAAATCTTTGTGATGTTTTTAAATCAAACAAAGTAAAATGGGTTACGTAATTTTCATGTCATTGTCATCTTGTGATACATACAGGCTTCCCCTTCTCTCCAGGAGTTCCCCTCTCTCCAGGATCTCCCACAATACCCTGTTAAAGTGTTAAAGAAGATAGAAAGAGAAAAAAATTATTATGATTGATACAATTTTATGTTTTATGCAACGTAGTGTGAACCAGGGAGCCTTCCTTCATGTATAATTCATCCTTCATGAGTAGGTTATCATTGCGGTTGAGGCTCTTCTTTCAGTGACTCACCAGCTTATGTTGATATAGTTCAGGCCCTCAGATCTCAGCCAAAATCCAGCCACATGAACTGACGTTGTTTATGGAGACGGCACATAAGCCAAAGACATAGCTGTATTCCAGTGTTTTACCACATTAAAAATGATTTACTGGCTCTCTTCGCTCAAATGAGGGGGTTTTGAAGATAGCGGTCACAGAATTAAGGAAGGCTTATTATGGATTATGGAATGGGAATCCCACAACAACCCACCTGCTTTCCTCTAGGCCCAGAACGCCCCTTTGCACCAGTCGTCCCCCTTCCTCCCTAAAAAGAGAAACATGATGTAGTTAAATCACAAAATCAATAGATAAAAGAGGAAGAGGAAGTAGGGAATATGAGTACCTTAACTCCTTGAAACCCAGGAATCCCTTCGTATCCTCTTTCACCTTTAGTGCCCTTGAAGAAGGCCAAAATGTTAGTAATACAGTAATTACATAATTACTTGAAAGTGGGTTCATGCTGAGTCTGAAAGGTTAACTCACAGGTTCCCCTGGTTTCCCGGTCTCTCCAATGTCCCCAGGTGGTCCACGAACTCCCTGTAATTACAGTTAAAATGTTGACAATAAACCCTCAGAGTTATCTATAAAGCTAGAAAAAACTTTAACAACAAACTACATAAAAATCCAATGAAAAGTTTGTAATTTGATGAAGTGGCTCCCCAATTAAACAAATCCAATAAAAACCTGAGCCCAGCGGAGACGCTTACCTTGAAGCCAGCTGCCCCTTTTAATCCTTTAAGCCCCTTAGGACCTCTGTCTCCCTGTTAAGTCAACATCTCATTTTAACAAATTTGGCAACATATCAACATATCATAAAGAAAATGATAAATCTGGGTGTGACAAATTACCACTTGGCCCCAGAGTCCTCTCATTCCTTTTTCGCCTTTGATTCCTTCTTCACCCTGAGGACATGCGTTTAAAGTTTCATTAATGTGTTTTGAGAACAAGCCAAACTGAAGTGTAAGCCCTTTAAAGGAGAATTATAGAGGTTGATCTTACCTTTGGGCCTGGCTCACCAATATTGCCATAGTCCCCAGTGTTTCCCCTGATCCCCTGCAAGACGCATTGGACAGAATCACAATCAAGCCTTAAGCTTAAACTCTTTGTTTGTAAAATGAACAGCTTGTGAAATGGAGCATAAAATGAGAACGCTATAACGATTGTTTCCACCAATAACTTTCGTTCTGGATGCATCAGACATCTGGCATTTGCTCCTTACGAAAAAACACTCAGAAAGCAGTTTTTGATTTTTCCTCAGTTAGTGTGACAAGATAGACAGGGAATAAAGGGATAAGAGCAATTTAAAGTAATCGTTGGACATTCTGGGAAATACAATCATATTGGATACACGTTCATGCCTGGCTGGTAAATATGAAGCAGAGAACAGTTCGCCTGGCTCTGTCCCAAGCTAACAAAAACTTCAAGGATCCTGTAGAGTTAATTAACATGCCACAATTAGTATAAAAACATGACCAGTGTAACAGAAACAAAGCAGTAGACAACAGGAAGTCAGTACTTGGGTGAAAAGTTTTATAACCCCCAAAAACAGTGTTTTTACACTTTCATTTATGTTCGAAAAACCAAATATAATAACTCCTTGTATTATAAATATAGCTTCAGAATAAGTATAATAAACCTGTACCTGTAAAGAATAAATAAAAATTTCAATATTCCTGGGTGAATGAAAGAGCACAGATGGATAGAACAAGCCTAGTCTAGTCTTATGTGCTAAGCTAAGCTAACCAGCTAGTAGCTGTAGTTTCACATTCAGAGAGAAAGAGTTTCCAATCTTTTCATTTAATTGTACGTTCAGATTGAAAGCAGCGAGAAAGTCACAGTTTCTTGGTGGTGAACATTGTCATGATATTACATGTCCTTGTTTGACTACAGGAAAAAGAAAAAAAAAAAAAAAACAATTCATGAACAAGAATGTTTCAAGTGAGTTGTGACGTTTAATCTATGGTGTATTTTTTTTAATAGTGGAGCATCAGCATTCTGAATAAACATGTTAGCTTTCTTGCTAGCTGTTTCATCTCCATCAGGCCCACAAATTTGAAACTGCATTCCTGTACTTTTTTGCTCTCGCCACCTTCATGCTGAATGTACGGTGAATTGTTATAAAAAAAGAAAAAAAAAAGAAAGAAAAAAAAATCGCAAAATGCTGCAATACTCCAAAAGAAGTTTGCATTACTTATTAGCCTAAAAATGGGAAACAGGCAAGCTGCTTAAAGATTAAAAAATTGCAAACTCTTAGGCTCACTATTGACATTTAGATTAGATTTGTTTAGTCTGAACAATACATGAAAAAGACATTGTTCAGAGGGGTTAGTGAGCATGCTAGCTGCTTCTCAGGTTCTAGTTTCTATGCTAAGATAATATCTTTTTCTTATAGCATCATATTTACAGCACAGTCATGAAAGTGAAAACCCACTGTTACACCTTTTTTTTTTAAACGTAGGCTGTGAAAATTGTGACAAAGTGACGATAGTTGAATTTACAATGTGAACATGCTATAAATATCTGTCGCACTCACACTGGTCACATAAGTGGGAAATATACTCTGCTTTGTCAGTAGGATTTAAGAACCATTAGTCATTAATACAACAAAATGGACCAGTATTGTTTGCACAGATGCTGATTTCCTCTGTAGTGGATGGACAAGTGTTGGCTGTATTTCATTGAGTCAACAAACAGACTAGGCCAAGACGCCTTTGTGTTGTCAGTTTATTTGATCATCTCACCTAACACTGTCTTTAAGCAGAGTCAGCTAGGCGGAGGCTAACCTCAGAGATGGCCGACAGTACGGCGAGAGGCATGACCGTGAACTTTACGACAGTTCTAAGGCGGGTATAGCTCTGAAGAGAAAAGGACCACCCACCACCTGAGATGGATAGTTCTTATATCTGTGCCAGGAAATGCCCTCCTCGGATGCCAGCAGGGGAGGAGATAAACATGTTGGGGTTCTGTGATTCACAAGCTGGCAAGAGGTCAAAACTCTTACCAAGTTACACAAGACAGATGTTTATTCCCAGATGTACAGCTCTGGAAATGTGGTCTGAATGTACATTGCTCTGCAGGCCTACATTTGTGTGTTTTCAGGTAGCATGGGGGATTTACTTGAGTGCAAAGGGCATGCTATATACCAAACCATCACATATGTATAAAAAAAATCTGCCTCCTTTAAACACATGTTCTCCGGACTGTTCCTAAAAGACTTTCAGATCTGCTCCAACATAACAGTAACCGCTAAGCATCAAAGAGATTAACAAGTCATAAATTTAAAGTGGAAATAATCACGTCTGCGGCTCCCTGAAGGATACAACTGTGAGTGTATTTGCTCTTTCACTGATCCCTGTGTAACTGACTCCTGCAGCAGCAAAACTTTGTTCATTATCATCTTCTCAAACTGTTCCTCTCTCTCATAATTGAGTCTTCCTGTGGTGAATGAATCAGCCTTGTCCACAAAAATAAAAACATTTAAGAAGCAAAACATCTGACAAATTTCACACAACGGTTATGCAGGCTAATGCCACTCATTACCAGACACTCGGAGGATATGGTTATTGCTCAACTGCCTGGTTTTCCTGTGTGTGTGGGATTCATTACATTTGGCTCAGTTTATTCCAAATGGAAAAGCAAAGCCATTACAAAGTCCTGTGATCTTATGCCAGGCTGAGGTAAATCCTATATTCTTTGTGTTTTAGGATGAAAATGACTATTTCAGAGCTGCAAAAACAAATTTATTGTCACATCCGTATTGCTTAGTGTTTATTTTGGCTTCTTCCTTAACTCTTTTGCAAAGCGGACATGAGTTTTCAAACTATGAAAGGAGCCCCTGTGTTTACTATCGCTGAGCGCTTCTGCTTCCAGATTTGTTTCCATCCTGTCGTGTCTCGGTTGTACTTCTATTGCCATTTTCCACAGCTTCACTGCTGTCTCACAAATGAAGGTTTTACAATGTCACAATTCATTTTAACTCTTTATTGTCCAGCAAGAGGAAGAGTGCTGCCCACGCTAATAATGAACCAAAACACCATCACATGCAATCAGTGTTACATAAGTTTTGATATCTGCACAACTAACACATATTTTGCAATTATTTACCCAGTTTCCTTGTCTCCCTGGGTCTCCGGCTTTCCCTGGAAGACCTCTGTGACCCTGCAGAAGAATAAAAAATATGTCAACACTCAATTTGTCTTATCAGTGTGATCCGCCAACTTTCACTGTGCAGGCACGTTCACCTTTGGCCCCGGTGGTCCCTGAACACCCGGTTGGCCGTGCATACATTTGCAAGATGCTCGTCCAGCTGTTAGACCAATCTCTGCATACCCTCCACACTGCCATGGGAAGATAAAGAAATTGGTTTTGAAATTCCACACACATCTGTAACAGCGGGAGTGAAACACTGTTGAATGTTTGGTGACTCACCACACTGGAGAGTTCACAGCAGCCCTCTGAAAAAGCTTTCTCAGGGTCACATGACACATCCATCTGCTGGAGGTCGACCTGGAAAAACAGAGGACATAATATAAGAAAGTGAAATTGTATTGCAAATCAAGAGAAAGTGAAATATAACTTTAGACATTTAGAAATCTGAACTGTTGACGTACAGACACAGAGCGATCTCCTGCAGCCCGTTTGACTATGGAGGTGTATCCTCTGCGGATTACTGGCCTTGACTCATCAATGGACTCCACGCTGACCTCTTCACAGTCTATCAGCAGCTTTACCTGCCTACCCTTCACACTCAGCGCCAACTTGTGCCACTCTCCATCTAACAGCTTTTCCACACCATGGAAGGTCCTCAGCATCTGGCTCCCATGAGGGCCGGCGTAGAAGAAGTCTAAGGAGCGCGTGTCGCCCTGGAAACGCAGGCCAACTTGCTCTCGTCCCTCAGGGTCAGTGACCTGCCACAGGTTCCAGGATTTCTTGGCAGTGTCCTTCGTCACCTTAAATGTCGCAATGACGGAGTAATCGGAGGGAAGGCCATCTGGATACACATCACTGTGGCACAAGAGTGAAGTTTAGAGGGCTGGTTAACATCATACAGAGGCTGCTTTCTTCACAAAGCAACAATTGAGGGCTTTTGTGGGAACACAAGGGTTTTGTTTTAGAAAAATGTGCATAAATTGAAACAGAGGCTTCAGATTTATCCTTAAACCCCACATTAGCATACGAGTTGGGACAAGTTTCAATATCCACATTTGTTTGTAACTTTTTGTGAAAATGCACTACTTACTAGGCTACCATTTCATGTTTATTTAATACGAATAAAGCAATAAAAGCACTAAGACCTTGGATTCACTGTCAGGCAAAGAGAGATCAGAGAAAAACAAGACTAAATGACCTACAGCCATGCTAGCTTTAGGCACGATGCCTTGAGCTCATCATTAACCATTTAGATAAGTGACCGAAGTGATGGATAGATCTCGCTGACGCTGCTGTCCTTTGGGTAAGGCAGGTTGCATGGCAAAAAATATCTGTATATTTTTAAAACAGCAAAATTATTGATATATGAAAATATAATTATGCGATAAGTGTTATATTTTCCATCTGGTAACAAATGCTTACAAAGCTCACTAATGGCAACCCACCAAAGATCTTGTTTTATCTAATCTCCAAGGAGTTAAGCTCTTGCCTTGATGTACAGGTGTCCTCCAGGACCCTGTGACATCACCGATGGGTGGGGTTACAGGTGCAACACAGCTTTTCGTCCTGGTATTAAGTTTCCTTTTAAAGAGAAACTTAACACCAGCATCAGACACAGCGCCAGCGATAAGTGTGTTAAGTAACGTGCCTAATTGCACCTGTAACCATACCTGACAGTGATGTCACAGGGTACTGACACACTGTGGTCTACACCTCTACCTCCCTGCAGCCAAGTGAGATGTGAAACCAGTGGAAATCAGCAAAAACATCTCCAGTTACTCTTAAAGCCTTCTCCTCACTCACACACACATTGAAATTAGGTAAGCTGATTGAGTCTGTACCTTATGGTCTTGCGTAGATGGATGGAGGGATTGACGCGGTAGGCAACCGCCTCTGGTTGAGAGCCATCCACCCTCCTCACTCCCTTTGACTCAGGCACACGAAACTCCTCCAAGAGATCAAAACCTCACAGCACAAACACTGGGCTTAGTTTGACATCACAGTGACACAGCATCAAAGGTGCTGGACTACTTCTAAATCTTACGTCAGAGCTGATATCATCTTTTTTTCTGTTTTTTTTTTTTTTTTTTTTTAAATATCTGCATCACTCATGATTATTGATAGTACCTTCTCTTCACAGGTACGATGAGGTAATTTACTGAACCAATTAACGTGACGAGGCTGTTTATTGTCTTTCATGGGTGGATTTGGCTACTGATTTCTAAACACTGGATGCTCTGTGCTACAGTTAGAATGAGATCAGCATGGCAGTGATGTTTCCTGTGAGGTTTAAACATGTGGATGAAAGCTGGTGAAAGATTCTCATTACAAATGTTAAGACTTGAGTGGAAAATGACTCAGAATACCTACTCTACGCTAATGAAAAACTCGATACCTGCTGCTGCTGCTGCTGCACATTAACAAATCATTCCTTTGATTTTAAGTAGAGTGTTTGGTTTTTTTTCTATGAAATCACCTGATGACTTAAACTGAAATCTGCAGTCGTGTGTCCTTGCAGATACGTTTTATTGCCGTATTACTGTCAATGGGCCAACATTTATGGGCAGAACACCACGGGCAGAAAAAAACATTGTGTTAACTTCTTTATTTATGGTATCAGAGAGACTCTATTCTAAGGCTTCAAAGATTCACAGCTTAACCCAAGCATGACTTTCTGACCTCTTGAGTGTCTACACAGGCTGTGAGAGCAGCAGGGAAATATGATACTATATCAACTGCCATGCAGGCAAATAATGGACTACGAACTGACAAACACTGACACCTGCTGGTTATGAAGCTATTGTACAATGATCAACCTGGTTAAAAAAAAAAAAAACAACTAAAGACACACTTAAAGTTTATTCATATAATGCAGGTGATTGTTGTTGATATTTTATATTAAACAGAAAAATGTTTAATAGCTGTGTTCATGCAAAGATAGCAGCAGCATATATATCATGTCCACCTCTGGGCAACTATACAGACACAGCATATCATGTGATGATTTAATGTTCGTAGGAGGAAAATTTCAGCAGGAAATTTGCTGCAGTCCTCAAAAGTATGAAAATGTTCAAACTTACTTGGCAACTTTTGACATTGGGCCAATCCCAAGAAGACAAAGAGTGCTGCAAACATCAGCTTATCTTTGTAGGCTGGCATTTTCAAATTTTGGAAGGCAGGGGGTTACAAGTGCCTGCAGTAAAGCAATTAAATAAATCAGCATTTCAATAAATCATATTAATATCTGTCTGTGTATATAGTAGTTCAGTGGTGCAGTTCACTTCAATGTTTTCAACAAATGCACATTTTTTACATTACAGGTAAAGATTAAATATTTAGAAAGAATAAAGGAAAGGAATAAAAACAACAGGAGAAAAAATGCAGCATTAATATAGATAATATAGGTCTAAGCTGCTGGAAGATCAAGCTCACTCCTTTTGACTTTTATTCATATCTTGAATGCAATACAACCAGGTTTTAAAAATCACACTATATGATAAGATTATCTTCCTATAAAACCCAAAATTACCAATAAAAGCAGTATCAAAGGTTGCACCTACTAATTGGTCTTGTTTGTGCAAACTTTCTCAAAGTTCACCAAATTACCAGACACAGTTAAACTAATATTCCTTGTCCTTTGTTTGAGAACCAACCTCACGTCAAAAACAAGTACAAGTTATATAATTTCCCACTATCTTAATTTAATCTAAAAATACACAAAAAATGACAGACAATATGAGAATTACTCACATATTCTTGGAAAAGACAGTCACACGGCTGCTGTAGATGGATCTTTTCCAGTTCCCAGTGTGAAGATATATCCCTTCTCTAAAGTGCCATCCCGGGGCCAGTGTTTGAGCTGAACAGGAGGACCATTCAGAGTAGGAGCTCTGGGTCTCAGAGGAGCCTGGCCCCTGAGCTCCACTCCACCTTTGGTCCCCAGGGGATCTGTCTCTTCTCATAGGCCAGTTACACCTACAGTCACTACAATATAACACAGTCAAGTCAACTGAGTTATCATATGAAGGAAATGTAGGAGAACACACCAGCGTCTTTATGTGGGTTAAAAGCTGCTCTTAGGTGAAAGCAACAGTAATGTTAAAGAATAAGCTCATACTTAATATGTTTTGTTCTGTTGTGCAGCTGTGACAAAAAAAAAAAGTTTAGTGTATTTGTGCGCGTGTGCTGTTTCTCTTTTTTCATCTAACTGGTACAGTTAGAAACAACGCTTTTGTGGGAACTATTGAGGAATCGTAGTCTATAATTGCTTTTTAAAAAAAAAAAAAAAAACAATCACACAATTGTAGTTTATGTTCAGTCAGTTCAGTTATGTTCATTTTTACCACCTGCATGGTCTCACTGTGAGAAAGATGCAGTATGTCACAGCTAAACACAAGATACTCTGCAAACATTCCACCCAGAGAAAACCACACCTTGCATCTCAGCCACCACACTGCACCTCTGACCTCTAGGCTATAGGGAAATTGTGGGGGAAATAGATAATGACCTCAATATATTGTTACACATAGAATAAAGTGTGGTAGTTCATAAAGAAATTTGGTTTTGTAAGAGATAAATGATATTGAACAAACTGACCAGCAATAGCTCTCCACATTCTTAGTCCTGTGTGAGTCACTGTGGTGACCTTTAATGTCCATTAAATGGTTTTAGTTCAGCAGCATGAAAGAGACATAGGCAATGAGTTTACAGCCATAGCAGCTCTGTGATGCTGTGCTTAAGCTACATGCTAACAGCATGCTAACCTATCCACAGTGATAATGCTGCTAACATTCTGATGTTTAGCCTATGTTTACCATATTCACCATCTTAGTCAGGTTGCTAATATTTGCTAAGCAGCACTAAACACAAACTACAGCTGTGGCTGATGGGAATGTTATGAAGTTCTAAGGTCATAAACCAGTATTGAAGAACACTTTAACTCTGACCTGATGATGGTGATCAGTTGGGTCCATCCTCTGGAAACCACGCATATCTGCTCAATGAGGCCAGAAACTTTCATTGGATGTTAAAATTTTGGTCAGATGGTTGCACTACAGGAAATGTCAGGGGTTCAAGAGAGTCAGTCGGATTCATTCATTGGAAACCACAAACGCCAGTACAAAATGTCACAGTCATTCATCCAGTAGATGTTGAGATATTTCAGGCTGGTCCAAAGTGCTGGACCAACAGACCCACACCGCCATTGACTAATAAAAGGTGGTAAAACCAGCGAAGCAGAGAGGACTCTGTGGTTCGCACCAGTCTCTGGTGGCTTTCTGCAAGCAGGTTTATTACAAAGTAATGTTACATTAACAATTTCAGCTCTACCGAAATTAACCATACATTGACATGGATGCACACGAGAATGTCTACAAGGAGTGGCACCTCGTCAAGGTCAACGCACACGCTGCTGTGAAGTGGTCAAACAAAACAGGGACTGCAGCTGCTGACAAACAAACAGGACTCAAAAGCTTCATGATTACGAGGTTTATGCTACTTGTCTTAAATAGTGTTTTTCAAAGGTTTCTGCAGTGCTTACAGGGATTTATTGTAGTATATTGCATTGCCCTTTAAATGCATGTTGGCAGTATATTATAGCACTTAAATAGATAATTGCAATGCCTGACCTGGTACCATGATGCACCATCTACTCCAAACATCAGCAAACATAAATTATAGTACATTCAGTAACTCTCAACGCTATCCTGCGTGTTGCCCTTCATTAGTGTGTAGAAATGTTAGTTAACCGTACAGCGTAGTCATTCCCGGGTTTCCTAGTGTTCATCGAACCTCTACAGGTTTTGCATCAATAAAATAAAATACAATAAAAACAATTTGACATTTTTCACAAAAAATACATTAAAAACAAATACACAAGGCCATTAACATTCCATTCTCACATAAAATTAAATCATATTGCCTCTCAACAGAATATTTTACATCTTTGCAACAATTTAAATAACACTCAACACATTTGCAGTCTTTTAAATTAGATATCTCCAGTGTCCGTGATGTGTTTAGGGTGCAACTAGCTCCTGGGGTGTTTGTTTTCAAGGCCACTGACTATCGCTTGGATCCCTTGGCCAGTTTGCTTGTGGGAGTGGTTCTTCTTTGGGGGGTGGGAATCTTGGAGGGCTTTCCTCCACGTTGGCGGGAAGCAGAGCGCGGCGTGGCTCTGCTAGACTCTCCGACTGTCTCAGACACATCTGAGCACACAGACTGGATGTCTGAGATGTCGAAGTCAGAGGCATCGCTACCTCTGCGACTGCTCCCTCTGCTTCCGGCTTTACTTCCAGGTCGGCTGGAAATCCTTCTTGAATCTAGAGACATAAAATTGAAGAACACTAATTAATGAAGCGCTTAAAATTAGCCCAGAGACAACAACCACTATTGGGACAGTACCAAAGAGAGCTCACCATGATTTACACATCCAGACAAGAAGCAACACTATCATTTATTTGGATTTTGGAGTTTATGGTCACTTGATAAATGTTAGTCTAGTATTTACTTTCTTTTTATCTCTATCTGGTTCATTAGCTGCAAAATACTTTTGCTGTGTACATGATCCAAACCCATAACTTTGTCTGTCTGCTGTTAGGTGCATGGAAATGGTACTGGCTTATCAGAGGTTTAATGCTAAAAACAGCTACATGTTGAGACTGATTCTGCCGCTGATGAGAGCAATGAGAGGGAACACAGCAGTGAATTTTCTGGCCTGAAAATTGAAAAAGATTAGCTAAAAGATGCTAAAATGCTCTGTAGAGCTGAGGTGAACTGCTGAGTCAAGTGAAATTATCTTTAGGTTTGTCAACCTGGGCAACCCCTGCCACATACAAGTAATCCTGTCATTCATTATCTGAACCTGCCTGCTAATACAACATATTGAGTGACTGTTGACTTAATTTATTGCTGAGCTAACTGTCATTATTTTTATTCCTTTTACATTTCTCTGAGAGATGCCTCTACTCACCACCTATTGTCTGTGCTCGAGCTTTAAGAACAGCAGCGCTGATCAAGCTTCCCTCCTCACCAGACTGAAATCCTTTGCCTGACAAGTACCCAGGAAGACGCAATTTGCTGCCTTGGACTGGCGTACCCTGCAAAAGACAGAACTTTAATCACTTTCATCTGCTATTGGTTGCAGTTAACTTTACAGTGTAAAGACAGCGTTTTAGAAAATGGCCCTTACAACTTACTACTTAAATAAAGAGAGTTAGTTTAAAAATTTTTAAATAAATTCTTATTTATGCAGCAACTGTTGCATTTCTCTTAGAAGCAGTTAGTATTTGGTTGAGATCTTAAACCTGCAGAGTTAATGAATCAGTAAACATCCATACATGCACAGATTTAATACAAAGTTGTTCACATTAAAGCGGCATTAAAATGAGGCAGATATTTTTGTCAGGCAAGAGCTAAATATCCAGCCCATTAGTAATCAAAAGCATTAAAGTTTGCAGACCCAATTGAAATCTCTTACAAAAATAACAACGTGTTTCAGGTTTCTTTCCACAGAATGAAGTGATAATTAGTATAATCAGATATTTTTTCATGAATATGTAGTAGATTTCAGTTGGGTCATAAATCTAAAGCGTTCCACATCTTTTATGTGACTATACCTCTGAGGATGAACCTTGGCTCCCAAAGGAGTCTGATGATTTAAGAGGAGTGGAGGGTTTGCTGTTTGTAAGCCAGGGCTTATCATAATTGCGGGTTATGTGTTGGGGAGTCTGGGGAACAATGGCAAATCAAAACACATGGGTTCACAAATCAAACTACAAGAAACACTAGATGGAAGAAACACAAAAAATAAACAGGAAAGCGGTCAAATAATGCAACACAAATAAACTCAGGCAGATAAATGAGAGAGAAATCATAATGTGGGATGATCAGTCTACAGCGTGACGGACAACGAAACAACAGCTGGCTCTTACAGCAGGGTGGAGCCTCTCACCTTAGGTGTACTGCTCAGTGCTTGGTGTGCTGGGACTGGACAGCTCTGACTGGAAGTGGATCTGTTGGGAGAAGCTCCTCTGGACGACGGCCGAGATCTCCGGCCTCGGTATCGGAAGCTCGCCATCACCTGGGTGGTACCTTCTGGGAGAATGAACTTCTCTCGCAGCTCCATGTTGGTCCTGCCTTTAGCTACGAAAATACACTCCAAATGAGCCATACTGCATCAATACAACTACGGTTATTATCATAATTCTTGCAGTGAAGATGATGTGATGTCAGTTAACACTTTATTTTCTGCTTTACGTTCCTAACTACTTCCCAATATTTCTTGGGAAGTTCCCTGGAAATTACACCAGACTGTATTCAGATTATAGCAAATTTCCTTGAAAGCGCTGCTCTATTTAAACCAAGGCAAATGTTGATTGATTATTCATTTATTAATAGAAACTTCACATCTGTTTTTCCTATAATTAGCACCACACTACACAGGGACTTCCAGGAAACCTCTAAATAAATTATTGGGAATGTATTAGGAAAATACAGATCCTGTAAAATAAAGTGTTACTATGATATGACAGTCTGCTTTAAAATGAAGCAGAACACTTGAATTGAAATGAATGAATTGAAGTTGGGCTTTTGAGTAAACAATGAAAATTCATGCAGTTTTACATCTCATCCATACTGTCCAGTTACTGCAACTGCAACAATAGTGGATTAAACTTTTTGTTTCTCTTGGACTACTGATCAAATGGTGGAAAATTTTAAATAAGTCAAAATGTGTGTGTAAACGCTCCCACACCTCAACTGCCCAAATAACAAAACCAAAAAACATAAACTACACTAAAACCAAACAGACCTTTCACCAGTTGTGTTAAAAATAAACTGGCTTACATGCAGTTAAAGTCAAACAAAGTCAGCAATAATAATTTTAGTTTTGTTGTTTGCGTTATGTAGAGACAACCCAGTCATTTTTCCCCAATAACGATGCAAAACATTTTTGATTTTTACAGGTTTTATCAACATTATCTCTTGAACCCTTCACATGGTTTTCAAATGCTTGTTCATTTGATTGTTAAGCAAACCTGAAAACTGCAAAAGAAGCTCAGCTGAGAAGCACTCGCTACATGCTGAGAGAGAGAGAGGGGGGAAAAAAAGAGCCATTTTCGCGAATCAAGTCCCAAAAAAAGTGCCTTAGAGAAAGTGACAGCAGGTGATGTGACTCACAAACAACCGCATGCATGAAAACCAGCCGGAGTTGAATGATTGTTGTGAGTGGAGCTGGCTCCCACGGTATGAGATACGTCATTCGTTCAACGATGAGCGCTCACACACAGCTACGGAAGTAACACACACCAGGAGCAACACAAGCAGCACACACTCGGATGTGCAGACACACATACCACTGGTGGGTTCATGGAGCAAGGTGAGAAAGTGTGAGATTTGCCAACCTATAGGAGACTGAGTAATTGAAGAGTTTGATTCCGAGCGCAACATTTTGCTCCCATGGTGATGAACTAGAAGAAATGATATCATGTTCAGCAGGAGGAAGGTTAGAGGAGAGCAGAAACAAGCACAGGAAGCTTTTGCATTGGACGAGGTCACAGAGAAGAAGTGTTCATTCTAATACTGTGTAGCTGCAGCTTTTTTTTTTTTTTTTTTTTTTTTTTACTGTATCTTTAATTTTCTTAAAGATAGGGAGGTTTTATGGTAAACTAAGAAGAATAGACTTTAAGGAGAATTAT
This sequence comes from Rachycentron canadum, assembly GCA_038496675.1. Classification (NCBI taxonomy): domain Eukaryota; kingdom Metazoa; phylum Chordata; class Actinopteri; order Carangiformes; family Rachycentridae; genus Rachycentron; species Rachycentron canadum. The sequence continues at coordinate 8,938,484 of CM076659.1, read as the reverse complement.
ATATATAGTTATTCCAAAATCTAGCTTGTATATATCGGTGCAACAAAGAGAAAAAGAAAAGACAGTCACTTCTTTTCAAATGGAGGATTAGACTCTTAAGAGCTCGCCTTTGACATGAATATTTCACACCATTTGGTGAACTGAATTTCCAACTGTTAAAACATTCATAAAACAATCTGCATGATGATAATAATATTTAATGAAGTGTTACTATGCATACAATAGTGGAACATAGATATATTTCTGTAAATAAAAAATTGGACAGTCAAAATTAGACTGATGAGACCTCAGTTTCCTTGAGAGATGTTTAAAAAAGGCATTAATAACCCAAACCGTCATAATCTTGTCAGTGTACGCTGATAGGGTCAAACCACTTCACCACACCCTGACAATGTAAACATAAATTAACACAATAGTTGTTGTGTCTCGATGGTGGTGAACTTTTGAACCTACCTCGACAGGGGTCATTCTTCACCAGGAACTCATCCAGAGCCATCCAGCCTCCTCCCACACGCACCATCACAGTGCTACGTAAAATGCGCACCAGACGAAGCTGCTGAGAGTCTCCAAACTACAGCGGGGGAGGTAAAAGAGAGAGAGGACGTGTGAAAACACTGACTAGTGTATGTGCAGTCTCCTGATTGCAGGTTTACAAGCTGTGCAACACTGGAAACCAGAGTGGTGTGGAGAATCAAATTTAATCCATATTGATTTTTTTATCATCAGATTTTTTCCCAGAATTAGCTTTAATCAAAGGTTTCTCATTAAATTTAAAGATGAAATCCATCAAAGATGATTCATATCCACTTCTGATTTCCTTTCCATGTTTACACAACCAGGATTTTGGCAGAACATCAGTTTTCAGTTTTTATTCTCAAAGACACAAATTACACAGGGGTCAATCCAACTGGTTTCTTCATTAAGTTTGTGTGGGTGTGTTATTCAAATGTATCATTCTAAACTATGTGAGTTCATTAATACTAAATTAATTCATGCTAAAATTATTTGTTTTTATTTCATCATACTTAATTTCTCAAATATGTACAAATATCTGATGTCGAGTCTGACTGGTTTGTTTTCTGATCAATTAGCTAATATTGGCTCATATCAAATATTGTACTGTATATCATTATCTATGTATATATACTTATATATACTTATAATAATATAATAATATGAAATAAAACAACAAAAAAAGTTCATCACATAGTTTTCGTAAAGTCCAGTGCACTATGTGATATTTCCCTATCACATATTAAATAAGTCTACTGCAGTCACTGCAGACAGCAGTCAGGCTCCACACTGATATCTGTACAATGTTATTACTTGAGTAAGTTCTGCTGATTTGTAGTTCCTGGATGTACTGGCTGAATTTATTGTCAGGCTTCAGTTTGCTGCCGTTACTGCAGGTTGAGCTGTGAAAAAAACATTAACTGAAGGCACATTATTACACCACCAGGAGGCACTAGTGTATAATAATTTGCCTTCATCTGTCCAACTACACATACCAAACGTTCAGTACATTGAGCATGTTATGGATGTGAATGGTTCAAGCTTTATGAGGTGACACGAGAGAGAAGTCAGCCAGTTGGATGTGACCACGAGCATTAGCACAAAAAAAAAAACCCCAAAAGAAAAAAACACACAATCACAGCCGCATGCTTTCCGTCAAAAACAATCTCACACCATGATCAAATGGACAAACAGCAATCTCCTGCAATCCAGCACTTTGTTGCACTTTCTACAACTACGACTCAAATACGCAGGATGCATTGACACTGATGCAGATCCAATGCAGCTAGCTCCGATGACACACTGAGAACAACATGAGAAATGGTTCAATTCATTTCTGTCTAATCCACCACAGTGTAACACGCAGACATGACCAAACACTGATGACCCTCGACTAAGTGCCTGTTATAATATGGTATCTCTTAAACTGGTAAAAACAATCTTGCACTTGTATGATTATCAGAATGATTTAATGCCACTGGTGAGTTAAGTGATCAAATACATTTAAGGTGAGGATGATCTGGAGGAAAAGGAGGCACAAGAAACATCTTAAGAATAACCATTTACCAGAATACAGCTTTCCAAAACTGCAACGTGTAGGTGGGGGGTAAGATTTTGATTTTCCCTGTTTGCTATTGTCTCATCGCCGATTAAGGAGTCATGTAAGCAGTGAACCAGACCAAACTGTCAAAAGAATCAGTTCAATTCAATGTAGTGTGATACAGCAATACAAACTAGTTCAAAAACCACCACTGATGCCCCTATCCCCTCTCACTGACATCATTAACCCAACAAGCTTCAGAAAGCACGTGGCACATGAACCAATATCAGTCATGAGTTTTACATTACAACATGCAATTTGTCAAACAAAATATTAACTCAGTAGGTAAAATGAAAAATAAAGTATTCATTGAGATCATCAAGGTTGCCCAACTATGAAAATAAATTAATAAACAGTGTCAGTTAAAAGTGTGTCAGCCAGTGTTGAGATAAAAATCATTCCCATGATACTGAAGAGCCAAAGGCAAGCACACAGAAAGCATTATTTTCAAAAATGCCCAGCAGATGAATTTATGCCCATGGACCAATAAAAAAATATGGGCTGAAATGGTACTGGCACGCTAATATTGTATTCTCTGAAACTCAAAAGCAGATTTATAAAAACAGTTGCTGTGCTACTTTTCACCTGGATTGTCTCCTTTTGCAACAAAACAAAAAACTTACTGCTATAATCACAAAAAACTGGATACACAGGTGCCTTTAATGCTTCTTCCTTTGGTGATTTTAAATCAAACGCTACGTTCAGATTATATTCAGCGACCATAAATTGTTGGACTGAAAACACATCTTAGGCCAGGGTTTCATAAGGATTAAATCAGATGGCCACAGATCTTTATTTCTACTTCTGAGTTCCAGTCTGTGAACATCAGCCAGGAATCTGGGCAGAGGGTGTTAATTGGAAAGCAAACATGGTAAATGAAAGAGGACGTAAGGCTTGATAAGGCAGAGAACAGAAAGATAAAAACACACAAGGACGTTCATATGTACCTGGTTTCCAAGGTAGAACTGGTGATGTGAAGGACAATAAAAATATGGAAAGGTTAGAGTTTTTACTGGAACATTTTTCAGCATATTCATCACTTACCTTCCCAAAGATCTTACCATAAAAATTACTTTTTTCAGTTTTTTAAATATTTCAGAAGCATGGCATATTGTGCATTTGAACAACAAGATGAGAGATTTCTCTTTTAAATAAGCCCAGCAGGTGAAAATCTCTCTTACCCGGTATTTGTTGGCACCAATTTGCTCCACTTGGAATCGTTTTGGACATTTGCATTTTGCCACTTGACGTGTGACCTGCGGACAGGGAACGATTTTATTGAACCCTGATTCTAGAAGCTGTAGAATTTGAACGTTCATAAGTTCAGAGTTCATATTACCTCATCTTCAATTTTGTCTGCATCAGTTAGTGGTTTGTAAGCGTCTTTGTTGGGATGAAGAGCTGCCACAAACTCGTAGTAATCAATGTAGCCGTCCCCATCTCTGTCAAATATGTCTGCCACGGCGCTCATCTCCAGACGACTGGTAGGGAATTCTGTTGGAGTTTGAACAGTAGAGAAAATTTGCACTCTGCTGGCAGGGATGTGGGCTGTTCAGATGTGACTTTGTACATTAGACACTTACTGGAGGAGAGAATGCCCTCTATGAACTCCTGTCGTGTCACCTTGCCATCTTGATCTTTGTCGATGCGACGGAAGAAGTCCATGACGCGAGACTTTTTATGGTTCATCCAGCGCATGTAGCGCTTACGCCACACATCAAAGTCAAAGTTGGCAAATTCCTTCAACTGCACAGAGAGAAAATATAACAACATGAACAACCAGAAAAGCACACATTCACTGAAAAAGTGTACTTGCAATATCACTAAGAGTAGGTCTGTTACCTCCTCTAGTCTGTCCAAAGCATCATTGAGTTTCCTCCTTCTGTCCAAAGCCAGCAGCCAAACGTGCTGCCACTTAGTGACCAGCAGGTTGACCCGGGGGTTCTTGGTTTCAATGGGAGGTTGTGTTGCTGACGCATACATTGTTTGCGTGGGGGAACGTTTTCCTGCAAATGAAAGACAAAAACCTTCATAGTAACAGTGTTTCCTCGATGTAATCAGGAGGAATAGATAAGCAATGACATCATTCCAGGTGATAAAATGACACAAGGGGAGGATGTAGCGTCACCCTGCAGTGACTCAACACTTGGCCAGATGGCTCAGGTCACGGTCTGTGAGGGGTATTTGCAGGGTACATACTTCCAGCTCTTCCTTTGTCAAGTACAGGGATCTGAGACTGGATTTGAGGCTCCACAGCAGCCTTCCTTTTGTGTGTCTTGGTGATTTTGTCAACATCTGGTTGCTTCCTGGTCATTTCCTCCATGAATGCCTGCAGGAAACAGCAACAACAAAGCTTCTAGCTTCTATGATGTACACATGTACTGAATTACAAATACTTAATTAAAACTCCAAGTAAATCAACAGTTTAAATAACCGAAAAACTGCAGTTTTACTTTACCTGATGTTCTGCTATGAGGCTTTTGACCTCTTCAATCTCCTGCGGCAGCGCCTCCTTGTCCTTATCATTGAGGTTGGTCTCAGCCCACTGTAGCCAGGTAAGCAGATTCTCCAGCAGCTCCTGAGTTGCTAATAGCTCAGTGAGGGCCGTGGCCAGTCGCTGCTGGTGCTGCCTGGCCCAAGCCTGCACCTGTATCAGAAACATTACACACATTTGGCATATTGAACAGAGACAGGGCAGTTCTTTTTGTGGTGGTCAGCAGCACATACGGCATCATCTGTGCGGAAATGTGGCAACTATCCACATCACCAACGTACATGGTATTGCAGCGTGAAACATCCAAATGATGTAATTGTGTCCGGTAATACCTGTGGGTGTGATAGAGAAGAAAGGCATGTATGCTGCAGACACGCAGCTGTGAACTGACCTCTTCGAACCGGGCTTTAATGATGGTGTTCCAGTGTTTGATGGTTGTGATGGAGTCTGGATGGCAGATGCTTAGAATGGCCTCCCCCATACTGGTTGCTTTATTTAGGGCCACTCGCTTTTCCTCCAGTTTCTTCATGAACTCCTTAAAAAATATCGACAAGAGTTTAGATTTGCAACTCGATTACATTTAGCAAACGTAATAAATCTGACACATTGCTCACAAGGTTGTTTAAACAATGATGTGGGGCAGAGCAATTTCAATCAGATGAAATCATAGTTAAGTATTCCTGCATTGTTGGCACAGGAGATGACATGGCATTTATTTGAGGACAACTGGGGTCTTTACAGTTTATTAAACCAAAAGACTTAATCAAGACCTGTATTTCATTTCTTTACTGAAAGAACCAAAGCTGTCAAAATAAAAAATGCAGACATAAACCTAAAGTTTCCATCCAGATAAAAGAATATAAATGTTTGCATTTCTTGCCTTGTGTTGTTCGATAAGCGCCCGCAGAGCCTCCTCATCATCAGGCAGGGTGCCATGGAAACGCAAACTCTGCTCTGCCTCTGCCAGCCACTCCAGCAGGATATGAACAGTAGAGTGAAACTCCTCAGCCTGCAGAAAGAAAACACAGATCATGTTGGACTCAAATCTCACTTTACCTTCCATCAACAGCTGGGCCTCACAGTACCTGACACAGGGCCTGCTCCAGCCGGGCCTGTTTGGACACAGACAGGTTGCACACCGTCTCCCAGCGAGTGCTCAGCTCCTGCATTTGGACTTTGACCCAGGATGAATCATCGTGACTGCTCTCGATTAGCTCCCTGGCTGAACGTTTGAGGGCCTGAACGCTTACTGTCCTCTTTCCCAACTCCTTCTGGAAAACCTGCAAGGTGACACAGTCTGACAGCTTAAGCCCACATACAACGTTCTGACAGGCCATGCAGTTGCTTTGAAAACAAACAAAATTAAAGATTACATCACAAAAAATGTGCTTGCCTTTTCCAGGCCATCAGAGTGAATGAACTAAGTTACAAAAATTGATTATTGATTATTATTAATAATAACAGTGGAAATGAGCAAACATAAGAGCAACAGTTTTCCAACAACCTTGCTAAAGAGAAACTTCAAAGTCAGCAGAAAAGGTGCTATGATGCAAGCTCTTGCAAACATGTGGTTTAAGTGTCCACTGTCTATTGTTGTGATAAGAAACAGTGATGAATGAACATCAGCGATGAAAGGAAAAGAGAGAGTTAATGAGGCAAAGAAAACTTTTATTCTGGTTTGAATGCTGCAATTGAAGAACTGGCATTGTTGTTCTCTAACCTTGTGGTTGTCTATTAGGTTGAGAACCAGGTCTATATCTCCATGTACGGGCTGGTCCTCAGCCAGCTGAGGTTCCACTCTGTACAGCCAGTCAATAAGAGCCTGGAGAGCGTCTGTAAACTGGCCGGAGAACAGCAGGGCCTCCTCCAGCTTGTTTTGTCTGCCAGAGAGAACAGATCATTCCCAGTGAACGAATAGATAATTCCTTCTGACAAGTAGTTTGTGGGATAAAAATAGAGCCACAAACATGGGAAGATGTATCCATACCTTTCTACCGACTTGCCACAGACAGTGTCCCACTTGTCCCTCAGTTCACTCAGCATGTCGTCCAGCTTCTGATTATCATCCTGAAGGGAGGTCTTGTCTTTCAGGGCCCGTCCTGTCCGAGTGGTGGTGTCGTAGACTGAGTGTTTGCTCCCCAGAGCTTTCTGGAACTCCTGTATATGAGGAAGAGATAATCGTTGAAGATAATTCATCCAACTACTAAAGTAACTCATATTCGTTCAGAAAACGAAGAAGCTAACAAGAGTTATCTTTAGCAGATTGCTTTAAGTCACAGTTACAGTGCACAGTTGAACCTTGTCGAGGGATTTTCTTCTTACAACTGTTGGCATGTCAGACAGCATCCTAATCTGTGTTTTGTGATTAAGAAGACTATAGTATTCTGTGAGGAAAACAAAAAAGGGGGTCAAAACTCAAGAGCCACTGTTCTACAGGGATTAAAAGTATCCAAAAGCAAGGTCACCCCTAATACATTTGGTCCATCCCTGGATTATGACGGGATTAGCACAATCTCCCCACATAACACTGCAGAGAAAGGGTAGGGGCTAGAAAGGGGCTGGGTAGTCCATAACGCAAGCAAATGCACAACTAATGCATTCTGTAGATACTATAATTCCTATAAATATCTTTTACTGCTGGAATTATCTACTTCCATTGCCTCATTATTCTGGCTTGTACCAAGTTCATATGTTGATGTTGTTTCTGTTAACTGAATGAAACTCAGCTGTGGATGCCGTCAAAGGTTCATATTTAGACTTGCTCTCCTAGTAAACAGTGTTAAGACGTCACCTTATGCTGTCCCAGCTGTGTCTTGATTTTGTCTGGATCATTGGCAATTTCCACCTCTGAGTCCAGAGTCTTCTCAGATTCCTCCAACCACTCCATCAGTTTATTCCAAGTTTCATGGAACTAATGAAGGACAAAGAAACAAACACAGTGTAAAGCATTTTTGAAAAAAAAAAAAGTATGATTTCACTTGATTTATGGCAGAGTCCTGTTTAATGTTCACATGATTAGGTTTTCAGGCCCAAAGAACATAAGAGGCCCATGCTAATGAAAATGCTATAACAATCTGCAGGCGGTGCAGCTTTCCAGTGATAATAAAAAAAAAAAAAGAAATAGAATAGTGAACTATTGCCTATTTCAAACCCAGTATAAATATGCACAGAGTTGTACCTGTTTGGCTCTCTTCCTGGTGTCATCCAGCAGCCGACCTCGCTCAACAGACCTCTGCACCAGCTTCTCCCAGCGGCCTTGCACGCTGAGCAGCAGATTCTTGATCAGGACCACATCCTGTTTCTGGCTAAAGTACTTTAAATGTGTCCCTGTCTTGTCCAGTTCAATGATGTGTTCTCTGTGGGAGTTCACCTCTGTCACAAACATCTGCACATATACAGCGCAGCAGAGAGCAGAGAGGGTTAGGTCAATTGTCAAGTGAAGGTCATGTAATTCATATGATTAATGTGTGAATAAGCTTTGTTCTGGAAAAAAAACAAAAAACAGATGGAGTCATTAAGTCACTGATGGCGAAGCAGGCTAGTGAATTAGTAAACACAAACTGCTTTTATACTGATACTGATATTACTCATCGTTTTTCACTGACTAAAGAAATAACACACTATCATAGCAGCTGAATAAAAGCAAAGTTGGATGAAAACACTTCAACTTGGCACAGATCAACCAATTGCGCACAAGCATTAAAAAGAAACGTCTTGTCATCAGCATTTCATTTTGCTCCATGGACTGTGTAATCCTCCTCTCTGTGCAAACATTACCTTATGCTCATCAATCTGAAACATGATGGTCTCCAGAATGAGAGAGGCAGGGGAAACCATGTTGAGTGTCTGCTCTGCTTGGGTCAGCCAGTTGATGAAGTCCTGCAGAGAGTTGTGGAAATCCGTGGCCAGTGTCAAGGCTTCTTCTAGTTTCGCCTGTAGACAAACACATCATCAGGGTCCTTGTATATTTTTCCTCTCGCTATTTTAACATCTATCTCACTATACAAAGCTGAAAACAAACCATCTGGTTGCTACAACATTTGAAGAAAAGAGGGGGGGTAAAAAACAATTACTGTTCAATTGTGCCAAACGTGGCCCCTATTGAACCAGAGGAAGTTAACATCTCTGGAGAGGCTGGTGGTGATGCAGTAATGGAGTGATGATCTTTTAATTGAATGAGAGAAAGCTCCACAGCGTCTCCACTGCGGAAAAACATCCGTTTGCTACAGCCGAGGCCACTGGCACAGGCTCATCACGTGACAGTAACTGCCATGTTAATGACATTACAAACATGATAAGAGCTATGAGCATTGGTGTGCTTCCCTCATATGTTGCGGTTCATGTCCAGAATCTTGCTAAATATGGAAGTGCAGTTTAAGTACCTCCATATTTTATCATTTGAATGCTCTTTTGGGGGTTTGTGGCAGCAGAGGAGTGTCATACCACTGCTGAGAGCTTGGCCAGCAGCTGCAAAAAACAGACTTTACATTCCCGGGAACAGGACCAAAGTAAATAGGAAGCGAAAAGCAAAATATTACAGCAAACACTTGAGCAGCCAGAATGAGGAGCCCCATATCTAGAGAGACACTGGGGAGGGAGAGATGATTTATCTTTTTGTCATAAAGTGTTGATGTTTATTTATTTTAGCAACAAAAGTGAAAAACTGTTGTTCTAGTGGTATAACATATAAATAAGATAAGTACAACACAGTGACTAATGTGTCTTTATTTTGGCTCAGAGATTATTTTAGCTCCACTATTTATTTAATGCACTTGTCAGCTCTTCACTATGGCAACATATGAGACAAGACCACTGTTGTTCCACGCTGAGTCAGACAGCAACTCACCCGCTGTGATCTACTGTGTGACCACATCCTGTGTATGTCCTTGCCAACACTCTGTCCTTATACCATTCATTATCGGCACTGGGATTAGAGGCTTTCAACTACAGAATCATTGCTGAAGTGCATGTCAGCGATGTCAGATCATGGGGACCTAAATCTCAAGTTGTGGATCATTAAGCTAAGAGCAGCAAAAGCCATCCAGTGACTCCGTACCTTCCTTTCAGCGACCTTCCCCTGCACGGCTTCCCATTTTTCCTTTAGGTTGGCAAGGTCCTGCTCTGTGTTGCTGTCAGGACCCTCAGGCGCCAGCATGAGCAGCTGCTGACCCTTGTTCAACAGCTCCTGATACATCTCCTCCTTTGCCTCCAAGGCAGAACACAACTCCTGCAAGAAAACACACACAATGAAGCAAGGGGGTGCTTTTGTCACACATACTAAAGACAGCTCCACTTTTACATTTGGATTCTACAGTGTACAAAGTGTGTGTCTTGAATTTGTCTGTGCTTTGTCCAAATCCAGCCCAAAAATGGTGAAAGAATGAACACAGTGAGGCACACAGACCCTCAGAGGCATGTTCGGACAAACATTTAAACTGTATAATGTTACTAATTTGATAAAAGTTAATACTTTGAAACAATCCCTATGTTTTTGGTTTAATAAAATTCCAATACTGGTGCTCCTTTATTGTGAAAGTGTCTTGAGTTTCTCCATTAGAGAGTAGGAAAACAAAGAAGGAAAACATTCCCAAATTCATTATAGCCAGACAAGCCTGAATCAATTCGAAACACTTTAAAAGCTTTTTGTCATCTCCTGCAAGGGGGGATGCAAGTAGTGTATTTTTCGGTGTCATTTAATTTTCACACTTCAGATAAAACACAGAAAAGACACAGTCGCCTCCTTACAGGCCCTGCCATCTGTATGAGCCCTTTCATATTGTTAAACACATACCAGATGGGCGTTAAGCTGTTCCCGGGCCGTGTCTGGTAAGCCTCCCACAGCCTTTGATGCCAACAGCTGACGTTCTGTGTCTTTCAGCCATTGCTGCATATCTTCTATCTCACCATGGAAACCTTGGGCCTACAACACAATACAACCTGAGTCAGGACAAAAGGTGTCACACACACACATTGTTAGCAACCTATGGCTCAGAGAGGAGTTATTAATTCCTTGGATTCAATTAACTGCCAAAACTGGCTATCTGCAGTAACATTAAATTTTTTTTAAAAATGTAAACATAATGAGTTGAAGCACTGATTAAAAAAAAATAATAATAATAATTAAAAAATAATAATAGAATTTAATTGATTTTTGGCACTTTTTTCTGCTTAATACTCTTGTGAATGAAAACCCTCCCAACCTGAATTTTGAGAGAACTTTTCTAAACACTTCTTGAATGAAAATCTAAATCCAGGGGATATTTTTGTTCCTCATATCAGCCCTTCTGATCAAAGCAGACCCCTAAATGTCAAAGTTCTGAATAAAAACTCTACAGGGTGCAAAAGGAATTAGGAGGGGTAGAGATATAAGGAGTCACTCCTCCAGAGAGAACATGCTTGTTTCCCTGGGAGAAAGAATTCACTCACAGCGAATTAAACAAAAAATAATGATAAATGAGGTCTGGGCTTATTAACTTTTTATACCTGAAGCAGAGCACTCTCCAGTTGATGCTTCCTCTGCTCCGTCTTCTCCAGGATGGCTTTCCACCGCTGGTTAAGGTTCTCCAGTTTGGTCTGCAGACTAGAGGCCTCCTCACCAGCGCTGGACTCCACTAGATCATTCCCAGCTTTGTTCACTGTCTCAACTGTGGCTTTGTGAGCCAACACATCAATCTGGAGAACCTGTGGAGATAAAGCAGCCAGAAATAGCAGAATGCTGTGTGAGAGGATCTGAGGCACAAAGAACTAAACTAAATCTGTGCGGATTTGAGTCGACGAGAGGAGGTTTGTCGTACGTGGTGCTTGGCGAGCTCTATCTCGATGGCTTTAGGATCTCCTCCAGCCTTCTTCTGCTCATTGAGTAGATCCTCGGTGTGGCTCATCCAGGCCAGCAGCTCGTCCAGCGCATGTTGGAACTGGCCGAGGGCCAGAAGGCCACCCTCCAGTTTGTGCTGGATTAATTACAGATTAAACCATTAGATATTGCATTGTGTGAAAGCGCTTGTCATGCATACAACACAACCTCCCACTGCCTTCAGAGCCATATTTAAGGTGTCCAATGTAACAGTCAGTGTAAAAGGAGACCATCACAGTTTGAAATGACTTCTCTTGCCATTCATGTTTTGCTTCTCTAACCTGTCGGCTGATGATTTTCTCATCCAGGTTGTCCCAGAGCATCTTGAGCTCAGACATTGGCTCCTGAATTGTGCAGCGATCTGCCTCCTCCGTCACCTTCTTCAGCAGGAGGCTTGCCTGGTGGTTCAGGCGCTCCATCTCGATCTGCAGCTGGTATGCCTCTCCTTTGAACTCCTGACAAAACGAGCACATACAGAGTTACACCCAATCAGTCAATAGAGGTACAAAGTCACACAAACAATACCAGTGCCATGGCCTTTTCAGCACAAGATTTGTATAATTGTACATCAGAGCAAATGTGACTACATTATGAAGGTATGTTCATAAAGCCTTTGTACCTGTACAAACTATGGCATGTTATAAATCACTCAACATAAACACAGCTGGTATATGACACACTGAAAACTGCAGTAAAGTTAAATTACTTAGCCAGAGCAGAAAGGAATCAACATATTCTCAGCAAGAAAAAAGTCTGCTGTCTTATCTTTTCACAGAAATACAAGGCTGTACCTTGAGTTCTACAATCTGCTGCTTGACAGTTTCCAGGTCTGTGCCTACAGGTGACATTGAATCCAGTTTGCTTTCCAGAATATCCACCCAGTCAAACATTCCCTGCGTACAAGGTGGGAAACCATTGTTAGAGAGAAAACAAAGCTTAGTGTACAGAGGGGTCATGTTTCACACTCAGTGTCATCTATTGCAGTAAATTTATATGACAAATGAGAACAAAAAAAGCCCTGAAAATAAATACTATCATCTTAAAAAGTGCAGATACAATCTTTTAAAGTTCCTAGGATTCCTTTAAAGGATTCCTTTCTCACCATGAAAAGACCGCAGAATAACTTAATATAAATTAGTTAAAATGTGAGTTGTGTGTTTATTGTTTCAAAATCAATAGGTCAAGTACAACAGATAAAAAAGCACTATAATCTGTGGTTTCATCCTTCAAGATGAAGGAAAAAACACTATGAGCAAGTCCCTGTATATTCCTCTACTAGTTATATAATAAATACAAGTAAAAAAAAAAAAAATCAATTTTGGAAGAGCTTCACAAATGTTCGCAAAAATCTGTAAAGTGTTTTATTGTGTTGCCCTTGAAAATCCTTGAAACAGTGATCAAAGTACCTGCAGACCATCTTGAAACTGCACAGCAGCCTGCATAGCTTCTTCCAGTCTCTCTACTCTCTCCTTCCAAGTCTTATTGAGAGTCTCCCAGGCTGAATTCACCTGGAAAAATGACACAAGGGTCACAGTCTCTGCATTAGTAAGTAAAGACGAAAACATTTTTTGAGGTGAGGAAGAGGAATCTGAAGATATTCTATTACCTCATCAAGACTTTTCTTTATCACAGGTTTATCAGGCTCCCCGCAGGCAGTCATAAGCTCCGCCCCCTGGTTTTGAACCACATCAAGCTCTTCCTGCAGCCCGTCGATCTCCTCCTTAAATCCCTGTAGAAATAAAACACAGTTTTTAAAACTAAGAAATGCTCCCTCACTCTTAATTATCCATTGATATAGTCAGGCATTTCCTTTTGGGGATCTGTGTACCTCCACAAACTCCTGCTGCTGTTTGACAACTGACGGGTCGACTCCCGGCTCCTCCAGCTCCCTCAGGAGGTCCTGGCTATCTTTGATGGTGACGATGAGAGCACAGTGGTCACACCAGAACTTGTCTGCCAGGTCCATCACATCCAGCAGCTTCGCCTCCCGCTCCTCCAGCAAGGCCTGGATGTCATTCCACAGGAACACCATCTGGTCCAGTTTGTCTTGTACAGCTTATGGAAGAAACACAAGTGACAATTATAGTGAATGCAAAATAAATTAAACACACATCCACATTGATGGGTTTAATGGTAAAATAGTTGGTCTATTTCTCTTATTTCTTGTGCCTAAAAGAAGAACAGCATTCCCATAAAAGCTACACCTGGAGGGGAGCTTGTGCAATCTAGTACATAAAAAAATCCAAGTCCAAACCAGATTTAAGATCTTAAGCCAAGATCTTGAAGCTTTGTCTAGTAAATGTGTTTATATACCCCTGATATTTTTGTACTGTTGACCTTTTATTCAATTACAATTTTTCAGATTTCCTTTAATTATCCTAATGACCTGTAAATGGCCAAAAAGGCTTTTGTAGGAGTATCATAAATATAATTGGACTGCTGCAAAGAAGTGGAACAAACTAATATTAAACAAATAAGACAAGATAATATATGTCATACCTTTAGCAGATATGTCCTTGTCTGCCCCTTCAGACCGTGCAATCATCTCCTCACCACGCTGTCGCAGTGTTTCATAAGAAGGCTGCAGTTTCTCAAGATCCACAGAGACGGCCTTATTTTCTGTGATCTGCTCTTTGATCTTGTCCACCTCCACTGAAATGGACGGAGGCTGACGCAGGCGCTCAGCGATCCGTTCCAGGGATTCCAGCATAGGGTCAATTTTGTCATGGAACTGGTGGAGAGAGGAAAGGAAACACCAAAGTTTGTATTTACTTCATACACCAATAACGCTGAAGAAATATGGGAAAGTGTTTGGCTCTTCTGTTACAAGAAGACTATGAAGACTAAACCTTTCGAAACTGATTAATCAACAAATAAATCTAGAGACAATTTGATTTCACTAATTTGATATGCAATTCGTTGTTTCAAGGATTTGCTAATTCTTTTCACATAGTAAAGAAGAATTGATAATAATCAGTAATAAAAATAGTAATCCGCTGCAGCCCTAACATTACAACATTATCATGATTTAGTCAATAAATCACTGTTATCATACATGTTATGATCCCTTTTGGAATCGGTTATCATGATTATCTAATGTTTAATTTTAGATGACTTTAATTGCCAGTATATATGGATTTTCTTCCAAACATAATCATAGATGGACAGGACTCACAAAACACTATCATGTATTAAATATATGTAGCCAAGTAAACTAAAACTTCTGCTTCTCACCTGAGTGGATTTGGAAATGGCCTCATCCAGAGTGGCAGCTCTCTGCTTGACATCAGCCTTCAGTTTGGTGTAAAGTTGGTCAGAAGCGGTGTACTTCTCTCTGATGGGCACTCCCTCCACTGGGCTGAGTTCAAGTAACTGCGGCCCAGTCTTATTCATCTTGTCAATGTGGGGCTTGTGTTCAGCAATCAGCTCTCTCATTTGCTGCAGAGGTGTGATGTGACATATTCAGATTAGTTTTTATATAACTTGAATAAAGTTGCTGCACTGAGCATCTGCTCCTGTTGGTTTCTTACCCTGAGTTCCTCTTGCTGCTGCCTGAGTGTTTCATACTCGATGGCTGGTGGGGGCAGCTGGCTGAAGGTGGTCAAGGTTTCCTGAAGCCATGGCCACATCTCCTCATAGGTCTCCCAGAACTGACTGGCCAGAGAGTGGGCCCGCTCCAGCTGCAGGCAGCGCTCCGAGTTCAGCTGAGTCACGATACCGTACTTCTCCAAGAGAGTCTGGGTCTTGGCCTGATTGAGAACCAAGAAGATCTTTTATGTTATGTGAACATTCCTAAAGAATATGCTGCATATATGCTTTATATTCAAAATAAACTCTTCTCGCCTTCATGATTTCTTTCTCCTCTGGATTTTTGCTGTTCATGATGGCCTTTCCTGTTTTCACAATCTCATCCACAGCGTCTTTGTGCCTCATGATGTCCATGGAGAAAATCTGGAAAACCGGTAGAGTGAGTTCTGCTTGACCTTACAAAACAAACCTCTGTGTTTACTGTACTTTGTTGAAATGGAGGCCTGTGTCTATCCACTCACACACACACGCACACACAACGGGCTAACCTTCTGTGCTTGGAGCTGAGCTGTGTTTTGGTCTTGCTCCAGCCTGATCTCTCCCATTGACAGCAACTTTGCCTCAGCTTCCGTCAGCCATGAGAGTTCACTATCTGCAGCCTGTTCGAACTGGAAACATGGAAAAAAAACTTAGATATTAGAAAATACAGCAAAGCCTTGTCCTTAGAATCTTGTAATTAAAGTAGAAGAGGAAGACAGAAAGCAAAATGAGAAAAAAAGCTGCTTATTAATGTCCCTGGTTTACCTGCTGTGACTTAAGTATGTCAGCGTTGATCTGGTCGACCTGCTGGGTGACGGTGTCACAGACGGCTTTGTATCGCTCATTATCCTCAGTCACCAGCTTGTCCAGACCCTCACGAGTGTGCCAGGGGATCAGATCCAGGAGAGAACTGCTCAGCTCATTCAGCTTGTCCATCATAGGTTTTTGGTCTTTGGTCTCCTTCAGCAAGGCCTGAAAAACAGGAAACACCAGTTGAAAAGAACAGACGTGTTTCTTTTTTAAAAGCAAATCATAAGTATTTCACATTACAGATTAAATTTGATATTCATTTATTTCTTAAAGAGAAACATAAAAAATATTTATGTAGAATGACTGACCTTCTGCCTGCTTTGTGCATGAATGAGCTGCTCTCCCACAGGCTCCTGGCCAGCAAAAGCACTGATCTCAGCCTCTGCTTTCTCGAGCCAGGAGCTCAGGTCCTCATGAGTATGTTGTAGTTTAGAAGAGAGACTCAAAACACGCTCCAGTGTCTTCAAAACGTTGTCACTCATAGAGTTGATCTCAGCATATTTGGTTTTTATACCATCAAGTTTACCTTGGATAACAACCACCTCATCACCTGTTAATATAAAGTAAATTAAGGAGTTTTATATTTTTGCTGCAGTGTGAAGAAGAAAGAAAAAAAAGACAGCAATTTATTTAAATAATGTGACAGACAGGATATTAAAAGTGCTTTCTGAAAACTTTGACACTTTGACAAATTTTGTGAGACTTTTGAGACTTTGCCCACTTTTGAGTTGCTGCCTGAATAACCTCATGTTGGGTATTATAGAGACAGAATTGTTTTCTGAGATGTAGTTGTGTGACCTGTGTTCATTAAGTCATTAAATCACACATGCCTGTTGTTTGCTTCAGTAGCTCCATCCCATTAGAGATGGCTTGGTCAACATTCTTCTTCCTCAAATCAATGTCACTTTGTAGAGCCTGAAAATGAAAAAAAGCCCTTAGAAAAGTACTGTGTGGGCAACACAAAGCTTTCCCATGTAAATAATGTATAATGTAATGTATGGCACAAATCACTAAAATCAACTGAAATGTGATAGATGCAACTTAAATGAAAGGACAACAAAATGCTTGGCCTGAGGAGGATTGTATACCCGTTGTTCCGCCAGCTGCTTTTCAAGAACATCTATTTTGTAGTCCTCCACAGACACTTCACCGAGCCTGGTGTGCACCTCATTGAGCCAGTTCATGAGGGCCACTTCATCCTCTCCAAAGAGCTGGGCGTTTGCCAGAGCTTGCTGCAGCATCTCTGCTTTCCTCCTGCATCGCTCTTGGAGTTCTATGTAATTGCCCTGGGTGGCGTCCAGTTTAGACTGAACAAACTCCTTATCATCCACTGAGCTCACAGTTTTGAGCATCTGACCCAGACTGACGGCCTGAACCAGATCCTTACTGTGATTCATAATCTCCTCCTCTAAGGCCTGACCGTGTGGGATGGGAAACAAATGTGACACAAACAGAAAACAGACACATAGAACAAAAAATATGAAACAGAAATTTAATGAAGAACGGAATGGGAAATAATGACAAGCCACAAACTTAAAGTTACAAATGAAATGAACGAATCTGAAATCAACTGAGAATAACGGACATATGGTAATGATGTAGACGGATATTACCTTATGCTGAGAGATCTGATCTTCCAGCTTAGACGTCTCAGTGCCGATTGGCTCAGAGTTTGCAAGGTGTTTCTCTGTGGCGGACAGCCACTCGCTCAGGGGCTCCAGAGTCTCATGGAACTGCTGAGTGACCACTAAGATGCTCTCTAGTTGCTTGTGCCTGACACACAATGATGATCACAACAGCAATGGATTAGGAAAGTACAGCGTTCTCATTTATACAGACAGATTAAGAGACAAGTTCTTTTTTACTCTGTTGATGGCAAGTATCAGCAGCATTTATTGGTAATTAATAAATACCACTCACGTGTCTGAACAATAAAAATGAAGCTACAGCTAGCAGCCTGTTACCTTATTTTAGCACATAATCTGCCATAAGATGAAAACTGCTAGCCTGGCACTGTCCAAACCAAAGAAAACCTGGCTACAACCATCTCTTTTGCATGTTACATGTTGCCTGTTGTTTAAGTACAAAATAAAAATCGTGAAGCGGCCCTAAGCTGACTGACTTCATATTTAATGTGCAAATGTGAGATTGGTGTCAATCATCTCATCTAATTCTTGGAGAATAGTTCCTTAAAGAATAATTCCTTAAATGGTGAACTACTCTTTTAAGCCTAAATAGGAGGATGGTAAAGGTGAACTTATGAGTTTCACAGAAGAAGAAAGTTTAAATATTTTCCAGAACCAAATCTTTTGCAAAAATGCAAAAGTTGAACAAAGAAAAAATCTTAGATACACAACTGTGTTACCATTACAGGAGCTAATACCTGTTTTCAGCCTTCTTGAGCAGAGCGTCCCACCTCTGCCCGAGGCATTCGATCTCTTTTGCAACCTTCTCCTTATCCACAGACTCTGCCAGTTCCGCAACTTTCCCTCCTTCTTTTTTTATCAGCTCCACTGTCGGCTTTCGGTCATCCAGCAGTCTCTGTAAAAGCTGTCAAAGGCAAACAAAGAAAGAGAGTTATTGGGCGCCTTTAACATGCCCTGGCTGCAAGCATTGCTTGGTGGTGAAAAACAGTAAATCTAGCAGGCACAAATTAAGTGTCAATTAAAGTCAAAGCTTTGTGTTCTACACTCTTGTTTAACAATAGATGTCAATTATATAAGATGAATGTCAAAGTCATAATGTTTTGTGGATTTTGTAGCGTTAGTGTGTCGTGTGTGTTTGTACACTGGCTTACTTTCTGCTCTTGTATCTGTGCTTTGACCACTTTGAACTCTGCAGAGGGAGGTTTCTGGTTGGCCACAAGCTCCTCTGTATCGGTCAACCAGCTGAGCAGGGACTCCAGAGCATCCTGGAACCTCCCACAATGCAACAGGGCTTCGTGCAGCTGGGCTGAACGTTCAGCAATCTGCAGACCACATGGTAAATACAGATGTCACCTGTTTCAAGGCCAACTTAAGCAGTAAACTGGTACTCATCAAAGGATTGATTATAACAAATAGCGAAGTGAATGACAATATGTCTTTGTATTTTCTGGAATGGACACTAGTCAAAATCAAACATTAGCCAATCAGACCAGTAATATATAACAAATAACCTTTTTATTGAGGGTATTCCACTTTGCGTTGATGCCCTCCAGGTCATCCTCAAGCTTCTTGATGCTGGTGCCTTTGGCTGCGCTTTGGATCAGACCCTGGCCGAGGGAGTTGATGTCTTGAAGCTGTGTCTGCAATGGATCAATGTCTTCTTTTTGGAAAGCCTATAGACAAATGGAACGAATCACAATAAACATTTTATAAATGCTCAGGTTACATTGTCATCGGTCTTATTTGGAGATTCATTAAACTGACTTTATTACTGTTCCAACTGCTCAACGACCAATGTGTTCATTGATGCTTTACTGGTTTTACTGCATTTTCAGAACTAGACCAAAATAAGCATTTGACTCCTTCTGATTAATTCCCTTTTAACAGTAATCTCAATTTCAATATTTCACTATCATGACTCAATGCAAATACATTCTCAAAAACATCAGAACAGGCAACAAAATGAAATACATAAGAAAGAAACAACACTGGATGATATATAGAATAGTAGTAGTAATAGTATAGAATAAACTGGGGTTGCAACGATTCATTGATTAATTGATTAGTAGACTGACAAAAATAATCTGCAGTTTTGAGAATCTATTAATTCTTTTTGGTGAATTTTCAAGCAAAAATAAAATGTAAGGATTCTCAAATGTTAGGATATGCTTCCTTTCTTAGTTTCAGAGTCAGACGAACAAAGATATTTGAAGAAATCAGACAGTTCCTTCAATTTGTGATTTCACTTTTTTCTGACTTTTTATAAATATTAAGATTAACTGATTAATTGAAAAAAAAACAATTGGCAGATGATAAAAATAATTCTTTGTTTTACTTCTAGAAAAAAAGAGTTCAAATGGATTCTAGGTAGTTCTCCCGTGAATTGCCACGACATCACCTCAGGTTTGGTGTTAAAATTCAGCAGACATAAACAACTCTAACCAGTCAGCAGCTTCTAAAAGAGCAGAGCACTGTGAGCAGTGAAAGCACAGCTGTGCACAATCACACAGACAGACTTCCAGGCTGGACTGGTAAGCAAAACCTAATTCACCCATCATGTAATCACATA
Organism: Rachycentron canadum; assembly: GCA_038496675.1. NCBI lineage: Eukaryota > Metazoa > Chordata > Actinopteri > Carangiformes > Rachycentridae > Rachycentron > Rachycentron canadum. The sequence continues at coordinate 8,918,432 of CM076659.1, read as the reverse complement.
TGTAAGAAAAGCACCAAGCCAGCAGCCAGGAAATACTCATCTAAAGAGGCATATCATGTAGTGAAACCTGCTGGACCAACTAATGAGCAAAAGTGGGAAATGGAGGAAGCAGCTATTTTTGGGCACCTGTGAGGAGAAATAACCCATAGGGTCCATTTCAGGACACGCAGCGATGGCATTCAGTAAGGCCTCTATCTCGTGCTCTCCTGAGTGCTGGAATGCCTGCAAACTTTTAGGCAGACAGGCCTCCACTGACTGCAGAAACTCCTCCAGCTCCTCCATGTTGTATTCGGATGCTCCTTGTTCCAAAGTACACGGTTTTGTTTGGTGGTGGCTGTCTATGGGTAGAGTTACAGAGTTTCCATATGTCTCAGGCTCTGTCACCACCACACTAACCAACTCACAGTCATCCTGACGTGACACATCCTCTAACAGCTCAGCAGTGGACAGCTCATCATAGTCTGTTAAGGTCCTTGAACGCCACCCAGAGGTGTCGTTGTGAGTCCTGGAGGCTGACCCTGAAGAGGACCTCCCTGTGGAGTATTTGTATTCTCCGTTGCTCAGAGTATCCCTTTCACTGAGCTCACCCACACCACATTCTGGCTTTCGCGGCTCCTGGACCAAGCTATTGCTGTGATAAAGAGAGCGTTTGTCCCTCGCGGGTGTGAAAGGAAACTCCTCCTGTCCTGAACTGAGCGATCGCAGAGTTTTCAGGTCCCCAGACATATGCATCGCCTCTGAAGACGACAGGCTCCTCGTACCAGGGCCTGCTCTTTTGTTGGATCGATGCGCACGTCGCTCCCTCTCCACGGTGGGACTGTAGAGACCTGAGTCCTCTTCAGACGTCAGTGAGCTGGTCATACTCTGTCCTCTCCTGTCGTTGATCAACCCCGGCCGCTCCACGCTCCCAGAGCACAAGGTTCCACTGCGACTGGCATATTCGCCCAGATTAGTGGGGGCAAAAGTACGCCATGACCTTCGATGATGAGGATGGTCCTTCTTCTCTCCTCCTTGGAGTCGTGACTTCGGCAGCACCGCATCAGTCGCTCTGATTATGTTCCCATTGAGTTTAAGTCCATCAAAGACCACACGCTCATCCAACAGGCCAGGCTTCCGGCTTCGGAGCTCAAATGAACTAGAAGCAGAGATAACTCCATTTCCACACAGGCTGCTGAGGTCCAGTGTGCGGTGTGTGTAAGGTAGGGTGCCTGTGAAGTGCCGGGAAGAAAGGCTCCCTTTAGAGCCTGAGTCTATCTGCTCATTGAGTCGGACAGTGTCATAAATGGATCTCTGGGGCACATAGCAGTCATCAATGTTCAGGTCCTCCTCCTCCCCCTTCCCTACACAGGAAGGGTTTTGTCTGAGGCAATCTGGTCTGCTCAGTGGTTTGCCCATGCTAAAACAATTGTCACCACTCACTACACAAAAAAAAGATTAAGGATGTAATGAAATCCTTTGAGGTATATGTTGCTCTAGTGCATATGGAGTAATTTACAAAGGAGCATAATGTGGTCAAATGGTATAGCAAGCAGCTGTGTGCAAAATAATGATTTTTTTAAATGAGAAGTTAACAAATTAAAAGTTTCTAATTAAAATCTACAATTGCTTTAGGAGATTTAAAAAAATATTGACAGAAATTTATTTAAATTTATAAAACAAAGTGTTTACAAATACAAAAATGTCAAACAATATTTAAAAAATCCTGTATAGCAGCTTCAAACTCTATTTAAGTAATGAAAATCCAGTCTTTCAATACATTCACCTATCCTAAAAATATTCCTCTAGGCTCGTATCCGTGCATTGCCAAAACTTAATCACTAGTCCTATGGTCCAAAGTGCTTCTTTTTCCCTGAAATCCCTGCAGCATCCATGCGAGCTAAAGGAAAATCTTCAGTGCAAAGTGAAAAATATCCACAGACAAATCCAGCAGGCTCAAGCAAAAACTGTAGGCTGTTCTGAGGAGAGCTGGTACTCTTGGATAAACAAAAAAGCCTGCCCTTTCTCTCTCATCGCTCCGCTCGCAATGACAGACACCCTCCTGGCAGAGGGTTTCATGCCCCGCCCCCGCTCATTATTCAGACAACATCTGCCACAACTCCATTTGTGCTCAGAGACGCTCCGGCACATGTTGATTGGTGGACACATGACCCTTTTTTTTTTTTCCTTCTTTTCTAATTCCCCCTTATGTCTGCACGGCCCATATGACTTCACTTCTAAGCCATCTTCTGCATCCTGACACAATCACTCACTTTTCTCCTCTTTCTTTCAGTGACTGAGGGAACGGGGAGGGGAAGTTGTACGCAACAGCTTTTTTTTTCTTTTTTTCTTTTTACTTCACAGAAGAAGAAAAAAAACCTAGACCGGCAGCAGCAGTTCCCACTCTGATGACATCACACTATGCTGAAATAGATACGCATTTTTCCTTTTTTCCCTCTTTGCCCTCTGTTTTCCTCTTGTGGACAGTTGCTGTGGACCCTGCAGATATTCTTAATTACTGTGGAATGCTGAGGGGGGCACAGGTCCCAGGTAATTTAACACCAACGTCTCTGCCAAGTGCATGAAGAGGCTTTTTATGTCCAGTGACCGAGGTAGGAGAAAAAAAAAAAAAGAAAGAAGGATAGAGGAGATAATAAAAGGAATTTATTTTTGTTTCCTGGATTGTCCACGCCGCAGTACCACAGCAAGGAGCTGAACAATCCCAACCTCTTTGTCCAGTTCTGCATGCATGAGAAGAGACGGAAAGAGGGCGCTGGCAGAGATAAATAAGCAAAGCTGGTGGGATTTTAAAGAAGGATGTTCAGCCACTGAAACCTGCGTACTTTAAAAAAAATATATATATTCTGGCCTTAGGTGAATGAATACAAATTATTCTTTAAGTCATTTTCTTGGCTGCTGCAGGTCTCGGTGTCAACACTGTTCCAAATATCTTTGTGAAGTTCACATAAATTAAGTAAAAAAAATAAGTCTGACCAAAAGGTGCAGAGACCAGAGGTTGAAGAGAGGACAAACAACTGAATCAAGATTTTTTTCAACAGCAAAAGTGTGGGGTCAGGGTTAGATTTAAGGTTAACCCTAACCCCCAACCCCTTTATAAACAATCAGCCACAGAGAAGCTTTTACAACAGTGGCAACTAGGAGCCAAGTCAGACAGGGGGAGAAACACATGCTCTTTATGTGGAAGATAACAGAGAATTATCAAACCTCACCAGTGATTAATCAAAACAATCTGACTGTGCTGAGCTATAATTGATTTTATGGTTACTAAAAGAAATAAATTTGATCTTTAATTGACGGTTATTTTCATTTTGGACTAATTCATAATTTTTCTGGATTAATTTATTCATCCATTGTTTGATTTTAAAATAGTCAGAAAATCTCCCAGAGCCCCAGTTCACATTTAAATTCCTTGTTTTACCTGACCAACCAATCTGAAACCAAAAGATTTTCTTTTTACCATCATATGCCACTAGGGAAATTAACAAATTTTCACAAAGCTAGAACAAACAATTTTGGCCAGATTTGCTTAAATAAGGATTTAAGCAATTAATAAATTTAAAAAATGCAGATTAATGGACAAGACACTTGCGACTGATTCAGTTGGGATGTAACAAATTTAACAGGCACATTGAGATTTTAATGAGTAAGTTTTCATGTCATTGTCAGAAATGTGTAACTGCCTTAAAGCCATGCAATGTGCACTCTGTCTGCACAGAAGCAGGCCCAGGTTTCATGTTTCACGTTGAAAAGAGTGTATCATCACTATGTGGCAGTGACTAAGCAACACTACGTGGTCCAGTGACACTTTTTTACCATTGACTTCAATGAGCCGGTCTAGCTAGAGTATGATTCAGAAGGTAGAAACTTTTTTTCAATCTGAAAGACACACTGATGTAATGTCTGAGCAGCGAGAAAAGACGCCCACGCAGACCCCCAGTACTATTGAGTCACCAGAGTTGCACTTCAAGGTACACATGAAGCTATACGTACACCAGGACTTCCTCAGTCAAGCTTCCACAAATCTCATGTGGAAAAACAAGAGTAAACACATGAAGTCAGGCATGTCTCTTTCAAAACCTGACCTAAAATGGTAACAGCACATGAAAGAGATGAATCCAAGCGCTGTCTTCCTCTGTTTATTTCCTTCCCACCAGCTGCCAATAAAGCCCACTTACCTACACCCAAAGTCTGATCCAACAAATATAAAACAGAATATGACAAAATCATTGAACAGTTTCATTTTACACACCATGACAACACTGCTCAGCAACAATTTGAATCAATCACTTCTTTAATAGATACCCTTTGAGGCTTTTAAACTAAACTCCACACAACAAAACCGAATGACCCCACCCCCCACCCCCAAGCCCACATTTAATTTAACAAGGGGTCTGGCTGTCATCCCTCTAATGTGAGTACATCAACCTCTTAATTGCAAAACAAAAAAAAAAAAATCCCTTGCCCTACATCTTAGCATAGATCTGTGTCATTTGCCCATCGCGGCTGTTTACATTGTTTTTATTGTAATGCTATCTAATACTATAAATGATTCAGAGTTTCACCTCTAAATATAGGTTAATCCTCTTTTGGAAAACTCCACAGGAATTTATAGGCTTTTAAAATATTTTTCATCTGTCTATAAATCTTGCTAATGGCTCTTGTTTTATCCCTCACTGATACCAACAGAGGCCTCCGTGAGTTTATAGACAATATGTAGAGAGAGAGAGGAAATAAAAACAGGCAGTTAGGTCCATTGGGAAGCCGTGCTCTATGTTTGTGGTCCTGCATACATGATTACCTGTATAACGTGCATTTTTAGTCCAAACATTGTTAATACAATAAACAAAGGCCTCAAAGATTAATCTATAGCCTTTGGGACAATAATAATATTATTAAAAAACTTTACAGACTGGTATCTATGGTGAAATCGTCAAATTAACACCAAGCACTTTTCAGTAAGGAGTCAGGCTGTGAAGGTTCAGAGGTAAGAACAACAATATCAATGTGAAGAGATCAGGATGCAGGCCCAGCTTCATAAATGAATCAAATGACGCCCTGCTGGCGACCACCTGGCTGTGAGGGTCCATTCCTCCTGCACCATCACTGCATATGGGCCACAGCGCTTTTGTTAACAACAGATGCCCTGAATGAACCAGCAGTCCCCTGAGGATTGACATGCATGTAGCAAGTGTCTCCAGAATTGATAATCTGTCCCAATGAAAGGTTTTGAAGACAGACAGCATCTAAAATATTCATTGTTTTATATAAAAAATATATATGTGTGTGTGTGTGTGTGTGTGTGTGTGTGTGTATGTGTGTGTTCATATATATATATATATATATATATGAACACACACATGCATATATACCACTTAACTGTGGTGCAATAATTTATAATCTTTTTCAGTGAAACACAAAAATAGCTGATACTGAAATCACATATCAAGTATCACATATCACATTATCTGCCAGCATAATCCAATGTGATTCTGCATATCCTGTAGCCCCAATATACATACTCTGCAGATAAGCATGAAACAATTGACAAATATTATATATCCACATAAATTGCACAAATACAATGTGAATAGGAAAAAAAATGGGGATGCTAGAACCAGTGCAGGTCACAATGCAGCTTTATCACAAATAGGACTCAATGCATGAAGCAGTACACAGTCCCTCTGGAATAATTTTATCATCATGTTCATTACAGTAGCGACCTATACTGATCCCCTGAGAGCACAAAACAAATAGGTGTAAGTGTAAAGTGGAACTAGCAGTTAACATCGACCTTCATGCTGCTGTGGTTTCACTTATATTCAATTGTACGAGTCATTGACTGAGAGCAATGAAAATTAAGTGATGTGAAATTCTGAATTTAGACCTATGCAACAAGATAAATGTCAAACTGGGGACACTGTACCTTAAAGGCCTCCAGCTGTTGGTTGATGACGTCTGTCTCCATGCCAACTGCCTCCTGGGATGCCTCCTTGTCCACAGCTTTGCAAAGTTTATCTTCCATTTGGTTGAGTTTACCGTACAGCTCCTCTATCTTGGTAAGAGTGCTCTCCACCTGCACCTCTCTCCCTTTAGCTCTGTCCAACAGTTTACCACACTGCTTACTCAGAGTATCCAGGTCTCTCTTCAGGCCTAACAGGTCAGGTGAGGTTTCAGTCTCTAGCATCTTCTTACAGCTGTCTCCTGCATTGGCTGTGTTGGCCATCAGCTCTTGCAGCTTAGCCACAAAGCTCTGGATGCTCTCCTGCTGTTCTTTAAGAGTGGCCAAATCAAGATCCACAGGAGCCATGCTGTCCAGCTCATCGTCTAGGTCTGTGAAACGGGTAAACATCTCACGGATGCTGTTTTGGAATTGCCCAATACCCTGCAGCTTACCCTCCAAGATTTGGCATGTGTCCTCAAGTTTCTTGTCAAGGGAGCTGTAGTCTTTTTCTATGCTGTCGGCCTGTAGTAAGAGGTCAGTCACTCCATCAGCATCTGGGACGTCTACAACAAGGTCCTTGGCCAAGCTTTTCAAGTGCTCTACTTGGTTCTGCATTCCCTCTAAACTCTTATGTTGGGCTTTCATGTTGGTCAGGTTCTTATTGCTGTGACCCTGCATTCCCTGTGATTCATAGGCATCCACCTGCTTCTTAGCTCCCTCAAGTTGTCCCTTTGCCTCCTTGTAGGCATCATTGAATTCTTTAACTGTGTGTGAGATCTTCTCCAGGGACTCCCTCTTGCTCTGCAGACCCTCCACTACATTGTCCACTCTCTTGCCAATGCTAGCCTTCTCCTCCTTTATAGCTTCAGTGTCTGTGTTGGCCACCTCAAGAAGGCTATCTGCAGCCGCATTAAGCTGCTCCACCATCCCTCGGTGCTTGTCAATATCCTTCTGGAGAGCTTTAACCTGGGAAATTGAGCTCTCAACGGCAATGGGGTCGACAGTGAGTTTGACTCGGCCCTCGCCTGCTTCACACTCCTGAATCCAAGAGCTGAGCTTCTCTGCGTGCTCCTGGTACTTCAGAGATCTCTGCAGAGCAGTCTGCAGTTTTTCAGCCTGCTCCACTGAGCTCTTCTTCACCTCCTCCCAGTTGGAAGAGAGGGTAGTTAGCTGCCCTTGTAGTGCCAGTTTTTCAGCACCATTGGTGTTCTGCAGAAGCATCTCCCCTCCCCCAATGATCATGTTATAAACCTCCTCGTGTCCACTGAGAGCCTTCTGGAGCATATTGTGCTCCTCCAGGGTTTGTTGCAGGATGTCCACTTTAGCAGAGACGGGCTGGGGCATAGATTGGTCCTGGAGCTTTTCACCCAGCCACGACTGGAAGTCTTTGGAGGTCTGATGGAACTGCTGTGAGCTGGCAAATGTTGAGTTCAGCTGCTCAATCCTTTTTGCTACAACAGAGACAAATGACAAGTATTGAGATAAATGCTTTAACACAGTTTACACAAAAAACTACAAGCACAAGGAGGCTTGGAATATTGCTGCAGGTGACTAATTCTTTTCTGATGAAATTCAATCAGTCAACCAACTATGATAGATTCATAAATTTATAGAATGGGTTTAAGTAAATAAAATGTTAAAATAGAGTCTTGACCAGAGTCCACAAGAGCAATTGTGATTTCAACAGTTTAGCCTGTTGGGAAGTTGGTGTCATAGAATAAATATACTCTGTAGTGATTCAACATGAATAAAATTGTTTCTTCTTTCCAAACATTACAACACTACATTATTAGGTTGAGTTACAAGGCCAACCTGCTTTCTCTTCCAGCTGTTTGAAAGGTTTGCTGACACTCTCCAGCTGCCTTGCTAGATCTGCTTTCAGATAGTCCTCAGTCACCATCGCTGTGAGCTCTGCATTGATGGCTTCAGCCTCCTTCAGCTTCTTCCTCTCCTCTCTCAGCTGAGCTGAGATGGTTTGGACGTCCTCCAACTGCATCTTCACAGCATCGGGCTGGGTGCTGTGGCCCTGATGGTTGGTGAGCTGATTCTCCAGCTGAGTTGCTGTCTGACTAAGACCCCTGAGTAACTCCTGAAACTGCCCAGTCTTCACCACAGCTTGGTCGATGAGGCTGTCGCGCTGGTCCAGCTGCCCTGTGAGGCCTTGCCACTTTTGGGTGACAGCAGCAAGCTGCTCCTTTACCATCTTCCCACTGGAGGGGTCCTGGTTGTCTAAGGAGCTTAGGATGGCTGAGGCCGCTTCCTCAAGTTGCTCATACTGAGGTTTACGGCTCTTAAATTCATTCTGGAGGATCTAAATGGAAGAAATCAATCAAGATTAACGATTTAGCAGAAAAGTAGAAGTAGGACTTATTTTAAAGGGATGTAAAAATCATCAACTAATTCTCAAGAACTTGCATCTCCTTTACCTGAACTTGCTGTTTCTGCATTTTAAGCATGTTTGGATCTATTGAAAGGGGCCCAAGGACACTCATCATCAGCTCCTTCTCTGAAAGCCACTGACTAAGCTGCAGCTCCGTTGTTTGGAAGATGTCCAGATTCTTGTTTGACTGCTCCAGGTGCTGCTTCCTCTCCTCCACAGAGCCGCTGATATCTGCCCAAGCAGCATCTGAGCAGGAGGGCACAACAATCACACCAGTCTGCATTAGTCAGCACAATCACACCTTTCCATCCACTGTCCTACTGTTCACCAAGCAAACCTCCCACTGTGCAGGACTTGGCACGACAAATGTGTTAATTTAACTGGTGTGGCAGAGAGCACATACCGATGCAGGTTCATATTCTGTTATATGCACGGATCTGGTGGTTAGACATCAAGATGGACATCAGGAATATAGTTTCTCTTATATCGCATACAGCATGTTCCACTTTGTAAAAGCCTTTACTCAAACACCAGTGGGGCAATGAGCTACATTTCATCAATGAGACTCAACATACCTCTAACAGATTCAGTGACATAAATTACCCAGGGCCATCTGGACACAACACCTTGGTGCATACCTATTTCTGCCAGCAGCTGCTTCCATTTTGCTGCCTCAGGGGAGTTTGGATGAGTCTTAATCAAGTCGAGGAGCTTCTCTCTGAGTTTCTGGAGCTGCTCCTGCTTTTGCTTCATGTCGTCTTCAAACGCCTGACAGAATAAAATGAATTATGAATGCTTAAGGCTTTGATTTTCAAAAAGAATGTCACATGAGTATCTCATTCACAGCAGAACAAAGTCAGCTGTGAATGAGATGAAACTGTGTGAAGGTCTGGAACAAAATTAAATGGAACAGTCCATTTGGTGAACGACAACAACAGTTCTATACCTTCTGCTGTTCAAGCTGCGTTTTCACTACATCTTTCTCAGTGGCTGCGTTGTTCCATGATGCTGCAGTCTTTTTCATGTCCTTCAGCCATGTCAACATGCCCTCCGTTTCTTCTTGGCACTCTTTCATCTCCTTCACTGAGGTACTCAGCTCTGCAGCCCGACTCTTTAGCGTTTCCCCGAGGCTTGTGTATCCCTCATTGACGAATGACATGTTCTGCTGAATTACCATCAGCTCTGAGGAGATTCAAAATAATTTCATCAAGTTTCCTTTTTGGGAGTATAGTAGAGTGCCATAATTAGGTTATGATAACAGAGAGGCACTGTTAATATAATAGCCTTAAGGTACAGTAAGTTCGGAATATAAGCGAAGAAAATGTCACCAACTCCTTGCAAATGGAACTTAGGCATACGATCTTCAATGTAGCCACAACCTTCATCATCATCATGTAGGAACTACAAGTCTACAAACAGATTTGTTCTTCAGTGGCAAGTGTGGGAGTCAGGGCATCCTCTGCTGTTAACAAAATCCCACCTTCTTTATAGTCATGGACCACTTTGCTTTATAACTTTTTTAACTTTTTTTACGATTTTTTTTTTTTTTTTATGATCTAACTTCAAATCACTTCTTTATTTTTTCAAAATGCTGCTGTAATGTCACACTGACAGGAGCAGTATTTTTTTTGCTTCTTTTACTGTAATGCCACTGGATGTGTGAAGTTCTTCTTTATACTCCTGTATGAAATTTTTGTAATGGAGGTTGGACCCCCATAGATCTGGGGGTGTTGACTATATAGATGATCAAATTAAAAAAACACACACACATATTCATCACCAGGCTCAGACGAGCAATGACTCAGGCGCCAGACCAAGCGTCATAGAAAAAAAGAACATGAAAATGTTCTTGAAAAAACCCAAAGTTCCTATCACTCATAAACAGAACATACTGTTACATAGATTTTTAAAAGTTGCTATTTGTTTGAGTAAGAGTCCCCACAGTCACAGCAGTGTTTTTAAAATCAGCCATAATAACTTCACAGCAGACCACAAACACTGTATTTTCATAGCAGTAATCCACATACACACTTCATTACCTTTATTAGTTAGGTAGGAATGGCTCGCCGGACCACCACCATTAGTAAGAGCTGATGCAAAGACATGAGACAAAGCTTGAGTAAAAGACGGGCAGACTGACTAGGATAGCTGGCAAAAGATATTTTCCATGGTCTCTAATTGTTAGTGAATGTACAGTTCTCAGAAGAGTGCTCAAACACCATGCTTTACATTCCACTGAATGATTCAGACATATGAAGTTAAGTGTGCTGACGTTTACCTGACTTGTTAGGAGTCTTGGTTTTGGCAGGGGATGTGAGGAAAGTAATGAGGCTACACAGCTCTGATCCTTTACTGTTCAGGTCTTGGACAGCAGGGTCTTTGGACAGCCATTCATCTAATAAACCCTGATAAAAGAATAATCACATGGGATATGGTTTATGTAGGCATAGCCTTATAGTTATGTGAACGTAAAAGGTGAGATACAGGATATAAAAAAGAAATTGAAATTAATGACTTTTTTTTTTTTTTTCCTCTTTCAGACTAGATTTAGGGTCTACTTCAGTTATATTTTTCTTTAGCATCAGAGGAAGAAAACAGATTTTCTGCTGGACAATGTGATGAAATCCCCATCTGTCATACGTTGACCCAGAAAAGCAGGCTGGGGTATTGGGGAGTTTGGGGAGTAAAGGACAATGATTGGTTAAATTACACTGTCTATCTATTGCAAAACACATAAGCAAAAGATGTAAAGAATGACGCCAGTGGCTTATGTTCCAGGATTTAAGTGCAGTTTCATAAAATAAATATGGCAATAACTCTCTCTTTTTTTTTTTTTTTTTATCTATCTCATGACTCACATTGACTATCTGTAGGTCCTTCTCCAGGCTTTTCTCACTGCTGCTTGGCTGCACTGCAGGTAGTTTCTCATTGGTCTCCTCCAGCCACTTGGTGAGTGCATTGGCTGCAGATCTGAACTCTCCCAGTTGGTCCTGACAGGATGACACCTCTTCTTCTCTGTAGCAAGAAAAGAATCAGTCATATCATGCATCCATGTGTACATTACCAACATTAGAGAAACAGTTATGTTAAGGAAAAGGATGTATAACTAATTGTTAAAATATCTTCTTTTTCCCCACCCCATGTCCCAACCTACTTTTCTTTCACAGTGTCTTTAAAGGTGGTGAAAATATTAGAGAGATTGTCCATCTTGCTCTGGATCTGGACTTGGTTTGCATCAGGGCTTATTTCAGACATTTCTTTGGACAGAGTGTGCAGCTTCTCCAAATCACTGGCATGTTCAGCCATCTCTGCTTTTGTTATCTAAAGTGAAATTATAATAGCCAGTCAGTCTTTGTAAAAGTTTTAAAAGACACAAAATATATCAATTTATTGTTAGAAGTATGCTCACCTCCATTAGCTCAGACAGCTCATTGAAGGTCTTCCCTGGTCCATCTGTCTCGTGTAGATCCTGCGAACGCTTCACAACAAACTGCTGAACTTTATCTGCCACCGTTTCAAACTGTTCCACCTTTTCTTTCAGCTGCTCCAGTTGGGAAACCTTTTCCTTGTGCTTGTCACAAGCATCAGAGAAGCGCTGGGAGAGGGTGTCCATTGTTGATTGCAGAAGTGCAGCGGCAGAGGGGTCCGCTGTCTCCGCAAACTTCTTCACCTTGGCTTTCATGGCTGAGATGCTGCTCTGGCGACTTGCTATGTCTTGCTCTAATGCCTTGATGATACAGAATGGACAACAACAGAGTTTTAACATACAAATGAGAATACTATTATATAGTGGAAAATGAACTCGAGCACCTACAGCTTAAAATATATTGCAGTATAAAGTAATAGTTATGCTGAAATTATGACAAGAATACACACTGATTCTTTGCTGAGGATGTCTCCAATAGACGCAGAGTCCAGGGGAATTTGTCCTTTCTCTTGGACACTGGCCTCCACTCCCTCCATCCATCCCATCATTTCATCCAAACCATCCTGGACACTCATGGAGCGAGTGAGAGTGATCTGCAGTTTCTCATTTCGATCACTTACAGACTTTGACAGGTTGTCGTAGCGCTCCACTATGTCGTCTGCAACACATGGATGCAAAATAGGTCATGTTTGAAGCTGAGCAGTATCTCACTGTTTGGAGTTTTGATTTTGTTAAAACTTTAATTTTAGCAAAGAATTTGAGTCACAAGGTTTTGGGAAATGAAAAGCATTTTTTAACAGTGACTGGGGAAAATGAACACTATGTTTCACACAGGTAGCTCACTTCCCTGTGTCAGAGAGCTCTCTCATGTGTAAAATGTAGAGAAGAACTAAAAAAAGAGCACTTTTGGCTATTGGCACTTTTGCATGCTACTAAGTGACAGTCTGCTGGTTTAATGACCTTCCTCCCCGTTGTATGACAAATATTTTGCTGGACCATGAGGTTTATTAACTTGAAGCTGAGTAAAATACTAGATTTTTAAAACTCCTCAATGCCTGGCATCTTTCAACTTGCATCCCATGAGTGTGAATGATGACATAAAATCATTTAGTGTGAAATCTGCTCCCTGCTTTGATATTTCACTCACCTACTGTCTCCTGGATTTCATCTGGGTTGCTAAGCAGGTCTCCTTCAGATATGATCAAAGACTCAGCTGTTTTGCGTAGTGTGTCAATAGCAGTCTGATGTCCTGTCATCTGACCTTGTAGGACCTGTGGATCAATAAGTAAGAGAGAAATAAGACTGCATTCACATAATTACATGACCCCTGCCTAGATTTATACCACAGTGTACAGGTTGTGCATTTCACCAGTGTGATGGATTGAAGATAAAAGCAACAGAGTGATGATGTGCAAGAAAGTCTGGATTATATCTATGTGATATTGACCCATTCCACAGATATAGTTTGATGTAGCCGTCTGTTTCGACTGGTACATTTGTAGAAAGGGTTTGAATTACTGCAGTGATTTGCAGCCAAAGCCACAAGTACAGTGCTCTCTGGTTGGCCAACAGGCGCCTCTTATCTTGGCATATCTACGTTGTAAGTCACTACCTCCCTACAGAGAAATGTTGACTCTTACTGCAGCCAAAAGCTTTGACAGAGACAGCTCTGTCAGCCTAGTTTCTTATCCTCTCATAGGAGTATGCAAGATACAAATAACTAAACTACTCACATGTGGGTTTGAATTTGAACACACAGCTAAAAATAGCTTTGTTGTACTTAAGTCAGTGGAAACACTGTATATGGTAAGGCAGGTCTATTGTGCTGCGACCTTATAACCCAGTCAGTGCTCCAAGTTATGCATGTCATTTCTAAATAAAGCTATCTTTTTTCTTTACGCGGATTATTCATAACCTAATGCCTGTCACCCACCAGCCGTTTTGAACTATAAAAAATAATTCACCAAAATGTAAAACATTACATGCCAGGAAAGATCAAAAAGGCTTTTTTATATGGCTCACAAGAGTTACAGATGTCTCAAAGTAATACGGAAAACTTACACTAAGATTTAAAAAAAAAAAAAATCACAATCTTAGATAAATCTGAACTTTTCACCACAAAACTCTGAGGTTGGGCTTTAGACCAAGGCTAGGCCCTAAGCAACACAGCCCTGACTTGCAGTGTTTCTTGCCTTGGTCTCTTCTAGCTGTTTCTGTAGTGTTTGTGGGTCAGCTGCTATGGCCTCCGATTGTTGTTTTCTCGCCTCTTCCTCTGATTTGTTGAGCCACTTCAAAAGACCAGCGCTGGAGTCGTCATATTTCTTGAATTTGTCAACCACATCTTTGAGGTTGTTGCCAAGCTGATTGCACTGAAACAAAGGAAATGAAATTGTACTGTGGGTATATTCAATTATAAAGTGCACAGGCTCAGTACCAGACAAATAAAAACGTCAATTCATTATCACAGTGCTCGCAGAAGAAGCGACATGCCACTGCTTTGAGCTTTCTGTAAAGACAAATGCTCCCACCCAGTGGTAACAATAAGCTCCTGCAGGCTCCTATAATGCATGATTCAGCACCTTCCAGGAACTGTTGATCAACATACCTGTGAATGAAGGTTTTTGTATCGACTTGCTGCTGAGTCCAGTTTATCCTTGACAGCAGAACATGTTCCTGATGTGTCCACATACAGCAGAGCATTCTTAGCCGCAGGGTCACCCTCTCCACAAGCTTTAGCCACATCTAGCACTTTCTGTCCCGAAATAGTGATGAAGCGAAGGTCCCCTTTGTGAGAAATCACATCCTCTGAGAAGCTCTTCTGTTGCTGGAGTTTGTCACTAAGGATATTAAGGGAGCCTGCAGGAGCACCCAGTGCCTCCATCTCTCCCTCCACCGTATCTAACCAACCCTCAAACTCCTCGCAGTCATCCTGGAACTTCTTCAGCTCCTCCTGGACACACTGCACCTGCTTCATCTGCTGTTCAGCCTGCGTTAGTGAGGCCTCATAGCGGCCCTTCAGCTCCTGGATGTTCTTTTGCAGTTTCTCCTTCTCCTCTGGGGACAGCACATTGGCCTGCTTGTCCAGCAGAGCCTGAGCTGACTGGGTGGCCATGATCAGATCCTGCTGCTGGGACAGAATCTCCTTATGACGAGCCTGTGAGTACAAGAAAGAACTAAGGACTCAACACCAAAACATATGGCAGCATTTAATATTTTTGTATATTTCTTTATGATTCCATTTTCTTTTCCTGTTTCTTCAATCTTCAATTTTAAGTCTGATTTCTATTTTACTGACATATCACATAACCTATTTCTAATAATGAAAGAAATGTCTTATTTTAATTTTTCAGATAGGATTTTGTGAATTGTTGCCATCTGTCAGCTTTTTTTTTTTACTTAGACATTGATATACTCTACTTAAAAATGTCACATTTCATTGCTATTTGTGTCTTTCAACTTTTGAAGGGTAAGTCAACAAACTCTACCTTGACCCTGTCATACTGCTTATCGAGGTCCAGGGAGGCATTGTTCTCGCTGCTGGCCTCGCTGCCAAAATCATTTTCAGTGGTTTGTAAAGCGTTTCCATTGGCATCGTCATCATCTCCTATCAGACCCTTGGCTGAGGTTTCCTCTGGCAAGTTTCCATTCTCTTTACTTATCTGGTCAGTTTCATCCAGACGGCCACTCTCGTTCTCATTCCCTATGTTAGATATCCAATCTAGAAGACCCTCAATTTTGTTCTTACTTTCTTCAAGCTGCTCAACAGCTGCTGCCTGAAAAGACATATACATAACTTCTTAATGAAATACTGAATAGTGAATAAAACCTGTATTATCTGTAACAGTAAATTCAGCAATAATTTAATTACACTAACTAATAATATAAATTCCGATGCAATTATTTTGCAGACAACACATATGAAGGTAATCTGACCTTTTCACTTTCTTGTTTTATGGCTGTTGTAACGACCTTCTCCAAATCCTTCCTGGACTCCTCAGCCCGCTGGTTGATGAGCTTGGATTTGCTTTTAGCCTCTTCCAATTTGCTCTCAATGATGGCGATCTGATCTGGCGTCAGCTTGTTCCGGTTTTCCTCCAGAAACTTTTTAGTACTGGTAATGACCTCATTCAAGGCACTGGCATTCGTCAAGACGTCTTTCTGCAGAGCCTTGAGATGTGACAGACACAAAGCAGGAGAAATAGTACAAGCATGGAATAAAGAAGCTTAAAAAAAACAAAAAGAAACAAAAAAAAAACTACGTAGACACAAAAAAGCTAAGAAAATGTATTTCGAACCTGATGTTCCTGCTGGTACTGCTGCAGATCTGTGACACACTCAGCATTGTCAGCCTGTTGCTGATGACCAATCAGACGGTTCTCTGTCAAGGTGAGATTATCACACACTTCCTCCAATTTCTCTGCAAACTCCTTGTGTCTCTCCATTAAAGACTGACAAAAATAAATGAATAAAAAACCTTGAGTTAATATCACACAGCAGCATCAACCCTGTCATTTAGACACAGTCACACCCAGTAAGAGATTCACATTCAACAGTATTCAGTATCCCTGTAGTCAATATTTGGGAGCAAGAACATTAAAACACAAGAGGAGTCAAGCACATAGAGGTAACATGCAGAATTGGTTTTGTAATACATTTCACTTTATCATCAGAACAGAATCTAGTATGCTGTAAACATGCTCTTTTGCCATTCGCCACTTCGGTCTTGTGATGGTAATAAGCACAAAGGGACATTATGAGGAGGACTCATGTGTGTTAGTGGGTTTGATTTGCGTTCCAACAGGGAAGGTGCATTTTGTCCACTGTTAATTGTTCACTGCTGTCCCGAGGCCTGTAGGACACAACCAGCATAAAGGTTAGTGTGCAGGAGTGATCGAGCACTTGAGCATGCGTTCATGTTATTTCTCCAAATCATTTAGGCATTCACAGTAAAAATTCCCACATCTAAATCCTGGAAGCAAAAGCCAATAATCAATTTCAGAATACACTGAACAAACTATACTGAACTATTTGGGTACAATCTTTAAATGTTGGGATGGTGTAATATTCATTAAAGTTTGATCTGACACAGCTTATACAGTTGTTTTTTTCAACGAAACCTCTGTGATATTTTATAGTATATCCACAGGCAGACCTTCTCTTGGTTTTCCCTCTCTCTGGTGTCCAGTAGGACATCTAAGGCACTCCTCTTTGTAACAAGCCTCTCTGTCTGGTCCCTGAAAGCTCGCTGGGTAGAGCTGAGGAGCTTGAGGAGGTAGCTGCTTTGAGCTGGACTTAGGAACTGAGCATGCTCAGAAATAAAGCACTGGATATCAAACGTGACATCCTCTAACTTGAGCTTGGCGTCTTTCAGCAGATAGCTCTCTGTGTCCTAGAACAAGACAAGAAAATAATATGCTGAGTAAGCTTCTGTAGTTATTGAAAATATTAAACATTTTAATTGCACTTGAAAGGTACCTTGTTCTGCTGAATCAAATGTTTTAGTGTGTCCATATCACACATGTTCAAATCCATGCCCTGCATCTTAGGGTCAATTTGGATGAGGTCCACTAGTTCTTCAAGATCACTGAGATGTTTCTGGTATGTGGATTCCAAATGTACCTAAAACAACATTTCAGTAAGTCAATAGCTGATGCAAGTGTTACTTCACTGTATTCTTGTTACTTGATATGAACACTAACCTTCCCTGTTTCTATCGCTTGAATTAGTGAGCGACTCTTTTCTGCACACATTTGAGAAACTGCAGTAAAATTTGCCTCTAATTCCAGGTGTGTTGAGGCTAAATCTTGGTGGATTTGTGTGGGGATGTCTTCATGAGCAGAACTTAAGAGATGTTTGGCTTTCTCCACATCTGCTGTTAGAACACCAGCCAGTCTAAAAAGTCTGGACTCCAAAGACTGAATACAAGAGCAGATTTTATCAGGACCTGATGCATGCATATAGTAAATAAATATTGTGTGATATCAAATTATCAAATATTACACCACAGAGGACAAATGTGCCTTAGTTATATAATTTCTAACCTGATGTCCCTCTATTTGGATCTGCAGTTCTTCCATATTGTTGCCCATGGGTTCCTGGAGTAAAAGGTCTTTTCTGACATCATCTAAAACATCAGCGTGATCCTGGAGTCTCCCAACACACTCCAAATAATCCTGGATGGAGAACAGCTGTGGGGAAATAAAAAAAAAATGCAAAACATGAGGAGCAGATGTTACTCATGCCAAAAACAGAGGGAATAAAGCTTTAGCTGAAACAACATAAACTGTACCTTATTTTTGACCACCTCTATTTTGCAGCTATCTGAGTTGGCAGACGACTGAGGAGATGCTCTGTGACTATCAAAGTGACAGAAACCCTGGTCACCTTCTGCTGATCCCTCATCCTCTCCCTCTGAACTCTCCTCCTTAATGACCTCCAGTATGTGCTGCCTGTCCTCCTGAGAGTCACCCCCCAGAGCATTGGTCAGAGTGTCCATCACCTCCTGAAGCATTGAAAGGTCTTGGCTTGAGGAGACAGTCTTAAGAACCTCCAGTAGCTGCAGCTGGACATTTGGAGCACCCGAGTGTTCTGTCTTCTCATGAACTTCGTTGTCCTGCAGTAACGCTTCTGGATTTTCATGTGCTTTGGTGTTCAGACTAAGGGTGTTTTGCTTTAGCAGATCCAGGAGAAGATCTGGGTGACCGCTCTCTACAAGTCCTCTAGATGTGTCCCTCTCACCTTCATTTAAAGGTTGTGGAGTATTCTCACCTATAATGATGGCATTTTCAATGACTTGAGTTTGTGACTTTTGCAAATCACTGACATTAGTCCCCTTTGTAATCATTCCCTCCTGGTCATCTACGTGTGCCCTTAGAGCATTAGAAGACATTGATGGAGCTGAAGAAGCTACATCAGATGTGATGCCGCTGTTTGACAGGAAATCAGTAGCTATCTGAGAATTTTCAGAGGCATATATATCTAATCCATTTTTGTCAGGTAGAACATCTGATTCTAACTCTTCTTTGGTTCTGGTTTCAGACTGTCCAAAGTTGACATCTGATGATGCAGAGGGTGGATTTAAACAGCAGATGTGTCCTTCGCGATTTGCATTTTGCTCTTCATTTCTCAACACAGAGATCTGCTCAGAATGACTGAAAATGTCCTCATGTTGCATCTCTGGGGAAAGACTCTCTGTGTGTAACTCAATGTGATCAACATCACTGTGCTGTGAGTCTGACAAATCTCTATTAATCAGTACTGTTACAAGAGAATCTCTTGTGGTTGTTGGAGAGTAACGCTCTGAAATTCCTATATCACAGCTTATACGAGTGGTGGCATTTGATGCAGAGATTTCACTGGAAACAACAGATAAATGAGAGCAGGCGTTTAACTGTTGTGCAGATCTCTGACCATTTTGAGAGCATCTAGGCTCAGATTCAACACTAAAATCACTTTCTGAATGAAGCACTGTTTGCTGAGGTAATGTGATTCTGCTGCCATCTTCTGTAATGTTTTTGTCATGGTTACAATCACCCATGGAAACTGCGATAACTGCACTTTCAGCCAAATCCCTAGATGATGAGTAATCTATACTTAGAGCTGGCTCATGGTCCAAAGGTGACTGAATTGTACTTGTGTCATTCTCCACTCCACAGTGATGTGGTGAGGTCAGGCCTACGTCACTTGTACTGACGGTCTGATTATCCAGTTGGGCATTGTCGTCAGTATTGAAGAAATCATCATGAGTGGGTGAGCTGTCAAATTTACAAGTCTGACTTTCTGAATCAGTGTCGCTCTTGGTGGTTATGTCATTCAGACTAGATGGATGTGACTGTGTAGTCGAAGCAGCGTTTTCTATCCCTACACTGGATACATCAGCTCCGTCTGTAAGCTGGCTATTGATTAAGTCTTGTGACTCAGTGTCTTCAGCCAGTAAAGGCCGCCTGTCAGCTTGATTAATACGCTCTGCAGCAACCTGACTCCACGAGGAGGGTGAGATCATCTCAGGCTCCTGACCGCTAACTGAAGGAGGAGAATTGTGTGCATACTTACTCATCTCTACATTTCCCCTTGTCACACCATCTAATGCACTTCCATTGTCTTTATAAACATCCTCTTTTATGAAATCAAGCACCACGCCAGCAGCCGTCCTTTCAGTTGGCTGCTGTGTGTTTTCAGCTTCATTAATTTTAATTAAACTAACATTATGGTCAACAGAGATTAACTGGCTGCTGTTTTCTTCTGGATACATGTTGGCTTTGGGATCTAAGTTAAGGCTTTTAACAGCATCAGTAACTATTCTAGACTGCAAAGACTCACTGATACTAATGGAGCAGTCCGATCTTAAAAGGCTCTGTTGTTCCATCTTAGGAATAACAACTTTTGAGGATATATATCCATCTGACAGTTCCTGTTTTAAAACAGACATTGTGTCATCCTCACCCCCTTCCCCACCTCCCTTTTCATCTGCGTGAAGGTCAAGCACTTTCAGTAGTGTCGTCTCGTCTACCAGGCCCTTATTGAGAGATGCCTCCAGGTCATAACGTCTCCCTGAGGTGACATCTAAAATAACCCCTTCCTCGATTTGTGCTCTTAGAAGATGAGCAGCATAGTCTTGTTCATGGTCGCCACCCACCAAATCCTCAGAGCATAAGCTCTCGGCTGGGTTAATATCTATGCTTCTTGATTCACTGCACAGTGACTCAGCAGTATAGAGTGGTAGAGTCCGAGAATCACCAACAGCGCCCCCAACATCAATTTGCAGACTATTTCCACAAATTTGCTGTGCAAATTCACCTGACTTTGTCTCATCAAACATAGATCTTGCATTGACAGAGGAAACAGAATCATGAGGATCAAATGTGTGAGGTGTGTTTTCATCTAAGGTAATTCTTCCACCAGCTGAGGAAACAGAATCATGAGGATCAAGAGCATGTTGTGTGTTTCCATCAAAGGTAATTCTTCCACCAGCTGAGGAAACAGAATCATGAGGATCAAGAGCATGTTGTGTGTTTACATCAAAGGTAATTCTTCCACCAGCTGAGGTAAGAGAATCATGAGGATCAATAGCATGTTGTGTGTTTCCATCAAAGGTAATTCTTCCACCAGCTAAGGAAACGGAATCATGAGGATCAAATGTGTGAGGTGTGTTTCCATCAAAGGTAATTCTTCCACCAGCCGAGGAAACAGAATCATGAGGTCCCAGATCATGTTGTGTGTTTTTGTTGAAGGTAATTCTTTCTCCGGCCAAGGAAACAAAATTGTGAGGATCAAGAACATGTTGTGAGTTTCCATCCAAGATAATTCTTCCATCGGCTGAGGAAACAGAATCATGAGGATCAAATGTGCGAGGTGTGTTTTCATCCAAAGTAATTCTTCCACCAACCAAGGGAACATAATCATGAGGATCAAGAACATGTTGTGTGTTTCCATCCAAGGTAATTCTTCCTCCAGCCAAGGAAACAAAATCATGAGGATCAAGTGAGTGAGGTGTGTTTTCATCAAAGGTAATTCTTCCTCCAGCTGAGGAAACAAAATCACGAGGATCAAGAGCATGTTGTCTGTTTTCATCCAAAGTAATTCTTCCTTCAGCTGAGGAAACAAAATCATGGGGATCAAATGTGTGAGACGTGTTTTTGTCAAAGGTAATACTTCCTTCAGCTGAGGAAACAGAATCATGAGGATCAAGAGCATGTTGTCTGTTTTCATCAAAGGTAATTTTTCCATCAACTGAGGAAACAAAATCATGAGGATCAAATGTATGAGGTATATTTTCATCCAAGGTAATTCTTCCATCAGCTGAGGAAACAAAATCATGAGGATCAAATGTGTGAGGTGTGTTTTCATCAAAGGTAATTCTTCCACTGGCCGAGAAAACAAGATCACAAGGATCAATAGCATGTTGTGTGTCTTCATTCAAGGTAATTCGTCCATCAGCTGAAGAAACAAAATCATGATGATCAAATGTGTCAGGTGTGTTTTCGTCAAAGGTAATTCTTCCATCGGCTGAGGAAACAAAATCATGAGGATCAAATGTATGAGGTGTGTTTTCGTCAAAGGTAATTCTTCCATCAACCGAGGAAACAAGATCACGAGGATCAAATGTATGAGGTGTGTTTCCATCAAAGGTAATTCTTCCTCTGGCTGAGGAAACAAAATCATGAGGATCAAAAACATCTTGTCTGTTTCCATCAAAGGTAATTCTTCCTCTGGCTGAGGAAACAGAATCATGAGGATCAAGAGCATCTTGTCTGTTTCCATCAAAGGTAATTCTTCCACCAGCTGAGGAAACAGAATCATGAGGATCAAACGTGTGAGGTGTGTTTTCATCAAAGGTAATTCTTCCACCAGCTGAGGAAACAAAATCATGAGGATCAAATGTGTCAGGTGTGTTTTCGTCAAAGGTAATTCTTCCATCGGCTGAGGAAACAGAATCATGAGGATCAAAAGTATGAGGTGTGTTTTCATCAAAGGTAATTCTTCCTCTGGCTGAGGAAACAGAATCATGAGGATCAAGAGCATGTTGTGTGACTTCATCCAAGGTAATTCTTCCATCGGCTGAAGAAACAAAATCACGATGATCAAATGTGTGAGGTGTGTTTTCATCAAAGGTAATTCTTCCATCGGCTGAAGAAACAAAATCACGAGGATCAAATGTATGAGGTGTGTTTCCATCAAAGGTAATTTTTCCTCTGGCTGAGGAAACAGAATCGTGAGGATCAAGAGCATGTTGTGAGTTTTCATCAAAGATAATTCTTCCGCCAGCTGAGGAAACAGAATCATGAGGATCAAGAGCATGTTGTGTGTTTTCATTGAAGGTAATTCTTCCACTGCCCAAGGAAACAAGATCACGAGGATTAAATGCTTGTTGTGTGTTTTTCATAAATTCTTCTCTTTCCTCATTTATGTGCAGTGGAATATCTAAATCCCACTGTTCAGAATGATCACCAACATGTACAGTCAGAGAATTTTTTTCACTGTTTTCAGAAAATATCAAATCTTCAAGGAAGATTTTAACTGTCTTACTGAGCTGTGTGTCCAGAATTAGGACCCTCTGTCCTGACTTTGGATCAATGTAACTGCTCAACATTAGGTAGGAAACAAATAACTGCCTCGCCTCTGTGGGAGTAGGGATATTGTCAACTTTTAAGCAATCTGCAGCATGGTGGCATCCATCGATCATCAGTTTTTTATACATGAGCCAAGATGAAAATTTTTCATTAAGGTGATCAACATCAAAAGTCACATCAGGAATTTCTATAGACTTTAAAATCTCTGCTGTATAATTGTCAACCAAACCATTTTGGGTGGCGGATGCGATGTCTACAATCTCTGAACTTCCTGGAATGTAAAAAGCTGCTATTTTTTGCTGATCAGTGAACAGTGTGCTGGTAAACTCATTAGTGGTGGTCTGCTGATCATACTGAAATGAGGTGGACACAGTTTGAATTTCCCCAGAGTGAGGCAACACTAGTCCCATAAACTGCTGCTGATTTCCAAGCACAATGAGAGTGCTGTTAGAGCTCATCATATCACACTGGACAGCCGCATCCATCTTTAGCCTGTCACCATTTTGGAGGTTCCCAACATCCCCTAACACTTCAGCACTTACATTTTGACCTTCCCCGATGTCACCTGCATCAACCTCAGCTCCTAACAGCCTTGACCGGATCTCCTGATCACTTAAACCCTCAAAAACATACCTCAGACTCTTAATATTCCTCTCTGGTGTAAGTGATTCATTTCTGCTGAGGCACTTTAATATCAGTCTATTGGCCTCACAAGGTTCAAACTCCTGCTCTGACTCTAAGAGTGACACATGTTCAGCACTGCTAGGATTTATCATATCCTGACAGGTCTTTTGACCCTGAAGAATCTCTGTATAGACAGTAGAAGATATTAGGCCACACTGAAGTGCATTCTCCAGGGTTAGTGTGTCCCCTGTATAGCACACCTTCACTCCATCGCTTTCTTGTTTCACCTCCATCAACTTGATGACCAGGTCTTCATATGTGGGTCCTTCCCTAGCTGCTGCTTTGTCAGAGAGGGACACAGAGGAGGATTGTGAGCTCTGTATGCACCTATTTGCATCATTCAGCTCAGGCAAGTGGTTCAGTGTGTATTTGTAAGTGAGATCTTGTTTGAGAGCATCAGAGGTCATGAGCTGGGCCTCTGGGAAAGTGATCCAAGTCATGTGATCATCTGAGCGAGTTGTGGTTCCAGTCCCAAGCCCATGTATCCCACCACTGGATTTAAAATCCTGCAGAAAATGAAAATATAGTAAATTATTGAACTGGTTTTAATGTCAATATCTGTATTGCTTCTGTAAAATTTTAATATTCAAAAGCAAGACAAAAATCTATACTCACCACCACACAAACAAGGGCATGTTAAAACATCATGTGCACAAGTGCAAGACTGCCTCAGGGTTGCAACAGGAGAGTGACGGATAATACATTTAAAGCTATCATGCATCTGAGATTGCAGCTTCCAGCATCTTGTAAAAAGAGGATTGTTAGTCACATCACATACTATAGTGTTATGGACCATATCTGTTACCATGTAGAACTTTAAGAGAACTCAAGCACATTGATAACAGTGACATGTCAGACCAAAGCCAGGCGCACCTAAGCATGTTTACAGCATACTTAGACTTTCTGTTTGTGTAGGTTCTGTTTTCTGTCCCTAATGATCCAGTGTAAGAGAAAGAAATAGGTGATGCAAAAGGTAACTGCTCACACTGTACTAAGAGAGGGGGGGAAAAAGGTTAGTCATGCAATTGAACATCAGGTGGCACTGTTGACACACTATGACACACAAATGCAATCAACTCATTGGAACAAAGAGCCCAGTGTCCAACCTCTTCTGCAGAGGTCGTCTGCTCTGAACATTGTTGAGAGAGTTCACTGTATGCCTGATTGAGTGCCTTCAGCTGCTCCTGGGCCTTCTCTTTCTCCTCCTCTGTCATTCTGCAAGACAAATAAACAGTGACGCTGAGAGTTATAGCAGTGGACAAAGACTTGTAAGATGTGTGCATGTGGGACACAGCAGCTTTGCTTACTTGTCACTGTGTTTGTTTAGCATCATTTGCGTGGCCCTCAGTGCTTCTGCAATCTGTTCCTTCTTGGTGACCATTTCCTCAACTGACACCTAGAACACCAAACAGTAACATATTGGTATATTAGATGCAGTACAATCAACTGTGCATCATACAACATTGTAGTCACCATTTCACAAATACACACATACATGCATACACCAGAATTATTTTTAAAGCAATGAAACATTAGTGATTTTTATTTTGAAACATATCAATTGTTGAATATATATTGCTGTATCCACCAGTGATAAAATAAAATGTAAACCCCTGCACAGATTGATTCAATTCAATAGAACCATTGTGTAAGAAAAATCTACTCTAATCTCTAAAATTTTCATTCAGCATGTGTCAAAAATGAGTCATTTTCAAGGACATGATTTTTATATGTATTGTTGTATATGACTGGGGTGGGCCTAAATGTTTTTTTACACTCCCTTAAAAGGAGCTACAGAATCTTAGTGTATTCAGAAACACAAGGGGAGACATGGTTTCCTAAAGTAAGAAATAAAAGTATAATGAAATAAAGAGCATGTTGTGTTAAAAGAAAACAAAAAAAAACAATTCCCACTGGAATAAAACTGACAAAACCTTGCCACTGTTACTAATACTAAAAATAATAATAATACTAAAAATAGTTCTAATTTTGTGTTGTCACTTTGGATAAAAGTAAAAAGAGTAAATGTAAATGTTATAAATGTTGTTTTAATAAAATATATTAAAACAACAATTATAGCAATTAATTTATTATATTTTAACTGTGGCTCTTATAATTTTGATTGGTTAGATGGTTTAATATCATTTTTAATTGTTTTAATATATACACAGTTTAGCTTGTTTTTAACATGTAAAACAAGTAAATGCTCTAACGTGGGCTTTTAGCAAGTGACCATAATACATGAGTAATAATAGTCTAAACTTATATATATTCTTATATATTCTTTTTTAATTATTATTAATTGGACAGATTGAAAGTTTCAAACTATCAATCGAAGCCCATTCTTTTGGGATAATTTTATTGCTTCTCATCACTATTCTATCAAATTTTTAATGCTATTATTATATACTGTACTCATTGGAAATTCTATATTTTTTTATTTCTTTCGAATAATGTCAGCTTTGGACTGTATTTTTATAAAAATAAATTAATAAAAAATCTTAACTATATCTAAATAGTTCCATAACCTGTGAGACTGATGTAATTTATTAGTCAGTGAGGTTGTTCTGAAGTTTGAGGTGCTTGTGCAACTTATTCATTTGGTGCTATTGTATGGTATTTAAACTGTGAAAATCAAATATTTCACAAACTACAAAATATGAACCATGTCTTTGTAAGTAGTAAGTATGAAAGCGGGGATATAATAATGTAATTACAACCACTACCTGCTGTTAAGTGAAAAATATGTGGATTAAATGAAATGGAAAGTGGGCAGTGTTTTTATTAGAAATCATACACTGTGACAGCAAAAGGCTGTGATATCATTTTGATTGGGAAAATACTCTTCACTGTTAAACCAAAGCATTTTCAATAGCACAACAAATTTTAGGCAGCATATTAAGCAAAGACATGCTGAAAACACAAATCAATACATATTCTTTACCTGGGGTTTATTAGAAGCATCTGTGTTGGCATTGCTATCTTTGATAGCATTCGCATCATTGTTCAGGGTCTGTTTCACATTGGACATCCAGTTCAATAGTTTGCTAACTTTATCACCATGCTGTCTCTTCTCCTCATCAACAGACCTCTACAATCAAAACAGATGGATTTTTAACAAGGTTGTTAAAAAAAAAAAAAAGACAAAATGTGGGAATGCTAAAAGCTGTATTACATTTAGATTCAGACTGAAAACACCAAAGATCAAGGACCATTATGAGTTGCATCAAAAATAACATGAAGATACATGAGTGAACCATAAAATCAACAGCATTCAACAGAGAAAACAAGGGTAACTTTATTGCTAAACACAAAACCAAAGAATGTTTGCAGGTTTTGATTTTATGCTATGGACAACCATATATTTACAAATGTTTATTGCCTATATGCCCAAACATAATGAAATGTTGATTTTGGTCCAAAACTGAGAATTTTTGTTGCCTCCAGTAACCTTAACCCAGTATGGCAGTCATATAGACTTCTTTCAAGTGCCTCTCTGAACGTGATTCTTCTCTTGGTTTTTGGACAGGTGAGACTTTTGGTGTGGAACTTCTCATCTTTGAGTACAGAGGCAGTAACTTTGTCAACAAGGCCACTCTGAATGACTTCCTCAAGTGAGACTCTATCATGAGTATCTGGATTTATCAGTCCTCCAGTCAGAAGCTGGAACTCGATACAGCGAAAACCGGCATCCTTTGGGAAGAGATTTTCCTGAACGGCCTGGGAAACAGACAAAGTCTTTGCGGTCTTGGGGTGAACAATGCCATTAAATGCCTGCTCAAACTGCTGGAGCTGCTGATTCAGTGCCTCATCTACAAGACCTCTTTTAAGAGCCTCAGAGAGTGTAACTTTCTCCCCTGATGAAGGATCACAAATACCTCCAGTGCAGGCCTGAGCCTCCAACAGAGTTAAGGCAGTAGTTCTATCAGTAAAGCCCTGTTGAAAACCCTGAAGAACTGAAAGTCTCTTCCTCCGAGTAACATCCCAGAAACCAGCAATGGGGCTGTTAACATCCTCAACAACAACCATTCTTGAAAATATAAGGTCTGCAATCTCATAGATACTAAGAAGGCCATGGCGATAGCTGTCAAGCTCAGATGTCTCGAGAAACCTCTGACTTAGAGCAGACTCTAGACAAAGTTGTCTGTCACTTTTGACATCAGTGATGATGTGAAGTGGGCTTCCACTTGCATCAACTATGGACTTTTCCTGCCATTCACTTTCCTGCTGTGACAAAAACAGATACGTCTTCTTGTCAATGCGTCTCCCCTTGAATGCTTCGTACGCTGACATTTCAATGCCACAACTGCTGCTGACAACAGACACTCTATGAGAACTTGTGGGAGAGGTGTTTGTTAGATGTCTACCACCGAATGGGAAGAGAAACACGTAACCATCAATGTCATAGAGGCATGTCTTGAGTATTTCAGAGTAGTATGCTTTCTGTCCAGTGTCAGGATTGTGGAAACCTTTAGGGTTACTAGCTGGATCATACAGACTCTGCAGAGTCTCCTTGTTCAAAAGACCCTGATCAACAGCAATGCTGGCTGGTACCCTAACACCAGTCTCTGGGTTGATCAGTCCTCCAGTGGAAACCTGAACCTCAAGGATCTTCTTGCCTTTGTATCTATCAAGAAGCCTTTCCTCCATTGCCTGAAATACAGACAGCTTTTTGCCAGCATGGATGTAGCCACTGAAAGCTTTCTCAGCCTCTATCAGTTTATCTTGCAGGCCTGTCTCTATAATACCTCTCTCCAGAGCCTCAACAACTGAGTGTGTTTGTCCTGTGGCTAGATCAGTAAGGCTTCCTGTTGCAGCCTGAGCCTCAAGAAACTCAAGTGCATAAGTCTTTGCTAAGAAGCCCTTTTCAGCAGCTTCTAGGAAGGATATCTTCTTCTTACTTGATTCCACATAAACCCCTGCAATGGTGGTTGGTTTTCCAACAGACTGAGCAAGCAATACTTGCACCTCTTCCATTGTAATGAGACCCATCTCCAACTTACGCAAAACCTCTTCATCCAAGAGCTTAAATTTGATTAAGTCTTGAATACTTGTGTTGCCTTTTTCTGGGAGCTTTTGGGAAGTCGAATATATCACACTCAGTTTCCCACCACTGTCTTTTGAACTGTTCTCTGACATGTTTACAGTTTCACAAGTTTCTTTGAACTGGTACATTTTTGTCTTAGCGATGTTATGACTTTGATTTGGCCTTTGCTCAGTTAGACCACACAGAGCCATGTATCCATGTGTTGTCACATTCATGCGTTCCTCAGGTTTGATTAGACTCTGTAAGGTCACATTTTGCATGTCTTTTTGTAGGAGAGTGGGAGTAGAACTACTCAAAGGTTTCTTTGTTGCTGAATCATGAAGGTTTTGGCTGTGAATGCCTTCAGTTTTGTCTTGTTTAAGTCCTTCAAGACTATTTTCTTTCCCCATTGTTAACACATATTGATGGCTGGTTTCACTGACTTCCCCTTTATTGATTCTCTGGTTTTCAGTCTTCATCCTGACCTCCAGTGTCAAAAGCTTTTCCTGAAGACTTTTCACCTCTTTGACATAAGACTCTATTTGTTCCTGAAGTGATTGCTCTTCATTTTCCTTCAATTTCAGTTTCCACTCACTGTCTGTCAACAGCTGTTTAGACTTAGCTGACTCCTTTGACTGTTCATTACAGAGGCTTTGCAAGGCACTTATATTTGAGTTGAGTTTAAATCTGTCTTCCTCAAGTTGGGTAATTTGTGATTTTGCTTTTGACAAGTCTTGAGTGAGCCTTGTTCTTTCTTGCTGCAGTTTGTCCATTTTGAACTGCAGTTGCAGCTGTTGGTCCATTTGTTGCTTTGATTCCACAGTGGTGTGATGCACCACACTGCATGTCTGTGCGACATCTTGTTTGAAATATTTATTAAGCATTTCTTCTAAGTCTGCACTGTGTGACTGTTGCTTTGACCTCTCAATGCCATTTGTGATTTCAGAGTGCAGTAAAATTAGTTTTTGCTCTATTTCAGTCTTTAGTAGCAACAACTGCCTCTCATTGCCCTCTTTCTGAAGTTCTAGTTTAGTCTTTAATTCTTCTAGCATTTTCTTGCACTTCTCCAGTTGTTCTTCCTTCTCCTGGGACCTGAGCTGAAGGACAGAGTTTTCTCTTTGCTTTTGCTCAGTTTCTGTTTTGGAGCGCTGTAGTTTTTCTTTCAGTAATCTGAGTTCAGATCCCAATGACTGATTTTTCTCTAGTGCCTCAGCTTTCTCCCTCCTGAGAATTGTATTCTCATTCTGTAAATTTGACCCCGATTTGTCAGGACTAGGAACTATGTCTTTGATAGTCAGTTTATGTTTCTGAAGCTCAGTCTCCAGCTGTAATATTGTAGATTCTTTGACTTGTCTTTCTTTGGTCTCTTTAGCCAGTTCATCTTTAGTTCGCTTTAGGGAGATGCTTATTTCTGAAAGTTTATGATTCAAGTTCTCCACTTTTGTCTCTGTTGCTTTCTTATCATTCTGAAGAGCATGTATCTCCTGCTTTAGATTCCCTGTCATTTTCTCTGAGCTGCTGGTTAACCCTTTAGTATTGTGCTCATGTTTGAAAAGCTCATCTTCTAACTCCTTGACTTTCTTGAGATGTTTTTGCCTCTCAGCAGATTCTTTTTCCAGCTCCTCATTTTTTTTCTTCAGCATCCTGTTTAAATCGTTAATTTCAACGTTTTTCCTGTGGACTTGTTGATTTACTAAATTCTTCTCAGCAAGCACTGAGTTTTGCTCTGATTTCAGAATTGCTATTTCTTTCTCATAATTGGCAATATTTGAATTGAGCACCTTCATTTTCTGCTGCAGTTCAGTGATTTTTCTTACTTCCTCACTGTAATCCTGTATCTTCATTTGAAGCTCATGGGAGTTCTGGGACTTCTTATGCAGCTCCTCCTCAATAATTCTGACTTGTGATTTCGTGCCCTCTACTTGAGACTTAAAGATTTTAATTTGCTGATCCTTGCTGTCAACTTCCCTCGTCACCTGATCAAGTTCAGCTCTTACCTTCTTTAGATTCCTTTCCAACTCTGTATTTATCAGTTTCAACTCATCTACTTTTTTCTGTAATTGAGAAGCAACTAATTCTTGTTTTTCAAGTTCTGCTTCAAGGTTTTTACATTTGAGCTGGGATGTCTGCTCAGATCTCTTCATTAAGGTACTTTCCTCCTTAGCTGTTTGAAATTGCTGTTTCCAGCTCTCTAGCTCGCTCTTCAAAGACTTCATCTTTTGCTCAGAAACTAATTTCTCTCTTTCCAGTGACTCTGTTTGGATCTGGAGACCTTGAATGTCACTGTCACATGAGACATTTATCCTGGTCAGCTCATTGCATTTAAACTTCAGCTGATCTATTATTGCCTGCTTGGAAGCTACCTCTTCTTCAAACCTGTTAATCTTGTGACTGTTCTCCTGCTCTGTGGAGCTTTTCTTATGGAGTTCACCTTGGGTGATCTTCAACTGCTCCTTAAGGCCTTCAACCTCTGTGCTTTGGAACAAAGTGGTTTGTTCCAGTGTGGACTTTGCTCTTTGGAGAGATTTGATTTCCTCTTGAAGTTCATTTATGGATTTCTTCATATTCAGTATGTCCTGCTGGAGCTCATCTGATCTCTGCCTCATGTTGGTCCTCTCATTTTCCACATCCATCTGAAGTTTCCTCACTCTATTGTTGCTGTCATCCAACAGCTTTTTGTAACTTTGTGCTTTCTCCTCAGCAATTTCTGCTCTTTTCTGGACCAGGACTAGTTCCTCTAGTTTCTGCTGCAGGACATCAACCATGACACGGTCATTTTCTCTAACTGCAGATGACTCTGGCTTAATGTTGACTGCCTGACTGTCAGATATTAAAGGCTGCTGAGCAAGATCATTCGCTTTAGCCTGGACTTTGCTTTGCAACTCTTCCTCGATACCTTCCTCAGTGTTTATTTCTCTCTTAAATTTGATGCTTTGTTTCATAAGGTCTGGATCATCATTTGTTTTCTTTAAGAATTCTTCTAGTTTCCTCTGAGCCAAAGACCATTTGGCTTCTGACTGTTCAATTAGTAGTTTTGTGTGGCTTAGTTCTTGCTCACTGGCAGCTTTGTCTTTGAGCGCTATCTCTAATTTGGTGCAATACTGGTGAACATCGTGCTCAAGCTGCGATTTCTGAAAGTTTAGATCGTCAATTGTCTTCTGTTGTCTTTCTACTTCTCCCTCTAACTTCTCCAGCTGTGCTTGTCTTTCAGCCAGCAAAGCCTCCTGTTTGTGGACCCGTTGCTGAAGTTGACTAATCTCTACTTCCCCTTCAGCTTTTTGAAGCTCCATGCTCTCTGTCCTTTTTGCATTCTCTGCTCGTTCATAAGCTTTTTTGCTCTATAATACAAAAAGAGTAAGTCATCCACCACTTCATATTTAAGTTTTACTTAAATACATTACAAGTTTTAATTCTTATAAGAGCATTGCAGCTATATTAAGCAATCTCTCCAGGAATTTGCCATTTCTACTGGTTTTTAAACCAGAAATACTGTGGAGGGTTGAAAATTTTAACATTTACTACATTAAACAACAACATCTTAGTTGTGTTTAAGATTATTTTAATATCACTTGTTACAAATTAGATCTTTTCAGAATTTTTCTCCCATCTCAAACATTCAGTTTTTTAGCAATCAGGTGTGAGAATACCTCTCAGCACTAATACTATACAAAATACACACAAAATACTTGACAAACTCCTGGAGAAGCTCTATTTTCCCAAAGAAAGGCCAACATGAGAAAGACTTTCTATCAATGAATAAAAGCAAGTCACCATCACTAGCAATAAGGAGTTACACTACATACAGACATGCACTGCTTTTCTGCATTTTCTTTGCTTCTTTAGTCCAATGAAGCAAACTACCTTCACTCCTGATGAGCTGACCATGTATATTCAGGGTGAAATGCTTGGGGGTCAAGAGGGATAATGAGGAAAGATACTAGAGGTGTCTTAGTAGTAGCAGTAAAGTAGTAAAACATGTGAATGCAAAACAGAATTTCTAGGAACCATGCAAAGGTGAAGCTAACCTGGTATTGTCCATTCCAGCAGCCACAAAGCCCCAAAGGTCTAAAATGTGCTGCATAAGAAACTGTAAATAGAGAAAGCAAGAATCTCTCACCTCCTCCTCCTCTGTTCTCTTCAGAGTTTCACTGGCGAACTTCACATAATGCGTCATGAGAGTCACCAGAGCAGTGTAGCGTGTTCGCAGATCCATGAACTTTAAAATCGAACAAGAAAAACAAGACCAGTCATTGAGATTTTACCATACAGAGGACATATTTCCTGACAAAGCTGCATCATAGATTTACCTCCTGCTGAATGGCATCAGAAGAGCTCTGCATCCTCCGTTTCTTCAAGGGAGATTTGTGTTGAGAGTCAACCATCGCTCTGAAGGTCATTAGCTGAAGTTCATAATCCTAAAACAAAAAAAATATGTGTAAGGTTAAAGTTTGGTTTTGGTCCTGTAGGGTTTGCAGACTGAATAGGGGGTTGAAAAAATTGAGAAACGTTGAAATAAATATACCTTAATGGCAGATGAGTACTGCTCTGAGTACTTCTGGCACTCGTCCATTCTGCCCTGTTTTTGTTCAATTTCAGCAACAAGGACCTGAAAACAAAGACATTATTTAAACATCTATACTGTATATTATAGTGTCTATCTAAGTGTGAAGAATTTTGATCATGTTCTACCTTTTGTTTGTTTAACAGCTCAGCCAGTGCCTTGCTATCTTCAGGTTTGTTTTCTTGAGCCTTTAACTGTGCTGCTTCCATTTCTCTAACCCATTCATCTAGACTAGTGTACGAGTCTCTGTAGTGCTTTAGAGATTTGCTGATACCATCCAGGTCCCGAAGTCTGAGAAATAATGGATAACCTCGATGAGAAATACTTAACTTATAATACTTGCACATAAATGTTGTAATTTTATTCTTATAGAACAAAAAACAGAAAAAAAAACCAACCTGCTATCAATCTGGGAGTGAATGTTCTGCCATCTTTCAGTCAGCTGATCAGCTTTCTCCTTGTGCCAGTCAAGGTCAAAGTCACGCTCATTGTGGGCCTTAAACATGCGGTCACTGATCACACGTGCTTTCTGCAGCTCATCCTCCATGTCATGGAACACCTCTTGCTTCTCATCAATCTCTGTCCGCCATTGCTATGATCAGAAAGAGAAATGATCACTCAAAAAGAACGATAAACTTTGCCAGTGATGGTGAAGTCTTGTATCTAATGGTGCTTTACCTTGAGTGTTGAAATAATAGCCTCAATGGATTTGACATCTGAGTTCATGGCATCTTCCTCATAGAGCTTGGATTCATAGGCTTTCACAAGCGCTTCAGCACTGTGGCTGTGCTTCACCACTAAACTCACTGTTTTCAGTCTACAAAAGAAGGAACCTGTCTTCAGTTCAGCAACTAAAAGGCCAGTATAATTACTTGGTAACGATAAAGGGAATGACTTACTTGTCCATATAAATGGATGACATGGAGTGCACTTGGCCCATGCTCTGGACGAGGACGTTGAGTTCGGACGAAAGTGTTGGCACAGACGGAGAACCTGTAGCCTGTCTGAGGAACAGCTCACACTTCTCCTTCATGACATCAAGATCCTCCTTCAGCTTATTCAGCTCTGCCGTTTTCCTCTGAAAGGTGAAAGGTATAAAATCGTTATTAAAATAACAACACCAGTACATTCCTAAATGTGGTATGTGTTAATTATTGATTCTCGGACGTGTACCTCGTGCTCCGTGATACGCTGGAGACTCTGCTCCAGGTCATCCCTCTCTAGTGGCGTGCGTATTTGCCTGATCAGATGTTCTTCGTGGGCCTCCAGATGCATGCGGAAGTTCCGTATTTCTGAGATGTAATTGTTGTACACAGACTCCTCATGTTCCTCTGTTAGGGAAAACACATATTTGGTGAGAACACTAACATGAAATAAGTTTGAGTGTCAAACAGTGACAGGTTTCATTGTATTTTTTAAAACGCTTGCCTCCATTTGAAAATGATTCATCGTGTCATATCAATTACAGTTGATAAAACTAAGGGAATGTTAATCTAGTATATTTTCACATATGGACTGATGGTAAAAAGTTCACCTCTAGGTGGCATTCTCATAGGTCTGTTGCAATGAAACTAAATCAGAGATACTTCCTATGCTGTTGAGGTGAAGTCATGCACAAATTAAGGAATCGTTTTAATAAAATGAAAACCCTTTTTAGAAAATGGAAGGGGCATCTATTAAATGACTGCGTCCCTGTTTATCTACATTGATCTATGTCACACATCAGAAAATTACTTGTATTTATTTCTCCAGATATTCCACCCTATTTAAAACCCATGACCACACACTAACAACATCCCAGTGTTTTCTTTACTTCCTAGCAAAGCCAAGCTCTTCCCAATTCAGTAAAGAAAAAACATAATTCTAAAAGGAATTGACTTAAGGCTTAAAGGGCTTAAGGAGCCATGTGTTTCCCACGGGGTGCTGTGCTCAGTTTACACCAGCAGGCCCTTGCCTCTTTCTGCAGATCTGAGCAGTTCCTGGTAGTATTCCTTGCAGGCAGCGACGTCTCTCTCCAGCTGGGAGCAGTCTGCCACTGTGAAAACCTCAGACTCCTCACTGTCCTCCAGGAACTCGTCAAAATGGGACTGTAGGTTGCTCAAGACCTGTTGATGCTCACCTGGCAACATGGTCTTTATCTGAATTAGTTAGAGAAATAAAAAATGAAAAAGGGACAAACACACGCATTCTTCTCAGAATGATCCTAAGAAATTATCTTATATATGATTATCTGGAAGAGTCTAAAAAGGAAAACAAACATACTGAGGCAACATTCCAGTTGCGAATGGATCGTATGTCAGCCATTAAATAATGCCAAGACACCACACTCTTCATGTTGATGTGGGAGTGGTGCCACAGCGCCAGGACATTCTGATATAACTGTTCAGTTCTGCGGGAAAAGCAAGAGGCATTAATAATATATCCCAACAAAGTCTGGTCACCACAGTTTGCACATTCAGTGGCATTTGAAGTCATGAGTCAACTTTATTTTTAGCGTGAGTGCAGTGTGGGAGACTCAAGGCAGAAAATTCATCCTTGCGTCTTACCTTGTTGCCATATCAACAGCCTCTTTGTTGGGTGGAGGCACAGTGAAACAAACAGAGGGCACCATGGCTTCATTCCCTGCTGGGTTGATGATTTTCCACTTGGCCCGGTGAGAGTTGTTGGCCAGTACGCACTCATCATCTTTGTAAATTGTGATCTGAAAGAGTTGTGATGGAGACACAGTACAGATTTTGTATGCAACTTTGAAATGAAATGAAATGTGGTGCAACACAGCACAGAGTACTTTACCTCTATTTGACGATAATCACAGATGGCTTTTACAGGGAGGGAAGATCTCACGGGGCTTTCAGGGTTCCTGGGTCTGAGCTGCACAATGTTTTTGGCCCTGCCTACTAAACCAGCTACAGTGCTGCGGTACTGAAGTAGCTGTTCTTTCTCATCCTAAGGACACACAACACCCATGCAATGAGTGTCTTACTTTCATTTACCTTCACATATTTACATACACACATATATTTCCATCAGTTTACCATGGATTCCTGAATTAGGTCCTCCAGTCTGTGCAGACTGCTTGTTCGATCACAGCTGTATTTCCTTTGAATGGCATCTTGCAGGTTTTTAAGGTAGTCCATGGACTCTTTGGCATCGCTGAAAAACTGCACAGAACGAGGGGAATGAATGGGGGGCAAGAATGAGAAATTGGCTATTTCTGATGAATGCACCTCTCTGCATGAACTAAGCAACAGCTCACCTCAAAGTAAACAGCATTCTCCTTGAGATGCTGTTCCACACACGAGCAGAGCTGTAAGATCCAGCTCCATTGCGTCTGCATGGCGGCTCTGTACGCCTGCAGGAGAGAAAACACAGAAATAAAACACATAATATCCAAGTGTAATAGCTGGAAAATTACAAGCTGAAACAGGACTTGACAATCTTTTAATCATAGTGGCAGTTTTATGCAGGGTGGAGCCACTGCCGCTGGTCCAAATCTAATTGCCAGGCTGACCGCAGAGCTGAGAACAGCAAGACAAAAAAAGAGCTTACTTCAATAGTCAGCTTGGCTGGGTGGTTCTTGAGCATTAGGCGTTCTGCCTTATCCTGCACAGACTTGATCGTGTCCTCCTTTTCATCCAGCTCCCTCATTAGGTCCTGTATAAAGATATTAAGTTCAGCATCTTTGATACCAGCTGTGGCAAGTGACTATTGACTCCATCCTCTCACACAATCTCATATCCTGCCTTACACAGCTGAGTGTAGGTTAATCACTCAGGGCACAATCCTTAGACAAATCCCTTCAGCGAAATGATTGTTTTCTTAAAAGAATGCATCTGAACTGTAGCCAAGCCCCTATAACAAGCATCTGAACAAGTCCTTGTTACACAAAGATTACAGTTCATTAAAAGACTATTATTAATCAACTTACGGCATGGTAGTCTCTTTTCTTGGAGATGTTGCTGTTGCGATCGCTCCAGTCAAAGGCAACCTCCTCTTCCTCCTTCTCATTCAGCCAGATGAGCTCCTGGGTTGCTTGAGACACAAAGTCATGCAGGCTTTCCAGGTGGCTTTGTCGCTCTCTGGAACAGCTCTGAAACAAACAGACATCCATGTATTCAGACTACAGCAAGCTCACAAGTAATGTATGACATTTATATAGCAGAACAGATCTTAGATTATGACTTTTTGAGCTCAACAGCAAACTTACCAACAGCCTTTCATACTGCTTTTCTAGTTTGTTCAGTTTATCTGAATACGTTAGCTTCAGGGGAATGGTCATCTGAATCTGAGAAAGGAATTTTTTTATTTTTTTATTTTGGGAGTTATAGATTATGTTAATAACTTTATTACTGGTGTTGTTTAAGTTTCCACTTAGATTATATAACGGAGAGAAAATCCTTACTTCACTCAGTTTGGCATCTTTAAGACTCATTTGAAATTCTTCAATGGCTCTGTGTACACTTTTGTGGTTCTCTAAATGCATTTCCACGCTCGGCAAATCAGCTCCCCACTCTGAGCGGTCCAGCTGCACCTTTACAACAGAAAATTCAAAAACAAATCCATATATTTAGTATCCTATTTTACAATCACAGCTACCCTATATTATAAACAAATGGTGGTGGCTGCTCACCTGCATCTCTTCCACCCAGTTCAGCAGGTCCTGAACATACTTCATGTTGACCTCCTCCTCTGTCATGTTGGGGTCTGCCAGTGAGGATTTCAGTAAGGGCTTGCGGATCTGCATGTGTTTCAATTGCCTGAGGCTGCCTGGGTCCATGCCGCCACCACTCCCCATGTAGCCTTGGACTGAAGCAGGCTGCAAACCAGGGGTCAAGGCAGGGGTCAGGCACGGTGTAAGGCTAGAGGTGAATGTGGATCCAGGGGTACCTAACCCCCCTGGGGTGAGTGCAGGAGTGAGGGCTGGTGTCAGGTTTGTGCTGATGTTCTGTGAGAAGCCAGAGTTCAGGCTCTGTGTGATGCCTGAGATCATCATCTTTGTTTGTTCTGTTGTTAGGGTTCGGCCTTTGCTGTACACAGAAGAACACTCAGCTCTCAGGGTTAGAAGATCATCCCGGAGTTTTGATACCCTGTATTGAAAAAGAAACAACAATGTGATATATCTTAATGTGTGAAAAAAGCTTTTTTTTTTTTCAACGGGATCTGCTTTGTACCTTTGGACTAGCTGATCTGCAAAGGGGAATTTCCCATCTAGGAGAATTTGGATGTCCACCACTTGTTGTCTGAGGATATTCTCACACTCTAACAAATACCCAGCAATCTCAGCTTCATGTAGGAACTGAATCCCAGACTCAAGGCGTTTTGCATCCTTAGGAGAGGAGGGAAAGAGACTGAAAACTCAAGACAAACAATGGACACTGTTGCTGCTGTTTTGGCATAACATCTAACAAAACTTACAGACTGTAGGGCTGTCCGAGCTAATGCCAGCTTATCCTCTCCGTTAACGCAGTCTCGCTGGACCCTGTTGGCAATCTGTTGTAACATCTCAAGCCTGAAAAAAAAAAAGAAAAATGATGAAACAAAATATATGTCATCACTTCAATAAAAACAAAAGAGCCTCACAAAAGCCAAACATAAACATAACCTTACCTGGATCCATAGACAATGCTGTTATTGAGAAAGACTGAACTGTTAATTTGTAACGGCTCAGTGACGACACTGTCATTGGAGCCTAAACTGGTGAAGCTGCTGTTGCTAACAGACGATATCCCACTAAAATAAGCCATTTTAGTTAACGTGCTACACAACTATTTAATTCCCAGCCACTCTGTCACTTTCTGGCTGTCATCCTAACCATCCCTCTGTTAGGATCTCGAGCTCATCTTCACAGTTTGACTGCAAAGCATCCGCAGTCTGAACAACCTCCTCATATTTATAGTGTCGCAGCCAGGTAAGGCGTGTGTAAAATGAATCCCACCCTGAAATAATATGCTGCCCTTAGGGGATAAAAACTAAATAGCAGGTTGAGACAGTATTCCTTTATAAGAGCTGAGACTGTATATAGCTCTGCCAAACTGCAGTTTCTGCCAGTTTTCACCACACCCAACATTAATGTAGCAAAAATGATGCGTTTATTATGTGTTTATAGACCACAAAAGCAGGAATGGCGATGTAAACTTGTCTAAACTGCTGTTTACAGATCATTTCCAAATCCAAAAGATGGCAATCAAGTTTCCATAGAAAGAGATCACACAAACAAACACTGATGAAGAAAAATACCAAAAGTCCAAAAACTTGACCAAGCTCGTCACCCTGTAATACATCACAAAACATCTTGATTCAAGCAGGTGTTGACATGATAGCTACCTATTTATGTTGTTAACATTTGCAAGTTTATACCCTAGATCAGTAATGCATTTATTCCTAACCTGAAGAACATTAAAGTAAATGCTTATTTTTTTTAGAAGCAATTGAAGATTTGTTTGTTTCCTGACAATTTTGAAAATGATCTGTTACAGCAGAACAAAACTCCACTTTATCATATACAAAGTGTGCATGTTGGTTGCAGTGAATCTAACCCAGAAACACTGGACACAACACCTTGAATATGATGGTATAAACCTTATCATTGAGCCCAGCAACTCAGAGAAGGGATTTCTACTTTAATAAGGACAACTACAGTCAAGCAACACTAACATGTAACACTATCCTTCAGTGTCTGCTCTCAGTTGAGACATTAGTGAGCTTGCAATATGACACCAGAGCACTCCAGCCTCAGAAAACATGACTCATGTAGCATATTTGCAAGTTGCACATTATCTAAATATTTAATTGCTTAGATCCCAGTGTCTGGCCTCAAACATACATTTTGTCATATTAAGCCCCACATACATCTCTCTTAAATAGTGTTAGTTAAATAGTGACCTATATTATTAGGTTATGAAGACAATAAACATTACACTGTCAATCACATTATGATAGACCAGGACAAGTAAAGTGTTAACATGCTCAGTTCCTCTGCATACCTCTCCACCTCCGGCCTCAGGCTCTTCTCTCTTTCCAACATGGCAACAATTAATTTTCCCCATTCTTTCTCAACATCGTTGGGGTGATGACCTGGGGGTAACTGAATACGTCCAAACTCAATCCACATCTGCCGGATCAACACCACAAAACAGAGATTTTTGTTATTATTACGTTACGTTATGTAAGACTACAAATACACATGCTGTTTTGCATTTGCATACCTCTAGCATTTTGTAGAGATTCTTGATTTTTGTCTTCTCGTTCTCTTTCAGTGGGATTTCATGTTCTTTGAACTGCAGATACTGTGTATAAAGTGCCTGTAAAAAAAAGTGGAGATTACACTGAAAATATAGTTTTTCTACAGAATAGATCCTGGAATATCTCTAAGCATTTATTTATACTCTCTATTTGTCTTTAAATCCAGTGCATAGAGGTGCTTTCATTGTTAGGAGCTATTGATCTCTTGCAGCAAATGGATGCTGCTGCTCTCTCATATCCATCAATATCACTTTAAGCCTCAGTTACAGCAGATAAATGTTTGTAGCGGGCAATCATCCTTCACTTTTCAGACATAATATGCTTATTCTAAGCACTCTTTAAAATGAGACAGCTGAGGTTTAACTCATGATGCAAGGTAAATTAAAATTGAATAATAATGACTAAAATCTACAAAATGATGTTTATTTGTTTTAGTACAATACCTTGAGCTCCACAGGGTTGTTGGGGAATGATCTATCTGACATTATGGCCACATTGTGTTTGATCCATTGGCTGAGGTATTTGATCATGTTCTGGTACTCCACCCATTTGATATCCACATCCTGTTCAGACCAAAAGGATCATCAGCAAACAAAACAAAACACTTCTCAGCACTTTCTCTTGGATTGGCTGGAGTCACCAAGGGACAGACATCAACTTACATTAGGATGGATTCCTTCAACACCATCAGGTACTTTGGGGAAGGCATCGTACAGCGTTGAGACATATGTGATGACTGATTTTTCATCAGGAGACTGAACATCTACGTCTGGTGAAGGAAATGAAAACCAAAAAGGTCACAAATTTAGCACATGAGCTATACTCAGAGGAATTTCTCCTCAAGCCAAAAATCCAAGCTTCACTCCACATGATTTACAGAGCAAAGTTTTTGAAAGTATTTCAGTGTGTTTTTAGATCAAAAGATGACTGTATATACGGGTCTCACCCTCAGGGTCAAGCAGTCTGGCCACCCCTAGCTGCTCAGCTACAGAAAATGCATGCTCCAGATTTGATCGGTTGGTCTGTGTCGACACACGGCTCATGTCAACCAGGTCTGGCCTACAGCAGAAAGAGACAGAGAGAAAAAAAGAGATGTGGAAGCCAAGTATGATAAGACAATCCACGTAAGGGTGTACTGACAAGATACAACAAAAAAAAAAACATGGTAAGCTGAAAGAATATCTTACAGATATACAGATATAGCCATACAGAAGTGTAATTTGTATGGACTAGACATATATGTCAATACAGTATATGGTTCCAATTTCTAATAGGTTTCAGATATATATAAATTAATGTTAATTGTTTTTAGTAATGCTAATAACACCAATATTTATTCCATCCAATTCATTGGCAGAAACTTTTTCTGCAGTTTTCCTGTGTGTTATAGTACCTGTATTTATGAATGATAGCGTTAAATAGCCTCCCATCCCTCCAAGAGGTTGTGAAGTTTTCACATCGGACGCCTACATAGCCATCTGTTATCTGCTTGGACCAGAGCAGCAGCCTCTCCTTGGCTGTCATGTCCTCGGACTCCCCTGTCACATGGATCTCCGAGATCTGTGGCAAAGAGAAGAAGTAAAAGGTTTCAGAATGTGCTGACATTCAAATGTGAAGTTGAGAGAACTTGGCTAAGAAACACAGAAAAAAGTATTTCTTTATATGTCTATTTTAAGACATGCAAGAGTGGTAACAACACTGCATACAAATCCGACAAATCCTGCTGTGGTGAATCAACACCTCTATTCAATATTTTAAGTTAGTGTTTATTGCACAGTGAAATATTCCTGTAAATAATGAGGAATAGATGCATTTTATTTCATATGATAAGAATCAGAGGTTGTTTATTTAGCTCATGAAGAGCTCTGTCCGTAAACATGGTAAATGTTAGCAAGTGAAAAGATAAAGCGCTGTAATAAATCACCCAACAGCTTTACAGCATACAAAACAGCTGAAGAGGATGATGACGTAAAACAAACAGTGCCGCATTAGATAGCCTAGGCTAGGAAAGGATAGGATAAGCTTGGCTAGGTTAGACTAGGCTAGGCTACGTTAGGCTAAGATAAACTTTATTTATCCTTGGAGGAAAACTGGTTTACCACCATTGACAGAGACACCTACATTACTTCAACAATGACATACACAAAATCGGTGATACAAGGCAGAGTCACAAGAGTCATTGAAGTCTATAATTCCTTACAACAAAATTAAGGGTCAACGTATCAAGTCAATATCATACAAGAGTGCAAATGTAAAAGAAACTGTATGCAGGAAAAATAGCAGTATTGATAACAGTAAGCACAATTGCAATTCCTGGACTTTTCAATAAAGCCTGGTTCTCCTGCTGCTCTTTATCAAGCTACAGCGCAAGGAACAGTCGTCCTGTGACAGAAATGTCCCGAGCCTCCCGCTGGTTCTCTGCTCTGAAAACACTTGTGGGCAGCTGAGTCGCAGTGAACTCCAGTACTCTTGGCCCACTGCTTTAAGCTTATTGATGACATCTTAACAAGGCACATATTTAGTAATATTGTGTCAAGCCTTGGTAATTTTCCTGTAATATGCATGTCAGACAGCCAGACATAATTCTGTTGCCATGGAATTCATCTTGAAGAATATCCCTGTTGCCTGTATCACATAAAGTTTCACTTCACAGCTGGTTTGAAGCAAGAGAAGCAAAGCAACAAGGCCGCCATCAATCATAGAAACAACAGTGAAAAACAGAAAAGCAGAACCGGAACTGAAACTAACAACTATTTTTATTTATATTGATGAATCAGCCACTGATCTGTTTTATTCAACCAGCATTTAGAAAAAAAAAAAGTTTTATTTATTATCACATTGTCATAAAGAAAAGCATCATCAAATGAGTTATCACTTGAGAAGCAAAAAACAGCGATTGTTTGGCATTTTTCTTGAAGAATTACTGAATTAACTAATCACTGATCAAACTGATTAAAAGTTTTCCTTTACTCAGCTAACAAACTAATGTCCTAATCTTTGCATTATCACAATGCACAGCAGACAAGATTTACACAAACTCACCATCCTAAAGAAAAGAGGCAATGGCAGAATCTCTCACACAGCAGATTATGCATTTTCTATAACATCTAAAGCCTCAAACATCTCTACAGTCCAGTTAAGAAGTTTGACAGGGGTTTAATAGGCGTACAGCCACAGACATAAGGTTGATTTAGTCATTCTAGTCCATCCAGCTGAATCCTTAATGATAACTCTTTCTGAAGAAGGGATGAACTGGACAAGACAGGGGAGCCTCCTATGACAGAGTTTTGTATTCTAAGTTATAGAGCAGAAGTTGACGTCTTGTGGACAGGCTGAGGTTTCCATACCACACCGCAATGAAATTCAATAAGACTCGGATTAAACAAACCATAAACAATTTTTCTAGGACGACAAAGGTGCTGTTGTGCTCTATGAACAGAATGGACACATTCTCTTCCAAAGACAGCTTACTGTGAATAACTGCCCCAAGATATTTGTAATTATCAGCAGGACGAAATCAACAGTCATGTCATTTATTTTGTTAACAGAAAGAATGACTGTCACTATGATACAAAGTCTTTACCTACAGCACTGCTCCTGTAAAAGACGATCACTGTATCATCGGCATCATCATCAAGTTCTTGTAAATATGAAGAATATATCCTCTATATCACTATATGTCAAACATAACCAGCTGTTAATACAAACTAGTTGTGTTCTGAATTTACTCAACAAAACTAAGGTCTGATACAATAAAACTGATCTTGCAGTAAGTTTCAATAGCTGTTGTTTATGATGGTGTAACACTACAATTACATTACAATTTCTTCACTTAGAAATAACAAAAATTGCTTATTATTCATCAGAATCAGTCACTTTGTCTTTATACATACGAATATGGACATATGAGTTCCTGGGTTTAATCTAAATTTCCTATTTCAACATTCTGGATCAGTCTCAACAACAGTGAGCATTAGTGAACACATTAACATTACTTTCATAAAATAAAAATACATTCTATAATGTATGCTTTTTGAGTTTATTATTAGTATTACTGATTTTATGGGTAGGATATAAAATTAGGGAATGTGTATTATAGTTTAA
Source organism: Rachycentron canadum (assembly GCA_038496675.1). Classification (NCBI taxonomy): domain Eukaryota; kingdom Metazoa; phylum Chordata; class Actinopteri; order Carangiformes; family Rachycentridae; genus Rachycentron; species Rachycentron canadum. Next base: position 8,874,001 of record CM076659.1, on the reverse strand, counting down.
CAAAATGAGCAACTTCTTTATTCTGGCATATACTGTATTTTTACCATAGCACTTTACTACCATGATTTAAACACCACACTTCCACTCCAAACGACCTTACACCCGATCAAACCGCTTCTTAATCATGACCCACATGTGTAAATGCTATAAATAACATGTTCTTGGTTTACCTCCTGCTGGGTGGAAATATGCTTGGCAGGAGCTGGAGGATGTTCTACGTAACCAGAGCAGGTATAGGCCCTCCGTCTCCTCCTCCTGTGTGCTTGAGAGTCCCATATAATCTTGGCAAACCGTTCCTCACTCCCAGGTTCATCATTACCCCTCAGAGTCCGCAGCATGTGCTCCACTGCTCCAAAGCTAACAGCCCTCCTCAACTGGCGCCGCAGAAGCTTCTTCACGAGCAGACCATCCTTAGCTGAAACCACTCTGGATGTCGTGTTAACACAACGAAGCTTTTCTTCAGCAGAGGTCCGGATTCTATCGCTGTCTGTCTGCTCTGTGGAAAATCTTCCCAGCCTGTATGCTAACTTTTTGCCAAGAGCATCTCTGAAGATTAAAACCGGTACCTCTCCGACATAGACACCTTTGCTGATGCTGCCTTGCCTTAATAGAGGATTATCCCCCTCTAATGGCTTATCCAGCAATTCTTGGGTCTCCCCAGGGCCCCCATCTGAACCATTCTGTAGCTCTCCACTGTCACAGATGGACCCACTTGCAATGGCTTCACTTCCAAGATTCCCGAGAGATCCAGCAGGCTGAAATTCCTCTGATTTCCTCTTCTTCCTCTGAAAATAGCGACGGCCTTTGCGCTCTTTAGATTCAGGGTTCAGTGGAGCTTTCTTGGGGTCAACATAACCTTCCTCTTTAGGGCCTCGAACACAGCCACAGATGTTTCCCATGGCTATCAGTCATACAGTCTCCTCTCCATTGACTGTGTCAAAGCTGTTTTAGTATCCGGTGAAGTCTGCTTGCTCTGAAGAGCGACTATCCCACTGACAGAAAGCCATTTTCACACTGTACGACAAGCCCATGGAGAGCCGTGACAAACAGCCTGGCAGCCAGACAGAAACCTGGGCTTCACTCAGAGCAGAGTTGGCTTTTCCCTTTCGTTGACTCTTAGAGACTCACAGCCGGGAACTGGTCAGCCTCTCTCTCTCTCTCTCTCTCGCTCTCTCTCTCTCACTGCATTTCTCTCTCTGGCTCGATCACTCTGTCTTGGGTCTCTCCCCTGACACTGGAATCCTTTCTGACCTTTGAAACATTTCTCTGGCTTTGCTAATCCAGCACAAACACCATAAATGCACACACAGACATGGCCCACGTGTTTATAGCCCTCAGCTGAGCAAGAATGAAAAATGCTTGTGGACAGACCTGTTTCAGGCTGGCTAGTCTGCTTCTGTGATACAGTAAACATGTTCACGTCACTGCCACTTCTTAGGTTTCCTAATATTTGTGTCTGTGAGGGGTGAAGGGAGGACAAGTTTTAAACTGCTAGAGGATGTCATCTGATGGCCATCTATTATGCTGTGAGAAATTTTGGCTCAGCAAGTTTGGCTGCACGAACCAGACAGAGTCCCAGCCGGTCAGAAGGGCTTTGATAAACAGAACAGTGTGGGTCAACGAGCGCAGCAGAAGCAGAGGCAAATCCGAGCTGGACAACAAAGTGCTTTCACTTTGTCTATTAATCAAGCCACATACAATGGCAAAGCCAGAGGTGGGGCTTAAGTACAATGGCTTAAACACACACTATTATCTGAACAGATCACCACCACCGCAGTTCACAAGGGGGCAAATGCTCTGACTCGGAAGTGATTCACCATAGAAAACCATCACAACAATTACACAATAACATTGCCTGAAAGTGTGGCACAAGCGTACTGCAGAGGTGTGTATCCATGCTTTTACTTCAGAGCAGAATGAAAATTAAATAGCACATGAAAGAGTGAATATAAAGCCATCACACAGCCCCACTAAAAATAACTGTCACTGTGAGCTTACAGTATCTGAACTTCATGAAGTTTCCCCTGAAGGTCAAAGTCACATGACAGCCAACCTGCTCAAACGCCTGCTTCTATTTATGACCAGCTTATAGTCAAGCTATTGACTGGTATCACAGCAGTATTAAATGATGACTACACATGGTATAATTCAGTCAAATGATTATGAGTTATAGCCTTAGTTCTTTCCGTTTATTTTTTTGCAATGACATGAATGAATCATGGGTATGTGGGTATGTGTGAAGACACACCTGACAGCTATGTTCACATAAACATTACTCTCTGATGTTTTCAGCACCTTTTGCCAGCTGAAAATACAGCGTGGCCCCAATTCTGATTACTACAACAGTAATAAATTAGATTCTTATCTGTAGAGTCATGATCAAACAATGGATGGTGTCTGAAGTTCAAGACGCCAACAGTAAACTAGCAAAACAGCAACAAAGAAAGACGCGCAGACACTGTTAATACTCTCGGTTTATATGAGTTAATATTAAAATATTAGCCTGTGGACATTAGAAAAGCAAGTACAGCATGTCCTGAAAACAACCCCTCTCCTTTAGACAGGAACTGATCCAGATACCTTTGGCAAAGCCAGTTGTATAAGAGCATATCATGTAAAAACAGTGTTCAGTTTATACATGTCAATTTGCTGTCAGATGTGTTGATATAAAAACAAATAAAGGTTTGTACTGTAGCTGAAGCGCCACGTTTTCTCCTGACATGACCTGCTACCTTTCCTAATCAAGAGGAAACAGGCCCATCACTGCTGGAGCAACTGCTCAAGGGCTTGCGTGAGACTGACAGCAGGTGTTGGCATCACCACCGACGCTACCTGTCAGCATGTTTGAGTGCATGCAAAAATTATATTAGCTACTCACCACCGTTATTTCACTGAAAGAATAAGTCAGACAGAGCCATACTTGTCAATCTAAAATATCTTGACTCACGACCATGTCCATCTGAGCTGGAGGACTACTGCAATATTCCTGTTAATGAACAACAACTGAGTCATGTGCCATGTGCCGAAGATATTAATAATTCAATGCAAGACAGTCAGAGAGAGGTTGAGATAGGGAGAGTGTAAATTAGAAGTAGTTTAAAGTATGAAATGTCACGACACTGAACTTCAGTGGATACCTGGATCCTGGCATGCAAACACAATCCAACCCACTTGACATGATTTGCATCACTCAGCAGTTAAATAAAGTATTTGCCGAGGGATTTTTCTGAACATACAAGGAGAAGCACAAACGTAGCACAAAACCTTAAAAATCATCATAACTATTTAAACTGCAAAGCATTTTGTTCTGTAAAAACACATAAGCTGAAGTAGGCTTGGGAAAAAATGAGTACAATACTTTACTTTAATCCAAAAACATGTCAGCTGCCAAGAGCTACCTGATGTGAACTTGTCAAATTACAGCTCAAATCAAACATGATCTAATGTAAGCCAATAGGTAACACTGACATCATATATTTCAGTCTATTTTATTCTCCAAGGACTAAGACGGCAATTCCAACATTCAGCTTCAGCCTGACATATGCTACACAGCTTTGACACCTTGTGGTCAAAAGTAGAAACATCCAGTTTATGGGTGTGAACTCAATGGAGGCCATTTGATGAGCTATTATGTAAGTCAATAACAGACAACATGAAAGACTTTCTGTTCCCTTCAAATACCTTTCAACTTTAAACCAAAATCCTCTGTTTTAAAGAGCTCTTAAATATGAAACAGATAAGGCAGATGTTACACAGCATCATATGAGCTCATCAGTTATACATAATACAAAGAAATGAAAGTAAGTGATAATCCATTATCTGGGTAATGCATCATCCGAGTTACTTGGCTGTTAAAATCATAGGAATTTACAAACCATAAGATGACAACACTGACCTGAAAGTGCAGAATTATGGTCCAGATCAATCCCAGGGTCAGTTTTGGGTTCCCGTCTGTAATGTCGTCATTCCTGATATTTACAAGTTTGACCTGATGACAGGAAACATATAATTAATACATGGATTCTTACGATATCTCAAAGTGAGCAAAACCTGGTCTTGAGTTTCTGAATGATGGTATTTACCACTGTATTTGTATTTTGTATATAAGCTTGAACATTCATTGCACTGTGCCTATGTTTCCTTATGGGGTTTTTTGTTTAAAATGCACCACAAGGTGGCACAATAGTCATTATATTGTGTGGCAGAGCAGTGTTATTGTACTCACAATATGGGACTGAGGTGACTGAGAGTGTGTTTACTACTAATTAAATGCTATAAACCTGCCAGGACTGCTGCTTTATCTACTGTTTTATCACAGAGATACATGTTGTATATTTAATGACGTCGTTCATGGATGACAGAAACAGAAAGTAGAGTCTGAACAGTGTGTTGGTTTGATATAGGGATAATAAATTTCTTCCTCCAGTGGCTCATCTCTAATAACTGTGGGTTTAAGCATCTTTTTACAGACGATGCGAGAACGTGTCTGGTATGTTCCATAGCTAAAACAATAGAACAACTCATTTGTGACCATCTATGACTCCTTTGTCTCAAGCCTTACGTCACATCTGGCTGTGGCTCAGCCAGGCTGTGTTCATCATCACATCCCAACTGTGGTAGGGGGAGGGGAGGGCAATCAAAGCGTTTTGAAACCCCACCGATGGGATTTGTAGTCAGCGCTCCTTAAATGCTGCTACTACTATAGCTCCTTAAATGCTGCTATTCACCATTTGTGGCAAGTGAACTGATAAAATATGTCACAGCATGATGTGGCTTTTGACTGGATACTGCCACAAATCAATGACAGCATAGGAAAGGCAGAAAAATCAGTCTTTGCGATTACATCACTATATCAAATCTGACAGCAGGCTGATTTCCAGTGGTTTAATGCAGCCTCCCAAGCTTTGAAAGGTTTCGACAATTTTGGCTCAGATTTATTTCAGTCCTCAGCCAAAAATGTGATCGCATTAGAGTTTGTGGGAACACTGATTCTTACCTGCCGCCTCTTTAAATAATCCAGCGCTATTTGTACGTTCTGGAGTCTGTGGAAACGCATCCTCCCTCTCTCCCGAGGCTGTGGACATAAAGAGGGAAGAGGAGCCATGCATAGTAATCAGGTTCAGGACACATTACATAAATGATTAGTAGCATAGAGGACACAGGACATGCTTCTAGGTTCTTACCCGTTGATCTATTGAGTTAAAGACTTAAAAGAACGCACAAAAAAAAAAGAAAGAAATCTACCAAACAACAGGAGCATCCATTCCTGCACATCCACTCAAAATCTGTGCACATTATTTATATTGACTACCATCCTAGAACATTTTCCACCTCCACAAATTTGCTCTGAATATATTATAACTGATTAAGTAACCTAACTTTCTAGATAATCCACTCTGACAACCAAAGGTGCAAAAAAATACATGTACGCTCAGTTCTCTGTGCTGTAAAAAAAATAATAAAATAATGTGATCTTGTGTGGCAAATCCACATTGACGGTCAGGGGCCACAGCATGAGGTAATGAAATGGAAAATGCACTCAAGCCAGGGTGCAGCAGCAACGGCAAAAGACTTGTGCTGCATTCAGCCATGTCTCTGTGCTGATGGTAGGAGGAGGATGAAGAATCCTGCTCATCTCAGTAGCAAAGCGACAACACTTAATAAAAACCCATCTCTTTCATTCAGTGAATCCCATTCCCGTATGAGGCCTTCTAGAGGCGTCAAAGCAGCAAAATACTCAAAAAGCAGCAGATGAGAAATGTCCTGGTGCTCACGTAGGTTCGGAGAGCTTTGACTGTATGATGTGCAGAGCTAGTGAAATGGATATAAAAATATTTCTTAATTTCCTTTACAATTTATTTAAAAAGATTTGAGAAAGAATCTGCCTCAGTCTCTGGATCATTTGCACATTTCTCTGCATCATCGGTATCATCTGGTCATAAAAACAAAGATTCTGACATTACTTCCTGATCAAAAGAAGTGGCATTATGAAACATAATGTTCCATATAAATCACAACTTTAGCAAATGGGAAAAAGGGGAAAATAATCTGTAAGAACATAGAACTGCAATATCTGATCAAGCAATTATGTGATCTTACAAACAGACAAATCATACAGTGGGATTGTTTCTATAACCTCTGTTAACTGGCCACAGCACGCTCTGAATTAGTTTGTTACAAGGGGGTGGAGGGGGTGAGCCACACGTACCCCCTTATCATCATCCACCGTGTCTCCATGCTGCTCAACTGCACATGCTTCTGTCCCACTCACCAACCGCAATGTCTTCAGAAAATCACGCTCCCTTGGCTTATCACCGAAAAGGCAACACATGGGGGAAGAAAGGAGGACATGGACACACACGCACACACAGCGGCCAAATCAAAGGAAGTTAGACAATGGACAGAAAACGGTCAAAGAGCGGAGAACAGAAAATGAGGAAAGAAGGATGTAAACAGAAAACAGACAGCTACTTAGAAGATGAAAGTTAGTCACAGTGGAGAGGGAATAACTGCTGCTATAGGTTTCCTCCTATAGGAATACATGCACTTTAACTATATATAGTAAGGGACATCACAGCATGATAACATTACATATCTCGGGACTTCACAAAGACTATCAGCATACTTCAATGAAAGAATGACATGTTAACAGAGAAATGAAATAATACTGTAAACAACCTGCTGAATAACATGTAGCACAGTAACATCTGTCTTAGGGCAAAGTACTGAAACTACATATACTGTGCAGCAATATAATCTAAATGTGAGCAACTAGACACATACATATATGGAACTATCTAGAGTTTGAAGCCATATAATTTCTTTAACAAAGCTAAAAGGGCCTTATATCACCATAACAATGTGATGTGGTCATTGTTTACTTCCACCATCCCTATTTGTTAGGAAATGCTTTGAAATTTTTTGTTGAATAACAGAAAAATCTATTATCTGCATTATCTGTAGTATCGAATAATGAATCATATTTGTGAGGGGTTTATTATTTCCTGCTTTTTCTAAATTTTGACTGACTTGTTATTATTGTACAATTGTTACCGTGATCACTCCAGCAGTGCTTTAATCACTGTTACAGTTCAGCTTCCTGCACTCAAATACACTGCATCACAATGCAGTTTTATAGGAACTTTCTGAAGCAATTTGATATTTGCCTCCTTATTGAATTCATGTAGTGCACTGTATTGGTGCTAGGGAGTTAACCTTTAGCAGTTAGTGAGTTAAAAAAGCTAGTTAGTGAGTTAAATTTTGTTATTGGCTGCCTCCAGAGAACTAGTTTTCCCAATTTTCTGCTTTCCCCTGGTGTGTTTACACCAACATGTTGTGGGTACCATATTTTCTAACTCAAGCAACTACAGTGACACAAAGTGCCCCATCTCTGACTGTATCCTGATACATAAGTGTATACTATACACAATTGCATAGTATAGGTTTGTTCCACAGATATCCCAGAATGGACAAGGGAGATGAACAAAAACATTTTTGATAAACCCTGCAAACAGTTTATGAGTGGATTTTGGTGAATACTAAATCTCACCAGATCTGCTTACAGAATATCAAATCCCAGGATTCCCTCAGCCCTCCTACCATCAGTTATGTAAGTGAAAAGGGGGAAGTGGAAGTCCATTAGTTAAAAGTGTGGCAGATTGCTACAAGTGATGAGGTTCTCTCACTTTCCTTATTGGTGTCTGAAAGGTTTTGTGTTTTCATGAGACTCATCTAAATGGAACTAACAAAGCTCAATACATTTGTTTTGAGCTCATATCTCTTTAAAAAAATACTGAATATGAAAATGAAGATAACAGAAAAACATCAACTCACCAATGTGTCTCCAGACAAAACCTCCAGCAGGGAGATCAGGTTATGTCCATCTCGTAAGTCTTCATACAGGTCATTTATATGCTTCCGTACCTGCAGAGAAAAGAAAGAAAGCAACATGTAAGAATGCATCATATTGTTCTTACGTAACTGTTCACTATAAACAAATATTTCCATTCAACTACTGTATATGAAATCAACATTGGAGTCGTTTTGAAATCTAATGCAACAATGACAGTCTCATTTTCTAAAGCCGTAGTTCTCTGATAAGATTTTTGCTTTTAGATGTTTCATTATTGAAACTCATGACAAAACTGTCACAAATTGTTAGTGCTTATTATAGAAAACCCTTTTTCAGTTCACATTTTACAACATGATTTTCATGTTTGTGATTTGTGATTCTCCCTCACTGCTCCCTATACTGAAACACATGCATTATAAAACACTAGGAATAAATGCACAGGCAGCATATCTTTGTGACAACTTATCTAAGCACTAGAGCAAGGCACTTAACAAGTCCAGTCCTCCCAGCAGGCCCATCTCTCCTTCCTGTCCTAAATACCGCATCTCTGAAATCACCCTGCTGCCCGTTGACCTGCTTTCACACAGGGCTTTCAGCACTGTAATCCCACATAGCAGTCACAGCTGTAGAGCCAAAATAGACCTGCACCCTAATGTTATTGGGTCAGCCAAGCAGATCCCCAACTATTACTCAGCACCTCTGGTTTCTCATTGACCCTGCATGTGGCTTACTGATAAAGACCCAACAGGAAGCTAAAGAGGCCTGAAATCCAGCTGTGAAAATCTGGATATCAAACATGAAATAAAAGCCAAAAATCCAAAAGGTTCAAACTACTACAGCACGGAACCTTTGGTTTTTAAACACATGTTGCTGATAATCTCTGAACCTTCATTGCATGAGTCATATTTTGTGGCAGAAGACATAAATAATAATTTCCTTCTTTCCTAGTCCAACATTTTGAAAATTTACATCATGCGTCTCTCATGAAAGCAGTGTTAGCTGCAGTCGGCATTTAGCAGCTCCTTAGGGCCTCCATCCTCCTTTTTATTATGGTCATATTAGAAATAATGTATCCTATTTTGAAACCACGTGATCCTAAAACATATCAGATAGATAGATAGAACAGATCCATAGGAAGCCAATCGCCATCAAGTAAAGACTAATCTAATGATCTAATTGGCAGGGACCCTTCAACTACCAACACACCAAGCTTTGAAGATGGTATGTTATATGTATTTATAAAGAAGAACGGTGTAAGCAGAGGATCAGACCGGAGGTTTTCTTTTATAATGAATACAGCTCTATGAGGCTGTTCTTCACCACAGCGCTGCTTCGAGCTAAATGCAAATATCAATATGCTGACAATGTTTACATGCTCATGTTTAGCAGGTATAATGTTTTCCATGTTCACAATGGTGGTTTGTTTAGCTCGTTAACATGTAGTAAACACAAAATACAGATGAGGGCATATTTGTGGCTACACCCAAGTATACAGACTGTACAAAGGATGACGTATCTGAACAGGAGATCATTAAATTCTGTAAGATTCATCATCTGAGAACAATGTAAAAGCAATGTAAAAGCAAATTTTTTACTTCAAACGATCCATTATTTAACATTCATTTGAAATATTTCATAGTCTGGACCGAAGTGGTGGACTGACCGACAGACCAATGCTGCCATCTTTGGACCCACACCACAAGATAAGACCTGCATATGCTTCACACCACTGCTGTCCATTTTCCAAAGATGCCATTAGTTATGCTAATTAGGCCGGTGGATTAACTGTCACATGGTGCTGCATTTGGAAGAGTAATGCTATGGACTATTAAAAAAGAAAACTCTTCTTGTTGAGACAGCTTGTTTCCTATGATTGCCCATCACTCTCACTGGCTCCATTACTGAGCAGTGAGCTGGCAAACAAAATAAGCAGCATCTAGCCCTTTTATTTTTGAGAGTTACTGCCTGGCTATCTAAAAACATTTCTGTTGGAGTGGCCCCATTTTCTGCTCTTCGCTTTTATCTAGTAAGCCAAGCATCACTGAAAGATAGAACTCGAGGTATAAACTAATGCATCCATACCAGTCTAATTTATATATTACATAACTACACGTTTACACCTCACATACATGCAGAACTGTGATTTTTTTGTGATTAATGCATCACTGACAGATAAGTATAATATAACATAAGATTCACAGGTAATGATTCATTTTTTAGGCGTCTCAGAAGACACTTGCCAATACTTGTCTGTCTGCTAACGTGTTTCAATAAAATTCCATAGACAGATGAAACAGAGGCATGAGCGCTTGAAATGTCTGAGTCAACAAAAGACAACCTGTTGCTGCAGCAGCGTAACAGCATGTCATGCTAAATGACTTTTAATCTTTGATATCTGGGAAGGAATGTTAGCGTGTTAGGACTCAACATGGCGAGTGATAATTGTTATTGCTGCCAATATTCGTCTGACAGATTGTTTATGTTAGAGGTTTGCTAATTGTTGAAATGTAAGTATTATTTAGGTATGAATGGCTATAGTTTCCATATGAACACACGGTTCCCAGATCATTTAGATTTTTAATTCAGTTTAGATGAAAATGCACAAGAGAAAAACAACCAGTACACAATGGTTCTTACCTTCAGCAGGTGCTGATTTATCCATTTTGTAAATGTCTTCTTCTGCACTCTGTCTCTTTCATCTGTGGAAGAGAGAGAAAAAAGAATACAAGTCGTGAGAATTTTTTCACTTTATAAACTAATAATCATTGTCTGTGTTTGGGCAACACAGATCTCTTTTTGTGGAGGTTGTCTAGAGAAGCCTAATTCTACTCTGTGTAAGCCGGTTATGTAGCCTATTAGGTTGTGTGGCATTTAATTCTACAAGAAGTCAGAGAGCACATTACTCCATGCTGTGTTTCAAATGAAAATACCTCAAAAAATACACAGAGAGTAAGAAAGCTCTTGACAGGTAAGCAGATAAAGGTTTCTTTAAGGTTAAGATTAGTGGCTTCATCCTTGGTTTCCTGTTGCACAAAGTCAATGAAATGTTATTTTTCAATTCATAGCTTCAATGAAAATGATGTAGCAAAGGAAGGACTAATGGAGACCTCAAGTCCCTGTGGCTGTAAATAAGAATCATTCATTTCCCAGAGACTGAAATGGCATCATTCTTTCCTACATGCTGCTCACCACATTATGTTTCTTGTTTCCCATCACCATAACAACCACACTTCCTGCCGCCAATGACATATGTGAGACCAGGACACAAATGGATGCAATTAAAATGGAAAAAATAAGGAAAAGTATCAAATCTTTCTTTTTTTCTTTGATCCTTAGTCATTTGCTTCCAGTATAAACAGACACCAGCTCTTACATCTCACACGTTTTCTTGTCAGAATTATAAACAATCTTTCTTTTTTGAATTTTGTATTTTGTGCTGTGTCAGAGCAGAGCGGGATTCTGGCCAGTCACCACAACTATGACTCATGTCACAGCTTCCACGCCTCCCAGGCTGATAGACATGACTGCTCTGATTTATCCTCATTGAACAGCAAAAAAAAACAAAACACACAATCCATCACATGCACAACAACATCTGCCGGCTAGGTCACATTCATTCTAACTACAAAAACAACACCATGGATGACAATCAGCCTGTTCCTGAACTTTGACCACAGGCTACAACTCCTCCCTTTAATGTCCGTCAGTGCACATTACAAAATAGGTTTTGCTCAAGGATATCTCACCTACTATTAGTCATGAGCAAGCGCAGACATGAATTATCTCTAAAGGAAATGACAAGAAGCAGTAATATAAATACTGACCCATACAGCACATGAGAGTTACCAGGTGAGTCCTATGTTCCCTCTCAGTGCTAAGCAGGTACTTCATCCTCTGCACTAGCTCCTGAGGGCTGTCAGGAGGGTCGCGGTTCAGGTACACAAACGCCATGTGGATAAGCGAGCGAGGAAGGAGTAGCAGTCGGCGTCGTCTTGCCTGCCTGCCTGCCTGGCAGCCTCTAGGGCAGCCGCGACTCTCCTTCTCATTGAGCTTCCAGAACGAGTTCTGTCAGGTTTTCCATGGCTACTCACTATTTTGAGTTTCCACGCGGTTAAGTGTTTATCTAGCAGCGGCGCTCAAAACCACATGGGAAATCAGTGCTTCTTGTAAAAGAAAAAGGAAAAAAAGGGAAAAAAAAGGAAGAAAGTTCCTTGTTCAGGAATAACTAAGTTTATTTACGCTGTTACTTAAGACCAGTTTACCATAATTGTTTCTAGCAGCTTGGTTGATTATTGAAAATATCTTATCATATGTATCCTGGGTGACATATCTGTGCTCAACTACAGACCTTAGGGGTCAAAGGTGAAAATGTCTTAATCATCATCTATTGTGCAGCTTCTGAGACTCACTGCAGTGTTTACATCAGCAGAAACAACTGAGAGCACATCCAGACAAATAACAATCCACAGCCTTTCTGAAGTTACCACAAGGTTGTTTAGTGGCAATGCTGCATTTTATTATGACACTGAGCTCACCGGTTACATAAGGTAGTTAGAGAATTAAAGTCTATCTGACAGAGAGGCATCTTTTTCATTTGACAGTTGTCGTGGGTGGCTATTCTTATATAATGCACATAGCTGAATTGTCATGAAGCCTGAAAGACACATTTCCGGGACTTGGAGTCCTACAGGAGTCCTGTGACTTTATTCTCTGTAGATTTTTTTTTTTTTTTTTTTTTTTTTTTTTTTACATTTAGTTCATCTAAAAATAGTTCATGAGTAAAAAGCTGCTGAGAATTGGAAAGTGGGTTCATCTGACAATTACTATGATGGTCTAGATCAAAGCCTCACATGAGGCTAAAATATCAAATAAATGAAGGAACACTTGGTCTGTCAGAGCGGCCTTAGTAAAATAAACCCAAACAATGAAAGAATCCTACTAAATAAGGAAAGTAGTCTGTCTTCATATTGAAAGTGTGATTCAGTGAGAGACCTTTACCAGCAGTGCTGCTGTGTCACTGCTGATGTGTCTGTCCCTGTGACTCTACAGTGAAGCTGAATCACAGAGAGATAAAGCGGTGCAGTCTGCAGTAGGACACCAATTTGGTTTGTAATGCCCACATCTAAGCTCTCTGCTGCATAATATATAAACCCCCTCTGAGAAACTCATTAATATTGACGGGCTGGGAAGCATTCAAGGAAACTCTCCAGATAGGAGCAAAGGAGGGGCGAAAAAGTGCCATCAACCAGCCATCAAATGCTGTCAGGAACAGGCCACTGTGCTTCACATATTGCACAGATTGCTGATAACAGACACACTGAACACATCACATTAGCATCAGCCAGTGTCAGATGGTGAGACAGTCGGCTTTCATTATTTATGCCCTTCATGTTGAATCTTTAATATGAGCGGTAGAAACAGAAACAGAAATAGGCAGCAGGTGAATATGCAATAAAATGAGTTATTTCTGTACCTGCTCTCCCCAAAAACGTGGAGGTGAGTTTGATAGTATGGTGCCCTCTTGAGGATCTTGTGAGAATTAAAAGTGTGAACTCAGGTTTCGTGTCAGTCAAACAGAAACTGAATTCTCCTATATATTTGGTCATAACATGAACCCATCACTAACCATTACTGAAGATTAGATATGAGACACTAAACAAATCAGTTAATTCCTCTAACAATAAAAATGGCAGATCACATCATTTACTCATTCTCCTAAAGTTGCACACATGACATCACTCATATTTTCATACTTTTAACCCATTAAACCCTATATCAGATTCATTTAAATACAGTACAATATCATGACTTTTTGTGTCGATATATTTAATGTATTATATGTATCTATTGCTATTCTCTGGAGCCACATGCAGCACCTACTTTTACTCAAAATACTTTTTGTTGTTTCAACATTCCACACTTAAAATTCAGGTAGTTAGATAAATCACATCAGCAAAGGTCTGGGAACAGCTTAGAGTATAACCAACAGCTTGTGACCTTTGATTTTAATGGGCTGATGTTTGAAGGATCATGTAAAAAGCCTGACTAACCACCTGTCTCTCACGTTACGTTTGCACTTCTTGACATTTGGGCACGTTCTAAAAAAATTGGGCATTAAAGCCTTGTTCGGGATTTCAAGTTTACACCATGTTATTAGGTATTAATTAAGGTAGTATTTAATACACAGCACAGTGTCAACATTGCTTTGTGAGTACCGTGACTACAGACTAAGCCGGGCACTAGCCAAGGGTCCACCACAGCATTGAAACAGACAGCTATGGAGTTCCTGAGACACTTATTTGTAGACCTCAGCAAAGCACATGTGCACAGCTATAAATAGCTACAACTCTAAACCATGCTGCCCCTGAAACTGCAGGCCACATAATGTGTGCCACCTAGGTGATATCTTTCATTTCCTTGCATACAAATATCACCTAAGTTAATTTTTGCAGTAGAGTTGAATTTAGAAGGTTTTTTTATATATATTTGTGAACAGGGCTTGAGGTCTGTTTCTAGTCCTCTGTTTTGTCTTTGTGAAACAATAATTAGATATAAGATATGTTTAGCTTTTATTGATTGAGATTCAGGACATTAAACTGGTTATGTATCTGCATTTAATTCACGTTCAAATTTCAAATTTATTTTTATTTATATAGCGCGTTATTTAAGGGGATCCAACAAATTCCACACGATAATGATAGTAACTAAACTGCAAACTGCAACTAGACTGTTGCAAATTCAACCGGTAGCAGAAAAGCCTACAGCACCTCACACCTTTAATTACTATATCTTTGCAAGATCCTTTGAACAAGAGAACAGTAAACGGCTGTTTTCCAGAGAATGACTTGCACAGGGGGCTGGTGATATCCTTCGGCATCTTGTTGCGTCAGGATGCCTAAAATATCCACCCATGATTCTGAGCAGAGCAGAGTCAAAAAGTCCTAGCAATCAAAATCCGGCCAGAATAATCCTCTTGACCTCGTAGGGGAGGGAGATCAAAACAGACAAAGTCTAAACTGAAAAGCCCTCTTCGTTCCAGCGTATGACAAGGACTCGCTAAACATTCTTGCTCAACAGCCCTCATTTCACATCTATGGTGTCATAACCAGCTCAGTGAGCAATAACATGTGGTTGGTTTGTTTTTAGTAGAAGGCCATATAGCAGTGGCAGAGATTCTGAAGTAGGTACTGGTGTCCTCTGAATTAACAGGTTTCACTTTGATGAGTAATAATGGTCTTAAAATGTTATATCTTAAATCTTGTTATATCTATGATCTTAAAGTACACGTCAAGGAAATCGCCTTCATAATTCAGTGTGATCCTGGTCACAAGCACGCACACAGTGTCAATGTAAAAGTATCCAAAATGAAAAAGCTTTGCTGCGTCCTGAAGCTCAGCTCTAGATCCCCTTTGGGCTTCATCAGGACAGGCAATGTGCATTCCTCCAATGCTTGTGAAAATGCTCAAATATAATAATTTTGCCAAGTGGGCGTTGGTGTAATCTTCAGTGTGTCACAAGCCTTTTTCATTTCAAGCAAAAATGATGTTATGCTCTGTAACAAAACTGTGACAGTCTACAACTATTAACTTTATGAGGGCGTACTATAGGAACAGTGGTGAAAATGCTATACTACCATACAGAGACGCTGATATATAGGAGGTATAATGTTAACCATGTTAGTTTGGCTTGTTAGCCTGTTAAGATTCACTTATGAAACAGTATCCACAAAGTACAGCTGAGTTTTGTTTTGTTTTTTTGCAATAACTAATTGATTAACTGATTAGCTGATCAACAGGAAACTCATCACCCACAATTTTAGCAATCAAATAATAATCTTGGTCATTTTTTTTAAGTCAAATCCAGACAAAACGAGACACTTGGAGATATCACTTTGGGCTGTGGAAAATTATAAACCACTATCACCTCATCACATTCCATCCAATAGTTGTCGAAACATGTCATCTTTTGTATTATAGCTAAAAATGGTCTAATGCAACTTACAGATCAGTCACACTGGTGATTTAATGTAATGTTATGCCCTTTACAACAAAGCCCCCCAGAAGTGGTGAGTCAGCACAAAATGGCTACCACTGCATTTGAATAACTATGCTATCACAGTGGTACCTTGGTAGGTGGTAAACAAAAATACTACGTGAGACAATGAGGGGAAATACCTGTGCAAGGATTTTTGCCATTCTTTGTAAGTGAGAATACTCTCCTCAGAGGGGTAGGGCAGAGTCGGAAATATGTAACTGGAACAGAGCTCTAACTGAAACAGGTTGCCAAGCCTTCAAAGCAGCTCTCCCACTCAGCCTTTGCTTTGTCTTAGGCCTGGGGACTAAAGTGAGGAAGACTGCAAGAAAAAAGGTACGATGCCTGAGTATCTGTGGAGAGAGTATTTTTATCTTATCTGTCTTTTTTTTTGTCTGTTTTTTGAGCCAATCCTGCATACAATTCTCAGCACTCTATTATTTATCTCTATTTTCCTCAACTTCAAACTGTGTCTTACGCTAATTAAAACATGAATAGAATCAAAGTACTGCACAGGACACTATTTGAAAATGTATGCAGTAATTGTTGGCTGTAAAGACAGAACATACTGACTAATTTTGTAACTAATTTTACTGTGTAGTGCAATCAAGACACGTGTTCTTAATGAATGACATTACAGACTTTCTTCCATTACGTCTCTGGCTGTAATACACATTATCTACCAGTGAGGTTGAAATATTCTATGAACCTTGATGAAAGGCAAATGGAGGATGAAGGTGAAGCTGTGAAAGTAACCTTAGTCATGAGCTGTCACTACAGAGGCACTCAGCAAAGTCAAGGAGAGGAAGAAGGGAAGTATTAGGGCCAGCTAATGGGACAGACACACACACTAATGGTACAAACATGAACACACACACCGTTAGGCTTACTAACACTCAAATATTAGCCTCCATATGTGCAACAGCTGCAACTGCCACAAGTGAGTATTGCTCATGGAAATCTGCCCCCCGTCTCATTTCGATTATGGAGAATCCTGATCTAGATTTATAGAGTAACATCAACACTGACAAATTCTGTTTTGAAATTTCTATAGTCACCATAGAGATGATCACTGACAATATACAAACCAAAAACCTTTGATCAATATCCTACAAGTATGCAGTTTTTGATGTGATCCAAAATAAAGTTACATTTTTCAGTCATGTTGAATTATACAGCAAATGAATCATCCCAATTAAAGACGCCATTTGTAGGTTTGGCTATGGCTACATAGCAAGCATTAGCATTAAGAGCTGTTTATTCACCAGTGCTGGAAAGAACTTCAGCCATTGCTGTGTTTAGATGAGGTCATAATCTTCCCTCTGAGCAGCGCTACCTCTTCAGGGCAAACTAAACTTGCTATCAAAAGGCTTCAACAAGGATGCTAACTTCAGTCTCCTCTAGACTATAAGTAAACTGTTGTTAATGCTAACATTGGCTATATAGAAATAGCAAAACTTTAAGGTATCAAAGTCGTATAAACATGAATTCAGAAATCTCTTAGCTTCTATATATTAATGATAATTACATTAACATTATGAAATAGATTTGTTGAGTAGTTTGAGATGGTTTTTGCAATTGGCAATAGCATTTTGACCAATCTTTATTCTATTTTTAAAAAGTTAATAATTTTACTTATTTACTTTACTTAAGTATCAATGTTACTTAATATTTTAATAAGTTGTTACTAGATTCAAAAATTTTTATTAAAAAAATAAATCCTTTTATGTTATTTATACATTTAGCTCATGATATAATCCCATTCATGTGAGCCTCATAATGGTTTTAAAACTATAGGGTTTATGAGTTAAATTAAAAGTAGATGGAGCTGCCCGTTTCTTGGCTACCCAATAAAAAGTGGAGAGAGGAAATCTGTTTCCTGCTCTTGGTGTGGGATAGCTTCCCAGCATCTGCTGCATTCAGAAGAGAAGGGTGGTGCCGCTGGAGTGGGAGAGGAAAGGCAACTGAGCATGAGTCAGGGGTGGGACAGAGACTCAAAAGATGATCTCATGTAAGAGGAGCTAAGCAAAGCTGTGGAATGGGGTTCAGCCACGCTGGTCTTCCCATCACCATGACAGCATATAAATACAACATTTAGAAATATAACAGTGAGCAGGCATCACGCTCAGGCACAGACATGATGTAACTGCATGTGACTGCATTAAAGTTATATTTCATGTAACTGCCTTACCATATGTTGTTAATATTAATCAAATGCATTCAAAATGGTACAAAGCATGTGCTGTATATCTATAATTGATAAATACGGGAATAATATATGATTGCAGAATAAATAAAAATATATTTCTTTACCTAAAGACTGATGGAGCAGTAAGAAGCTTTCTGAGAGCCATAGTTTAGATTACACAGTGCATTTAAAATGAAGTCTATTGATGAGCTCAATGAAGGGCCTGGCAACAAGAGCAACTTTATGTTTTAGCTTAAGTACTTCTAGTTTACTGTCTATTAACTGTTAATGGACTTTTTTTTTTTTTTAACATTTTGCTTTCCACACACTAACCTTGATAAACTATAACAATAACAGCAAGCACAATAGTTTTAGACTGCTGAGAAGTTGCATTCAGATATGAGAGCACATATTGCTGAAACCTGTAAAATGAAGCCAAGCAGCTCTTTTCATAGCTTCAGATCAGCCTCTGCTTGATGTTATGACGTCATGGAGCACCAACCCGAGCTTGAGCTGGAAAATGATCCAAAGATCTAATGCACTTAATTAGCTATTAGTACTTAGTGCTTTGAATTCTGTCTGTGGTAGCTGTGAAATTACACAAGAACACACACTACACTATAATTAGACAGCCAAGTGATTACACGATCTAAATCATATGTGCTCACATTTTAGCTATCAGATACATCATGTGCAAATATTTCTATCCTCATAATCTTCCAGAATGGAAGAATATCAAAATAAAATAAAATTCCATGTGCTTTAAGTAATATGTTTGTGTTTTCTCAGAAAAAAAATCAGAAAAACAGGGTTTAATTTAAATCTATGAAGCATATTCTGATTTTTGGGAGGCTACACAATGGCCAGCTGTGCATGTACAATATGCAGTATAGAACATGAATCTGTTGGCTGAATTAGGTGGAAAGGGACCACCTTCAAAGTGTGACTTCTTGACGTTTAGCCCTCAATGAAAAGCCAAAAAAGGAGTGTCACCATCAACAGCTTGACACATGAGCAAGTCTGTGTAACTGTGGATCCTGCTTGCATAAAAACAAAGTATCTTTTGTACGGCAGCAGACAGTCTCCATAGAGGCAGCCTGCTGCATGTGTGGGCCACTGGGCCATTTGAATGTGATGAGTGGGCTGTCGACATAGAGCAGAGGGGATGGGCTGGGCACGGCCCAGGAGGATGGACAAAGGCAGTGACTGTGCAAAAAAACAACACAATGCCTCCTCACTCATTGCTCTTTGATAATACAAGATAATATGATTATAAAAAGGATTTTAATAATAAGCACTCATTTCTTATTGTTTCTACATAAGTATACTTGTAATGAGAAATTAGATCATGAAGCAGACTGCAGTGATTCACAAACAGAAATGTCAGAGTGCCAGTGAGAGACCACACCCTCCTTTAATACACAACTTACAGAGCAGCCATCCTCCAGACTAGTGCTGTATATGGGTGTCTACTGAAAGGAATAATGTCTGCAACAGCCAATACAATATATATGTCTGCAATCTGAAGAATCTGTAAAAAAAATATATATATATATGTTTTATATATATATATATGTTTTCTTCTAGTAATCTCTATAAAGATAATATATATTTCACCACAAGTAAAAAAAATCTTTGTATGTGCATGAAAAAGTAGGTCACTAACTTGAAAAACAGAATGCTTCGCCACCTTAAGTTTGAATTTTTGGGTCCAGTTCCAGAAATATACTTTCCTTTCAATCTAATCATACTATTGTCAACATGTGGCATCTTAAAAGCAAGAGAAGAGCTGCAAGAGGAGCTGACTGAACCACCAAATGTCTAATCCATTAAATCTTCCCTGATGTCAGAGGACGATCATCTATTGGGAAACTCTAACGCTCGCATCATGCTGACGACTGACCGAGCAGGCTCTGCTAGAACAGTGCGATCCCAAGCAGCCACTACCCAGTGCATTTAACTGTTGTGTGTGGCTAGGAAACCATGTCTTTAACTCATTCCTCAAGTTTAGAGTCTTTTGTAAAGCGTACATTGAATTTCATTCAGGCCTAAAGCAATTCTGTTGTAAAGTGTATAATTAACTCTAACACCTAATTAGTGTGCCATTCTCACAGTTGCAGCACTAAGAAATACATGAATGCTCTTGGTCAATGGGAAGTGTTATGCTTCAGACCCCCTCCCTCAAAGTTCAGATCATTGTATGGTATACCATTGATATTGAAATGTGTCAATTTATTTCTAATGGTGAAGTTCACTAAAGGTCACACTGGAGGTGAACAAGTGCATGTGTCAGGTGTGGCGCTCACTCATTACAATGAAAACTGCATAATTTTGTTTTATCCACCTCTGTCGTTTCTCTAGAAACTAGCTGATATTTTCTCAGAAGGGTTTGATGACTGAAACCAAGCCAAACCACCAATGACAACCACCCACATAACACACCTAGTCGCCAGTGCAGATACCAACAGTGCCTTTTTGCCTAAACTTTCACTGTCATATATTAATGTGGTCAGATCCTACATCTTGATTTGGAGAGACAAAGAAAAAACTGTTCCACACTTTATAGGTGGCCCTCATGCTGTTCTGTTTACTGGTCTGTTTGTTTGGTTACTGTTGATGAGCCTGCTATGAAAATGTGTCCCTTTGATACGCTAAGCATCACATGAAGAGAAGCTCGGGGCTCTGGCTGATCCCATCAACTGCAAATAAAACTTTCAAAAATTAAAGCAAGGACTTTTCGAGGAGTTGGCCAGCGATATATAGAAAAATGAGGCAAAGAAATTATTCATGCAAACAAATTTTACTTAGGAAGACAATTTAAGAAGGTAGGTACTTGATTAGGTGATACATTTCTCAGCCTAATCACTGAGCCATATATATAATAAGTATATATATGCTCAAATACACTGATCTGTGGTTGTAGAAAAAAACTTCCACAAGTAAAGATCTAACTTTTCAAAGCTTTACTCGCATAAAATCAATTGTTATTTTTGCTAATCTCTATTTTTATCGATTGTCGTCATCTCACTCACCACTCTCCACCAACATTATAAGACACAATTGTGCAGCCCACAACTTTGCAAAGATTGTGTTTTTTAAACTAGCTATAGACTGCTCCCTCTCTCCTTAACAGACCCCTGGTAAATAAATGTTGAATTAAGTGTTTCTGCTTCAACACTCAAAGCTGGAACTTTTTTCCTGCCAATGATTAGCCCATCCGCTAAATTCAACTTTCTACTAGGTTTGCTGCGTACCCAAAATAAAAACAATTTGTTTAAAATAATATTAATAAGCCAAAAATGCTGGATTCAGTCAATTTTACTGAAAAAACAGTCTGCATAATGGATCTGTTAAATTGGAACTTCAAGCAGATCATTTGAATTACTACAGCGCTTCCATAAACTTGGAAATTGGTTGGTAACATTATTTTTCTTTAAGTACAAAGAATGCCTTACCCCTCTTTGATATGTTCATTGTTCATGCACCAGCTGGTGGGGAGTCAAATATCTCCCAAAAATCAATAGTTAACATGTAAAAACTAATCACAGACCAGTAGTTACTGATAGAAGAAAACAGGAAAAATAAGTAAGCTCATTGTGTGTCAAAGCTCCTCTGCCTGAAGAAAACAGATACAGATGCCTAATGATGCTACATCATATGATCCCATTAAGAGTCTAGTAAGGGCGTTTAAGCGTTGTACCACAGCTGACTATCGCTGCTGGCTACAATGCTTCAACAGCTGATAGAACTCGCTCATGGCAAGCATTGACTACAATAGGCCACAGTCTGTTAGTTATTGTGCTGCTGTTTTACTTTGTTAGGCTGAGTGAAAAGGGAGACGCAAGAGTTAAAACCGCTGCTGTCAGTTTGAATTCAGCTCCACTGGTTCTCCTCAGGCCTCAGAGTACATGTGTATGATTTTGTCTGCGAGCTCTAGCTGTAACAGAGACAATGAATAACAGATCTCTTATGTTGATGGATTTGCTCTAATTAATTAGATTGACCCAAAAGAAGCAGCTACATGAAGTTGCAAGAGCCACTGATATGAGCTAACGCCTCATCCTGCTATGTCATTGTCCTGTCCCAAGACACCACACATAGGTCACTGAGGCAGTATCAATGAGTGGTACTTCGCCAGGCGATCCCCCTGAATATATGCAAATATATAATATATATTGAGAATGTACAATTTACTCAAAAAACAGATTTGATTCCTGTCTTTAGATATTTCAGTTTGACAGTAAACAAAGCAGACACTGTAATCGCCTGCCTTACATGTTTTTCCAGACACATTTCAAGCTCAATATTTTCATACACCAGCTGAACAAGAGAAATAATCCTATAATCTAATGATCAGCTGTGATCATATAATAAGGCCTTTGTTTTGGCTACTAAAAATCAGCCTAAACGTGATGTCATGCAGGAAATATTCCCACTTTTCCAGTGCTGGGAGAAGGACACCAAGAACAGTCAGTCACCAGAGGGAGAGAGGGGCGCAGGCTGAGGTTTATCGAGCTGTCAGGCAGCGATCAGACAATTTCCCCATCGCCTTAATTCCCTGGCAGAGGGGTTTTCAATCAGCATTGATCCTACCTTTATACTTTTCCAAAACATCTTCATAAGCTTGAAGGTATTCCTGTTCGTCGGAGAGCACATAAGCCTGCGGTGCGTACTGAGCCATAACCCGGGCTCCACAAACTGGACATTCACCACACGGCGGACAGGGACACAGAGTGTGTGTGTGTGAGAGAGAGAGAGAGTGTGTGTATGTGTGTGTGTGTATGTGTATGTTTGTGTGCATGTGTGCTGAGGACTCGAGAGTGATCGGCGCTGTTGTTGCACTAAAGGAAACGCCCTACGTCCCTCCCTTGTCTGCGCTCTGTCCAATAGGCCACACTTCCTCTCCGGAGTTCACGGATTGATAGGGAGGACTGCCGGACGTGCTGCACTGCAAAAAATGCCCGTTTTTAACAAGTCAATCAGCCCGGGACCGAGTGTAAAATCCACTTCAAACGAGATGTAGATCCTACTTTCTTATGACGAGAGGACAGATCTCACCAGGTCTGAGTCCCATATACGCGATTGCGCACCAGCAGGTGAAATAACCTGCGTAAACCACACTGAATGAATTGTTCACCTTTTACAGTGTGTGATCACAAACCCAGGCGTCTCTGTACCGGCTCGTGACACGGACCACTTTCTTTCCCACTGTTGTCCACCTGCCAGAGACTTTAAACAACTCTGGCACATTTGCAGGACTGCTGCCAGGGCCTTTGCTGCCAGTGGCCCATCAGCTGTCACTACTGTCACCATGAGTCCACACGAGCTGCAGGCTTTCATTGAAAACTTCACCCTTCTCCCCGTATGGACTCCAGGCTATGCGACCTGGTGGACTTTATGACTTGCGGGGATTTTACA
This sequence comes from Rachycentron canadum, assembly GCA_038496675.1. Lineage (NCBI taxonomy): Eukaryota > Metazoa > Chordata > Actinopteri > Carangiformes > Rachycentridae > Rachycentron > Rachycentron canadum. The sequence continues at coordinate 8,850,512 of CM076659.1, read as the reverse complement.
GTGTCCTCATTAAAGCTCATATAAGTGCTATATACTTTAGTCATCTAATCTTTTTTGTGTTAAACTAACAAGTGCCCACGTGCGAGGGATTATTTATCACTATTAAATACACCACTGACTTTAAGGCCACATACGTTTTTTTTTCTTATCTATATGTTAATAGATGATTTAAATGAAAACAAAACTATAACCTAAATGGACCCTAGAGCTGCTCATTTGATGAAAAGTAGCTTAACATATAGGTTGACTGAAAGAAAAATACTTCTTCTTATCACACTACGTGTCCAATAACCTCATGGTTAATTTTAAAGCATCATATCCAGAATAAGAGCAGACTGAAATACCATCACATGTACCACGAGTCCACGTCATTTCAGACCCTCAGGTCCAAGGTCCCCAAATAAAACTGGGGACACCAGGAAAGGATTTAGCTTCATGAGTCGCTATGAGCTGATATAGTCTTTGTTTTTCTGTCTTATTCACTGTGTGATAACCGGACAACAAGGAGTCAGTCGCTCACCTGCGATCCTGAGCACGGCTCTCTCCGCCGGATCCAACACGGATCCTCCCTGGATTTTCCTCTTGGACCGCTCGTGTCTGGGCAGGTTCCAGGGTAAAGTGTCCCCGGGAGCCGGCGATGCCGACCCGGATTTAACGCTGTAATCATCCTCGTCTGAGAAATCCGCCGAGGAAGACATGGAGCAGTGGAGGGAAGGGTTCCCCGAGCTGGAGCTCTGAGAGACAAAAGAAAACGGGCGATAAAGGGGGGAAAAAAAAAAAAGAACAATGCTTGTCTTGATTTCACTCCAAGCCAATAAGAAGAGACCGCGACACAAGCATAACAAGCGCAATCAGATGATTTCTCACCATCGCGGGTCAAAGTGCGTAATGTGAGCGCATGTTAGGTGCGAGGACGCTCCTTGACACCAGCAGCTCCAACCATCCATAACAATTAAAGATCGAGCCAAATAAAGGCGATGTGAAATCAATAGTAAATGGCTCCCCCGCCAGGTCAACAATAAGACTTACCACTGTATACATGGAGACCTGTCAGCTGGAAGAAGAGAGAAAGGGGGGGAAAAAAAGAATAACAATCCTATTAGCGCGTTATTAGCTTCCAGCCTTCAGTCACACGTCTCGTGCGTTAATTCCTCGGCGCCACGCCCTTTGTGGAGCGATGCTCCGGCCACCGGAGCATCAAGGATGTGAGGTGATGTCAGATCTCCAGAGGGCCGAGGGGATGGTCCGCTGTGTGCTGTCGAGGCAGAGCTGGACCGTGATGGGGAGAGCAGACTGCATGTGTCTCCGCGTCACACCCCCGCGTAGCCAACAACGGCGGTGTTAGAGCGCCATCCCTGCAAGAAAGGCGGCGCTGGCTGCCTACAAATGCCTTCAAAGCGGGTGGGGGGGGGCAATAAGAGGACAAGGGCTCCCCCGGTTCTTCGTGGCGAGGGCTTCGTAACAGACGCACATTTTAACAGCCTACATTGTAGGTGATGTGCTCACCAGAGGGAAGGGTGGAAGCTCTCAAATACACTGTGCCAATTACCTGAGAGGATGGAGAGGATCATGGGAGCACAACAGAAGATTGCATTTGGATTAAATCGGGTTTAACATTAAACCCGTTTAAATCAATATGACTAGAAACATATAATAATGCTATTAAAGTCATCCTGTCCAGACTCATCTCTGACTGGTTCATTATTCCTTGAACATTTGCAGATATTTTTCCAGTTCCAACTAGAACTGGAAATAACACAAATGCTCACATAGAGGGAAAATTATGAAGGCTGTCCTGCTGCACCCTGACACACCTGAGATTGAGCAACAGAGCAAATGCAGGTTACCACAACCTGATGTAGAAGGATGGGTGGGGTGCAAAATACCTGTATGATGACACCTTATTTGCTTAATGATAAAAGGGAAATGCAGCCTGAAGCTCATTGCAATGATCCTGTCTTGATGATATTAAAAAAGGTAAATCTGGATGCATTAAATTCAAATGTGCAGGACAAACTTTAAAAGCTTCCGAAAATAGGTTCTAGTTTAAAATAGCAGTAGTTCAGTTTGCTTCAGATCCAGTGGAGGGTCACTCGGTGCAAAATCTGCACAAGCTGATAAAAGCAACACGGTGCTAATATTAGCAGCTTTTTTTTTTTTTTTTTTATCATTGCATCACATTTCATCAGGATAAAACTCAGTACTGAAAATGCAGCTTAGTGGGTTTTTTTTTTTTTTTTTTTTTCTAAATCAGCTTTCTGCTTATTCATAATTCTTTCTACTAAAAGGGTAAAACCTCCATAATCGAGAAAAGTTAATGCACAATATTATGAAATAATTATTAGTTTGGGCTGCTCTGCTCTGCTCTCTTTCACTTTCTTTCAAATAAGGAACTAACTGCACAGGGATAAGAATAGTTGACTGGAGGCCCTCCCTCATCTCTTAATACTCTGTTTATCCTTTTAAGAGTCTACAAAGTTCTTTATTCTTTGTCAATACCAAAAATGGACACAATGGACATCATATCTTTGTCAGAAAGATTTGAAACCACTATGACTACATCCACCAGTGAAATAGCCTAAATGATTTTTGATTAAGCCCTGAGAGATTTCCTAAAATAGTCTACTTGCCAAAGGTGTAGGTCCTATTAAATACATGTAAAAGGGCAGAGATATTAAGATGCACTTATAAATTATTTAGTTCAGTATAGTCAGTAGTTCCCTTACACAAGAGCATGGGGTCTTTTAAAGAGATTATCAATGGCAAAACACATAAAAAATAAGGTTTCACCAGCACAAGGCAACCATTGTGGATTATTCATTTTTTTCTACATGTAAGTATATCGTGCATGATGCATGGTAGGTTGATCAAGGCCTGAACTAGTGTATGCTGCTCTACATGTTCATGCCTGCTCACTTATAGCAATGTCATGGAGCTCGAATGACTCCATAAAACTCCAAATTGTTTTTTCCTGTTGTGTTCCCCTGTCACTTGCTTTGAAACATGCTGGTTTTGTTTTACCCACTGTAACAAAAAAAAATTTAATTAAAAAGGCATTAGTAACAACAATAACACATTAATATGCATCTTAATGTGGTGGTAACATAGGCTTATTCAATGGCAGGTAGTTCTGCATAAATGTCATTTCCAGGAGACACGATTGTGATATGGTGAGTCTTCTGTGATCGGAGGCTCTAGTCACGTTGACTAGAGGTTGCTGACAATGGCAATAAGAAAAGGCTCCCAGTTGTTTGTGTCTGTTATCTGCAGTATTACAGAGCAAGAGTATGACATTGCAACATGTTTGCACAGATCAATAGTTTCCTTTGAACACAGTGAATCAGTTCAACATCTGTGTTAAGTCAAGTCCGGCACTTAATTTGATTTCCATATAACAGTAATAGCTAAAGATGTTTAGTAGGGATAAAAGTTGGGTATATGGATATGGATATTTAATATTCTGGATACAATAAATGGCTTTTGAGTAGTAGACACACCCCAAGACTTGATGTTTGAATGAACGTGGTCATTTTCTTTTCTCATATTCTCACATTAAGAAAGCCCAGAAAACCTGAGGGTGTAGTTCTGCTCTCTGATTCATGTACCCTCAAGTAAACATTTCCAGTAAAGCCTAGTATTTCCAGTCTTTTCTCACCATTCACTTTAACGTTATTATCTAAAGCTGATAAAAGTATTGAAGCAGAGTGAGCACGAAGCAGTGCAGCTAATTCACAGTGGAGCATAAGGATTGAGATATGAACCTGAAGGCCAAAAACTGAGGTTAGTTTACAAAGCTGAGCTGACACAAATTATGTTTTCATGCCAACATGGTAAATTGTTGACTTTGATAGGCTTCAAATGGATTAGAGAGGACATGTGCCGATAGTCAAAGTAGGATGACTAAAATCCGAGGCAAAATGAACAGACACCATGGAATCTGTTAAAAATGAAGGCACCGGAAATCTGAAAAATCTGATACAGCAACAATCTGTATGTTTGTTTGGGCTACATACCTAAAAGTGATTTTGAATAAGTTAAATGCCCTGACATGTGTTACATTTAATATTAATACAGCTTTTTTAACACCAAGGCTGCTACACCTTTAGAAATTATACATTAATGTAAAAATACTGGACCAGTGTGTTTCAATTTGAATACAGAAATTAATATCAACCATGAATTCATGGTGTACTTTGATGATTAATACATGTTTATTATTACCCAAAGCTAAATATAAAGCTAAATCTACTATAGTTTTATATTTAGAAACCATTTTTGGCAAGTTGCTTGAGGACCAGGTTTACCCATTGGACAATGGTGGTTCATGCCAAGTATACAGGATCTGTTGTTCAAGGTGTCACTCTGGAGCTCTATTTTCTTTTGTGCTAAAATGTAAAATCACCATATTTGTCACATAATGAATCCTTACCAGCTTCAAAGGCAAAGTGGTGTCCCTGTGGAGGGGAGCAAGCAAAAAATAGCATCACTTTATCATCGGTATTAATCATGGTTGCAGGTAAGGGGGGTACCTACAGGTTTGCGTGTGGGGGTGACTTGTACAGACTGGTAAAATTCTGGTAAGACTCTCTTCTTCACTTTGCGTTTTCTTAGAGTGCTTGACGAATCAGGTTCACTCTCAGGAACCTCGACCAGACTGGGTTTTTCCTCTGTCACTCGAGCATGTATGCTCCTTCTTGCGTGACGTGGACTGTGCCTGAAGCCCTGGAAAACAATGAACAAATGTCACACACAGCAGATTTGACTTTCAGCGGGCTTAGCAAGAAAAATTAAAAGCTTCATTATAATATGAATAATAATTGTGATGCGATTCAAGCTTCTAAAGTGAGGGAGGGACTGTTGTAGTTATATGACCTAGATTTCAGAATCAGACCAGTTTGAGAAAGATGATGCAGCAATTCCAATCACTACACAAGAGGGAAAGGCAAATATTTTAGTGTAACACACTCATATTTCTCACTATCGTCTTCTTCTTTAGACCCTCTCTGAGTTTTTCTTTAAGAGGTGTTTATTGTTGTCACTTTTGAAGGTAACGATTCGAAAGTCTGTTCTCAGTAACTGTCCTGCTGTTGTGTCCTTGAACATGATACTGAATACCCACCAGCTAGAGCACTGAGTCGGTAAGGATACAGTGTCCTATGGTTCAATAACATAACCTGCAATTGACAGCAAGCTTTTGGCACTTTTGATTTAGGAACTTTAAAACCACAGACTAGACTGAATGCATCAGGGTATCAAATGCAAATGTAGTCTATAACAATGAAACCGATGACAGGCCTATTTTGCACTTTGACTAAATAATACATTTATATTCTAAAATTGCTTTCCACGATCCCTTTTAGGTTTATTTGTAATGAAATTACAAAGAAACCTATTTTATATACAGGAGACCATGGTAGGAAGATCAATTACTGGATCAGTCTACAAAGAGCCTTTGTCAAAATAAGCTATAGGCTACAATTTTCACATTTTAAGAGACCAAATTGGTTTAAAGCTATTTTTACGCAGTTGAGATCCTAGCAGGCTTTATAGTGTCATATTTTATTTTGAAAACAATGTGCGTAAAACGGAAACAGGTCGGCTGAATATCTACTTGACGCATTTAGACAATTATCAAACGTGAAGACAGATGCAGTTTATGAATCATGCATGTGGGAGATTTCTATCGGCTCGGTAAGACACGAGTTTTTAGCAGTGTGACTTAGAGAACACTATAGTAAGAGTTCCGACCCACCTTAAAGTATGAAACTGCAAAATCACCCACATCATTTATTGATAACACATGCGCAATGCGCACGTCATGGTCACGCAGCCCTCGACAAAAGTCCAAAGAATCAAGACTTGGGGGAGAAGCATTTGTGACATTGTAACTGGAAAAATCATGCAGACACATATGGAGTCTAATATCTCCTGGCTGTTACACATCAATGACTGACTCAAGCCCATAATGTAAAAAAGTTCATCCTACCTCTGATCGAAAATGGTGCGTTCGGAGGCCAACTACAGGACATATAACAGATGTTAGGAACAGATGATGATGTCAACATCTACATGTTTCCATTAAAAACAAGTGTAACGTCACATATTACATAAAGCTTCGTTTAACATAGCCAATTAATAACTTATAGATAATTCAGGCCAGTTTAAAGCAGAGCCTTAATTGCATTGACACCTTCGTGAGAGTCGTGTGTGATCAGCACAAACTGCAGAGTCTAATTGCCACTGACCTTTGCTGCTAGAAACAGACTGTGAACATACACAGAAGATACATCAAATGTTGCACACATGAGATGAGCTGGCAGGGTGAGGAGATGCGACTGGCCTGTGTTACTCACCGCGGCTCTTGGAGCGTCCGGAGAGCACGGATTTTATTGGATGTTTCCCATTACGAAGCCTGCGATGCCAGCAGCAGAAAAATAAAATAGTCGCAATAGTCCCGAGCAAAAGCAGCAATAACAGCAGCACACATTGAATACTGTACGGCCTTAGCAGGACCAAAAACGCCGCAGCGATCATCATAAAGCGAGATGTAGGACAGATCCCGCAGCCTCAGACAGCGGGCTCCTCTCCTGCCGCTACACCGCTGGAAGCTCGAGACGAAAATAAAGACGCTGAGCGACATGCGTGAAGCATCGCACAGCAAACCGTGTCGAGCGTGTAGGTTCAAAGTAGACAGCCCAGACTATTGATATCATTATTGCGAGGCACAATGCATGACTCAGCACAGACGCAAGTTTTATTTATTTATTTTTTTCCCCTAACGGGGACAGGGAGAGTCAGCAGATTCATCTGAGCATCGCAGAGATGTGCTGCAGAGTGGACAGCCCAGACGGATGATGCTGTCAGTTATAACAAGCTTATATAGACTCACATATGGACATGTCTGTGAAACTCAACAGTCCACTGAAATAGTTTGTATGGGACGTATTTTGACTACTCAATCCATGATATAGATTTACCTAAAATGTGAGCAACATTATGATTATTGTTATTAGTGATAATACAACATGGCTGTCTGTTTACTATAAACACATACAGGCTTACTAAATGCTAGCCTGTTTTACTGGCAGGCCCCCCAATGAGACAGGTGCTATGCACAGACACTTGCAGGATTAGGGGGGGATAGAAACCAAATGTAATCATAATCTAACATGGATTATGCCATTTTTCCTGATGAATTGATAGAATGTTTTTTTTTCTTTGGTCAGATGAAAGACTCAAACAAGCAAAATGTGCTGGGAGAAAAAAAAAAAGTTTTATTTTCAATAGTCAAAAGGCAACGCTACAAGCAAACAAAATGCCAAAGGTCACCATTGATTAGTTCTAAACATAGTATGTCAAAAATTGTTTGCATATACAACAACCATATTATTTGTATATGTCAAGATGTGTGGAAGAAATCAAGATACCATACTACTACCATGAACTATTAGAATGCATGTACTGCATATGCCATATAGCATATAGTCACTTATGTAGCCTTATTAACTGCAATGTATGTGTGTGGAGGTCCCACATGTCAGAACAGGCATGATTATAGGATATGTGATTCATAGTATCCCATGTACTATATGAAAACCTATGCTTTTGAGTTACAACGTGCCAGGTATGTTGATATACAGAACATTCAGTGGCCATTTAACTAGGAACACCTGCAAAATCTAATACAAGTCCATTACAACTGCAATAATGTTCACTTCTCCTTGACATGGTCAGGAAAGGGGGAGGGGGGATATATATATATATATATATATATATGCTACTATATGTTAAATGCAGAATAATTGCAAATATGTAACATGTATGGAAACACAGTGATGTACTGCAAATACATTTCTCAAATAGTTAAAGTTGTCAGTTAGCAGTTAGTTAGAACTAAGGCATTAGGGGGATGAGAGGTGATGCCAGCTTCACATTTCGGACCGAACCACTAACGACAGACGGGCGGAGTTTGTCGCAACAGCCAGTAACCCCGTCCACGCGACACACTCCGTGCAGAAAAGGAGCGCTTCGGTGACACGTGACGTAGCAGACCAGACTAGATGCGTTTGCTGTGATTTGGGATGCTGTAAGCTAGCTGCCGCTCTTCTCAACAGAGGAATCCGCGGGAAAGAAGCAGGTAATGTGATGCCCAGCTTTATTCGTCTGTCAGTTTTAAATCACAATGGATTCACACTAACCAAAGGCCAAGTTTCGCCCGTTTACCTTATCGGAGCGTTGCCGTTGAAACTGCAAACGTTAGAGAGCTAACGTTAGCTTACCTGGGCTCTGGACGTTGGGATCCGTCTGGATCTGCTGTTAAAATTAAACACCCATTTCAAGAGTTACCTGTTCATAAAACTGCTGAACGGGCGATAGTCGATGATACAAACCCATAATATTACAGGTGAATTTCTCAGCGACAGATTAGCACACCTCGACGTCAAGAGTGTTTTTAATGTAGCTAAAGTGCGAGATATCTCGACAGAGCGCCGTTAAATGCCAGTTAACGGTTAAACAACAACCAGTTTATGAAGTTCTCTGTGGCGCCTAACTTCTTCTTCGCTGCTCCTGGAAGCGCTGTTTCAACGGCTGGGCGCTCGCTGCTGCCACCGGAGGCCGACGGCCATATTGCAACAACACGATTGATTTATAAGAGCACTGTAGACCGCTGCAATTTAGCTTCCACCCATCAATGGCAGCATAAAAGAGAAGCGCTGTAATGGTTTAGACGAGGAAGACTTTGTTCTTTCCCCCCTCGCCTCCTTTTGTGGATTTACATGGGTTGCATTGAGTTTAATGGACCGACTCGCCGTGCACCTATGTAAGTCGAGTTTTTGTCGCCTGACATTGATACGAGGTCCCCGGAGCGGTTGCTCGGTATTAAACCTGCCCTCCGATGTATTTTTACAACGTTGTACCATTTGTCATTTGAGGAGCTTTATCTTTGCTAATGCTACCAACGTACATTAAATATAAGAGCTTAATGCAACTTGGGTAGTTACCTGACCCCGTAATGCTGCTTTTTAAATCTCATGCATCTATTAATGTAACAATTTCCGTCCTGGTGTTTCTGGGTAACTTGGCAGCGATTGCATTGTTGAGAGGCGTCTTTCTAAAAGAAGGGTTCACGTCGCTTTCGAGTCAGCAGGCCTAACGCTAAAGTTACAGCCGTGTCATGTACCTGGACAGGATGCTAATGAAAACCCGTGGTTCTGCCAAGTTGTGATCAGAAGTTACATCAGTTTGTTGCTTTTCCACAGAGAGAAATGTCTTCTCCAGCTCAAGCAGACGAAGATGAGGTGGAAGAAGAAGTGGAGTTTGTATCAGTAAGTCATGTGTAAGGATATATATTTTAAAAAAAAAAGAACAAGAGCTCCAAGGATAAGAATCAATTGTGTTTGCTTACTTTATGTCTGTTGACACTGGCTGGCCCAGTAGTGCAACAACATATTGATTTAGCCTGATCATCAGACTGAAGTATCCTTTTTTACTTCATTCCTCAATATACCACATTTGACTTAGTGAGCAAAATAAGATTTGTATATTATATTTCATGATTGCAGCGATGATTCAGACATAGATCACTCTTGCTGTAATGACCTAATGACCACGTTAACCTTCAGAAACTCTTTTCACATTGATCGGGTTTGCAGCCTTCATTGATAAATTTACTGTGTGACATGCTGTCTTGTCCTCGCTGTAGGAGGGTCCTCTCAATCCAGTATTGGAATGTATTGATCTGCTGAGTGATAGTGAGGATGAGGGATGTTCATCATTTGCAGGAACGGTGAGTGGCTGAATAGAGCACCTTTTTCATTAGATAGCGTGTATACCTATCTATAGTTCCCAATAATTGTTGTGCCATCTCTCTCTCTAATGTAGTTTGAAGATGAAATCACCCGTCATAAAGCGCATGTTACATCTACTCTGGACAGACTAGCACACCAGGTGGCGCAAGAGAAAAAGGAACGAGCCGATAAGTGTAGAGCATTCAAGGTGAGGTTGCTTCAGTATAAGGTAAACTGCTGTTATTATTTGCTCAATAATAAACTTTAATTAAGTTATTTTGGAGGTCTCTGTATCAGACCATTGTCTTCACTCACTTTCTTTGTCTTGCATTTAGAAGCAAAATGACGTATGTTTTTAAAAGAAGAACTGGCTAATGCAGACTTAATAGTTCCAACTTTCAAATTTTCTGTAATCAGCGCTGAAAAAATTTACTCTCCCACTGTTTCCACTAGAAATATTCACATGTATTCTACAGTGACAAACTAAGGAAGAAGTAGCTCATATATTCTGCAGGATCTATATTGAGGCAGAATGTTGTTGATTCAATGTGGAAAAAGCAACATTCTTGTCCAAGACATTTTCATTATGGAAAGGTTAACATTTTTTTAGAGGCAGGGAAAATACGTCTAATAACTACTGGAAAAAAAATGGAAGATTTACATGAGGCACAACACAATCTTAATCATTATTATTTCCAGACAGCTCCAATGTTATTTTTATGTTGTATTTCGTTGTGTACAAATTAGTAATTGCAATATTATTTAAACATGATTTTTTAAATATATTATTACTAATTTAACTATAACTATTAATTCAACTAATCATCTTTATATTAATTGTCCTGTGGCACCAGTGCTGGCAAAACTTCCATAACAGCCGTGTCATATACTGAAAGGGGTCACTGTGGTGTCATATACTGTATGGGGTCAATTAAGGCAAGTTGTAACGATCAACAACAACAGTGCCACCCTGTGGTCAGAATGGACAGTGTATCAGAGTGAATAAATAGTGGCGCATTGTTCCATACAACAACAACATTGTAATGTTTCTGTCACTTGCAGAATGAACATTAAACCCTGTCTCTTGATTTCCACATGTAAGGCATGTTTATAAAAAAAGATTATGTTCTGGAGAATATGTTCTGCTGTCTTTCAAATCTGTACCTCCTTTTTTCAGGAGAAGCAAATCTTACAAAAAGCTCATGGACAAAAGGAGCTGGCTTTTAGTTCCGCAAATGGAGTCAATCAGGAAGCAAAGCGCTGTGTAGACATGTGGTTAAAGATGCCAGGTACAGTTTTATTCTCTATCAGAAAGCTGCTGCACCATCCCTGACCCTGTCACCTGTAGATTTGTCAGAACATTGTGTGTTTATTTTTGTCATGTAGTTTGATATACTATCTAATGCTGCTCCACTTTCATCACAGGGATGAATGATTTTAATAATGTAATTTTTTTAATAGATCTAACCATGAACCAACCTGTTCTGCTACTATGTTGTGTCAGCTGACTGACTCAGCACCTGGCTATACTGTACCCTTTGTGTTTATGTAGGTCTAAAACCAGGAGTGATTAATTCTGGTTCTGGAAGAAGGCACGTACCTGCCTCTTTCTCCAGAAATAGTTTGACTAGACACACTTGTCCAGTGATTAACTGTGGTCGAGTTTATGATAACGCGTCTCTCCTTGACGGGCACTTAAAAAGGTAATCGCTCTCTGGTCATTTCAGTGTAGGTGTCATACTTTTAACCATTTTCCTGTCTACAAATTGGCATATTTTGAAGTTCAATATATTGTGTGCAGGTTTGATCATTCTCCTTGTGACCCAGCTATCAATCTAAAGGGGTGTCCATCTGAGCTCTTTGCCTGTGTTGCCTGTGGTCAACGATTTCTAACCAAAGAAGCATGGAGGAAACACCTTGAAGCTAAGGTTTGTGGCCACAAGAATCCTGTTCTGTGAATGTTTTATAAATTAGCTTTTGAAAGCCATAGTTCACTATTGATTTTTATAGGAGTGGAATAATTCTAGACTTCTGTTTTGAACTCTAGGTGTCCTCATCTACTGCTGATAATCACACCATCACTCAGACCTATCAGCGTATTGTGTGTTTTGCCTGTCCTGCCTGCTACCTCCTCTTCAACCTCCAAGATGAGTGTCTTCAGCACATGTCAGCCAAAAATCACTTTACAGAGGCACTCGCCATGAGTGGTAAGGCTTATTCAACAATTTCATATTCTGTACATTTTCATTAAAATCTCAAATATCCAAATCTTCTGAATTTAAATAAGGGATGTGGGAGGTGTTATATGAGCAAGATTATATGCATCTTTTAACTTCTTTTTAAAGAGCCCAAAGGAAGAGCACTGCCTATTCCTGTCCCGCAATATGCAAAGAATAATCTCATTGCTTTGTGCAAGGATGTGCCGTTCAATGTCCGATGCTCTTTATGCCATAAAGTACTCATTTCGCATCAAGCAGCTCAAGCTCACTTTAAGTAAGTTTTGTTGAGATTTTTTTTGGCATGCAGTGTCACACAATTGTATACCAGACACCGATTTTGTGTGCATTTTGTTCATCTTTTTTTATGGATCTGACTTTTACTGTGTGTTTTTTATTATCCTCATTTTCCTTTTCCAGCGTGCACTGCCGGCAAGGCTGCGCAGTGGCCAAGGCTGATAAAACAATAGTGCAGGTGATGAAACAGCTGCAAGTGCGAGGGCAGTGCTCCTTCTGCTGTAAAATCTTCCTCAGCCAAGCTGAAATTGAGAAACACAAAGAATCGACCCAGCACAACGTGGAGGTCAACCAAACAATGGAGAAGGCACTTCTTCAGCACTGCAGGTTTGGTGAAATTCAACACCGCCACAGGGCTAAAGAGGCACATGGGAAAAGACAGTCCACTGGCCTCGAAACATCTTTTCAAAAGAGAATCCGCAAAGAAAGTGATTATGAAAAGAGTTCAATGAAACGGCAAAGACTTAGCCCGACTCTGAATGACAGCATTAGCAGAAACTTTGCAACAGCATGGTACTGTGAGTGTGGTCTATCATTCTCCGAAGAGGCTGCAGCCAGTAAGCATCTCCTGGCTGTGAACCAGATTTTCCATCAGTGTGGCGTGTGTGGGAAACGCATGGGAGAGTCCTCCATTACCCGCCTGCATATGAGTCGCTTTCATGGGGGAGCTCATCTCTCCAACTTCCTCTTCTACTGCCGTAAGTGCAAGGTGGAAATGCCCCGGTATGAAGATATCCTGTCGCACGTGTCAGAAATCCATAGCGGACACACCTACTTCACTGAACAGGAAGTGCCCGAGGAGGTTGCCACAGTCATCGATGCCAAGCCGTCCACCAGCAGCGAAGCCCAGCGTCATTCATCCTCCAAGTCCATAGTCCAGCAGAACACATCTCCCTCAAAGGTAGAGCAGACTTGGATGTGTAGGATGTGCGAAGACATCTTTGACTCGGAAGCAGCCGTCCAGAAGCACTGCAGTGACGTGAGCAGTCACAGCTTTCAGAGGTTCATCTGTGGGCACTGTCCTCAGAAGTTCTTTAAAGAGTCCACTGTGCGCAGACACTGCATGAATGAGCACGACGGGCAGATAAAGAGCGCTCACTTCTGTGGCCTGTGTGACAGCATGCAGTTTGAATATGAAAGCGAGTTCTTGGAGCACTACAAGAGTCTTCACAGTAAGGACTACTACTGTATGGATGATGATGAAGTTGTTCAACCTGCCCATGCTGAAAGCACCAATCCGCTTACATGCCCATGCATGGGCTCAGAGAAGCGCAAAGAGGAAATGAAAGCTACATATACACAGTGCATGAGGAATCTGGCCAAAGAAGGAAAATGCGAGTATGTGTGTACTCCTTGTGGCGTATCTGTGTCTTCCTATGCACAGATGAAGACTCACGTCCACACAAAGCATGCAGCCTTGAACCTGGAGAAGACCTTTGATGTAGAGTGCAAAGCTTGCCAGGAGAGTTTTACGGGTGTACCAAGTTTCCACAAACATTATCACTGCTGCCACTGCACACTGGAACCCTGCATCAGCTCCAGGACCTGCAAGAAAGACATAAAAACAGAACCCACCACTGTCAACATACTCGATGCAGTGGAGGTCAAACCAGACAAAAATGGTAAATCAGTTTACATCATATTTTAGTATTAATTATGTATGTTTGCAAACGGCATATCTATAGTTTCAGATTGGAGATAACACATATTAAGATTTTTAACATTTATCAAACCAATAAAAAGAGTAAAAGTAATCATAAATAATGCATATCCACTGTGTAATTCATGCCACATAGAAAAGTAGATATGCAAATGTTTGTTTTTTTTTTTAAATAAATGTACAGGTGTTATATGGCATTTCATCACATTTTAGTGCACTAGTTTTAAAATTTATTTTCTAAAAGCTATAGAATGACAACATGACACGCAAGTGTGGATACACATGTATACACATTTATTGTTTGTTTTTTGTTTTTTTAAGAAATAACATTTGCGTGTCTTGAAGTATCTAATATTTAATACAGATTTTAATGGAACAGCTGCTCCTCTGTATTTACAGATGGTTCAGATGATGAGATGAAGCATGCTCTTTCAATGATCGATGAAGAAGCGAGAGAGTCAGCAGGTACAGTGTAATGAAAATAAACATCAACTCAAGATATCAGTATATTTAATAATGAAATGTGAACAAACACACTCATGAATAGATTCTACATTAGATTTCCCCAGTGCTGTTGCAACTTTGTTGAAAATTGCAGTGTTTTATTTTGACTTTGTGTGACAGGGATTTTCCTTTTTGTTTTTACAGAGTTGGAAGAAGCCCTTAAAAGAAGCCTTGTGGAATTCTAATCAACTGAAAGCTTTTTGAGACACAATTTGTCAGACCTTATATTGAAATGTTTTGTACGGGGTAATTGTGTTCAGAATATATTAAATAAATGTTGGTTGTTATTTTACATTTTCTACATTGTTAATCATTTTGAAATCAATATAGACTTTTAGGATTCCTCTCTGCCTCAAACACAGAGCACCACCCAGATCATACTGTGGTTGGCAGAAACCAGTGTTTTTGAAGGTTGGTTTTCAGGTGCTGATTTATTCGCAGTCGTCTGTTGTGAAAGACTTGACACTTGCGTGTGTCGACACATGTGCTATAGATGGCATTGATGACGCTGCAAGATGCCGTAGCTAAACTTGTGACCACAGTGCTAAGTGTGTCTCCAGTTGCACTCTCTGTCTTCACTGCAGACATGAAATCTGGTGTATAGTCTGCACCAGTCCTTCCTGAAGTGCATTAGATTATTCTTCTAAAATGCCAACCATTTTTGTTTTTTTGTCTTTGTTATGCTGGCCAGAACTCAACAGTATCAATATTGTGCTACAGAAATGTGATACTTTGATAACATGGCACCAGAATAAAATTCTTGCACCCATCTGATGAAGATAAAAGAAACAGACCACCGGGGATCTGTTTTGCTTGTTGCTCTAAACAGTTTTTGTGCACTGGTTAAAATATAAACACTCCACCTGTGGAGGTCCTATATAATCGCAGCTGTAATTCTGGCAACAGCTCTTTGGGCTTTGTTAGTTTCCACGTGTTAAAATGATAATGAGGTGACAGATTCCTTTTAAGGTGGATTCTTAAATGGGTTTTATTCAAATCAAACTTGCATAATTTGACTGGTGCGACTTTGATTATAGGTCATACAGATGCTGAAGGAAAGCGACCACTACACTAGATTATGTTTGAGACAGTATTAGCAGGTGAACTGTAAACTGTTTTTAGATTAAGGGAACATGTTTATTTGGATTGAATCCTCCTGGTTGTAGAATTTGACAGCTACTGTCCAACTACAGTATCAACCACTGGTGTGAAACCACTTTAATTCCCATTCAGCTTGTTGTGACAGATCTGGATCATTAAAATACACATCCTCTATTATTAGACTTTTTTTTTTTTTGAGGTCTTGAAATATTTAAGAAGTAGATTAAAGATTAGAAAGTTTTTGTCCTGGATCTTAATAAAGTGAAAGCCCACTTTTCTCAAGTCCACTTTAAACCGGTATTCTCAAAACTGATAATCTTAAATCTTCTTAATCTTAAATCAAGAAACCCAGCACATGAAGATACTTCACACGAAAATAATAATTAAAAAAAAACGGTTATGATTACGCGCCTGGAATTGACAGCTTTATGTGAAGTGTTCTCAGGGACCCTCTGAAGCTCCTCTGAGACCACCTAGTGGTCCTCGGACCCGACGTTGGGCACCGCTGTTCCACGGGAAACTTCAGCGAGGAAGCGAAGGAAGTTGAAGCCCATGTTAGGAAATGTTCTCCCTGGGGCGCCGGTAGTGTCAGCTGGGCTCGGGGTGTCGAGCGCACACGGGACTTTACTCTCGGCACGGATCATTGAATAAGAGTAACCTTCATCACCTTCATCACCATCATCATCACCATCGTCATGGCTCAAGCAAAAATTCAAGCGAAAATGTACGAGGCTCCCTGCAGCAAGTTCAGCAGGACACTGTCCATGGCTGATCGCTCCGGGCGACTCCTGGAAAGTTTGGATCAGCTGGAGACGAGGTACAGTGAAGTCACGAGCCTTCCCCGCGCGCGTTACCTACAGCCACCACGAGGCGTTACAGCTTTGTGCTTTGCTGCTGATCGCAGCCTTTTATAGCAGCTTCGGAGACATAAGTGGATAGAGACGAGGGAAATGCATATAATAGAAAAATCACTGTTCATATTCTGCCCTAATGTTGACTGATGTTGACCTAATGTTGACCCATCATCACAACAAAGCCGTTGTTATTTCATTTTCTTTGCATGGGATGGTGTGGGTCGAAGTGGGTGGCGGTGGCTGTGACCTGCCTCTTTTCTTTCTCAGGGTGGAGACTTTACGCGAAGCGGCGTCGGCCATGGAGCAGGAAAGAGAGGGCATCCTGGAGATGATCCAGTCCATCCAAAACAGCCAGGAAATGCGTAACATCAGCGCCGGTGAGGCTGTTGACTCTCACAAGCTCACACCCCGAGCACGGCTGATCCATCTCATTTGTCTGGATCCAGTGGTGTGTTTTTGTTGAAGCTGCTGTAACATTGTGATCCAGTGA
>CM076659.1:8672376-8833202 GCA_038496675.1 Rachycentron canadum | reverse complement strand
TTAAGGAGGAACTCAGTCAAGATGATCTTTTGCACTCCGCCCTGGAAAAGTTGGAAGTTTGCAATTGTGATTCATTGACTTTGTTTTTCTCCTTATTTCCCACAGCTCATATTGCAGGATGCACAAGGTGTAGTTACAGTCAAATTGTCATATAGTATGTATTCAATACAGTGCCAGTCTAACTATACAATACTGTACATATAAAAGCTGGAAATGACAGAAACACTGTCTCCATTGATCCAGTGCAGTGACTCTGCACTGGATCAATCTCACAGGGAATCATATATCAATTTTGTTGTTTACATATAATATATAACAACACACTATATATTGATGTAGTTTGGTCAGCTGCAGGACAAGAAAAAGGGTCAACTAAATTCTAAACACCACAAAACAATCCCAGATTATTTTTAAATGAGGACTGGACCCGGACTCAGTAGGATAATCATGTTTACCAGAGAGTCAGCGGTGGGAGAAAAAACCAACATGGAACCACCACTCAGTAAGGACGAGGGCCTTGTTACAGTAGATTGCACATATGTTCCCATTATTGTGTCTGAACCAGTGTATTTTATTGATTTCAAACAGAGTATTGATCTCTCTCTCTCTCTTGCTGTGTGTCCTCTAGGGGAGAGAGAAGAGTTAGATTTAACTGCAAACCGTCTAATGGGCCGGACGCTGTCTGTGGAGATCTCTGTCGGCACAATCAGAAACTCCCAGCAGGAGGAGGCTCTGCGCAAAGCCACATCTATAATAGATGAAATAGTGAAAAAGTTACTGAATGACATGGTCAGTGGCCGGCAGCAGCTGCTGGCCCTGCACGCGGCCTGCGTGACTGAGGCGCCGCCTGTTCCCATTGATCAAAAGTTTCAGGCCATCGTGATCAGCTGTGCTCTGGAGGATCAGAAGAAGATCAAACGGAGGCTGGAGACTCTGTTGAGGAACGTTGAAAATGCTGAGAAGAATATCAAGATTATGGATCACCAAAAACTAGAGGGCCCACAAGCCAACGGCAGTCAATGAGACCTGTCACCAAAAACATAAAATGTGTCTTAAATACCACTAACCTCCAGAGAACTGTTGTAAACCTGTACTAACTTTACATGTAGCACTAGGGCCAAAAATACAGTAAAGCAGAACTCACACCGTCACTCTTCTATATTACAGTGATTTCAAGGCAAGTTTTTCTTTCACGTTCTAATAATTTTCACTAATTTAGTTAGTATGGATTGTTTATTGTGTAAATCCACCACACAATCTGTGTTCACATATGCACTGAAGACAGAAAAAGACACAGTGGCAGTGTTCGGTTCAGTTGTGTAAAAAGCAGTTAATATTTACCTAATGACTTAGTTACAGTCTGGTCAGGAACATCTGGACTGAACATCAGCACAAGAATATCTGAATTAAAGTGAAATAATTGGCCTGGTGAACACAAAGACAGAAAACTGCTCAATTGTCTTTTTCTGGTTCTTTTTAATCAGACACTTGCTAAATGATTCTGGGTGTGCATACACTACCTCTTGTGTGAAGGCAACACATATCATATTAAGCTGTGGAAAATATATTTTAGTTCATATTTGCACAAAGCGTTTTTTAATGTTAAATTGTCTTTTAATTGTAAATTAAAAGAAGGCTTTGTCTTGTGAATGTGTTGAGGCTGGGCTGTTGCTTTAATAGATGGAAACAGACACAACAGTTTGTAACACGCTAAACGAAGGCTTTTCCACTTTCATCTTAACTAGTTGGTAATTTATACTCACATTAGTGTATGGACTTATCCTGTTGGATATTAATTAAGATAGCTATGAAGCTATGTACAAAATATTAAGAAAATGGTAAAATGATGCTTTATCATTTACCGTATCAGTACTTTAATACTTTCCAAGGTCAATTAAACTCTAACACCCATCTATTAGCAACACATTATCTTTTCTTGCAAACGCTCACTAAATGCAGTTTAACTAATTTTTTTTTAATGCCACTTGTGTGGTTAAAATATTGTATTAACAGGAGAGTATGGTCACTTGAAATTACAGCCTGGATGCCGAAGGAAAAAGTAAAGTTTTATTAAGTCAGATTACCATCAAGCCCCAAACCCCAAATTTAACATCAGGTGCACAGTTGTGTGGCACGCTTCAAGTTGTTGATACATTTGTAACTGTTAAAAAAAAAAAAAAAAAAATCCAACAGTATGTGTTGTTTTTGTCAGACTGTAAGTATACATATGTTGGTCTAAATGTGTGAAGTTGAAAAACAGTAAGACAAAGATTATTACAACACCTGAGTGACAGCACATAAGTATGGTTAGGTTGAACTTCTGGTTGTTTAAGATTATATGCTATCTTCATGATAAAGTGCACTAAATCCATTCAGTCAAAAAGCAAAAAAGGCAAAGTAAACACAATGTTACAAGTAAGAAAAAGAATTATTTACATATTCACCGTGCAGGCAGTTTTAAACAAACAGCAAGAGCAGGATTCGGATGCTTACTGGTGGCCAGTGGGGGAGAATGTAAACATGGACAAGGCATTGTGGCGCTGCAACCATGGTTGAACATTCACTGATGTGGAAAAAGGCTCGCATGCATTAGTTGCCACACTGTCTTCTTTTTTTTTTTTTTCTAAAACAACAGCTTACATACAAACAAATGAGTTTGAAATGTAACATGATCTTAGTGCAAATGGTAAAACTGTTGAACACATTTTAAGCAACTGTTGGGATTTTCACAACAGACTAAGAAAAAAAAAAAAAAAAAAAAGAAAAACGAATGAATTCAGTCCCTAATTTATGGTCAAAGCTTCTAACACAGATCTGAGATCAGTTACCAAACTTTTAAAAAGACGGAAACATGCATGCACATGTAATCCCAGACGTCCTATGTTTTATAATTCCATCTAAAATACTTAGAATCGTTATTATTAATAAAGACATGTTAACCATTTTCAACAGAAGATTTAATATAAGATTTATCCAGACTACCACATATTTCTTTGTGCTTGATAAACCGGTGTCTTTCAGGTTATGAGTTCTGGACAGAACAATTTATAGGATGCAGGCAAGGCAATAACATACAGTTCCCAGCTAGCTGCACAGAGGACTGAGCATTAATCTGGGAGAAACCGGATTCGCTTGCATATTCAGGCACACACAAGCACTTCAGCAGAAAAATATCCAATCCTGACGGTCAGCTTTATGTAACACCTTCAGAGAGCAAGGATTTACATTCTCCTCAAGACTCCACACCGCAGGGGCAGATACAACGGAGCTATTCCCACATTTTCCCTTTGCTCTATTAAAAAGGAGCAGAATGACATTAACCGGATAACTAATAAGATGCAACAGAAGGCAAACCAAAAAATAAAAACCAAAGGCTTGTACCGAGTTCAGTGTTTGAAGTGTTAGTGTTTGTATGCGTGTATGCGCGAATACAGAATGTGAACTTATTTACTGAGGTCAACCAGAGTTACTCAAAGCTGTACCACAGTTAATGAAAAGCTAAATATGAAATATGTCAAATGTAAAGAAGTGAAATCAAAACAGTACCATAACTGATTGTAACTTGAAGTAAAATGACTCAAAGAGCAAAGTATCACTAATTAAACCCATGTTTTACATCATAAAGTCCTTTGTTGAAGTCTTTGAATTTGGTTAACTAATCTGTAAATATGCAGACACTATTTTTGACAATAATTTTTGATATTTGGTTATACATAGGAGCACATTCTATTAATTTTGTGTTACATCCAAATCACTGCAGTGTTAATATTTAACTACAGCTCAGAAAATGGAAATTTGGCACGATGTCGACACTTAAGTGAAAATATCACTCAACACTGTTGTGTGATTAGTACAAAAATACTTCTGCAAAGAGAATTAACTCTGAATTTAATAGTGTTTTGTCCATGAAACAATAGACAGTAACAACAGTCTGTCACTAAAATGAAGTGGTTCCATCTAGAGTAGGCTGCAACTTCCAAAAGGATTTTTACTCTTCTTGGTCCTTTGTTTGTTAGGTCGCAAAGTGATGACTTCTCTGCCATTGCTGGAGCTCTGGTTGCAGACATTACTACTTGTGGTATTAAAAACACCTAAGAAAAACACAGCATGAGTAATGTCACCTTACAACTTGAAACGTAACAGAAAAATTGATTTGCAGGAAAATGATTCTTACCTATTTTATTGCTGGTTGTGTGGACCACCTCTGTCTCCTCTGCTGTTTGCTGTTTGAGTCGCTGAAGATACTTTTCAGCTAAGTACTTAAAAACTACAAAGAAAGAACCAGCAGAAACGTTATGAAACTAAGCTTGAGAATGAGACTGTTTCACCTGTGTAAGACCAGTTTTCCATATTTTCAGTAACCCACCCTCGTTGACATTAAGGTCCTCTTTTACTGAAGCTCGGTAAAATCTCAGTTTAAGTCTTTTAGCCAAAGCTTCTGCCTCCTCACTGCAATGCAAGAAAAGAACACGTTTCCTGAATTCATTGAAAGGTATACCACTTTCATTACATTTCACAGGCATTACCGTTTGCCCTTAAAAATGAATTTGCCTTACGGTTGCACTGTGATTACAAAAAAAGATAAAAACCGCTTACTTTTTTATAACAGTCTCTTCCAGGAGGTCAATTTTGTTCTGCACT
The DNA here is from genome assembly GCA_038496675.1 of Rachycentron canadum. NCBI lineage: Eukaryota > Metazoa > Chordata > Actinopteri > Carangiformes > Rachycentridae > Rachycentron > Rachycentron canadum. The sequence continues at coordinate 8,828,561 of CM076659.1, read as the reverse complement.
AGCACTGTGGGAATATCTCCAACCTCTGCCTCCACCTTCTCCCTCCAGCTGTCGATGGCCTGATATGACTCCCTGTCTGTGGTGGAGAAGACCAGCACACATGCTTGCGCACCTGGAATGCAAGACAACACAGCATGACAACAATTCATGTTTACCAGCTGTAAACTCTTTTTAAAAAAATACTTCTTTCATTCTGATATATAATTCAACAGCCTGAGTGGAGAGTCACTGTGCTTCGGTTTAATGCTGTGCTGCCAGTAAACATTAAAATTAAAAAAATTAAAAAAACTAAACCTCAGCCGTCAGTGAAGTCAGTGACCCAAAACAACAGTGTTTCATTTGTCACAATGGTGGGAGTCTTACCGCGATAATAGGCCTTGGTGATAGCATCAAATTCCTCCTGCCCTGCTGTGTCCCACAGCATTAGTCGGACCTCTTCGTCATTTACACTAAAACAATGAGCAGGTAATGAGGAAATGTTAAACCTAAAAAGCTGTATCTGTTTTTAACACTTAATTTCACTGCTTCCTGATTCATTTATTTATTTATTTTTAAATCACGCACTTCATTACTGTTTTAATTAATGAAGTTTCAGTTCTCGTCTGTCAAGTGAAATGACTTACGACAAATGACTAAACTTCAGAGCCCAGTAATAACTTTAAAAACAAGCTATAATTGAAAGAGGGATGAGAACTGTGAAATCAGCTGCTTACAGTATCTGCCTTTCCAGGAAGTCCACTCCAATGGTCTTTTTGTAGTCCTTGGTGAAGATGCCCTTGCAGTAACGCTGTATCATGCTGGACTTGCCGACAGCTCCATTGCCGACGACGACCACCTTGATGGCCACTTCCATGTCCTCCTCCAACATGGTGCCGACGTCTTTCTCAGTTCCACTCTGCCCGGGTAGTTTAAGTGATGTGACACGAACACATATACCACCTGAAAGCAGAAAATAAACACAACGTCGATGTTTCAAATTATTCAAATTATTTTAACTTTTAGCTGACACCAAACTAATAAAACCAATCTGAGACAACAACCCAACATCACAAATATGATCTATAATAAATGATTTAAGACAGAAGTATATAAAGACGAGTAAATACATCCCACCTGCTCTGACGTACTTAAATGGGCTGGATCTGATCCAGTACAACCTAGACCTGTATATTCCGAGTTACTAGGACTACAGGGAAATGTTTATTTTTGTTATTGATTAATTTTTTTCACCCAATTCATTTATATACAGTAGTGTCCACAAGTCTGAAACCACTTTTGTTCTTCAGAAATATCAATCAAATTACAAATTACTAGAGCAGCAACTGTCTCTGTTTAGCAGTCAAAACAAAAAAGAATCAAATGAAAATGTTTATAGCTCATCCAAATTGAAATCTTTATAACTATGAGTGCCACAGGTCACCATAAGAATTTAATTAAGGACAAGGTACACAACTTTATATACACAATAACTGGAACTGCCCTTTTAACTATTATGCGTGTGCTAAAATTGAACAAATGGTTGTAAATTTTACAAGGAACTTGTTTGGAGTGGCTGTGCAATGTGTTTATTCTTCCATTAGCACTGAGAGCAGCAGACTCCACATAGCAACTGGGTCCTCCACAGTTATAAGTGTGTAGCTGCTGAGTGCAATGATAAACAACATATTGTGGGAAAGCTGTTCCCAATGGACACTGGCAACCTACTGTGCGACTGTGGTGTCCAACTGTCTGTCACAATATGTATTGCAGCTGACGTTATTATTTATCAGCCATAATTTAGCCGTGTGCCGTGCGGCAGTTGTTATAACACGCAATCGTAAAACAGCTTTAAATAAAAACAGCCTACTGCTTATTTGCACACTCATTTCATGTAAAATTTTACATGAGTTTAAAGCTAAATTAATACTCTAGATTTAGATTTTTATATTTAATCTAGTTAAATGAAGACTCGTCTTTCAACCTGCCGTCTCATGTGCCAAGGTTTTTTCACATCCCAGTCTAATCATTTCTAGATGTGCATCTTAAATTTGTTTTAGAAGCCAACAGTGGTGGGTTAGAGGCTATGGAGTTGTCTATCCTCTCTACAGGCCACAGGAAATCATTTACAGCTGGAGAAGAGTTGACCACTAGACTTTAACAGAAAAAAATACTTTTAACTATAATGCTATTACCATCAATAATAATACTGGGCAATTATTTAATGTCTATGTTTTATAGACATAGTCTGTGGTACAATCTACCAATATAAAGTAATAAATCAGACAATGATTACAGTGATTTCCAAAGTACCTGAAAGTAGCAGCTGAAAATGTCAGCTCAAGTTTCAGTCTCCATTACCATCTATACAATTAAGCAGATCATTTCCACACCTCAACAGATAATTATCGTATTTTACCACCTACGATGACATCATTACAACATTCATACCATATATAGGACTGTGCAAAAGCCTTAGGCCACCATTAGATTTGTTGTTTTACTAATGCTATAATGACCATATATAATTATTTATGTCTCTTCATTAGAACAGAACCCGAAAATACAGCAAATGTGTATTAAAAAAACTGGTTCTATAGGTTAAAGTAGTAAGTATTTAATGTGACCTCCCATCTGGCAGCTTCATCAGGGTGAAGCCAAGTTGACTCTTCTACAGTCTGAAAAAGCCTGATCACGAATGAGCTGTGTGGAAGGGCAGCAGCCAAGAAACCACTCAGAATGGGAACAGGGTGAAAAGGCTAAAATATGCTAAAGTTCACAAAGATTGGAATGAAGATTAGTGGAAAAGAGTATTAGGGAGCGACGAATCCAAGTTTGAGATTTTTGGGTCCAATCTTCAACAATATGTGAGAAGAAGAATTGGAGAGGGATGAAGAATGAGTGCTTGCAGCCTTCAGGGAAACATGGTGGAGGGTCTGCATTTCTGCCAGCAGTGTTGGCGATATTTTCCGAATTGATGGGATCATGAAAGCTAAAAAGTACAGGCAGGTTTTAATTCATCGTGCCATTCCTTCTGGAAAGTGCCTGATTGGGAATGGTTTTATTTTTCAGCATGAAAACAATCCCAAGAGAGAAAAACAACTGATAAAACTCTGACAGTCATGGACTGCCCTCCACAGAGTCCAGACCTGAATATTATAGAGGCAGTAAGGGATCACCTGGACAGAGGAAGAAATAAAAGAGCCTAAATCTAAAGAAGAAGTCCGGGGAGTGCTGAAAGAAGCCTGGTATAATATACCAGAAGATTACTTCAGAAAACTTCAGGACAGTCTCCCCACAAGAGTTCAAGATGTGCTTAGTGCCAAGGGAGGTCACACTAAATACTGACTGTTGCCTGTAGAAACAGTTCTATTTTGTTCTGAAAATGGATTGTTTTTTTTTTAAATGTTGTGTACATAATCCCTGTATTTTCTGCTTGTAGAAAGAGGGAAAATAAATACGGATGGTCATTAAAACTGTGCTGAAACAACAAACAAAGCTCGTGGTGCCCAAAGACTTTTGCACAGTGATGTATATAATGTAACCTAAAAACTGAGCCCCGTCTTTGACATGACAGGCTAACGGGGCTGTGGGTCCCGTTGGTTACAATGCACGTGTTAAATAACTATGTAGATACAGCAGTGAGTCATCTTCACAGATTCGCCGTTACTTTATCCAGGCCTCAAGGCGGGGCACCGTTACCGACAGAAATTTAAGGCTCAGCGAGAATAAAATTATTATATTGCTCTGAGGAGTCACAACTGCCTCCTGTCGAAGTTTTACCGCGGCTGCGGGACCTCTTGTACCTCCAAAGTCTGCGAGCGGCACTAAGTTGATAGTAAACTTTTCTTTGTCTTTCACTAGCCCGAATTCTCCTCTTTCGCCTTGAAGATGTGACCTGTTGAGCAGCAGCTGCTTGGAGCCGAGCAGCTGCTGGTGTTGTCCGTTAAAGCTGAATGAGGGAAACGCTGCTGGTGAGTGAGAAAAATCAAAGCTAGCGAACCCACGGAAAGGGCAGTTTCTTACCTGTAAAATCACGCTACGGCTCACCCGGTGTCCGCCAACATTAGATGATCTAACCAGCCAGTTAACCCACAATCACATTACTACAGCCTCCCCCTGCTCTTCTCTGAGGCAAGAGGAGACGCTAGTGACTGGTGCTAAGGTTACCTAGCTAAGCCACCTTAGCCACTTTTCCCAGAGAAAAACCACCTCCTGCTCCGCCCGTAAACGGTATCCAGCTAATGTCTACAGGGAGCCAGCGTCCCCCGCTTCAAAAGGGCAGACAAAGTTGAATTAATGTCGACATCTGAGTAAAATCGGCAACATCAACGGGATGAAGATTTCTATCTATCGGCATTACTGACTATCGGCGAGCCTACGTCTCAGCTAACGACGTTGCGCATGAGAGTAGCTCGCTCGTTTGTTGCTAAGCAGCGGAGCCAAAGAGTGCGCAAGGCAAGAGAGTTAACGTGGGACGCGTCTCAACGTTGGAGTCTGGGGAACAGTTGTTGTAGTTTTAAAGTCACGACAGTAAATGTTGAGGTCCTTGTCATGTCATCCGCCCTGATATTGATACAACACTCATTCAATAAACGAATAATTTAAATCCTCTGTAAAGCCCTACAGAGTGTATATCAGCATTGTAGATACAGTATAATCAACAATAATAAATATAAATGTAACAACAGCAGTTAGAATATTTCCCTCTGAAGTGTATGGAGTAGAAATATACACTTTCGTGCAGCTATTTGACGTAGATTATATTACTATATTATTTACAGTCTATGGTTATGACCATTTATTAGGAGTCATTGGTATCTGCTGAGCTCATGGCCTCAAGTCAGTCAGCTCAGTCAAAGAACAACTAAAATAATGGTTATTTGTTTTCCGTTTATTTAGATTATTAATTGTAGGAAGCGTCTGGATAAATAAAGCCGTATTAATCTATTTTGCAGAAAGAAACTCGCCATTCGAGGTCATGGGTAAACCCACATGTTCTGGGTGCGTTTGTTGTGTAGCACAGATGCCCCCGCAAGTTCCTTGTTGCACTCGGGTCGACGGCGATAAAAGGGACACCGTGTATAAACAGTAGTTTATTTCAAATCTAACCATCTCTGGATACGCGTCTGGTTCCTATGCATCATCCAAAAGAGAGGAGACCTTCGTGTTTTTTCACGGAAGTCATCAACAGCGGCAGTGGTCCACCGTGTCGGGCGGTGCAAACTAAACGAGTGCCCACATCACGACCGTGTTTCTCTTCCTGAGTTGGTTGAAGACGTCATCGTTAACCCGCGTTTGTTGAAACAGCCCACTTTGTTTGGCGGGATTGAGCTTCGAGGCAGCTGCTCCATCGTCTAATCGGTAATATGAACGACATTACTGCAAATTACTGCAAATAGTTCTGCCGGTTGCTCGTATGATAAATTGCTCAGTTCAACTCGCTTACCAAGTTAGCTTAATGTACGCTAGCTAGCATCTTCCATAACTTACACGTTGCCGTTCTGACTCCGGGTGTGTGTTGTTGATTCATTAAGCTAACTGGACAGCGTTAAGGATTTAGTCTGGTTAGCGTTAGTCTCTGTTACTTACTGGGTTATGCCACATGTTGCTGCTCTGCACCCACTGTAACGCAATAAAGCGAGTGGCTAGTCAAGTAAGTTGTCTTTGCAGTGGGTGCCTGGCTAGATGGTGACTCCATAGTAGAATCGACTTCATTGTTGTGTTCACTGAGTTTAGTCAAGTTCAGCTTCCCGAGACCGAGTAGATGCAGATAAATATGTAATAAATATAAATATTTTGACAGGAAGACAAATATATATTATATATATTCATTTCTTCTCTCTTCCATATTTTAACGAGTCTTTGAACTATAATGATTTCTAATAAGAACAGCAAGGGCCACTTCTACATGGTTTTCATGGCACAAAGTTAGAAACAGAGCTCAGGCTTTCTTTGACATTTCAAAGACCAGATGACATTAGGGTCAGTTGGTGGTAGTGACACCCTATGTGTGTAGTCCATAAAAATGCAACAAGTCGCACAGTTTTTCTCCAAAACGCCATGTTTATACTGGAAGTGGCACCTGGAGCATCCCAGTAAAGATGAGATGGCTGAAACCATCATAAACAGAAATAAAGCATGAGATGTGCATCTTACTTAATTTTGTTAAACCTGTATTTTAGGGCTGCTGATAATGAGTTGATCAGCAGATCATTTTACGATCTGTCATTTAGACTTTGAAAGATAAAACATAGTGAGAATATGTCAGTTAATTGCATCACAGAGCCAAATATGACATCTTCAGATATCTTCTTTTGCCCAATCAACAGTTGAAAAGCCACCAATCTTTACTTTGCTATGATATGTGATAAAAGAAAAACAGCAAATCCTCTCATTTGAGAAGCTGAAAAAAAAGCCAATTTTTTTTCCTCTAGTTTTGCTCAAAAAGTAGCTGAAATGTATTATCAGTTATCAAGATATTTGCTTCTTTCTGTTTCATTAGGCACTATGCAGTTTTCTGGCAGAAGGAAGAAGGTTGACACCAGCCCACAGACAGAGCTCTATAAACATGCTGTGCAGTTCTATGGGCAGCCTCCTATCGAAAACATCTCTCTCTCTGAATTTGAGACATTTGCTGTGGACAGAGTGAAATGTAAGTGCTTGGTCTCATGCCAATCAAATTAACTTTGAATTACACAATTTGCTGTAAGGATTGTCCCCTCTGATGTCGTGAAATATGTGTAAATCTTTATGCCACTGTAGTGTTGAAGACTGTCGAGAATTTGGGAGTGAGCTATGTGAAACTGTCGGATGACTACAAAAGGAAGCTGGAAGCTGAGTCTAAAAGCCTGAACTTTTCTTACAGACTAGAAGATGTGAGTATTTTTAGCATGACATACATTGCACCTCTGCAGTGCAGCTTGTATTCGTTGTTATGAGTTGCTGTGTAGCGAAGCACCAATTTCAAAACTTTATCAGGTGTTGGCTTTCAGATGAAGCATACAGGCCTTTCATCTTTGTCGCACTGCATTGATCCATATTATTAGTTGTAATAGTTATTACTGTAGCTGAGGGATGGCAAGTGATATACGTACGGATTGATCTGTTATATAGACTTATCTGTCTTTTATGTTGAACTTACACAACTAAAAAATCTGTTTTTCTATGAAATCATAGTCTGTATCATTGTAAATATTAAGGATAAGAACTGGATATTTATGCACGTCTGACATTGATTGTTTGGAAGAAAACTTTAGACTAAATTCACAACCGCTAACAAACGGTTATTACTTTTAATTGTGATTTCAATATTCATGTTGCATGAATCCCATCCTTTCCTTGGCATCTTTTTGTCAGGTTGTCCCAGTGCGGGTGAGTATAGCCATTTTTGTTGAATATTTTCTTTTTATGTTTAAAGTTGATTAACAACCCCCTAAACCCAAAGATAATTTAATAATTTGGGGGATACAAAAAATCTAAGAGGTAGTTGAGAGATAAAAACTAATGTAATTTAAAATGCCTTTTTTAGTCTAACAGGGATGATAGAAAATCTCAAAGCGAATATGAGAAACGAAGGAAGGATCATATCTCCCACTTCATCCTCAGGCTTGCCTACTGCCAAACGTAAGTAATGTCGGTCATTATTTTTAGAATGGCTGTTGTCAAAAAAAAAAAAAAAAAAAAAAGGAATACAACTGCTATTGAAGTAACTGACTATCTTTCAAAAGCAACTAAACTAAACTTTTATTTTCAATGGTATCTTAAAGGGAGGACCTCAGGCGGTGGTTCATACAACAGGAAGTGGATCTTTTCCGCTACCGCTTCAATGAGCTTTCGCCGCCTCAAAAACTTGATTTTCTGCACAGAAATAATCTGCAATATAATGCAGTAAGTTTTTGGAACCCTGTGTTTTGGCTTGACTTCACAGGAGCAATTTGAAAGTTATGCTAGCGATCGGATTGACAGCTGTTTACTCACCAGTCTTGGAAAGAGCTTCAGACATCATTGCATTTACAAGATAAGGTTATAATACACTCTCTGAGCACTGTTACTTCTTCAGGGCAGACTGGACACTTCAGGACTTGGTATCAGTAAGTCACAGGATGATCTGGCCAGGCTGGAGCTAGCTATCTTAGCATGCTATCTTCAGTGCAAGAGGAGAGGTGAGAGTAATTGAAGAAAATAAAGAGTTGCTATTCACCACTGGACATAGCTACCAGTGTTTCTGCCAGACTGATAAACAGCTGTTAATGCTAATACTGGCTATAGCTCAAACAGTTCTTTTTAAACTTTTTTTTTTTTTTAACCTTGTTATCAAAAGAGTAATTCATGATTACATTTTTTTTTCTGTTACCTGAGCATTGAATTCAAATATGACCTCTGAGCAGTTTACATTTCATTTAATATGCATGACACTTAACCTTCCTACAAGCACTGAGTGAGTCATGTGAGACTAGAAGCTGCTCAACCTGCCACTGTTCACACCACAGTGGTATTCAGTTGCATTTTCACTAGATGGAGCTATTTGATCACTGTAACCCGACCCATAAATGTTGAGGGTTTTCTCCAATAGTGATGAAAAGCGTCAAATTTAAAGGTGTTTTTCTTCATCTTTGTCAATGCTTTTGGTCAAAGATTTATTTGTAAACCATAAATGAAATGATATTTCAGAGATGATAAATTAACATAAATGCTTTCTTAAAATCTGTTCAAGTTCTTTATCATGTGAAAAATAAAAGTCTAATAACTGTGTTTAGTTTCTCTTTTACTCAGGTGGGTCTAAAGACGCACTTAAGGAAAGCATACAGCAGGTTTTCATACATGGAAAAACTATTGAATAATTCATCAAGGCATAATGAGTCGAGCAAGGAGGAAAACGGTGCATTAATTTGATAAATGACATTTGGTTTCCATGAGCTTCAACCTTCAATGTATTAACACTGACACAGCTCTGCCTTTGCAGCTCTTCACTGAAATTCATCATCCTCCTCAATAACTTTTCAGATTAGTGTCAAGGAGAAGAACGCTCTGCTGGAACAGCTTGTCATCTCCAGTTACGGCACCAGTGGAGTCACCGTTGAGAGTCAGGATTTCTACAAAGTGAGTTACTCATCTCTGTCCATTGACTCCACTAAGAAAGTGAAATGCGTATGCCTCCATAAAACAGTCCTTTTTTTAATTTCCAGTCCGTGAATGAAAGGTGCAGAAGAAAGCCATCTAGACATAGTACCACGAACCTATTGTGTGTTTTGTGTTCTGAATGTTTAATAAGGCAATGGCTGTTTGAGCATTAGTATCTTAACAGCCAATCAGGAAGTGCTTTTATGTTAAAATCCTCTTCTCCACTGTAATTATCTCCAAAGTGATTCTTCCATTCACCATCAAAAGCGCCGGTGTTTCCAGCTGACGGTCATGTTTTTGTAATTTTTTTGTAATTTTAATGCTCATTTTAACAAAGTAGTGTCCAGAATCTTTGAAAAAAAAAAGATTCTTTACTGTACTGAGTAAATTGCCATGTTCAAGGGACCCTCCACCAGTTTTACCCTGATGATGTACTCAGGGTCTGTTCCATTATGGGAAATGTAGAATATCGTGGTTTTGGATCTTGACCCATACTAGGGACTGAAATTTAAGTTCCCTATTTGAAGTTATTACAAAATAATGTGCAACCGGTTACTGAATTGGAATCTCATTAAGAAATATTGAGATATTATCATTCATCATGATTATTCATTAGTTTGAGATACTAGAGACCATCACTACATGTAACAACTCAGATAACACACTTTGTAATCTACCCACATGAATTGGAGTGTAAAATAGGTCGGGTAAGAATAAAGTGTTGTAAATTCATAGATTTGTAACGTCTGCCTTTGGGACATTGTTAGACTTGGAATAATTACTACAAGAGCCTTCTCATTAGTGTCACCGATTCTGTGTAATCCTAACCTGCCCAAAAGTACCAGCTACACTTAAAATACTTTTAAAATAAAATATTGAATAGATTGAAGTAAAGCCTGCTAAGTTCTATGTTTTATGCTACAGCTCCCCTACCTCTGGGTCAGACAGTCAGACCATCTTATAATATGAAATAAATAGGCAACTAGTTCTCCCTCAGGCAGTTTAAATCAACTTATTGGAGACTGCATACTCTCCCAAAAGCATCTGAGTATTTCGTAATGCTTCTTAAGAAATGTTTTGACACAATATTGTTGAATCATGAAATGTTCACGCAGTTGAGGAATCTCTTAAATAGGAAAGGAGTGCATGAAAAATAATTGCCTGATTGACAGATCACCATCATAACCTTTCGAAGTTGAGTAGGTTTAAGTCTCAGTTTGTCTATTCACAAAATAAAAAGAAAAGGGGAAAATGTCATGGCCTGCTATTTGACTTTCCATTTACATTTTATGCTCGTTGCTGACAGTCTCTTCATTGAGAATGTAAATCATTCTGCTCCTTTATTGAATATCACTAGAATAAGTCTACATCCTTGGATCATATTTTAAGCAGCCAAAAAATAAAAAGGGCAAAGGGTTGGCATCAACATCCTGCCGCTTACCATACATGCAACCGAAATGTTAAAATATCTTTTAAATGCACTATTCATTTTATTCTTAAAGGTTCCATTTCAAGATGCCCTGGATCTAGTGCGAACAAGGAAAGTGTACCTCAGAGCAGGCTACGTGTATATCCCTCACCAGGACATTGTCACCATTGTCCTCAATGATTTTCGCACAAGGCTATCTAAAGCTCTCGCAGTAAGTATTTACATCGCTTCACTGTTGAATAATGAGTCTTATGCAATGTTCCAGTAAGCTCTGAGATGAATGAGAACATATCAGGCACACTGCAGTTCATGTTGTAAACATATGGCCAAAAAAAATTACTTTTATGCATATAACATGTATGCTTTGCCTTATATTATATTGTAAAGGGTTTCCGTTATGGCTGCTCCCTGTACATGCGGTTTATGTAAATACATTTTGTGAATACAGTAAGTCTGGGCGCATAAAGCATATTATTAAATTGCAATCATGGTTGTTCCCCTCGGAGCCCTGGGGGAAACTGGAGAAACTCTAGGTTGAAATGAGGGGAATAAGTATGCACACATGACATAAAATGTCTGGAGGGAAAACTGGGGACAGCTAGTGTGAAAGTGCTCATTCTCCCTACGGGCATGATGTTTTTTTAAAAGGCTGCTGAAGAGCGTCTGTGAAGTTGCAATATCGGCACACTTGTGCATTGCATCGAATGCCCTAAAGGATGTGAAACAACATGTTTTGGGAACTAGAGGCATTTTTTTTTTATATTGCATATAAAGGGACAACCAAGCTGAGGTTTCCAGGCTGGGAGTGAATTTTACACCTCAAGTAATCGTCTTAACAATATGACTTTGATAGTTGATGCAGAGTTGTGATAATAGAGGCAAAGTGTGGAGGTGCGTGAGGAGGAAAAAACCTTGCTAGATAAGAACGAAAATTTTGCCCGTTATCTTCAACATTAACAATTGGTAAGAAACTGGGGAGGCAGGACAAGAAAAATCTCATTCATGAAATAATTTTTGAATTTGAGAGAATATTTGATTAATGTGACGGCTCATGGAGAATGATCCTCTCAGTTTTTGCCTGTGATACCGCCACGATTGTTAGGCCTGATCACTCTGACAGATTACTGCCGTTGACACACCACTGCTGAGCCTCAGTTACAGACAAACAGTGAAAGTTATCACTTTGAGTTTGTCTGAAGGGAACCTCTCTGCTACAAAGACGGTGTGTTAGTAGATATTTGCTTCTTCGTGCGTGTCACATGATTTGCATTTGTTTCTTAGTTTGTTAGCAGTACCCACAAAATATGTATTTAATATTGATTTTTAGATAAATGGCCATATACAAGTCAGGTATTTCATATGGTCCTTGCATCAGGTGGACAAACTATGTGAAGACGGCATTACACAGTCTGGCATTTCTGCCCTGCAATTCTTACCTACCCACCAAAATACACCAATACAGATATATCTACAACAAGTGATAATCAGGCCTGCTCTAATACCCCTGCACACATACATGTATATCGTGTGTTCAACTGAAAACCACTATCAAAAGAGGCACCTGATGCGTTGTGCTTAGTCTTGGGCAGTTTGAACAGAGGTTAGTTTTTGTTCTGCTGTCTGTCCCTTGTACTCAACTGGATAGTCACTTTCAATCAGTGTGTTTTTGAGGCAATGCCTGTGTTCACGACAAATAGTGGACTCTGCTCCAGCCACTGATCTAAAATACCTATTGACAAACTGAAGCACTCGTTTAAAACTCACTACTGAGCAAGTAAAGAACTATGCTGGCCCAAATAATGATTCGGTTGCTGTATTATAGATAGTCATTGACTCTGTACTAATGTTGGTATAGTGGGCAACATTTGCTTGATTTGCTTTAATGAAATGGAACCTGAATCTGAACGCAGTTCCTCCATTATACAAGGACAGGCAGGCAGGCAGGATTAGAAAAGGAGAAAAACAAATAATAAGGACAACTCAGTCCAGTTCGGCCATTCTCCAATTTCCTGCTAATTATCCGGACCACTAACTGCTGGAATGGAATAATGCTCCAAAACAATTTTCTTGTAACTGTGCCATTGTGACTGTTTCTGTGTTACTATAATGGTTATTTTCCTCCACTGGGGACAGCAAGGAAACATTGCCAAAAATGTGCCATTGAAAAGGCATGAAATTGAAAGCTGCTTCTCCATATGACAATGGCCAGTTATTGGTTTGATGTTCATTTCAGCAGAGTATGGTATATTAAACCGTTCATTGTGTATCTGTAGGGCATACCTTGAAATGGCTGTTGCCATTGGAGTTGTGTTTATAACGCAGTTTGACCATAGCTTTCTCTTGGGGAGGGATGTGTATACATCTTGAGGTTTGCTTTTGAATCAGGAAAATTAAATCACAGAGTCACAGTTCACATCTAGCTCAAATAGACTGAGACAGGATGTGAAAACTTAAGTGTCATTGATTGATGATACAGTGGATTTACTTAATCGGTTCGACTGTTTACGTTTTTCTGTTCAATTTGGATAATGTGGATCCAAAAGAGTTTTATTCAACTCATTTAACTGACTACATGGCCTTGTATTTTAGTTTTTGTTGTGGGTATTACTTCATTTACCTGGAATGTTAAACTATTCTAATCCTTTAACCTACACTGCTTACCATCACTCATCTCTCTCTGCAGCTGACTGCCCGCTCACTACCAGCAGTGCATTCTGATGAACGTCTCCAACCGCTCCTTAACCACCTCAGGTAAGCAGCAGGATTGATAACTTTGTTGCCGTTTTGTCAGGACTGTTAAAAAAACAGATTTAGCAGGATTGATTTTTGGCACCAAGGAGGGCTGGGGGCTTGTGGCTGGTCTGAGTCAACCCCAATCTGTCCCTGTAGACAAGTCCAGATGTTGTGGAACTGTATGGCTACGTGAGTGCCATCATCCATTTTTATTGTTAGTTAACTTAGTCTTGAACAATTAGGACTATGCACCATGTGCATCATGTCTCCTACAATTTCTCATGCACTGTATTGCATTAGTTTTTGAGTGATGGGGGAGATTGGAGGAGATTACTTAATTTATTTCAAATTTTAAAATGTAATGCATTTTCATGATCAAATAATGGATTAAGCAGAGCTCAGTATGCAGCCCTCATAAATTGAACTGCATATGGTGGAAATACCTGCTTTATGCCGTGCTGTGAGCAGACTGTGATCAGCGCCTGTGATGTGGACACACTGCAAGTTGTTGAGACACGAGTGGTTGAAGGAAGAAGTGCCACTTATCTTGATGCATTGTGAGGTTCAGTTTTGTCAAGAAAAAATGCATTACAAGCCTGTCACTTCCTTTAAGTGCTGCACTAAACCTGCACCTTGTTTTTTATCAGAAAGTAACACAGAAAATGTCCATATAGTTAAGTTTTATCAAACAATAGAGCTGCCCCTTTTTAAGGCTGCACCTCTTGTAGATAGAATTTGATGTTCACTACTGAAAGTTGAAGTGTATCAGCAACAGCACACAAGTTTGCAGGAAATTCTATCTTAATAGCAGTGGACTTAATTTCAGCTTCAATAGCCAAGGAGAGCGACTCAGAGCATTGCGAGGGTGTTAATCTTACTCTAGATGAAAGTAAGAACATGAAAATAGGGGTGGAAGAAGTCATGTTGTTCGATTGTTGTTGAGGATTAGTGGGCAGGTTGTTGTGATTAGTGGGCAGGCCAGTAATCTCTGGTGGGGGGAAACACAATGTGTGAAGCACTGCCACACGGGACTCGATGGATTACCAAAGTCATCGACTTAAAAATCTGCTGATAGCAGCTTAGCAGTTTTAAGTTTGTTTGGCAGGAGGTGACAGGGTATGTGCTCACTTGTTTTTGCAGTAAAGCTTTCATTATTTCAGCTGTGTCCAGTCTTTAATGTCTGGTCTTTACTCTCAGGTTTAAACCTGATTTTTCTATCAAGAGCATTTGATTTGAGATAAGGAAACATGCCTCAGAAAATATGTTCACTTTTCATGGCAGAGCCGATTGCCTCTAAAATTGCATCAATATTCCTGAAGGAATACAGTCTCATTTGTCACAGTCCTGATATTTCTCATGGTGTTTTTGTCCTTTCAGTCATGCCTATGTGGGACAGGATTACAGCATCCAGAAGAATGTTGGGAAAATCTCCTTGGAACAAATTGATTCAGTGAGTTTCACTGACCATTTATTCTTGAAATGTCAAGTTCAGGGTGCCATGTTGCCTGGGAATGGGTGGTATAAAAGGAGAGAAATGAGGTTTGTGTAGTAACTCTGGTGGCCCAGAGCGAGGAATGAATAGAAAGTGAATTTAGGGTCACGTTAGTTTTAATCAGTCAGTTCACATTATGCTTAACATGTGTTCCATATAATGGGAATAGGAATATATATCTTCTGATAAATTATATCACTTCATTTTGCTTGTTCTTCAGTAATTGTGTTCTGCCTCTAGCTTTCAGGAAAGTCCTTCCCACTGTGCATGAGGCAGCTGCACCAGGCTCTAAGAGAGAACCACCACCTCCGTCATGGAGGCCGTATGCAGTACGGCCTCTTCCTCAAAGGTATCGGCCTCTCTCTGGAGCAGGCATTGCAGTTCTGGAGATCAGAGTTCATCAGAGGCAAAGTGGATGCAGACAAGGTAATGTGGACAATATTATTGCAATAATATTATAATTTAAGAACATGTCAGAAACGCGGCAGCGGGGTTAATGCCTTAGTGCCTTCTCTCCTCCTCTTGAGTCAATGGTGCTGTTTTATTGTTGATGAAATGGCCCCATCAAACCTGTATTGTTAAAGGAAAGTTCACTGGTTTCATTAGTTGAACGTAATACTGTAATGAGGTTAATGAAGACTTTAAGTGGTTATTGGTCCAGTTGTATCTCAATAGAAGACAGATTCACAGCAAAAGCATTAAGCTTGTTCTACATGACGAGAGCAACTTCTCTAATTGTGAATAGTGACATGAGAAGCCACATGAGGGAGCACAACAGACAGAATATCATGCTCAAATGGCTTGTACATTTTATTCTTGTAATAGGTTTCAATATAAATGTATTTGAAACAAGCCAGGACCACACCAACATTTAAGTAACAAAAGGATTTGTTTGCATTTCTGAACTCAACACTTAAAGCATTTGGTTTTGTTTCTTCAATTAGTTCATTAGATAGCAGCGGACACATTATACAATGTGCCTGACTTAGCTTGGTTTGAGTACAGTGTTTTAAAAGTCTGATCTTGCAAATGCTAATGCTTGTCCATTTTGACTATAAAGGAAATAACTGCTTTTTAAATAGGTAATTGCTTGGATTGTATCGATTTTGCTTTTAAGGATATGACTGTATACATTAAAGACTATTAGAACATCCCTTTGTGGCTCACATTGGCTGGCCTATCTAAAAGTAGAAGTAAGATATGATTCAGACCTCCCTGTGGTTTTTGAGTAGTTCTTTAATGTTCAAAACCCACACAGCCACTTAGGAATTACATTGAAGAGAAACATGAAACATTTTCAGTTCAAGTGAGTAAACTTCACTCTGCGCCATGTTCTAAAGTAATGAAAACACAAATTCAAACATACTGTATATTTGCATATATGTAATTTATGGATTTTTATTCACACCTTACTGACACAACCTCTTCAGCATTTCAGCAATTTTGCTCTCAATGGTTCCATAAATACAATTAAACCAAAACATCCACGTCCTAACAAATAAGCCAAATTACAACGTGAATGGTCTAATCACACGCCGTTAAATATTTGCAGGTTCTTAACGAAAATAATCACAAACCGTTTTGTTGTTGTGTACCAGCATCGTTTGCTTTATATGACCGTTACACCTCATGAGGCTGATTACTAATGGACTGCAGAGCTGCAGCTACTGGTCACTTTAACTGAATCCTTCAAGCAACAATTTCAAATATTAGATAATATCACGTTCTAAAATGTGAGGATTTGATGAGAACACCCTGGGGTCAGGAAATAGCGGTGGTCTTTTTTTTCTCTGGTGTTCATACCCCAAGAATTGAGAAATTAAACATTGTTGTTTGTTGCAAACCTACTTCACAGGTAAATAAACCAAGCTGATCTAATCACATTGCGACACAGTGAGAGACCTGTCTAAACAACCGCGTCAGCTTGTTTACTGATTTTGTAATATCTATGTTGTAAATTATATTTGCAAACTAAAATGTTAAAATACTAATGATCTGTCAAGCCCCCTGACCTGCGATGGTAAGCACCGAGCTGGAGCTTAAAGTGTGCTGCGTTTTTGAGTGCTCATCAAAAGATACAGTATTAACAGTGTGCAAGGTGCCAAGAAATCATTTAATTGTGCTGAGTTGAACAGAAACCTGGTGTGGAAGTCTGGCACAGCGGTTCATGTGGACAGGCCTTGATCCCTGAGCAGTGTTGTCTTTTCTAATGACTTACAGCAGTACAGTAGATCACTATGATAGATCATTCCAGGTAGCCTTGAAAAGAAAAAAAGGATTGTAAAAATGGAGAACATAGTACACTAACATGCAACTGTTTAGCGGCCAGTGTGTAATTTTGTAATTTCATCCAGTGCTAATGTCCCTGACAAAGAAGTAAAACATAGAGCCATGACCAAAATCCTAAACATGTGTGATGTGCGAATAAGAACAAATTTAAGAGTTTAAGAGAATTAGAAGTCTAATGTTTAACAATAATTAAACACAAAACTGTGTAGATCATTATAGGAAATGAAAACACAAAAGCCCCCAAAAGCTAAAATATGCTTTTACAATACTGGCACCATTTAAGAGAACTATTTTTACTTTCCCTAACAACATATTAATTGTTTTGTTTTTATTAGTGTAAAACTCAGTATCCTGCTGGTTAATGGTTGGTTGTTATTGTTAATTGCAACCACCACCTGTATTTGTTTGAATGTGGTATTCTAATAACACACAAGGTGAAAAAAATAGAGAAACATACATAAATAGTCTGCAGCAAAAATTCATCCAAAATATCAGCAGTAATTTATGTAGCTTTTTCAAATAGTTTTGCATTGGAGCAAAATATTCAAGTCAAGGTTGGTTAGTTTTCAGTTCACCCCTCCTCAAAGTGTGTGGTTTTATGGACCTGCATTTTTTTAAAAAAAAACAAAAGAATTTTCATTTGAGCCATTGCAAAAATATCCCATCTGTCCTGCCTTCACTCTCTGCTGTCCGACTGCCTGTTATTGGCCCTCAGTAAAAGCCTCACGGCGACTACAGTAGACCGGATTCATGTTACAACCGTCTTTGGCGCCCCGTCTCTGAGGTGGCATGTACAAGCTCCCAGAGAAAGTGTGATGGGCTCTGCATAAAGCCCAGCTCTTGTTCCACGGCAGAGGCAGCAGAGTGGTGCTGACCAGATCGCAGCTCTCACAGTGATGTATGTGTTTTGTCAGGGACTGCACTTTGTGGCAGGCTGCACAAAGCCTGCTCATTAGTATGCGACTGGCACGAAGAAAAAGATGGGAGGCAGCGATGCCGAAAGGGAGGCCTGGAGGAAGAGGCAGTGTAATATTAGACTAGAGGGAGAGGGGAAAATTGATGAAATCAACTTGATCTAACCATTTTTCTTGCCACGAGAGTGAGCCAATTCATTTGGAGGAGTGTCTATTTGTACCACATTGTAGCATGTTGTTTAGCCTTAGGGTAGGACTGCTTCGAAATGCTTGTTTTACAGATGTTAACTTCAGGTTAATTAATTTCCACTAACTGACACCATTTTTCACATTATAGGTTCAGTTCCCTCTGGGGTCTTTTCCAGCCGTAGAGGAGATTTATTAGATGACACTTTATATTAACTGCTCCTAAAGTTTGGTTACAAATGTAAACCATGTTATTTTAATCACTGGTATTTTCAGTACATTTCAAAGTAGCCCCCAGCACCTCCTTTGCTATGTGTCTGCCTCATTTTTGAAGTCTTTTTAGTGAAGAAATCCAAGCGAGACCATCCTTTTTGTTTTTTGTTTTGTTTGTTTGTTTTTTTTTTTAATTTTGAAAGTTAAGACTCCAATTTAAATAAATAAATAAAATCCAAATCCTTAAATAAACAGAATATTCATTAGTAAATTGTTATTTGATATAAGTGGAGAATTGCTCCTCGTTTTATTGCTCATGCTGAAGTTGTTCAAGTGGCGTTTGCCTTTACGGAGAATGCAGATGCATAGTTTATACCAGCTTTAATAATACCAGCTATAGTTTGTTTGGTATAAGGTTTTACTTGTTTCCTTTGAGTAAATGACCATTTTAAAAACCAGCCAGTTTCTTCTCTCTGCAAAATCAAACTGCTTTACTCGTGTGCGCCTGCGGTATTTTACAGTCCCTCACCTTTTATTGTTTTGAGGGTGTGAAAAGGCCTGTAGTGCAGATTAAAAAGTATTTTAATGGTATTACATATAAGAGGGATTGGAGCTACAGGCACATCAGTCACTATGGACTCAGCTTAAGAAGCCATGCCAAGTTTACACACATGCACATACACACACGTATATAATCCCTTTGATAGTGTCCTATTTCTCTGTCTCCATTGCTGCAGGTTTTTGTGAATGTGTCCTAGAGTGTGGGGGGATGTTGCAGTGATGTAGCCCCACGAGCCAAGATGTGCACTAGAAGAGCTATGGCTCTGCTCCGTTAATGCATCTTTTGTGCTTGTGTTCAGACTCTATACACTGATTTTCTCAGTTCCATCAGTTTGGAGGTCAACTGTATTAAAGTATATCCAGGATTATCTGAAGTGTAGGCCGAAGTGTAGGAAGACAGTTGGTGATTAGAAGAAGCACTGAAAATACCATGTTAAATTTAAAGGAATTCCATTGAATATAATGAGATAATGAGAACAAACTGTGAACTGAACTGTGCAGCATTTGAGGGGAATCTGAATACTGTGTCAAAAACAGTTTGATCTCAGCAGTTTAGCCTTATTTTTCGTGCTATTTGCAGTCAATCCCAGTTTATATGAAATGGCTGTTTTGTTACCTGTTGTTCATATAAAGTTTTCTCTTTAATTAGACCACCTCAGTCTTTGCTGGAAGAAGTTAAAGATCAATGCCATATCATCTCTAAGTGTTTGTGTCGCTTTTTAGATCAATAGGATTTCTTTATGTCTAATTATTTCATATAATACATATTAAACACACTTAAGTGCCAGTGAAGTTCCAGGATTCGTTTTAATAGAGTAGGGGGTCTTAAATCTGGAAACAGCCTCTTGAAGTCTTAGAAGCTCTACATAATTAATATATGATTTATTGCACTTAAGAAAGATTTTACGGGTTTTTAAATTGCTATTGCAGGTTGTCACATTAGCAAGTTCAGGGGTTTTATTGCAACATTAACGTGTTATGATGGGTGCAGTCATGGTGATTGTGTTCTGCCACTGTCGAAGCACACTGTGTATTTTACTGTTTGATTTTTAGAGGCAGGGTCCTTCTAATTCATTTTTAATAGTGGCGCAGAAGTACAGTACTCATAAAAGGAGTTCACTGTGGAGATTTTGTAGAATGACCCCTATCAAAAAAGTATTAAAGGTTTCTGTTTTATTTTTTCTCTCTTTTTCTTTTTTGTTGTTTGGAACAAACTGGACAGAATATGGTGTGAAGGTTTGCAGACGCCTGGCATTTTAAAGTTTATTGATACAGTTCACTTGTGTCCTTGACTTTGATGTTTTGATTTTTGGGAGATCATACAAAGATATTTTCTTTAGATATTAAGTCAGGGTGTCACATTGTTTGTATTCAAACCCTGTGGCAATGTAGTCATAGATAAGGTCTGGTTTTGTCTGACTGTGAATGCAGCCTGTTAGTACATTTGTTTGTCAGTAATTATTTTGAAGCTGTGCTGTAAATCAAATCCTAATCAAAATGTGGATTCTCTACATGTTTGATTATTCAGCTTTAAATACCATGAAGATCTGATACAAGCTTGTGGCTGCAACTATTGATCATTTTCACTATCACTTACTATATCATTTCCCAAATGAATTGTTCAGTTGCTAAAATGTCAGAAAATGGTGGGATTTCCTCAACATGCTCATTTTATCCAACTAACAGTTGATATTTGGTTTAAAGCAAAACCTTGTGGCTGACACTTTATCATATATTACATTATTATATTGTTCATATTGATGCCTCAATGAATAAGCAGTGATTTACTGTTATTGCTGGTTGAGTTGGATCTAGGTTTAACTACTTTAAATGGAGTTAGTCCAGTCCAGTGAATCCCAACTTAAAGATCTGTCCCTCTTGGGTCACAAAATAGTCCTTGCTTTTATTGTTAAATTATTGGATAATTAAAAGTTTAAATGGGAAATGTCTGCTTGTTTGTAACTAGTAACTTTGTTAAAAATGTAGTGGAGTAAATGCCAGTTGACCGACTGCAGCTCTATATGACACAAGTCCACATTAATATGGATTTGATGCATTTAAACAAGACCCTGACCAACACAATAGTAAAATAAAGCTACATATTTACAACTTAACATCGCCCTGAATACTGATACATCATACTGGGATTTGCATTCTTTTATGTAAACTATACTCCTCATGTTGTATCAAAGTGCTCTGCAGGACAAGGGGCAAAATCACTGAAAGGGAAAGATGGCCGTATTAAGGTATCCATAATTCAGCTATCTCGACACCTCTACAGCAGGTTCTCTCTAATAGCTCTATATTTCATTGAGGAAAACACCCTGTCAAGACTGACATGATATATGACAATGTCTCTTTTCACCCCAACCTTGTCCCTCTTACACTCTCATCCTCACTAATGCCCTCTCTTCCTCTCTTACCTCTTGTCTTCCTCACTCTCCTTCTCTCTGTAGTTTGACAAAGCATATGCCTACAGCATCCGCCACATGTTTGGCAAAGAAGGCAAGCGAACAGACTACACCCCCTACAGTTGCATGAAGGTGATTTTGTCAAACCCACCCAGCCAAGGCGACCATCATGGTGAGTTGACGGCTGTTGGAAAAAACCATTACCCATGTGATGAGCCACTCAACTCTAATTATCAGGCTTTTTAGTTAACAGAACTTGGCTTGGAAATTGTAACACAACAGAGTGATTGTTCATCATCAAAATCAGCACCAGAATCTCTAAATGTGCAGTTTTCAGGCACCGTATACTGAACATTTCAATTCATTCTCATATTGTGTGTAGGTTGTCCATTTCGTCACAGTGACCCAGAACTGCTGAAGCAGAAGCTTCAGTTCTACAAAGTGTCTCCCAGTGGAATCAGTCAGGTGGGTGTCTTGCTGTCCTTAGTAGGTCTCTCAAATAGTCAGCCACTATGTTCTGCCTCGACATTTCTCCCCTGGTCTCACGAAACTCTGCAAATATTTTTTTTTTCAGTGGGTTTAAATCTGTCAAGTCCATTTAGAAAGTGGAAAATGGTGCTACTACTCATCACACCCACACACCCTGACAGACGGCAGCTGGTCTTAGTTTAGTCTTAATAGCATTTCATCTTCAGTATAAGAAATAAACAAGTTGAAAGTAGTTGCTGCACAGACCTCTACAGGGCAGAGGGTGGAGGGCAGACACCAGCCTATGATTAACTTTGCAGGCAGATGCATAAACAAGAATACTGGACAAATGAAAAAAAATGACCTGATGATGGCGCTATTTGAAAAGTTAATAGATCAGCACAGCCATTATTTCATGGCAGAGCATGCAATAGTTGACAAGATATTATATTCAAAACCACATCATCAAACTCATGGTGATGCCAGAGGAAGAGAAATTTCACAGGATGTGTGAAAAGTCACGGTCACCAAAGTCATGAGGATTCGTCCATGGATGTCTGTACAAAACAGTTTCTTTCACTGGGTGACGACCAACATCTTCCTCCAACAGTGGTTCACTTCTAAAAGATTTGAAATGTAAGAGATAGTTAACACAATCATGTGCACGTTTGACATGTTTTTTGTTTTGTTTTTTTTCCCAAATCCCTGAACAACCTTCGAGAGTAAAGCTCACAGATAGGAAGTGAAGTACTCACATCACATAAGTGTGATATTTTCTCCTTTGCAAAAGAGAAAATAGGAATAAAACTCACAGCACAGCCAGTGTTTGCCTTTTATTACCACTCTCGCAGATCTAATACCAGCCACAGTGGTTGAGGGTGCTAGTGGCAGTATCACGCTGGAGGCAGCCTTCAGGAATATACAGAATAATGAAGGAGCCAAATACAGGCAGATTCCTCAGAAGAGTCTCTCTCTCTTAGTGAGAGCTGAAGACCTTGGATTTATTTTTTAGCAGGTAAGTCAACCTGAGTGTGTAGTCGCACTAACGTCACAGTGCTTTTGGTACAAGAATTTGAGAGCCCTTATGTGACCCAACCAAACCCTGGGCTTCAACCTGCTCACACCCTCCCTTTTCAACAAAACCAGGAACGAATTAAAAAAGAAAATCCAGGAAATCTGAAAATGTAGATGCACCAAAAGAGTTGAAGGTGTAATCGTTGCCAGCAGTTCCTGCTTTGTACAAAGACTTGACTCTGGGCATGAATATTTAAAGTGATCTGTTTTGATTACATTTGCAAAGATTTCTTGAAGGATGTGCTCACTGCTGTCTTAATGATTTATGAGGGATGTTTGTGTAGGTAGTTGATCGAAAGCCAATTAAAACTATTTTGATTACAAGACTGCAAAATCACTAAATGTTGGCACTACTTAATGTAAATGTCCCGTGCCAGTATCTATAGTGTAACAGTTGAAGCAGTTAGATTTTCTACCCTGATGGTTTTCAACTTCTCTTTTTCTATCCTCTACCTATTGTTGCAGATCCTGGAGCTGGTTAAAGGAATGCACTATCAGCTGGCATGCCAGAAGTACTTTGAGCTGACACACAGTGTAAGTGCAGATTTGATTTGATGCAGGGAGTACCTGTGTCAGAGGTGTTGGGTCCTTACGTGTGATCCATGAGGGCTGGGGAGAGAGACCCAGAACTGTCATCACATCCATCATTAGCTGGCTGTCATAGCCACTTAATTTTTTTAAAAGGTTTATTATAGCATTCAGATCTATTTTGTCCCCTGTGGATACTTACTTAATTTAATCTGTTTAAGTTTGGATGCTTGAGTCATCATCCCTTTCAGTCACACTCAGAGTCCTGGTTTTAGAGGAGAGCAGTGAGTGGAAAACAAACAAACAAGGTCTCAGGCTCACAGTGTATTTGCTGTGTGCAGATGTCATTCGTGTGAGTTTGGCACACTATGATCAGTAGTTAAACACATGCTCTGGTTTTCCCCTCACTTTCCTTCCTACATTTACACAGCTTGATATATGATATCTGAGGTGTAACAGTTATTTTGAATTCTCAGATCATAGTTCAGTTTGTGAGGAAACATCATTTTTCACATGTCACCTTTAGTAAGGTGAAGGGAGAAAGGTGTGATCTAGCTTTGATAGTTGGTATCCTTGAAATTTTAGTAACACTCACTCAACACAAAGAATTCATACAAGGTGCCGAATATTTCAGTTTTCTCTCTGATGTTGGATCAGATTTTATCAAATGTTTTTGTCACTGCAGTCACCAGCAAACGTGCTGTATAATAGCCCAGAGAAACACCATCTTCAGCATTGAACATTTTCTACAGCCTGAAGTTGTGTCCATGACGAGGGGTAGATGTGTTCACATCATGACAGGCTGAATAAAACTGAATAAAAACAGTATCTTCCATGTACTGATTTAACAGATAATCTCTGTCTTCCACACTTAGAAGTGTTTTTTTCTTTCAATTAATTTATTTTCTTTTTTTGTTGTTGTTGTAATAAATATTCTTTATATTGCTGTTTGAAAAGAGCTGAGATTCACTTTTGAACAGTGGCCAGGGGCACATTGTAACAGTCAGTATTAAGTAAAAACAGAATAATTTATTTTACTCTAGTAGTTCAACAAGCCAAATATCTAAGTGAAATGTATTGTGAACAGGTCTGTCTGTGTAGATATTAAACGTTAATTTCTCATCACTCACTGTTAAGTAATGGTTTGAAAAAGGTCACAGGAAGAGCATTTGAAATAGCTCAGACTTCATCTGTTAATTGATTCATAGGTTTTTACTCATGAGTGATTTTTGACATTTCCTGAGAGGACATTTCTTCTTTTGGCCGTGCTCTGATGGAACAGCTAACTGGCGACCTAGCTCACTAATGTCCCCGTGAAAGCTTTCATTATTGTTAATTAGGAAATTGTTGGTCAATTAGCAAACCATTGGACATCTTGCCCAATGAAGCAGCTGTAGCTTGATCATCTTGTAAAAGGTGACATGAATCAGGTCAGTCTGTCACCAACCTCCCACTTCATTGAAAATATATTTCCTCTTGACCTACCTCTCCTCTGTTCTCTCCTTTCTGAGCAGATTGAGGACTCCAGTTTTTCGCTCAACCACCCTAACCAGTACTTCATAGAGAGCCAGAGAGTTTTGGGCGGAGGCAAGGACATAAAGCGAGAGATGGAGACGCCACAGAGGTTACAGGACAACTCTGCCAGAGGATCCACTGCAACGCAAGAAGAAGCAGCAGCAGCAAATGCCTCGCAGGGTTTGGCCGATATGACAGAGGATCTGGACTCTTTCTTTAAAGACCCCTGATTTTCTTTTTCTTTTTTTTCCCTCCTTCTTTTATACCTGTAGAAATAAATGTTTTGTCTATGAGGGATGAAGCTTTGGATGGGGAGGGGTGGATCCATACTCTGACTTTATCCTGACTTGAATCTGTTTCTTATATGTAAAGTATTAAACTTTAACTTCTGTAATCCTTCATTGATGACGTCCACTTTAAACACAGCAGGATGTGAGTCCACCTTTACACGGCATTATTTTGATCTCAGCATCACATTTTCTATTTGATAAAATTCCTTATTAGCATCAGTGAGGCTGCATCATTCTCTTTGCTGTTTAACCCCGTGCGTTAAAAGTAGTCTCTTGGTTTGTTTTCTTTCTTTGTTTTCTCTCTGGTCTGGACTCAGATGGCTTATACTCAGTCTCAGTGCACAGTGTTTTGGCAGGGAAGCGGTTTTGGGGGTGATGACTAGAACATTTCCCAGCTGTCTCAGAAACAATGTCATTGTATTTGCTGGCAGGAGTATGGATGAATGGTGGCAGGAGGATGGATGAAAATAAATAATTTCCACAGTTGTATTATGCCGCCTTGGAATATTGCCTCATAGTGCACAATGCAATTTATTCAAAGCGTTCGTGGTCAGGAGATATTTCCTTTTTCTTATCTCAAACTGCCTGCTCAATAATTTGTGAAAAATGGCAGCTGCCTGAAAGTCAAGGACCTT
The DNA here is from genome assembly GCA_038496675.1 of Rachycentron canadum. Classification (NCBI taxonomy): domain Eukaryota; kingdom Metazoa; phylum Chordata; class Actinopteri; order Carangiformes; family Rachycentridae; genus Rachycentron; species Rachycentron canadum. The sequence goes on along the minus strand of CM076659.1, from coordinate 8,802,724 downwards.
TTGCACTTGCTGTGATGTTGGTAAAAGACTGCTCCTCTAATCTTGGTTCTTTAAGAGGTACAGTTTTGAGCTCTTATCGTCACTCTTACTATGTGTTTTACTAGATTACTAACTTTAGATCCAATTAGAGGCACCGAAGAGCTGGCCCTGTATTATATGAATACAAATGTGCTTCTGGGAGGCCGAAGGAAATATGGAATGCTGGGGTGAAAACCATTCTGTAATTTAATGATTGATAATTTTAAATCTAATTCAATGTCCCAGATGGTGCTGTCAAATGTCTGCACTTCTGCACATTTCATTGCAGACTTTGACACTTTCAGACCACACTTCATCACTGTCTGGTGCTTTTTACGTCAGTGCACAAACACATGGGTTGCACCAGAGCTGCATATAGCTGGAATTAAATTAGGTCTTAAAATCCAGGCATGGTGCTTGACATAGAGAGGATTTATTCAGTATAATAAGGCAACTGGATAACAGTGTGCAGCCGGGCTGCTGTCAGCAAAAGACCCTTGATGTTTAATATTTGGTAAAGCATGACTACATTTGACAAAGCTGGCACTTTCTTAGACTGTGGGCAGGCAGTTGACTAGAACAGTGTTTATCTCCTCCGAATGGATTTACAATCATTAGTCATGAACTTGCTTGCTTTCGTTGTGCGAGTCGTTCTCTTCCTGTGCTCATTACATGGGCGAGAGGTGTTCTGGGGACGGTGCATTATCCAAAAGAGCGAGAAATTCAATCCAAGACCTTACTGCAACGTTTGTTTCATGAGCCTCACATGGAGGCTGACATGCAGGGTGAATCTGTATGCAAGGATGTGCAGTGCGGCTGGAGTGAGGCTTTTGTTGCAGCCCTGCGAATCTGTTGCAATCTGGAGCTCGTAAACGCTGCAAACATAACGTAACTTCACACTGCATCCATAAACGAGTAACATTAATTCAAATGTAAAAATGAACAAAGGGAGCAAAACATCAGATACAATACAGGGAAGTTAGAGTTACAAGTCTACAATTGTTTCATTATAATGTGAAAGTGCACCAAAATAAATCAATAGGTCGTTTGTCAGTGGTATTGATTTCTCAACATTGACTCATTGTATATTTCTATTCAGAGCATGATGTTTCTCTTTGTCCTCTTCCTAATATAATTTCGCCCAGGGGACCAAGTGTGCAGCAGTTTGATTTGTTATTTAATATGCCTCACCAGGAGCAGCTCTGGTTAATTTGGGGGGATTTGTGTGCGTTTTGTTTCCTATTTATTTTCAAGGATTAGATAACAACCCGTAACGCATACTTGTACGCCTCGCCCCGGAGCTGTATAAAAATGAGCACAATTTATTTGATAAGTGCCTCGTTCCTGATTTCAGATTTCATAAAAGGTTGTGTTGTCATGATGCAGTATTAACGTTGCAGTGGGAGGAAGAACAGATTATTTTGGGTCTTTGGTGGATTCTTGTCAAATTAGCTGTACCGCCTTCATCCTCGCTGCACGAGGGTCGCTGCCACACTCGGAAGAAATAAGTAAAGGTGATAAAGTTTGAGCAGTTCTGAAGTGAAACCCAATGAGGGGGTTAGGAACATCTATGGCAGAGAGAGCGTGGTGCATGAATTTGGTCTTGTAACTAAAACAGTGATTTATTTAGTCTTAAATGCTCCACTGTCAGAAGTTAGTGTATTTGAACATAATGGCAAAGAGGCTGACATTTAATTCCTTTACTCTGCAGAATCACTCAAATGTCATCCATGAGTATATTCCCTATATTCTGAGTTCACCCTCCACCTCAGAGTCCCACTGGGATGTATTAAACACACTGCACCTAGATGTTTACTTGGTGAAGGAAACAGGACAAAAACAGTTTTACCATTTACCAAAACATTGCTTCTATCTACCAAGCACAGCCTGAAGATTATATTCAGAAAAATATGTAGAATTTTAAAAAAAAAAAAAAAAAATAGTTTGATATGTCACAAGACCAATCAGAAAATAATTTTTGGACTTTAACAAATTCATTTTCCTCTGAGCACTTATATGACTCACTAGACTGACATTTAATCAAAAAAGGGACCTGGCAGATGACTCTGCAAAGGTGAATTTGAGAGTAGTTTAACTGTTGTGGCAGGTTGCAAGACTGATAATTAAATTTATATGAAAGTATATATATTCTTTGATTGCTATAAGCATTGTGTTTCCAAGCTTAAGACCCACGGTTACCATTTCCTCTTCATACCGGCATTCAACCAAGGCAACATCGTTTTTAATCCATTACTGAAAAGCAGGTCAATGCAGGAGAAAGTGACCTGTGGTGTAAAACTCTACTGACATGACAGCACTTGAACTGACTTTCTTTCAGTATTTGGTAAATATTACGACAGCTGCGTGATTTGTAATGAAACTGAAGCATGTTTTTGGGACATGGAGGCAAACCAACACAAAAGGTGAATGTGCTCCAAACTGACTTTTTGTTCCTTTTGGGAGGAAACAGTGACGCTGCTTTGGTTTGAAATGATAAAACTGAATTTAGCAGGGAAATCAATCACTGCAAATAGGTGTCCTTCTTACAGTATGGCGAGGATGCACCTGTTGGCTTTATTCCACTGGACTAAATCTGGAGATCCACGAGTGTCCATTACTGTCTCTTGGTGATGTTTGGTATTGATCGTAACACCAGATGGAAGCATCAGTTACACTCCCATCAGCACTTTGTCTACTTCACGTTGAACCTGGCAGTTTTTAGTTAAGATGCAGAGTGTGATATTGTTCTCTTTAATTAAAAGATAAATCTATATAAAGAAAAGCACAAAAAAAACCCCAATACATTTATTATCAAGCTTTCTTTTCAAAACACAAAATTGGCCAGGAGATGTGACAACCCGCTGATTGTAAAAGTGGTAGTAAAGTTCCTGCAGCTGTATGTAAACTCCTCATTAATCCCCTGGGCGTTGTTTCATTAACCTGACAGATGTGTGAGCTGCTGCCCATGTGATTAACTTTGCTCACAAAACTCATTCACTCTTTCAGAGTTCCGCCTGGAGCCATGCTGTCGCTTCATGTTAGACTTTATGTTGGACACAACCTGTGAAAGTGGAGAGTCGGTCCCTGCTCCTTCTCGCTTTGGTAAAACGGGTTTTAATCACTGCGGCACAAATACGAGTTTGCTTTGCCCTTCTTCTTCTTCACACAGCTGTGGCTCAAACTACCCAGTAAACACTGACCATCTATTTGAGGCCAATACAGTGTAGAGTTTGCCTGACTACATCTTTCTTATTAGATCTTATGGCTGTATATCCATGCATTTCATCTGTCTGTATTTATCCACAATGTTGTTTACAATCCTGTGAATACATCCATGACTTTAGAAATTATTCAAATTTTGCCTTCAACCACATTTAAATACTGAAACCCATTTTCTGTACATTCAGGCTGCAGACGAACAAGTTCATGTGGTTTGGTTTGAACCTGATTATGAATGAAACACGCAATGAATATTAGCAGTTGGACATTTTAAGGAATACACATATAAACAATAAGCCATTTTCCCAAAATGTTGGACCTGAACTATTCTTTAAGTATAAATACAAAAGCTGTTTTGTTTTTTTTTTTCCCCCTCCAGATTTGTCCCTTGGGTGTGCAACACAATATAGACTATAGGTACTAATGGCTGCCTCTATAATTGCTTGTGGTTTAATATAGCATTCGTATAATGTGAATGCCATGTCCGGGTTAAATGTCTGTCATCAGTCCAGAGGGGAAAAAAAGTACCAGTTAAGTGGATTCTGTCACACATGTTAAAAACAAATCTGCAGCAGAGTGTGACACATCAAAGGAGAAATGGAAAGCAAATACCCCCCCCCCACCCCTTGTTAATGGAAGGAATTGTGGAAGCAGGGACTGTGGGATGTTGGAGGTGGGGGGGACATAATGGCCCTGACAATCAACCAGCAGAGTGCCTTCTTCCCTGCAGGGGGTGTTGATGGAGACAGAGCACTGGAGCTTGTTGATGCTTCCTGAGCTGACACGGAGTTAGCGGTCTGAACAGACGGGTGATAAGAATCCAAAAGATGGGAGTGAGTGGAACCAGAGTTAAGAGTAATCCTCTGGAATTCCTCTTTGACGTTGATAGATTGATGAGCTGGAGCTCACAGCAGCAGTCCACCAGATTTCTCCCTTGTGATTGATGGATGAATACATTTTTCCCCTCTTATTTTCAATGTTGATGCCCTCCTAAAGGGTTACGTCTCCGAAAGTTCTAGCCAGATAAAAGGCTGTGAAAGAGCATTTTGTTTCAAACCCATTCCAATTTGAAGACGACATGTAAATGAGGAACGTACCTGACATCTTTTGGTTTAAGCTCATGGCTTGCCATTACTAGAGCCAATGTAGATGCTTCAATTTCATGTCATCTCTGTAAACTGCTTCAAATTATGCATAATGGATCAACAAAGGAATGTAATGCTCTGCCTTTTAGCTCTGACTATTACACATTCCTATGATGAAAAAAAGCAATAAAATGAAATATCAGTGTTTTGTTCAATGAGTCAATTTTTGAGCTTCTCTGTTTTTTTTTACTTGGATTTATCATTGTGAGACCCAGCTGTTCTTTGGGACCTTCAAATTGACAAAAATGATTTGCCCCATTAAATCAAACCTGTGATTGAACATTTATTTAAGCAGTAAATCATAGTAGAAATGACCTGTTTCAGAGGGAGAGTGGGGGAGAACATGGAGCTCATCTCACTCTCACAGGTTTATTGGTTAATCTCTTTCTTGTGGTTCATAGCTTCAACATCCCATGGGGAGCTGGGACTTTTCACTACTGACATGTATTTTTCATTTTCACCAGATCTCCAGCAGCACTCACTACTGAGAGAATTGCAGTTTTCCACAAGCCACATAATTGTCTGTAGTCTTATCCTAGAGCATTTAGTTAGGGCCGGTTCAGGTAGCTCTGAACCATTTTTATGCTGCTATAGGCTTAGTCTGCTGGGGGACACATCAGGTTAGATGGAGCTCTCTTCTCTCCTCTCCTCTCCTCTCCTCTCCCACACTTTAAATTATCATTTTCATTATCTCCTGCACCTTGTAGTTTGGCCTTGGTGTCTCGATCTCTCTCTATTTGTGTTTCCACAGATCCACTGAAGCTCCATCTCTATCCACCAACCGCCCCTGCATCACCCCCTTTCCCCTTTTACCCCTGCTGTTAAACCGACCTGCCCTTCCCTCCCAGGAACCAGTCTACCACCCATTACTCCCATTAAGCTGCCTGACTCTCCCTGCCTTCCCTCCCACCAAAAACTACCTTCATTAGCTCCTGCACACCATTTCCATGCTGTGCATATTCTGTATTGTTACCTGTTTTCTTGTCTGTATACAACATCTATTGCACTTCTGCCCGTCCTGGGTGAGGGATCCCTCCTCTGTTGCTCACAATGAGGTTTCTCTTTTTTTTCCCTGTTAAAAGGGTTTTTGTTTTGAGTTTTTCATCAGTCAATGTGAGGGTCTAAGGGCAGAGGATGTTGTTATGATGCTATGTAAAGCCCTTTGAGACAAACTGTTTTTAAAAATGGGCTATACAAATAAAATTGCCTTGCCTTGCCTTGCCTTGATGTCTTAGCTGTGGTAGGCTGCTACATGCAGGTTTGAACCAACAATTTCATAAAAAGGCTTTGCTCTCATAATAACAGTACTTTGACCCACAGCATTATGTCAACACCTCACAGGAATTAGACAGTGTACAGGGCGACTGATGACTCCATATTTTTTATTAATCATGGTTCATATGGGATTTCCCTTTAGCAACGTTATCTATTTTGTAAAAGACAATCAAACAAGAGATGTGCAAAATTGGCCCTTTAAAAATAATTTATGATTACATTCACATAAAATCATGCAATAGGCTATTTTTTAAAAGCCTATCAACATTTTCTTCCCCTTCATATATCATGCTCAAAATGTATGTCAGAAGCAAAGGACTGAGAAAAGTGTTAATTAGAAAATGCCTGTGCAGCTCTGTAAGTAGTTCTTTCTTTTTATTCCATTGTGTAAATGATGTGGACTATTTTCACTTGAGACACAGCACTAATATAGCCTCACGGGTTACCACACTGATGAGTGTCAATGTAGCCTTGCAGTTGACTTCAGCAGCTTACTGCCATGACCCTCTGGGCATTTTAACAAAGCAACAAATGCAGCAGTGAAGAATATTTCAGTAATATTTGAAATGTGACTGTGGAGGCTTTTTGCTGTGGTGATTGTATTAAAATCATGATTACCTTGAAGCCCCAGAAACTATATACATTAATTATAAAAATGTCTAATCCTATTATCATTACAATATTATCAGACAAGAAATATAATTAATATTAATTATAAAAATGAAGCTGTACACCTTTCAATTACCTGCAATTAGTTGTCCCCCCCTGCATACACAGTAAGTCATTTCAAATTATCACTGGCAAGCAACAAAATGCTGGCAATGTTAGCTAGCTATTTTTTATTTAGCATTAATTTATTTAACTTAAAAAGAAGCAATCTGAAATTATCTTTTTGAGATAGCATGGTATCTATGAACGTCTAAATAGCATTAGTCACCTGTCTTTGTTAGCTTTAACTTGCTGTCTAAAAGAGTTTATACGGTGATGCTACATAAGTGTGTAGTGCAGTCGCTACATGAATGTTAACATTATGTGCGCAAGGGCTGTGTTGATAGATAACTCCAGCAACACTTATAGCCTACTGGACCTATTACTGCTGTCGATGAACATAAACCAGCCCATCTTATTGTCACAGAGTGCTGTAGGTTGAGTCCTAAAACAAGGAAATAAGTTAACATTTTTGCACCTTCAGCTCCTCTGTCCGTTTCATTGGTTAGCACAAGCGCAATACATTTCAGTTTTATTCTAAAACATAAAATACTTTTTTAAAGTTTGATTAAAGATTAAAACAAGGTGATGGCTAACAAGTGGCTAAATGAGACTAATGAGGTTGTCTGGCATGATAAACTGCTTACTACTCCCTTAAAAGCCTTGTTATGCTTATACCTGCACTATTACTAACCTTTTAAAAACAAAGGCTTTTCTAGAAGAGGTAAACATGTCAACAAATTACACATTTGAAGGTTAGTGGTGGCACCTAAGTCATGCGACCGTGGAGTAGCTAGTATTTACTTCTGGGTTTTGTCCAAAATCAAGAACTCAATCAATCCTCTCTCGTCACTATTCAGGGTACTATGTCAAGGAGCTATTGAAAAACACTTTCGGTAACTTTCTCTGGAAATTTTTTGGTCTTTTACCGCAAGCACAATGCATGATGGTATATATTGCTTGGTTAGTGACCACCAGTTTTCATGAACCATTGTGGGGTACAGTCCGCTAAATAGGGCAATTATCACTATACAGTCAGAGTTTTTTTGTCTCTAGACAGAGAAGAGGTTAGCTTGATCACTTTTTGGTTGGATGTTCATAACCATGTACACAAATTGAAAATCTGTTTTTATGTTGGGAGAGGTGAAGAAGGGAAACAGGATTGATGGAAAACATTTCAAAGACTGACTAAGAGCTGACTGATTCTGAAATTTGGCAGTAATACAACTACTTGGATGCCAGCTGCCATTAAACAGCAATGAAGAAGAAGACAAAGCAGCAGAGAGTCATCTGTAATGGACTCCAACTTGAATTATGAAAAAGCTTTTGATCTATAGATCATTTTAGACTAAATGAATATAAATAATTAAGCAATGGACAGATAATCGGACTTCAGAATGGCTTCAAAGGCAGGGAGTCACCACCATTTTGCCACCTTGCAGGTTTATGGTACTGGTAAATCTGAATCAATTATACTTTGGTTGTCATGATTATCATGAAATTAACTGAACAGTTGAATTTTAAAGTGTCTGAGCTAACAAAGTGCATGTTGCGCTGCTGCTTTATACAAGCTTTAAGGTGGTCAGCATTGACCGGGTGGTCGTGAGAAGCTCAACTTCCTGCAGTGCAGTATTTTTGCTCCCTTTGTTTAAGCTTCATGTAAAAAAAAAAGAGTGGTTGAACATACTGACTAAGTATTGTGTGTGTGTAAGTGTTTTCTGCCTCATACATATTGCCCTGTGTTAGGAACCTATAATAGTTATTTGCACTGAACTGAGTATGAAAAATGAGACAAAGAAAACAGACGATAGTTCCAATTACGGTGCCAAATCTCGTTTGTACCCTCTACCACTAGTTTGCGGACATGCACTACTCTGATTCTAGCTCAAAAGTACTGCATGTTCCTATTCAAAGTGTTTGAGGAGATAGTGGAGGAAAGAGGCACTGAACATGCTCACATGCATTGACGCGGAAGCAATTCTGTCCATTGTCTTCGAGGAAAAAGCAAAAAAAGTTCACTCATGATGAAATTATGATCTGTTATTTGCTGATTCTGATTCTGAAGGAGAATATCTGCCTTTAGGAGATGACGATGGGTTGTGTAATAACAGTGATAGTGAAGGTGCATGCGGTGCAATGGTGCATCAAAAGACTGAGATACTCAATTCAGATACTCAATCTTTTTTCAACTTACAGTAAGCTTTTATCTCTAACCACTTTGAATTCACAGCCTTTTGAAATCTTGATGATATTTAAATATAAAACCCTGGTGCTTAAAGGGTTAATACTGAACATCTTTTAGTTTCCATTTAAGGGATCATTGTTATTTTGTGGGACAGTTGGCAGCCAACCAGCAAACCAGCCTTAATTCTAGTTTATGACAGTAGCCTATAGCAATTACCATAGTTTGAAATGAAACTGAGACTGTTCCCCTGTTTTATTTCAAAGATAAAAACAATGGTAATGTCAATGAATATTTACCACCAAACTGGAAATGTTTTATTATATTTAGGCTTCAAAAACAGTGGCGTTCATTTGTGAAGATTATCTTGCTGAATAAAACATACACTATATTTCCTGCAGTAATTTTGTCAAGGGGACAAGGGTGATGCAACTTCCTAGTTGACAGTGCTTTATTTGGATTAAGAAACTTTGAAATTTCAAAAGGGAATTGTTTGCAGGAAAATAAATGATTAAATGTGGGCAAGGGCAAATAAACAGGGGAATTTTAATAAAAAAAATAAAATGGGCCTAGAATAAGATAAAAAAAAAAAAATCAAGATTTCATTAATTTCATCAGTTTGTTGCAGGTAATTAATTATTATTATTTTCATTTTCTTAATTTGATTGTACAGTTTAATTATTTTCATAATATTGTTAATGAATTTGTTATATAGACAACCCCATGTGTCATGGAAATAGTAATAAACAATTTCATTCATTACTAATTACTTGTCCAATAAAAGTTGGCATTAATATGTTTGGTTACAAATTGATTCATGAATCAATACATGAATAGACTAAATTACAAAAGAAAAAAAAAATTCATATTTTAATAGACAGTAAATAGGGATTATAAAAACAACAAACAATATAAAATAATACAAATACAGGTGATTAATAAGTAATATTAAAAAAAAATAAAAACATAACATAAAGAGGTCAAGTCATGTACATCATTTAAAAATCAGAAATAAATTTGAATTTGAAATCAATTTGAGAAATAAATAAAGATAAATAAATTCCCAAATTCAATTTGGAATACAAATGATCAGTCATGTAAAAGGGAAATTTCCTTTTCCATTTGCATTTCCATTTACCTTTTCCTTTTTCGTTGTTATGCTGTAGCTTATTGACTGTTTTTGAAAAGCCTTTCTCGACTATTTATTTATGGCTCAACATCTGTAAATTCTTTTTCATTATTCCTCTATTTTTATTGCTTGTTAAAATGTCAAATAATGAATTACTTAGTAAATGTATAATAACTAATATATGAAATAAAATATTTTTACTTGTGTGACAACCTCCTACAACATTCAGGGCTCCATATGTAACAGCATATGTTATGAACTGTGTTTAAAGTAAATAATAGTGGCACCAGTGTTAAATGTTCAACTTGAACTGCAAAGTGAATGCGAGCATCTTCTTATCACATTCACTTCCACACTGAAAGTGGCAGAGTTGACACATAAAGCAGTTTGCTCCACATGCTGCTGTTTGCCTATAGTGTTAGTACCCATTAGTTGCTGACTTTCGGTCTTTGTAAAAGACACTGACTGTCCTTTGTAGGGCTGTGACAGGCCTGACTAATTTCACTTGTTTGGCTCTCAAGAGTTTCCTATAGAAAGTGCAGTCTCTTGTCATATGCGCTTCATTAAGGTACCCAGGGACAGTATGACTCAAACATGACCTTGACTGACAATCTACTGCTGAATCAATAGGCAACTGTTTTTGCGTAGGCGAGATGGATCACTTTGTCCTCTGAGCAATAGTTGCTGTAGGTACTTTTGTCATCCAGATTGAATCCAACAACTGTGTATTATTTCCTTGGCTGTGAAAGGAAATACAATCTAGGCAAAACAAAAAAGGTTTCATTGGGGACACCCGTGACTCTGAATCTTGACAGCTACATCACAGTCTCATCTTTTGGAGGCATTTATCTGACATGGCATCTTGCACTGTAACTCACGAGGATGTGAACTGTGGAAAAAAAGCTAAAAAATAAGAGTAGGGGTACCTGTGGTGCTTTCATCTTTTACAGCAATCTTAGATGTAGTTTCTAAGCTGAATGGACTTTTGGATATCCATGATTGGTACAACTCACCTGAAATAATAACTCAAATTTAGTTTACATTGTGAAACAGTATGATTGAAGATCAAAGCTGTAACACAGCAGTGAATGAGATAGAAAAGCATAGAGAATATGAGAGGATCCATTTGTAAACAACTGCTTGAGGGCTAGAGCGAGGTTCATTTTCACCCTTGGCATGGGGCATAGTTGTGTGAGTAATGACAATTTAAAAATAAAGTGCAGAACAAATGTCATTTTACACATAAGTTAACCGTCAAAGTTTTAGGAGTTAAGATTGGCTGAAGATTGGTTTGTGTTCTATCATGTCTAGTTCAGAAATGAATGAAACTTGCTCCATAATGTTCAGTACAATCTGCTGCATATTTCACAAACCATGAGTGCTGTTTTATGTTGCGCCAAAATAAACTACTTCAGATACACAGGCGGTTATGAGTCATATACAGCTGAAATGAAGCAAAGGCGTTTTAAGTACACTTTACTCAGTATAATTTAGATAGGAGTAAAATTTAAAAAAAACAACAAAACATTGTAACAGAAGTCCTTATTAAAAGTAATTTTACAGTGCCAATTCAGTTCTTCTATTATGTTAGAGAAATATTTTGAAATGACCTTTAGCATTGAAAGAGGACTAAATGATTGAACACTAAATCCTGTTTAGATATTGTGTAATATATAGGTACTCAATGTTTGGCTGTCTCTTTGATCCACTCTAGAGTTAGTAGAAAAGATGCATAAGCTATATATATCACTCCGCCATCATTAGTCAGAATATTGAACACCTTATCCTACCTTCTGTAATCTATGGAAGCCCAGTTACCAAGGAAATATTATGTTTATTCATAAATAGCTATTTGTAATCTGAATATGGAGATGTATTTAGCAACTTGTATCTGCATTATGCATGAAAATGTTCTCAGTGTGAGAAGATTTCAGATTCTACTGATTGTTTTAAGACATTATTCAGAGAGAATTGGTTTTCCTTGAGAGAGACTTGAGGCAAATTTAGACCTTGAGCCCAAACACTTGAAAATCACAATAATGAATGTCAGTTTTTGTTTTTTGGGTGTAATATTGTATTTGTTTGGATTTAAAAAAAAAAAAAAAAAAAAAAGAGCTATGCAATCCTGCTACAAATGTTTCAAGGACTTCTACATCCTGCAAAACATTCCCTGCAATGTTACAAACCAAAAACATGTTGTGCATCAAACCAGCACTAGAATTGTTGATGTTTTGTGTATGGAATGACTTCATCAGTAGAAAACATAGTTAGCCCAGTTCACTGGCTGCTTAGTTTATCCAAATGCACAGTGCAACACAACATGTCAGAACTCATCATCTCTCCAAAAATAGCTTTAATGAGCAAGGGGGTGTGGGGGTGTGTGGGGGGGGCAGGCTTTTGTGCAAACGGGAGCTAAGAAGGACTAAGGACTATACAGTAGCTCACAACTTGCTAAAAACTGCAACTCAAGCTATATATCCTCACCTTCTGTCACCTGGCTTAGATCCCAGCTTGCTGTCGCAGGGGAAACAACATGAAAATCATCAAAACACATCAAGGACTCTGACTCTGCACACCATTTCATCACAAGTGCTATGCTGGTGAAGAGGCCCTTTTAGACTTGGGTGATCATAAGCCCTCATTTTCTATTCTGGCTCATCAAGCAGCTGTCTAAACAGAGCTCAGTTTGCTCAGGTAGCTGTCCCTGGCTAGGGGAAATGCACTGTTTTGCATGATTGAACATTTCTGGGTACTCGCCTAGAACCTGAATCACTTTGGTGTGTCTTTGTGTTTCCAATATTTAGATCAAGTGATATCGAGGAAAATAAATGCCATGCTGTCTGACAAGCTGTGTGGGACGCATGTCACGGAGCAAATGAATTAAACACATGCTAGAATCAGTGGTTCATGATTTGATGAAACGAGTCTGCTACACAATTGTCTGGATTCATGAAATCCATTTCCATTCTAAAAGATAAGAAACAGATGATCGTCTGCACTAAATCTGGCTCGTTTGGTCTGCAAGCTGCTCAAGTTGAGCATGTTAGAGAAGCTCAAGATGTGCTCAGTTGACGAGCCTATCGATTGATTGTGTTGTAAATCACACGGGAACAAACAAATTAAGAAGGAAGACATTTATGAACGTTTATTTGAATAGTGAGATGCCTGCATTGCTTCTATCAATCTCAAGTGTTAATCACGGCGTACCATATGTAGAGTGGCAGACGGCACCATTCATTACGACTACCACTCAGAAAATGACACAAGGTGTGAGCTGTGACTTCCTCCCAAAGTATATTCTAGAGGCAGTGACGGGTTGGGCTCGTAAAGTAGCTGTGACATTTGTCCAGAACGCCGGCAGTGGGCTCGACTTGCTTAATGAACTAACATGTTCATGTTGGCAGCACTAAGTGAACCATTTATTAGCGAGCTGGGAACCGACACAGGGTGCACATAGGTTGGTAATGACAGCAGCCGGCAGATGACAACTCCTCTCAATGTGGTTGAAATTAGATGCAATCATGTTGGTTTTTTCACCTATAATTCAGCATATACTCTCTTTACTTCAGGCCATACCATTGACCTCAATAAAAGATATTATAATGAATCTGATGTAACATAATGCTTAAAACACATGACTAATTTCAGAGGCAAGTTGAACTTATTTTTCTACTGGTTGGTTGAAATTAAATTTAGTAACCTGAAGACATTTTTACATTAAAAGAAATGTAACAAATAGATGCTTTAGCACAAGTTTAAAGTTTTATTGTCCACAACGTATGTGCTCATGTCTTCTCTGTAACATTTAACAACCTGCAACACAAAAAAGCACACACTGTACACTGAAATGTCAAAAAAAAAAAAAAAAAAGCAGAGTACAAATTAAAGGCAAACATTTAAAAGTGATAAATATGCCTATTTTCTTTCTTATCAAGATTTAGATGAGAAGATTTATGCCATTCTCATGTGTACAGTAAATGTGAAGGTGGATTAAGGAGGTAAGTTTAGCTTAGCACTTCGACATGTTGTCTAATGTCTAAATGTCAAACTATTCCTTTCAGTCTATATAATAATTGCTACAACAACTTATGTGTCAAGCATGTTGACATGTGCCAGAATTGATTCTGAACATGTGTGATAAATGACATTGTGTCCTTGGTATGCAGTAGTTTATATATGCAGCAAGCTTTTGAGCCCCAAGTCTGACATTTTTGGCTGGGTGTGCATCAAATGCGATACAGTAATTCCCCTAGATCCACTGACGGTCTCTTCATGAATCCCCCAGTTATAATCTGTCAACATTCGTCTGACATCCAGTCTGACATAGAGATGCAGCTTTAAGCCAGAGAAAATCAGCTCGTCCTTGAGATGGAGATAGATGGAGATAGACTCTCACCTCACACTCTCACCTCAACCTTTCCAAATGGGCTTTTATTGTCTTGTTAAAAAACAAATAGGTGCAATTATTTGAGAAAATAAGGCACTAAGTGTGAGAGTTGGCAAGAAGCAGTGTGCTGCCATCATTTATTTGTTCACATGGTCGTTGACTGAATTAGTGAGTATGGCGTGTTGCATATCTGAAGACGTCTCTCTCTCTCTCTCTCTCTCTCTCTCTCTCTCTTTCAGCCAGTCTGAACCCATAAGCAGATGGTATCATTACATGACTGCAGAATGTGTTGGTATCAGCTTGAGCTGTGCAACCTCTCTTTTCAATCATACATATTTATACATATTTATCTGTGTTTCTTGTCTCATTACTGAGACAGTGAACACTGGCAGAGTATGATTTAGCATACTATTTAGGAAAGGTACATTCTGAGAAATATGCTTATTAGCTTTCTTGCAGGGAGATAGATATGAAGATCAATACCTCTGTCAGCAGACAGTTAGCTTAGCACTAAGACTGGAGATGGTGGGAAACAGCTAGGGGGTAATTTGTCAGACTATTTCCTGGGGCACTGAAACATTTTGGACAGGGCTTGGCTACCAGGGCTTGGCTACCAATTCCAATTCCATTCCTTGTGCTAAGCTAACTAGCTTCTGGCCATGGCCTCCTATACAAGTCAAGCAGTTCAAACTACTTTGCAAAAAAATCCTGAAATTGCCAATGTACAGGTTATACCGAATTATAACTAAATCACTACACCCCAACACTGTTAATAAGACATTCAAATTGTCCAAAATGAAAGCAAAGAGAGATTTATTTCCTGTTTTTAAAGGGTTTAAAGTCTCATATTTCTGTGGACCCTCACTTAATTGGACAATAAAAGTGTTCAGTGAATTTCCACAAAAACTGACAGACAGACAAAAAATGTCATAATTTTCTTTTCAGTTCAGATCAAATAATCTTCAAATACACCTGCAAAGCAAATTCTAACATTGAATAGTAATAGTTTCCACCACCTTTTTACCTGTGACTCATTTGTCAGTCTTTGCCATCGTGTTTCGTCATCTTTTTCTCTTGAGTCCAAATTAATCTGTGTGCAATAAACAGATGTTAATATAACCAGACTTTGTCTTCACTTTTTCACACCAACAGATGCATAAACAGAGAGAATTTGCTAAATAGACTAATGTGTATTCTATTAAGAGTGTTGTGGCTACATAAACAATGTTGCCAAAGGTGATAAACTTGGCAAAGCAACAAAACAAACAGCTGCCAGATTTTTTTTTGTTGTTGTTGTTGTTTTTTTTTTTTATTGGGGCTGGGCTGCAGCCCAGGACTACCAAATAGACAAGAATCACTGTGAATCCATATGTGGACTAATGGCACAGAAATGTAAAGACAGCTAAAGTCTTTAAATACCTTGGACTCCATTCATTGTTTTTTTGAAATCCTTTTTGTAATCTGAATGTGAGAGGACTTTTATCAGTGGCATTCACTTTAAGAAATGCATCAACATCCGTAGCAGGCTTTGGGATTTCGGCTCTTGGCTGGATTCGAGCTGGCGGCCGGCTTGTTATGAAAATGGATCTGAGTGCGCTTCTGGCAAAGTCTGCCTGAACATCACTGGCATACACACAGTTTCCACCAACACTGATATCTTCCAACTCATGGGTACAAGTAAACATGACAGTTAGTTTTAAGAAACAAGTCAAAGAGGAAACTTAGGACAGAAAAGGGTTGAAAATATGAAATTATATCAGCAATTTTTCAATTACAGCTATTTGATCAACATCATTTTATTCTTGGCATTTTCATAAATAACAAAACCGAACGTTGATTTAATCCACAGTGTTCTGTGAATGAATCCCTCCAAACTGTGGTGTCTGAACTGCTTAACTGCCATGTTCCCTGACACATGTATTTAATAATTTGGGCACTGCTGTAGCTCAAACAGATTTACAATAATGTTATCCTGAAACAACAGCCCTGGAAAATATACTATATAAGAGAATGTCATTTATTAATGAAATGCAAAATGGAGACATCTTGTTAACTCTGAGTGAAGTTAACACTCCTGTAACCTCAATGATTAATCTTTTGTGATGCAGACAGCTTTATAGTGAGGTGCTTTATGGAGAACAACTTGAAATACGTACCAAGCTACTTTCCTGACTGATGAAGCACCCGAATATGTCTGATGGCTGAGTACAATCTTCACTCCTCTGGGAGCTGGTTTTTGTGCCTTCTGCTCTGGAAAGAAGCACAAGCAGAAGTAGAAAATAGTATTTTGCAAAAAGGCAGTGGCAGCATGATGTGACTTGTGTTACATTACTGCAGAATGAGAATATATTGCAGTGAGTCTGTGTTGTAATTGCACAATTCAGCTGAACAGCACTTCAGCACAATGCTTCCTCTGCATGATTGTTGAAAAAGCTCATCCTGCTATGTGTAGCTTTTATTTTGACCACCATATGGAAGGTAAAGCAGAAGTCAATAGCTTTTTTTTTTTAAAATCCAGATGTAGCTGTCCAGGCTACATCTGTATTAGGCTCTATGTGATAATATGCGAAAAAGACCAATGGAGACAAATGAAAGCTGTTATGTTTTCATCCTTGTTTCTCATTTTAGATACAGTACGTTTTCTAACATTAAGTTGGTTTCATCCAAAAACAGATTGTTTGTCTTAACGTTGTTCATCAAAGGTTCTGTAAATGAGATTTTAAACAATACCAAAGCAGCAAACAACTATTTCTATGTGAAGCTAATATAGTCACACTTATTTTGATAGCTGGCCTCACAGCACGTGCATGTTAGTGTATATACAGGAAATCCGAGTCGGCCAGTGGCCAGTCAAAACATCCATAAAGTTTGTTAAGTTTTTACCGTCTCCATCAGTTTCTTCACCAGCTCTGTCAGTGTCATTCATGCAGCTGGTCCCAGTGGATAAGTTCAATCCTCAATTTCTTTCCCGGTCCAACCTTGGAGCCAATACTGATTGGTTTTACCAAGATGGAGAGCTGCTAAAGGGCTCAGGACTCAGGATTGACCTGGGAGGTGTTGCCAACAGTTGCCGACTGCTTTCAATGGAAAATAGCTAAAGCCTCCTTCAGTCGCTAGATTACGTAAATGCTAGCTAGCATATTCATGATGCCATGCATTGTATTTGCATTGGTGTTTGAGCTTCGTGTCAGCCAGTTTCAGTCTCCTACTCTCTGCGCTCACATGTACAGTATTTTAAAAAAGCCTTTTCCTTCAAAGCTCTTCTCATTTACATGTTTTTCAGTTTCTGTTGTCAGACGACAAAAGACAGAAATAATGACTGAACTCGGCCCATTAAAACTACATGTTAACAAATAGTCACTTTCAAATCATTTCCAAGCTGCTGAATAGCACATTTAAAATCCTGATTTTATAATAGCAACATCATCTGAAAAATCACTTTACACATAAGTTAAAGACAATGACTGCTGTAATTTCGGATATATTTAGTATAAAATGATCACTCACAAGGAAAGTTAGGAGTAACAAAATACCTTCTTATTTCTTTCTTTCACACAGCCTGTACGTATGCAGCTCTGACAGTTGTCTTGCTTTACTCAGTCATTCCTATTTCTATACATTGTAGTCACCTTCATAGGCTCCTAAACACTGTGGTGGCTTTGTGGTGAAAATTAACAGATTTGCTTTAGTACACACAGTCAAAAATAAAATCATTTTAGTAAAAATAGTTGTCAGTGTAACAAATATTAAAACATTACAAGGCAAAGGCAAATATCACTGGTGCTGTGTCTTTAACTTCTGGATCAGCGTTGTTCATAAATCTTGTTGTGTCCAATTAACATGTCAGTAGAAGATCGTCAGTAGAAGAGCATGATTTATGAATAAGTCACAAGATATGTGTCCATGTGGATTAGGTGTAGCTAGTTTGCTTAGTTATAAAACAGATTGGAATAAAAAACACACAGTGATACAATATTGTAGAATAGCAGAAAGAAAACATGCAAATAACTAAATAAACTAAAATACGAAATAAAAATATATAAATTCATACTAAAATAAACTCAACTGGCACAAATGAAGGTATCTAATGATGGCAAAAGTAGGTACAATACATATTTTAATTAGTATAAATGCAGAGTACTTCAGTTTCTGCCACAGTGAAACTTAAACTGTGAGAGTAGTCATTACCCTGCTTTTCTACTTAAAATGATTATTTCTAATCACATTGCTATTTTAGTAAGATTTGTTTCCTCCATCCCCCTTTTCTATTATTTTAATTGCATGTCTGAATTTTATTGTATTTTTAATGAGCCTTCAGAGTAATAAAAACTGTGTACTGTAAGACTAGCAGCTGATGTAAATGAGCTTTAATGGTGAATTTATGATAGGTGGAAATTATATTCTAGTCCTTTATGAACAGTGCATGCAGTGAGCCACAAGAAAAAATTGCTCTTTGCAAAACATAACACAAAACATAAATGAGAAATTCAGCGTTAAGGTGGTAAATAATGTTTTGGCATTAAAACAAGAATATACTTGTTGCATTTTGTTTTAAAGGACCTATATTGTTGAAAGTGAGATTTCCATGTGTTTATTTGATTCTAAAGCAAGTCTAGGTGCTGATTAAACACTGTGAAAGTATCAAAGTATGTAATCTACGGACAATTCAAAAACTGTCTTACAACGATGGTTTGGACTTTTGTAACTTTGTGATGTCATAACTAAACAGTCGCCACCCTCGGCCTGGCACGGACCACCTGGACCCAGCGTCCAACCCTGCAGGATTTGGTGTTGACCTGAAATCTGATATATTTTTATTTGATCACTCAGAAAAATGGAGGGGATAAACTACACTGAGCTGGTTTTTGGTGGCCAAAATCCCATATGTCTTCTCCTGGATATGGCTAATAAAACTTAAAACACAAGAAAATTCTTTAGTCTTTGGAGACTGAATTCAGTAAAAGAAGTCAAACCTGCAGATTTTCTATTAATTATGTCTCATTTAAATGTTCAAATTGAATATGATTCACTTGTGGCCCCTGAGGATTTCAACACACCTGACTAAAAATCACTTGCATACATTCATACATCCATATTTCCACTCACCTGTTATATTCATCTCTGCTTTGATCAAATCACACTTCAGTGTGTTTCTTTATCTACAGGAAAAAAAGACAGTATGATAAAGAATATGTCAATCTTACATATCATCAATATTAAACAGGTATTAAACACATGCCATTTAATGTATGTATGCAATGTGTATAATATAACAATCCGTCACTGTGAAAAAAGTAAACCAATTCAAGGTGTTATAAATATCATGATAGTTTATGAGGAGTTTTGAGCAAATTTTTGGAATATATTTATATCATTGATGTGATGTTTAGTTTGCTGGACATTATTTTAGTGTCTTTTATAGAAACTTATTATTTCTTTTATAAAAGTTTAGCTGGATTCATTATGGACTGTCTAGTTAGAAATAGAAAGGGATTTTAATTCAATCGTGCATTTATTTGGGGTTAAAAAGGGCAGGTTTACTTTTTTTTAAGTGGAGGTTAGCATTTGTTGATTAAACTAGTATTATTATTAGGGTTACCTGCTTAGTGTTTAGTCTTCCTTTCATGAGAGCCAGGCTTCAGGTGTACTAATCACAAAAGAGAATTCAAATCGCTAAATGGACTTCAGCGTTGATGTTTAAGGCACGGAAAATTACAGTGCAGTACAGTTTTGTCAGGTTAAATGACAGAAATGCAGAAAGAGATTAGCAGAAACACTGATGAGTTACAGATGAGACACTAAAACACTGAGTGGGCAGTTTTTTTCCACTCAGCAATAAAATAATATCAGAAGGTGAAAACCAGTATCTACATTCTGTATGGTCCACTCTGCTCCTCTTCAAACGCTTAGTGTATTTAAGGCATTATTAAGATAATATATGCGGACTTCTTACCTCTTTTAAGTCCATATCATTCTCAGAGTGAATCAATGTGTGTCTGTTTAATGATGTAAAACTTCACAGAATGGATTAAGAAAAGAAATGTTAATTTCTAAAAAAAATTAGTTTCTAAATACAAAGATGATCAAAGATTCAAGGACGATTGAGAAGGAATATAAATTATTTAACCAATAATTCATTTGGGACAGGTTGGTGGGCTTTCTTTATGAAGCGGGTTAGCTGTTACCTGAAAGCAGATGTTAAGTTTTAGGAACAAGAAACTCAAATGCAAATTTATAGCTCCATAGCCACCTATTTAGAAAGTCTTGCACACTGTGTTGAGGTTTATGTTGTTTTTATTAAATGCTTTATGTACAAATACAGATTACACACAGAACAAAGCACGCATTATAAATTACACACTGTATACTGCTGATTGCTTTCAACCCAAACAAAGAAAATGTGTTTTACACGATTACGATCTCACATCTTCTATCATTTAAAAATCACAATATAACTTAGGCGAACTTTAGTTTGTCATATCAACTCAGTTTTACCATGAAGTCATCAGAGTCTCATATACTGATCAGTTATGGGGAAACTTGAGGACCGGTTTAGATTTTTCAACATTAAACATTATTAAAAGAAATGTTTGGTACATTTACTCACTTCTCATTCAGTTCTGGAAAAGCTTTGGTTTCCATCTGTTGCCTTCAATGTAGTTTATCATGATAATATTAGTCTGTCTTCAATAACTAAAACGGAGAGTGTGCCTCTGTAAAGACAACTTGACTTGTTTTATGTATCTTCTAGAGTTGGAGACAACTCACATGGGGTGTTTCACAACGTGCTGAAAGGTTAGCATAGGTTGAGGTAAAGATTAGCATAGGTGACAGAGATTGGCGACAGTTACATCACCTATGAACCTCAAGCAAACTGTAAAAGACAGAACAGCTGTGATTGGTCCAGGTCCAACATGTCTCCCGTGTCTCTTGGTCAAGTCGAGGCAAGAAGCTCTTACTCTGGTTGCCTAATGTGACTTTGTGAGCATCTTGAGAAACAAAATATTGTGTTGTCTTAACCTGTTGTTACGGCGGTTGGCTAGTAAACCATATCACTGCATTAAAGGCAATAAATGGAAACTGATTTGTCAAAATCTGAGACATAATGTGCATGAAAATCTAAAACAACTAGGTTTTTTTGGTAGAGGTGGAATGATGGGCATTTAAACAGCCAATTTTAGGGACAATGTTCCTGTACATGGATTTCTTCAATTTTTCATAAAATGACTATGAATATAGAAAAAAATTAAATAAAATGAAAATCAGAATACTCCAATGATTTTGTGGATTTATGTGCTATATGGGGTTATTTTATTTATTTAGATTTCTGAGGGAGATGGACAAAAAAAAGTAAACGTTACAACGTTTTATGAAGAATTAAAAAAAAAAAAAAATACAAACAGTTTGAAATTGGAGGTCACATATTTGGAGCACCTTCAGTATCTACCATAGGGATGTTTCCTGTAGCCCCCTCTTGTCAGCCGTAAAACAGGGGCTTTGAGAATAGGACGGGTAGTCGTCCACTCCTCCTCTGCAAAAACAGGTAAAAACACTTTGCAGCGAGCCACAGCATTTACTGTGCCAAGAGAGCTCATGTCACACAGGTATTGTCTAATACCATATCACAATTTTCTGTGGAGAAGAGCCTACAGAGGCTCCTCTCCACGGAAAATTAATTTCATAAGCTCTTTGCCCTCTGTTGGACCAATACTGAGATTTGACAGTCAGCAGCTCCTTCCTCTGAGCCAAATTATATAAAGATGGCCACCTCTGCTGCATGGCACATTGCACATCTTCCAAATAAGAAAGTGTTTATGGAGCAGAAAATCAAATCATTGCCCCCTTGGTTTTGGTTTGGTCTGACCTCAACACACCAGTGCACAGTTCATTGTGCTGAAAATGAATGTGCCTGCAAACTAACTGTGGCAACCAGCTTATCGCCTCTGTCATGAGATAACCTTGTAACCCCATTTTAGGTGATTTTAACGTATTTTGCCTAAATTGAAGCTCTACGTGATTTATTTCAAGATTTGAGCGAATTTGAAGATGCAGTTGGTGTTTTGGAGAGATTCCTTTATACCTGACAGCAGTGTTGAATGGACAGCAGAGGTTACTCTGCTGACAGTAATAGCCTTTCTACAAAAAGGCCTATGAGGGGCATATATCCAAATAGGCAAAATAGTCCATCTTTCCAGGCAATGGTTACCCCCCTGAGCTTCCACTGGCACATTTGCTGTTCTAGTCAAACACAGCTCATAGTCAGGGACGGAGGGTGAAGCATGCAGAGGCTCCCTGGGTGAGGATGATTAGAAGTGGTTTGGAAGCACAAGGCTTTTTTCCCTTTTGTTCCTGTACTGTGAAACATCTTTTAAATATCAGTGCAGCAGCAGCCAGGATTATGTGGCCAAGACTTTTCTTTCTTTCTTTTTTTTTTTTTTGTTTTCTTATCAGGAATGAATTTTAAATAAGGTCCAAGGATGATTGCTAAAAAGTTAGTGACCCATGTTTGGATCAGTGGTTCAGCTCACGAAACAAAGCTCTGCTAAGTTGGCTACATAATAAACTGTTCTTACCATAGTTGTTGTATGATTCATCACTGGTTCCGTGTCCATATTCGTAATATTCAGAAATGCTGCATCAGACAGAGGAGAAAGATCACAGTCAAGGCACATATTTTTGATTTGTTGGATGTGGAAGATTACTGAAAAAATATCCCTTAAAGTCAACGTGGTTTGGAAAATAACATGCAACGTGTATTTCAAACTCCTCTACTGTGTCTTTGAACACAGTGTATATTTAAAAAAGACTGAATAACTTCCTAAGACAGCTGGGCACTCTTCTGATCAAACGTTACTGAAGCTGGAGTAAATAGAGAATTTGCTGGGGACTATTTCCAGCTGCAGGTTAATACACATTCGATGCTCCAGTGAGTATTTATGGCAGCAGAACGGTGTATGTGGGATTAACTTTGGTGCCTGACACTGATGTGTTTTTAATAGTTTATGGAGGACAGTTGAGCTCTGTGGCACAGAGGAATAAGCTACATCAGAGTTTTGCTACACAAGACTTGTTAGTTTGATCAATACTGTCAATACACATTTTTTTCATGGGATTTGTTAGCAGTAAGAAAAATGACCCGCAATTATCCTTTAACATGGATACATGATGCTCATTCTCAATGCTATGAGTAATTAAATATACAATAAATAACTAATTTAAGTGGAGGTCTTCAGTTATTATCAATGAACATATGCTATGTAAGGCTGAGCATGACAATAAGCCATAAGACACATGGACAGATGCTCATTGTAAAGAAATAAACTTTAATTTGTGAGTAAACATCACCTCTTTGACTGATTGCTGTAGTTATCCTCATAACTCTCGTCATCATATTCTCCACCATATCCGTCATCGTAGCCCTGCGAGAGGAAACACACTGTAAGCTGTCAGCTCGACTTATCTCTGCATCTTTATCCACTAACTGGTTAGAGATGAATGTAAAAACAATCGATACTTTAGTTCCACAGGCAAAGTCCATCACTTTGTGACCATGGAAAAATTCATGTCCAGCAGAGATTATTGATTGAGATTTTTCAGGGGGAACATATCTCACTAGTGGAGCCTAATGGACACCTTCTGAGTCTTAACAGCAATATGGATCTCAACTATTGATAAGTGGCTACTCAGAAAACCAGCACAAAAAGCCAGCAAGTAACTAAAAATAAACAATAAAAGTGGCTGAACAGCACATAGCACACATTAAAGACTTCCTCAGTTTATGAACATTTGTATAGATGTCTTGCTGAATGTCCCTCCTCCCCACCTGTAAGTATTGGTTATCACATAAAAAATAAAAGACCATTTAGTACAGCTGTAAAGCAAGTGAAACACCTATTTATTACTCTTGTTTGTATATTTCTCATAAGCACATAGCATTGAAGTCCCCATTGCATTTGACACTGACAATGTGTAATGCAATTATGTAATGAGAATAAGTTGTCAACATGCAGTTGTCTGTCTCATCGTGGGACAAAAATGTCTGTAGTTTAAAGGCTTCTCATGTTTGTGAATCTCTGCGTTGTCCCAGACTCTTTTTTTCCAGGCTGTTAATCCAGTTAGTGACTTTTTACATCTACAGAGAACTCTGTTCACAACCCAGTTATGCAAGTAACCTGGTTTTGGAAGAATTCAGGTAAACACTGTAACTCGGTTAGATGAAGAAACCATACAGGAGCTGCCTAAGAAGCTTCAAATATCAAATACGCTAACATTAAACTGGTTACTGTGGCATGTCAACATCTCAGATGACTTTAGAGAGAAAGAAAGAGGGTCGCTCCATCTTTTGACCTCTTTACTTCTGGTAGACTCAAGGGTGTAATTTCCACTGGGGATGGGGTGAACAGATCCCCCTCCCTCTTCAAAATACTATTTTTGCCTGACTCACTTTTACAGTCTCAGTTGATTTACTCCTCAAATTTTTGTGGAACAAAACAAAGTCTGTCCAGCTGATCAGAGAAGAAAGTGTCATTATAGATATAGATGTAGATATATTTTAATTTCTCCCCAGAGGGAAATTATCTTGACACCCTCATCAGAGTTGCTTTCAAATGACTGTACACTTACATCTATTACGTTTTCATACCACTATCATTATTATGTAATGCACATTAGCCAGTTTCAACATAATATGTTAAGCACTAGATTGATATAACCTGAACCTGCAACTTTGTCTGAAGAAAGTATTCCACATAATAATGTGTAAAATGGTTTATTCCTGACAGCAGGGGTAAGCAGTCTCAGCAGACCACCGGTTCACATAAACAGCTTAACCTGAATAAAAGCATAACTGAAGAAAGGCCAAAGTGTGTGCAGAACAGTAAACTTGGCTATTGTTTGCTCTTGTAATTGTTGGATCTTGCTCATTTAAGGAGATTTAGTGGAGTTTAAAGTGCTTATGTTTCTTTTTCAGCCATGATCTAATCTCTTCTAATCCTTTCCAAGCTTGCTGTTTCAAATCAAGCTCCGCCATGATACGTACAAGTGTTCAGTTCTTGTTAGAGATCCAATGCATTTTAAATCAGCAGAATAGAATGCGTTGAAAGCTTCGTTGAAGCTGGTTTATGCCAGACGTGGTCTCAACAGAACATTAATCCTTCACGTCTGCCTGTAACAGTAGAGTAATATCATCTTGCATTAGGTGTGGCTGCGTTTGATTACACTTTGTGGCACAAAAGCAGACGCATCAGTGTGAAGGACATCAAGTGCAGCAATGCAAAAAAAGTACATTTCTGACAACTGTACACACTCTCCCTCTTCTGTCGGGTAATACTGCTGGTTCCCACTGTGTGGCTTTATTTGTGTGAACATGAATTTGACTAAATTAAAGTTAGGGATTATGTCAGGGATTAAGTTGTTCTGGGGATACCAATACCTCTCCTTTTCTTGCACCAGCCTTTCCCCACAAAGGCGTCAGGAGTCAGGGTCCTGTATATCTCAGTAATTGACCATTTTGTTAGCGATCCCACATCCACACTGAAGTGGATTAATTTCAGTCAAATGTATTATAAAAATAAACCTGAAGTTAAGATAAAGACATGCAGGAATGTGAAGTCATGTAAAAAGTTTCCAAGTGAAGCGTAATAATATCTGTGCTGCCTTTAGACACGTGAACTAAAAACATAAGTGTTTGTAATGCAAACGTAGCTGTACAAAATAAATAACTAAATAAATGATAGAGTCACTGAATTCATTTGAACACATCACAGCTCGGTGTACTGTTTGTAGCTGTTGGTTTACTGGGAAGATGTGTGTGTTCAGCTCACCATAAGGAAGGCATTGATAAAGTTATCTCAGAGTCCTGCTGCTGTTTACATTTTTTACCACAGTAGTTGTCTGATTTATACGTTTAAATCTGGGAAATGTTACTTTCTAAAATTAAGTTTCTATTACTCCCATTACTTGACTAAAGCTTTAGGTCATTGCTTACTGTTTTAATGCTTAAATGTTAAATTAAACTCGTGTGAGACTGAATTTATGGGAATATAAATAATTGTAATTTAAGCTATGGACTGTTTGCGTAACCTCACTCCCGAGCAGTGATGGTCCCATCATATCTTAGCAACAATTACTCGGCATTACAGGTCTGTCTATGGAAGTAAGTCAACGACAAAAGATTTAAGAGCCAGCAAACGTCAATTTCTGAGCACAACTCAGTGTGCAAGTCAATATTTGAGAGTGTCTAGGCACAGACATGTGAGAGAAGAAATAGATCCGTCCGTTTCCAACACTTGAAATTGCAGGGTGTCACTCGGTCACTATGAAGCTGCAACAGGACACACACATCTGGTTTACCCAAGGAAAGATTGGACACAGTTTCATTACCTTATTGTTTATCTTAATTCTTTTGATTGTATAGTTCAGCCAAATTCTGTCAATCCAACCAATACCCCCAGCATCACTTATTTTATTCGTGGTATTAGTTTTCAGATCAGATCAAAGTAAAATGCTCTATAGATTTCAGAGGGCAGCAGTCTGCGCAGAGGTGTAAATGAACCTCATTCATAAATATTTATCCTTTTATGGTTCCAATGTATTTATCTGTTAAAATGATATAATCTTAACCCCGCATCTGAGTTGGAAAATTACACCAACGCTTACATGGCCATGGCAATGCCTGCTATTATTTTGAAAGTGGAGGTGAGGAGTCTAACAGGTTGACACTTCACAATCAGGTTAACCCACAGATGGAAAATGAAAATGGACATAGACCCCAGGGCTGAAAAGTGAAGCCAATGCGAAAGTGACTTAAACCTGCATTCTATCTAATAACTAATCCAATATCTTTAGTGGCAACTGGATGGAAAAAGAACTCAGTTTGTATAGAAGTATATGAGAAAATCCCTCTACTTCTCACTTGATTCATTACCTTAGTAAATGTTTTGAGTTTATAGTCTCAATTGCTAGTTTCCAGTGTTATTCCGTACAACCGATGTTCGCCTTTGAAATCATGGCCCTATTGAAAGGAAAATAGCCGATAAAGCAGGGTATGCATAAGGGCGTGGCTATTGTGTGATTGACAGACTGTTCACACACAGTGAAGAAAGAACAGAGCAGGTCAGATCCATCCCTCACTCCTCCTCAGCTCCACCTTCTCTTCCAAATATGGTTTCTTCTGGTTTAAAAAAAAACAACGTGGCGACAGCCAATTTACAAACTGGAGGCTTCAAAACAGCAGCTCACAAACCAATGGCACCGGTGGATGAAGCTCTGCGATTGTGCTAAATTTCAGCTCGTTTCAGCCTGTTTCATTGACGTCACTGAGCAGAGTTTGGACTATTTGCTGCTTTGCTCTTCTTATCCCATGTTCTCTGTTTTGTCACTGATCTATCTAAAACCATGCATCACTACAATACTGTACTGAATACTACTGAAGCAGTAGCCTTGGTTTTAGGCATGTTTGGAAGTTAGGTAGTCCACAGCTTTATTTTAGTGGATAAATTGCCTTCAGTCTCAGAAACACTGCTCTCGTAGGTTGTATTTTATTTAAAATCAAATAATACATACATGTTACAACTCATATACTTTGAGATACAGGCAGCGAATATGTATTTGTTGAAATATTTATCAGGGACAATATAGATAGGGAGGCGTGATGTATGATAAAGCCTTAATTATATTCAGTGTCAGCTCAAAGCAAACAAAATGTTCATCACAATGATTCTCTCCGTACTGACCTTAGCCTGACCCACAACACATGCTGCATTCAGATTGGACAAGGTAGTGTGTGTAAATAGACCTGCCCCCAATTAAAGAGCCTTGATTCCTTTTAGTTTGACACTTACCTGTAAAAACTATTAACACTGGTTCTCCTTAACAAGGCAGAGGAAATAAATCAAATGTTAACACAAGGGTGGAGAGTCCTAGCTCAGTGTAATTAGGACAGCAGGAACCGAAAGGCCCTCAGCACTGTGCTTCATTATCAATTGACAACCTGTATGTCCCCTGACAGTGACTGATCTTCATAGGGAGCTGCCTGTGAATGCCTCTACACACGGCAGAATAGGAGGGAAAATGAGATTTGCAACCTTTTGTCTCAGTGAATAGATGCTACTCTTCACTGCTTTCTACCTGTGCAAATTCAATCAGCGCCAACCTTTTGTTGTCTGTTATGCTCTTAAAGTACGAGTTTACTTTTGAATACATTTGCTTCAAGTGTGTCAGAGTTATATTTGAGGAAATCTTTCTGCTACAGGAAATAATTATGATGAGATTGAACCTCGACTACTTTAGTGGCATTAAACAATATCGTGTGTGTCATATTGGCTTTGGGGACGTTGAAGAAGAAAATAAACAAATCAGATGAGGCTTTTTCTCTATACAAATGTTATTACTTGGTGTGCTTGCAGAGTTTAGCATCAGATGTAACTGCTTGTGTCTGCTTCTTCCCTCACCAGCAATGTTAGTCCCTGATGATACACCAGAGGCCATTATGCATTCTACCTGAGTTTTTCTTGTATTAAATAATCCGAGTGCAAGTGTGTGTCATACATCTGTTTTAATAAACAAGAGAGTTATGCATGGAGAATTTCCATAATTAATTTAACAAATGTGAACTCAGCAGTGTATCTGAACCCATTGTTATAAAGCTATTACAGCAGATGTGCATATACCATCCTTAAAGGTGGCCTGAGAAACTGCTCTCCTTCAAGAAATACACAGAACCTTGCGAATCTCACGCATCTTTTATGTTCATGAAATAGATGATATGGGGAGACTTTTTCCCCCCGTTTCAAAAGGGTGTCCTTTTGCTTTTCTCACAGCAGATAGATTAGACTTTTTTTTCCTTTTTTTTCTTCAAAGCCTCCCAAAGCTCTGTGTTTAATCACATTATGGCATTTCCCGCACAGCTTTGGTATGGTTGCAGGGCTCAGGTTTAAAAACCAGGCAATGCGTTTCAGTTTTTACCAGCAATTTGTACAATCCATGGTCTGTCAGGGACAGAATCCTGTATCACTCTCAGATTCCTCTCTTCTATCATCAGCCCTGACATTAAAAGATATGATTTGATCCAGATGGGATTTGATCTTTAACATTAAACCGAGGCCATGGTCTTAGTCTATACAAAATGCCATCAATCACATCTTTAATCTCCATCTGCACTTTTCACATGGAAGAACTCTCACTGAGCACAGTGAAATGTCTCACTGCTGCTCTGTCTTGAGTGTCTTGATTAGTAACATTCATTGAGTAACGCTTGTTTAAAAAGACACAAAATCATTGTCCTTTGTGATCATTTCAGCACTTCACTATCAATAATACCTCAACATTACACCTGCAGTTACATACTTGGATAAAATTATTTTCATATTAATAATAATTAGAATGAAACTAAACTAAAACAAATGTCTGCACATTGTTAAAAATCCGGTTCTATAACTATTTCAACTGTGCTTCATGTAAAACCATAAACTTTTCATTAATGCCTCACAAATACATGGTATCAAAATAGTACCACATTGGATCACGTACTGTACGATAAGAGCTCAGTAGTGGAAAGACATTTTTTTGGGTACAATTGTAAAACAATTAATAACACAGTTTTACACATTGGCTCATTGCTGAAATAGTGGATAACTTATCACTGGAAAACAGGCCTCTTCTGACTGGATAACAGATCTGCATTTTAAGCACTTTCACATTATAGTACAGTTGGGGAAATTCATTCCGCAGCTCTATGCAGATGGGTGACTGATTGCTTATTTTCTTGGTGTAATGAATATGTCAAATAATTGTCAGAAACTTTAAAAAAGCCAAGCCACCATTAGCTGTTTATATTTTTAGTCACATCCATTAAAATCTCCTATTTGAAGGTAGACCAGAAAGCAGGAAATGGCCTTGTGCTTCGGTTGACCGTTGCTTTTATTAACATATTGTCTTGATGAAAAAGTAAGAACTGCTTCACATTAAATAACCAGACTGACTACATTGGAGGAATGATCAGTCAACCCTTTATGAATAACTAAATCCCTCAAGGGTCTATCAGTTTATCTGAATTGATGCTAAAAGCCCACTCATACTGATGTGAATGAGGCAGAGATATCTACCAGACACGCAGCAGATGATTTAGTGGCACGTCTGTTGCAATATGTTAACATCCTTCCTCAGAATTAAAAGCCTGACAATCATCAATCTCGAGATTAGGAGGATTTCATATGACATGTGAAAAATCTGTTACAAAACTGTATCAGCCCAGACGGGTGAAAACAACAAAAATACACCTGACTTAAACTTGTAAAAGTATTTGTGGCTGATTCTGTGGAGGTGATACCTTAATGTCTACATGCTGAACCTCCTCACCCTCCCTCCCACTGCGAAACACTGCAATCCACTTCACGTCTGAATCACTGCTATCCTTTAAGAGGCACAATAATGGTCACTGTCACTGTATTAGTTTTACGACACTGACAGCGTGACAGAGGCCATTAATCACTACAGTCTCCCTCTTACATGATAACCTGCACCACAGCAGAGACACAGCAAATATTTATGGGAACTTCACCCCAAACTGAGGCGTAAATAGTCTGTCATTCATTCACTATGCAATGACTGCAAACTACAGGGTGCATGCACAATTACATGCGTATGTGTTGGCTATGAATAAACAATCCTATGCAAATTGGTTTCCGGCAGCAGACTATGCAACAATGTTAATAACTGTCGTATTGACTGTGCATAAAGACACGAAGGACAATGCAACTCCAAAATGTTGTGATGCAGGAAACAAAGCTGCGGCTTTAGTCATGTGATAGATCGCTGTCAAACTGTCTGATGTTTCTTTTATAATTGTATTATATCATGACTATATCGGTAAAATCTCAGTGATTTGCCTCAAAGCAAGATATTTCCCCTAAATAATGAACAAATAATTACTATAATAACTATTAAAGCCATTTTCAGACATGCGGCACTTCACATTAATCAGGTGGTTATTGGATCAGACCTATTTCTTTACCACTTTCAACTAGTTTCTAACACCTGAGCACTGCAGTGTTTAGCAACTAGGAACAACTGTTTTTGTTGGGGACTGTTTTCAGCTGTGGATTAATACACATTTGGTGCTCTACTAAGTTTTTACAGAGGCAGTGGAATTGAGGTGGAATAAACTACAGTGCCCATGCTTGTTGTAATGAAGAAAAATGCCACTGAGTGCAACAGTGCGGCTCACTGTTTTTAATAGTTTTTTGCACAATAGTGGAGCTTGGTGGCACAGAGGAATAAGATGCATCGTGCTTTGGACACACAGATGATACTTGCTAGCAGGATCAATTTATTCCTGGTTTTGTTTTTAGTTTTTATGGAATTTGCTGAGGTAAGAGCATTATAAAATTATCAACAGCGTTATCCTTTAACATCCTCAATAAAAGGAGATCTCATCCAATTTGGCCTTAAAGTCCTTCACAGAGTAACACTGAAAAAAAACATCACTTAAGGGTGCAAATCTGTTTTTGCTTTTGGCAGGACTGTTTTATATGGTTTCAGTGAGTGATGGGCTGCATTCTGTACACCTGAATGGTGAAAGCGAAGGTGAGTCATCGAACAAAGAGCCACACTCTGTGAGAATCAAAGGAAACCGGGTGCCGGAGTAAAGGATACAGCAAGGTGAGATTTGTGGGAGAAAGATAAAGGGAAAATGTTCATAAATTATAAAGCAAACAACGACACATGATAACTACCAGCTTCCTCGTGCTTCCTATTGCAGATTTAAATCAATATCAACCTCGATTAGGAACAATTATGGACGTTCTCACAGTATCACTTCTATGAGATAGACTGACAGTTTGACAGAGTCCATCAATCAACTGTCTCTGGAGTAATCTACACGATACCCATGCACACAACAGTACAGTCAGTATCTGCCCAAAGACAAATACAGGATGTAACAACAAAGGCCCATCTACTGCTGCTGATCTATTATTGTGTTTCAGTAGCCTGTACAGTGCAGGATTCTTGTAGTGGAATAACAACAAACCGTGCAGCAACTTGTACATTCTGTGATTGAAAAACACAAACAAACAAAGCTGGACCATGACATAAAGGGGTCTTGCTACATTCTGGAAACACGCTCAAAGAAAATCATGTAATGTAGTAGAAAAAAATAGCAAAGTGAGATATGAGGAAAGAAAATGTTCAGGACAAACTCATCTTTCCATAATCCCCTAGTCTCTGTGCTCCCACCCTCCTTCCCACCCTCCAATTACAAAGAGAAGAAATGCCTCGCTTTCTCACTCCTCAGAAATACACAGGCTCTACATCAGAACTCAATTTGGTTTGGTAATGAGACTGCGCTTGTGCATTTCCCCATGCAGACAGCCCAATCTTCAATTGCCAGCACACATGGGGGCTTTGCTTAGCAGGAAGGCTCTGAGGAAATAGACTGGTAAAGTGTTGCCTTTTTTCATTTGGATGAAACTTAGAGCTCACCTTGTGTAGTCTTTTTAAAATGACCTTGGGAAATTTCCAAGATCTGATGACAAGCATACTTTAAAAAAAGGGCATTTTTGTCCAATATGGACTATTTTAAGTGAGGTGAACAAATATTTGATAGAACACTGGTCACTATACTATTTATGGCGTACTGGGACCAATCACATCAGTGGGCCAATGGTCTGCTCTTTACAGCACCTCCGTCTGTTCCTGTCACTCAGGGTGCGCATGAGAACACACGTGTGAGGACTGGGCCTGCTACCCAATCACATTTTATTTTTTTGCAGGTTAATCGTGCAGCTGTTCACAATGCAAAGCCTCGTGGGTTTGCAATTTGCCATCATTCAAAGCTGCTTTACATTTATCTGACACGTTTCCTCAAGGTGAACATTTTTCAATAGACGTAAAAGATATTTCAAGTGAGGTAAATGAGCAATCTGAGCTAGTTTCTAGCTCCTTTTGAGGAGAGATGTCTTTAAGCAATTAGAGTAATTCATTGTTTTTCATCAAGTTTATTGCAATATTTATCAGCAAATCTGCACAGCAACATAAAACTGGATGAAGAGAAAATAATCCCTGCTTGCAAATAATGCATATAAATATGCATGATGCATATAAATACACTTCATTATGCATACAAATAATGCTTGCAAATGTATTTCACTCAATAATAACCCATCTTAGCAACAAAGGATGAAGGCAATGTCATGTTCACTGGGATGGATCACTTATCCAAAGCAATGTTCAAGTCAATGAAGTTGATAGTTTTGATAGTTTAATATTGTACCGGAATCAATGGAAACCAAAGGGCTGCATAGAAGTTTCAAGTCCATGATGAAATGTACTGAATGCTTTAAAAAAGTTGTTTACGCAGAAATATGTTGCAATAATTTCACGATTTCTCTAATTTTTCAAACACATGTCCCTGAACGCCTCACCTCTCCCTGTAAACCACGAGTCATCCAGATCACAGGAAAGCAGATTAAGCCAAGTCTAATTTACACACAGTTCAAGTGAAATTACTATCAGCTATACTTTTCAGTGTGTGTGCAAAGAGGATTGGACTCACATAGTCGTCATATGATTCATGTGTGACTGCTAACAGCGGGACCCTGTATCCAGCGCTCCCCGCTGCCCCCCTGGCTCTCGGAGCTTGTACCTCCCTCGTCGTGGGGAGTTTGCTGTGTGTCACTGCCACTGTCCCCCGAGGTGCTGCTGCACTCCTCCCCGTGCCTCTGTGGCCCCTGGTAAAGCAAACAAGCAGGCAGACATGGCATGAGTTGGCCTGAAGAATTTTACTTCACAACATGCATAAATAAGCCGCCATGATTTCAGTGGAAAAAGTAGAGTCAAAACAATAGGAAATCTGTTAAATCCCTCTTATCGCTGCATACGTGCAGGCAGCCTGGGCTGGAGGTTGGTGGTAACCTCTGCTGGCACGGAGGTTGATCTTGTAATGAGGAGAGTGGCTGAGGAGTGTCACTTTGTGTCTTTCGCTGCTCTGCAAACATGCCTGTAGGATGCTGCATGGTTATTTCACTGACACGATGGAGCAGTGCCATGCCAGTGTTTGTACAAAATCACATCTCCATCTGCCTGAGTCTACTGAATGCACTCAGGTTGTAGTCAAACAGCTGTAGTGTTCAAAGGGAGTAAAGAATCATTTAATATTGTCCAACAGAGAGACATGAAAGGCCCGAAGGCCTTGGGCGGGCATGAGGAATTTGAGGTGGATTGTTTCTTTTATGGGAGAATGACTGTCCAGCAGCAGGACCACATGAACACCACAGGGATTGCAGGGTGGATTTAGCATTGCAAAGCCATCCATTGTCTGCTAACTTCCATTTTAACAGCAGCATGATGTAGGTGGGCTAGGATACCCTTTCTTCCTCTGGCACATTCTTTACTAGGTAGCAGCTCATTGTGATCCAAAAATACAGACACTTAAAGGGGAATTACTGGTGCAAATTTTTCATGGAGATTTGGAATAATCGCTTATCGGTGCGCCATAAGGAGAAAATCTGGGAAGGGAAGTGGTGGTGGTGACTTTAAATTGGGAGCGGCCTGTGTTGGTGCTGGATTTAGAGCAACTACACACGCTGCCTGAATTAGGCCAGGCTGCCATGGCAAACTGTACCTGCTCACTCCTGAGGGACCGCCACGGCTCAGGTAGATTACGGGAAAATTTGCTCTAAAAACGAACTATAAAGGCGACTGGAAGAGGCAGGCACGAGCAGCTGCATGCATGGCTAAGCCAATCAAATGCTCAGTAACATTAGGTTTTCCTCTAGCTGGTCCTGCCTACATCCTAAAGTCCACTAGACCTGCAGGACAAGTAATACTTATCAAAAGAATGGCAAGTTATCAGGAAGACATGAGTGGAAAAAATATAATACAGTTTTAAACTATTAACTACAACCTAAGGAAGAGAATGATTCATCTGAAAAGACACCATGAAGGTAGGTACCTCATTTTACATTATGAAAATACTCTCCATTCATGACAATGCACAAGATTCAAATTATCCGTAAATGTATGAAATTACATATGAAATTGCAATGAATAGTAAATCTGTGCAAGGCAAAAGCTGCTACCTTCGTCTGTGTGATGAGACAATGTTGAGTTTTACACACAAAGATGAGTTTTCTCATCACGAGGAGGACTCAGCCTCTAACAACAGTTGTATCATGTCTTCATTGACCTTTTTACCTGAAACAACCCATTAACAGTAACCGGTGGTCGTCTCTAGATGAAAGACAACAAAATATACCACATATCAACTGCTAAAGGTTTAATGTCAAACAAAACAAAGGTTTTAACTTTGTATTTTTAGGTTTGTGGATGAGGTATTTTGCCAGATTCAAATACATATGATGTTGCAAATATGAAAAAAATCTACATACAAAGACAAAATCAGAGTATCTGGTTAATCCTGTCATAACCCAAAGAGAAGGAAAATTCAAGATCTCTCCTTTGGTATTTCTTAATCTCAACTCCTAAGAAATAGCCTTCCTTGTGTCTCAGCCCAAGTCCATTTTAAGTTAAACTTAAATACTTATTCTTTTTTTGTTTTCTTACTGCTCTGACTTTTACCTGTCTGAAAGCATCAGTGCTTCAGATAACAGTAAGATCCTAAATAAATGAGCCTGAAAATGAAATAAGGACACCACTTGAAATTGAGATTGAAGCCATGTAAGCACCGCAGAAGAACTCCTGCTTTCTGTGTGTTTCTCCAGCTATTCTCAAACTGGGCAGGATTGATTTCCTAGATCTTGATTATATTACATTTCAGAGAAACAAGTCAACTTTCAATAATCTCCAAATGAGAGCTCACTTATTTGTATGAGGCAAAGAAAAGACAGGAAAATTTTCCTGAGTATGTTTTTCCTGTATTGCTGAAGGAAAATGATGGATCAGAAGAGTATTGAAGGGAGATGATGTAATTCCTGATGATGTAATCAGGGTTATCTTGGCTTTAGCTTGAGACTTTAAAGCCGGATCAATTCTGATCACTGGTTATGTTTTTTATCTCTTGCAAAATCATGAAAGCACAATACTAGAGCAGTGGAAGTAAAAACGTACATTGAATTTACAGTCTTTACCTGTGAGGTTTAAAGAAAATCTCTACTTTTAACTTATAAGTCTGACAACATAACATGATAAAGTTTGAGCACAAATCTCTTTTATAGTAGATGTGCTTTATAAGGACATTTACCACATTTTCTTTCTTAGATCTTTTATTAAAATGGAAACCTTCAGAACTTCTTAACCGTCAAGAAACCTTGTTTCTTGTTTTCTGAAAAACACTCACGGCAGCTGTAAAGAGTACTTTACCTACTCTTTACCTTGTGGATGTTGTGGTTGCTGGTCGTACGCTCCTCCCTTGTGCACTCCTCCCTCTGTTCGACTCATCAGACCCATTCAACAGGGAGAGCTCTCTCAGTTGCTCCTGTCTGATCTCGTCATTGTAGTCCTGCGGGGATAAAAACAGCATGTCTCATATAGAATTAAAAAAAAAAAAAACATAGAGAAAAAACAAGGACATTTGTCTTCTGACTGCAACAGATGCTCACAACAACAGCAAATGTCATCAAATTAAAATTATCTTGACATGCACAGGAAACACATGGTGTTTCTGAGCATTGAATACTCAATGAAGACTCTTTTCTTTGGTTATGTTTTGGACACAAAATGCAGGGGAGGGATAAGTAATGTAGGAAAAGACAATACATCTTCCTAAAAAGGGCTGTGGATTCACTGTTTGCAGTAAGTTTACATGATAAAAAAAGAAGGAGGGAGATAATCTGTTTCTTTTCTGCAGAACTAGTATGAATTTTTGACAACAAATTGCCTACTGGGTGGCTGAAAAACAAAATAAGCAAAATCCAGATTTCCACATAAATTGAAAAAAAAAAACCTAAAAACTAAAAACAAAACCAAAAACTTTATCTCCCTTTAATACAACACAAAAATATCCTTTTTCGGCACTCACGGCCTGTAATTGACAGTTTTAACAACTTTGTGTGTAGAATATCGTCATCTTGCGCTTCTGAACCATTTTTCCCAACCCTTTATCAAACATGATATGGATCATTACACAGCAGATAAGGGAGTGGACAAAGCAGTATTCATTATCTTGTCATTGCTGACAGATAAACAGGCTTATTTCTCTGAAACCAAACGCACAAGATTTGCCACAATAGACAAAGATGCTTTTTGTAATGACAACAAAGCCACGGAGGCAGCGACTTGATTTCTTTGGTTGGCAGTTGTTTTTGTCATTCACTGAGAACAAGGAAGCCCCAAAAAACTTGGGGTCCTGAACAAAATTTTGAAAAAAAAATGCAGAAGTCATTACAGACAAAGACCCACTTTGTACTTTGAGGTTTCATTTTACGGTGAGTTTCCAGACATGCGAGTCAGCGTTGAAAGAGTTGAAAACAATTTCCCCTGGTCTCTATTAATCATTACTCTTACTCTAGCCTTTACAACCATAGAGTCCATGGCACCTTTGTGTGAGCATTAATCCAACCAATAAATTAACTGCACATTGATTCATAAGATACGATTCTGTCCCGAGTGCAGGACCAGATAACATTAATGGGTGTGCAAGTTCTGTGCAGGTTAGATTACAGCTCACAGTATAATACAATACACTGGTGAATTAGTGTCACCTTTTATTTTTTTTATGCCCTCCTTCTCATTCTCTTCTGTGTATTTCCATTATGCTTTATCTATAAGCCCACCTACACCACACTTAGTCACGAGGATATCACAGTGGAGTGCTTGGCCCACTCAGTGATTTGCATAGTTTTGACACTGAATATAATCACATTTTTGACAAACACCTATTATTAGATTTAAATAATTTTACGCGATCACCCACAATTGTGAAAGTAATTAATTGTCTAAATGTGTGATATAACTTCTCTTGTAGGCTTGTTATCAGATGTCAACTTCAGCAGGCAAAGCTACAGTTGCGTTCTTCCTGTGATAATTCCAGCTCAAAGACTATGGCAGGACTTGAGCTCATGGGAGGTCATGAGCTGCTCGTTTTCAACTCTTACCACCCGCCGTATGTCAAAAAGTCCCCCTGGACGCATAAAAGACTTTTCAAGACGTGAACGTATGAGCATGATTGTGTAATATAAATTATTTGGTTCAATATTCAACTTAAACATACAATGTGGAACATGGACACTTGAAGCATTCAGCTCACATTCACTGAAACTGACTTTGGATCAATATTTTCTGCCCGTGTCCCCGTTTCGTTGGTTAATGTGCACATGGGTGACATGACACACATTCTAGCCAGTGGTTTCACACTCAATAGGTAAAATATGTGGCAGCCAAAGCAGTGAGAAAGACGACTGCATGACAGTAAACACTGCAGATTTTACACTTCGGCTTTATAAATGTGGATGTTTTTTGTGGAAGGGAATGCATACAACACACAGGGTAAACCTCGAGGATAAGTGTACTTATACATGTACATGTTTATTTACATGTCTGGTTGGGATCTTGACTTTGATTTAAATAATACCAAAATTAAACATTTTTAATATGTGGTTATTTTTCTTGACCATAAACAATTTGACATTCTCAGATACGGAGCAGATCAATGATACCAACCTATTCACGTACCAATGCAGCAAAACACTAAAAAAAAACACCATGATATAACACCATCTTATACTTTGCGCAGAGACAAAAATGTAATATTTCTATTTATGAAATATTTTGGGGTGTATTTTGTCTTTTCTCAAAGATAGACTGTAGATAGTGGGGAAATCATGCAAAATAAAAGTCTTTAGTTTTAAATAACATGATGTGATTTGTGTATCTGTAGCACCACTTATGATCCTAATGATCCTTTTACTATTATCAAAAAAAATTACAACTCCTGTAATTTGGATATTGCGATTTCAATTATACTTTGTTTGTACAACTTGCACATGTACTACCAAGCTTCAGCATCATGTTCCTCGTACTGTAACACTCTAATCCCTGAATTATATATGAGGAAAACATGGAAAGGAGGGAGGAGAACATGCAGAGGATGTCTCCTTGTCACAGCTCTTCATTTACAGTAGCAGAATACTGACTCACAGGGACCATATGATGAACAGATTTTGAAAGTGGAATTTTTCACACCCACATGGAGGACGGAGGAAGGAAGAAGAAAAAAGAAAAAGAAAAAAGAAAAGAAATCCTCATGGTAGATTTCCAAAACATTTGCCACACTGCACACATGCGCTCTTCTTGTTAATGAATTAATACGGCCTACAGTGTTCTGTTGGTTTGAAGGAGACGGGCAGAGCTTTTAATTGGAAAGCTGGCAGCTTATCCAAAGCACAACAAATCTGCCAAAGCCTGTAAAAGTTGACTGTTGACAGAGGCGTTAACATGAGTATACAGAGATAAACCCCATGCTGAGGCTTCTCGGGTCAGACTGTTTGCTCACTCAGATTGATTTTGACCATGCATGACCTTCTGCACACACAATGCCCTTCAAAACAGCTAAAGTTAGACTTTTTAAGAGGTCAACACATGAAGCACGGTGATAGCAATACCAATCACTCTTATATACTATACTCATATCTTAGTGATATGAGTCTTGTCGGTCAAAGTACTGTTTCTATATCCTTGGAAATTTTTGCTTATATAAAATAAAAAACAACACACACACACACACACACACACACACACACACACACACACACACACAAATCAATTCAGGTTGTTTGGATAATCAATCTCAGTGGATTTAATTTTTAATTAAAAGAGATGTTGTCAAGCTGGGCCTCCCATGAAACCTTGAGGCTTGAAGTGGTGTGATTTTACTCAGTAAATGCCTTTCTCAGAGACAAGACACAAAATATTAATCCAAACAAAACAAATCAATGGCAGCTTTTAAATGCTATATAACCCTTGGCCTTTGCTGTTTTACTAATCAGGTCTAATATTGTTAAACATGGTGTGTTTTAGGTGAACGCAGGTTAGCTGCGGGGGATGTTTAATTCCTGGTGTTATTTTTTACTATGCTGGGATCGCTATAATCACTATGTCCTGTCAGATGGATGTTTGTCAGGAGATGCAGTGGTTTTTCTCGTAGAGGAGAGAGCTAAGGAGACGTGTGAGACACGTTACAGCGCTGGTCAAAATCAATAGGAAATTTGCAGGGACATATGCTTTTCAAAACACACACTCAAGCAGCAGATATGGCACCTTGGCACAATGAATTCGTCTCAGACCTACTACACATGAGTGGCTCTGGTTCTGGTTTACTCAGACAATTTCAAAGCACTGGGAGAGGAAACATCAAGGAGCCAGATTTGACTTTGCATCTCACTGTTGAGCATTTTTTACCACTTCACACCTCTTGGAGACAACGGGAATTGTTACAGAGCACGGCAAACGTGGCTCATGGATGTGCGCAGCACTGAAAAGTTGCTTGTTTCTAAAACAGTATTTTTTTCAGCTTACGAAGGCCCGAAGAAGCTTCATGGTACACGCTGTCTCATTTAACAACCTACTGAAAGATGTTACTCCCAAAGCGCAGAAGCAGCCACACAGCTGCAGCAGCTGCTAATCTGCATCTTGATACGAGGGATGTGAAGTTTTGTGCTGTGTGACCATATGTTTCTTGGTGTGAGCTGCTAATTTAATTTCTAACAATAGATGTCGGATGTAGATCTGGACTTGGATTCATTATACTAAAAATGTACATTTATTCATCATCATCTATCCTGATTTGGATGTGTGCTTTTCAGTTTATTGCATAGTTTGATATTAAATACAGAGAAGAATCAGAGCTACTGTGGATGTCCTGATGCAGCAAAGCATAAGAACCACTGTGTGAGCCTTTTTCCACACCTGGAATTTGCATATGTTTATATACTGTCTGCCACTTTCAGAGTTAACTCAGCTCAAATTGCACCTCCCTCATTTCCACCACAAAATTGCCCCTGCGTTGTTAAGAACACCTGCCACAGTTTGGATCTATCCTGAAGATAAAAATGATGTGAATCATATACCTCTCCAAACCCAGACCGACCTTTAGTGCTGCAGCTCAGGCTTCTTCATTGGGACCATATGGATCAAGGAAATTACATTAAAAGTAAAAAAAACAAGCAGACCTGTGTCAGTGATAATCTGTGTGACTTTATGCAAAAACAAATTACTGCCACATATCTTGTTCAAGCATCTGTGTCATCCACTATCTGCCAAAAAGCTCCCCATCGCAGCTTGGCCCGAGATGAAGGCCACATGCTCATCCAGCTGAGAGCAGGATCGCTTGTCCTTCTCCAGTGCCTCTCACTCTCAGTCTGTATATACAGTAGTCCACTGATTAGGTTCCTGTTTACATTTTTTTCTCTTTTCTCCCTGAGCTGACAGGACGGATCAGATTTTGCTTCACGGCAGATCTGAGGGCTCCCGCTAAGACTGGCTTTCTTTTCTCAGTCATCTCACAAAGCTTGCACTCAGACAAACAGCACTTGTTGGTGGTCTGTGTGTTCTTTCACTGCTCAGAACTAAATGCAAAAAAACACAAACAGACACAAATTATCCACCTTAAATTCTGACTGCAAATGATTGCACGACTTGTTCACGCGATGAATATTGAGATTTATCACAGAGTCTGCATACCGCAGAAGAAACCTTTGAAGAATGTGTATTTATTTCTTCTGTTTCGTCAATGGCAGTTCAGTGGGAAGCAGGATTCACAAAATTATAGGGATACAACATTTATTACCAGATATCACGGGGTTGATAAAGTAATACTTCCCATGACCGGTAAACAACTTTTGATAGAGATCCCCTTTAATTCCTATCACAGCCTGTCGGAAACATATGTTCTTAAATCCATGTTGCTACTTTATAACCAAATCAAACTGTCACATGACGTCACACTCTGACAACCCACTAATGCACAGTGCAGCAGTGAAGAAAGGTAGACAGCAGGATGCACTTTCCACTCTCCACCAGAGGCTGGAAATATCTGTCACTATGGATACTGACAAATGCCTGTTGTGTTACATTATGAGCAGTTTATTTGCAATCCCATGGGATCCCCGAAGCAGTGAGCATGTGCTACAGAAACAGCATGCTGTCTTTACTTCTAATGTTTTTCTTGGCACGTGTATAGAGAATTCGCTTAATTTAAGGAGAAGGTGATCTTGGACTTTTTGTCTATACTTGACATGAAAATCCAACATAAGGAAGGAAATATAGAGTCTGGTGAAGAAGACAGCTATAACTTGTTTTCTCCCAACCCAGGCTTTCAAATTGGATTAACATTTATAATAACAAATTATCATTTCAGGATTTTATTGTCCACTTCTACCCTCTACTAACTGGTTTTGCATGTCTCCAAACTGAGCCTGCTCATCCAGAGTAATGATTTTCAGTCCTTTTGTCACTTACTGAAATATTACTGAATTGAATCCTTCCTACTTTCCCCACACCATTAGTTCTGCAAGTGGATTTTCACAACAGATTCAAACTTTTGCCTGGACCAACCAGCCTGTGTTTATTGAATGAGTGCAGCTATTTAAAAAAGAAATGTATTACGGCCAATCCTGTGTGTGTACGCTATTTTGAAAACGCAGCTGCAGTTCTGTAAAAATAATTCAGGCTACAATACCTCATCTTTTCTCAAGGTGCTGCAGTGGGGCGAGAGCTGAGACTCCGCCAGCATATTTACAGTCAAATAAAGCATCAAATACAATACATAAAAGCCTCTGCTGATCTGAAAAGAGCAAGCGAGCCAGCTGACCCTTTTATTGGTGTGGATTGCACAGTGTGAAGAACAGCACAAACAGGATGCTGATTTGTGAGAAAATGCACATGTGGCGTGGATTTATAATAACACCAAGGTAAAAGAGGGATTTCACAGCATTTTAACCAGATCTAATATGTGCTCTGGATGCATGTAACATAGTACAGCAGGGGCTAGCTTTTTTTTTTTTCTTCAAGGCCTAATTTTGCATGCAAATTATTAGCACCAACATGAGTCATGGGTTCATAGGACTTTGATGGTGTCAGCATTGTTTCTCTCCCTGGTTTTTACTTCACTGTTACAGTAAATCTAGACGAGACAACAGCCAAGTATTTTTTCCTGAAAGCTAACACATGGAAATTCTGTGTTAGCTATCTGAGAAAATAGCAACAGATTAATTATCCCTTATTCGTTTGCTTGTTTGTTTGTTTGTTTTTTGTTTTGTTTGTTTTGTTTTGGCAGACAGTGGCAAGTGTAAAGTAATTTGTATTTGGAAGAGTATGAACTGCTCAGTGCAGATGCAGTATCATCGTCCTCCTGGCTCAATGAGCAGACATGCTTATAGGAACATTGGCTCACTATAGAAGGCGCATGAACTCCATAAAGTTGACTCATGCAGCACAATTCTTCTATTGGGCTTGTCACATTTGCAAAGCTTGATTAATATTTACAGCTTTGACTCAGCAAGAGTACACAACATGCACATTAATTATTGCTAAGTTCTCCGGGCTATAAGTTGTTGGAGTCTTGCGAGTTGTTCCATACTGCACTTTAATTGCTGAATACATTATTTTTCATTTGTAAGTAAGGGCCTGAAGTGCAGAGCAGTGGTTGTAATGCAGAAAAACTTCATGCTTATATCTTTCTCTTATGTAAACAAACCCTGGATACTCTGCAGAGTGCTATAAACTAAGAAGCTGTTTGCTTTGTGTTAATAAGCCTGCAAGAGAAATGATCAAGTCAGCAGTAATGACTGATGATTGCCTATGAAATAGGAATAAATACAAAGAGGGATAAATAAGGTGAAGCATTAAACTTACTGGAACTAGGAATTTCTTAATCTCCTCCAAGGCGTGACTCATGCGGGAATACGCCTCTCCAGGTGGGGCGAAGACTTCAATTAAAACGTGAAGATCATTACTCAGATGGGCGTACTTGGCCTCCCCGCTTTTCCGTAATTCCTCCTCCTATAATAATAATAAGGGAAAAAAAGAGAGCAAGTGAAGTATTTATGTCCATAAAGAGAACCCAGAATTCACATGATTAGTATCAGTCATATCCTAATGATATCATTATTATATTATGTTAATTATAACAAGTAAATACCACATAAAAAAGTTTGTTTGGATTAGCATGTATTGATTGCTAAAAGCCGAAGATGTTAATCTCATGGAGGCGTAGTAGAATTCGCCCTTTCAGGTACCATGCATGTCAATTTCATGGCAATCCATCAATAGTTAATAATAAAATATGTCAGTCCTTGGACCAACATGGTGGACTGGCTGACACTATCATCCCTAGAGAAATGCTGCCAGCCTGAAATTAGAAATCTACATCTAGCCAGATGGAGCACTTCTGCACCGAAAATGTGTGGCACACACACTTGTGCAAGGAATAACTTAAGTTCTGGAGAATAATTACAGATCATCTGACAACAACAGAATAAAAAGAAACAGAGCTCTGTCATATTTTGTGGAACCACAGACGCTGTTAGTAAATGTTTTTCTGATAGAAACTGAATGTTGTGATTGGGTGAGAAAATGCTCTGCAGGCACCAACACAGCTCCTGGGAATGTTTCAATGGACAGAAATCCTGCAACCTAGACATGATATTCAGTTCAGGTCATCTTGATGGTCAGTAAATGATTTGGTGCCAAATGGATGTGGGAACCCTTACAAAAAAAAAAAAAAAAGAGCAGAAAATGGTTCCCTAAAAAAAGACTGAACCACGGGACAAAAAATTGTCATGTATCAGAAATTGCCATCGTACACAGACTGAAGAGGACAAGTGCAGTCAAAAGAACCTTTACTTAGTGTTTAGACAGGCGTGCACTCACCAACAGGCAAAGATGTCAACTGC
This sequence comes from Rachycentron canadum, assembly GCA_038496675.1. NCBI lineage: Eukaryota > Metazoa > Chordata > Actinopteri > Carangiformes > Rachycentridae > Rachycentron > Rachycentron canadum. The sequence continues at coordinate 8,757,816 of CM076659.1, read as the reverse complement.
TGTATCCACTGTCTATATGGAGGACTAGCAAAGTGATGAGCAGACTAATTAGCCTGTAAGGAATTTGTATGGAGGGTGGCAGGTTCACTCAGGGCCCCTGGTGGACAGGTGGAGTATGAGTCATTAGATAAAAACATTCATACACTTGTGTGTGTGTGTGTGTGTGTGTGTGTGTGTTTTCGTGTGTATACTTGTAAATGTTACATAGTGAGGACCAAACAGTATTTTCCTGTCGGAGGACATTTTGGAAAGTGGGGACATTTTGGCTGGTCCTTGTTTTTTTTAGTAGTGTTTGTTTGTCTGTGGGTGAGTGTGTGAATGTGTGGGTGTGTGGGTGTGTGAAGAGGAGGGAGAGGAAGATGGTGCAGAGATCACTATGGCGATAACATAGTGTATTAAAGTAGCAAACACTCTCTTTTCATATTTTTTGATACCAGGATGTGTTAAAAAAAAAGTTGCCATGTTTTCCACATTTCCTTTATCAAATGAGTTGCAAGCTCCATCATTATTGTCACCCTGAATGGTGCTAAGTAAGTGCAGTAATAACAAACCTTTTTTCACAGCAAACCATTTGACTTGTTATAACAGCAAAAGCACAGGTGCCATCAAAATTAACAATGACAACTGTTTTTAGTTCTCTAAGTGTACAACAACTTTTGTATGGATTCCCATGAAAGGTTTTTTTCTCGCACCACCACAAGTTTGTCGGATTAATTATTTGTTGAGATTTGGCGCCAACATTCAATTTCCACTGAGAATCAACTGTAAGAACTTTAATAATCTCTTAACTTCCCCTCCTCCCCACTGTCGCCAAGGGTTTGTTCTTTGTGGAAACTTAACATTAACTGTAAAGTGCCTTGAAATAATGTAGATTACAATCTGCCACGATGCAAATTGAATTGAATTGAATTTAAATGAATTCATATCACTCTCACTAACTGAATGTTTATGAAACTACAACATTCTCATCCTCAGCTGCACATTATGTTTGGTAACTGGTAACTAGCTAGGGTTAGCATGCTAACACACTAAACTGACTATTATTAGCGTGTTGGGATTCACGTCAAGAGCGACTTAACATACTCATGTTAGCATCTAGTTCAAATCTGCATCTAAGTACAGCTGTATAGCAGCGTTATGCAGTGGATAACCTCAGGAATACGGTATACACTTTGTATATCACAATTTAAAACTGTGTTTATAACATGAAATAAGAGCTGACGATGAATGAAAGAAGTGAAGGAATCAAGCAGTTTGACTATTCACAACAAAAGATTTCAATTCAAACAACTGCTGCAAATTGTTCCAAAGTCTGATCACAAGAAAAGCTCAGTCACCTCCTAGTCTTAACTTCGGCCCTGAGGTGTCCTACCTGAGGCTTTACACTGGCTTTAAAGGCTTAAAAGATTTGTACTATAGCTTGGGGTGTCTTAGCTGTGTTTTAAAAGGATCAATTTAAATCATAAAATCCATTCTCCTCTGAACAAATAATCAGAAGTCATGTTGAACTGGAGTGGCAACATTTATGCTACTTGTAGCAGGTACAAATGCAGCTGTTGCAGTTTGAACAATGTAAAGTATTCAGTCATTCAATAGAAACACAATTAAGGAATTTGAAAAAAACCCCCACTATATTTATTCAATCTGTACCACAGCAGTTGGGTGTTGAGTGCCTTGCTCAGGGACACCTTGATTCAGAGAGGTGAGAGAGCCACTCATACATTCAAACTTTTGTCCTTGCATCACAGGGCTGTTTTCTACCCTCCGGGGGAAATCAGCTTTAATTAAACATTGCTCCAGAATTTCAGCAGGCTTCACATTTCTCTGTCAGAGAGCCTCAGTCATTATGGATCAGATCAAAACGCGCAGATGATCGAGTTGTTTCAATACTAAAATGTTTGAGGGACAGTTTTATGGTGGCGAGAGAGCTATACATGACACTGTTTACCTATGTGTTTAATCAATCCATATGATATGTTTACACTGCTATAAGGACTTAACCTCAGAAATAAAACTTCTCTCTGACTTTGTGTTTGCTTTGACTAGTGGTGCACAGCCTAGAGTCTGAGAGGTGACACGAGGACGCTGCTTTGGTGCTATGACTCAGCACAGTGTTAAACAGGTAAATACCTGTGCAAGGTCCAATATTGACCATATGGTCTCATATGAGTGGGTGGGCTGCTCTGATGTAAAATTTCCAAACCTGAGCTATTGCCTTAACCATGGATTGATGCACCCTACAGAGGAAGTGGATGAGATGGCAGAAATGTGTGACATCAATGTGCTTTTGTTTGTTACGGGACTTCTGTTATGTCTGTACCGCGCTGTCCTGTGTCCAGCTGCCTGGAATGGCAGCCAGTCATTCAGTCACAACCTTTAGGCGTCAGACCTTGAGACAAGTTCAGACTGTACACAAAATCAATATCACTGACAGAAAACACCAAGCTAAGTCCAATCGTTACATGGGTACCCTTTGGTGAGCAACAACTGTTAAGGGTCTATTATTTTTCCTCAGTTCTGCACACAGCATGTGTCCTCAGACTGAAACTGATAGTCGTAATGCATGCTGCACAGTGCAGAATCACCTAAGTGTTCCATGCATGTATATAAATTGCCATATTTCTGACAGTTTGGCTGTTATTAACATTTCTGCACCTCTTTACTTATTTCTAAATGCAGCACATGGGCAAACTGAATGGACTCAGTGGCAGGAAGCCAGATTTTAAAATGAACTCTTGCACACAGCTAAGCCACAACCAAAAACGTGATAGTAAAGAAACACTTCAGTGATTTTGGTCGCTCTCAGAATGAAGACTTTCAGCTTCACAATGAGGCCTGCATGGAAATCCATGTGAATGGTTTCTAACTATAACCTATCTAACATGATAATTGAAGCTGAAATAAGTTTTATTTAGTTGAATGTAACAGAAGCCCAACAATTGGACTATATATGTGTGTGTGTGTGTGTATATCTATATATACACTTATATATGAAGGCAATGAATTAACTTTGCACCTCAACTCTTACACTAACATAGACAAGACCTTGAAAGAGACAGAAAAAAAAAAAATTTTTGAACATTTCCATTTCCATAAGAACTAAAGTCAAAAAGCTCCAGATCAGTGACCGAGTGGACCTTGTGGTGAGAGTGCTAATTCAGCTAAATAAACTGTATTAAATCTGTACAGGTGACAACTAAAGCCACACTGATCTGCTGGAGGTTGTTGGAGTAGCTCCTGCAGTATGTTTCCCTCAACGTGTTTTTGACATATTAAAATTCAGCTTCAGTTCACCAGAGAGGATGTGAGACTGCAGGGCCTTTGTCATGTCTTGATGTCTGAATCGGAGGCTACAGTAATAATAGCGATGTAACTCTATAGCAGCACACTGAGACCTGTTCTGAGCGTGAATACCAGATCCAGCAGCCTGTCTGTGTACATGCTCGGATAAGTTTGGCTCCAGGGGACCACAAGTCAGCAGGATAAATGACTTTGGCAGAGATTCATTACTTTGCATCCATAATTGACTATTACAGAATATGCTATTAAACAACACACAGAAAAACATCCCCATTTTCTCCTACATATGTTTGTCAACTGAATGCTATTAATTCCTCTCTGGGTGCCATTCATCTCATTTACAGCTCAGATGTTATTATAATAAGAATATTCTTCTGTGCTTTGGCGAAATTTCAAGAGCTTTGTCTGTGTAAATATTTCCATTTGATCTATATCTTGGACCAGCCAAACAACTACATTTCAACACAAATCAATATTTTTTCTTACCTTGCCTTTATCCCTCATGGACCCTTTGCCGAGAATGGACATCTTCACACCCGTTTCCTCCTGTAATCGTTTCATGGAATTTCCCCGTGGCCCCAGCAGCTTCCCGACAAAATTAAACTGTGACACAGGTCAGAGAAAAGAAGCGATCAGACTCCTTATCGAAGCTTTCACAGTTTGTAAGATGAGGACACATAATGAAAAATGTAAATGTCAAGACGAATCTTTGTGAAGCAGCCTCTCTCTTTATGTCGTGATTATAACAAGAATTTGATTTGTTTGGAGAAAAGGTTAAGCATAAAATATGTTTGCTGGCCATTAGTTATCTATTATCAATATAATCTTATATTCCATTCACCATTCATCATGTGAGAAAAAGCTGTAATGTGACCTGTGATAAATCAATATATTTGTGCTCTGTATGTAGCACGTTAAAGGTGAACGGGACCCTCATCTGTGGTCTGGCATAAAGCATACATCCATCCTTTTGCGTAAACTGTGCCCTTGCTAGTTATGTGTCTTATTGGCATTTAGGGTCATGCATGTCCTGCTGAGAAAAAAAAAAAAAAAAAAAGGAAAGGGAACATGGGCTCAAACCAATAACATTCCTGGGACTGTTTCAGAGGTCAGTGCTGAGATAAAGTCAGAAATAATGAGTTTCTTCCCAGTGGGAAATTAAGTAATACTATCCAGATGACAAACTATCAGATTCAAGCCTCGGGGCTCTGACGATCATTTCCCTCTCGCTGTGCACCAGCTAGTGTTCATATCGAGAAAAGTAGCTCTGGGTTGTTGCAGGCACAACACTGCTGAGATTAGTGGTGATTAATCCGAGAGGTGAAACTCACAGCACAACTGCAGTCAAAAGGCTCATTCCTGAAGAAAATATGAGCAGAAGATCAATTAGAAAATGAGAAAAAAATAGACCTAATCTCTTGCTACTTGAAACAAACGCATAAAGACTGCTTATACTATATCATATACTTTTTTTTGTAATAGATGCTTTGACCTTCAAATGTTTGCTGTTGGATGAGATGATAAGAGACCTCATACAGAGCTGAACAGGTGGTCGGTGGACCACCATACCATACTCTGGCCAACCCTAAAATGATATTAACCTTTTCAGAAAACAGCATCTCTCACTGCGGCTGAGCGGCTAATAACTCCACTGCCAGCTGTGTGGCTGTTGCAACTCAACGCCGACTAACGCTCACTCAGCTTATTTCATGAACATGATTAACATCATGAGTGAATGCTACACCTAAGGTTAGGGAGGTGCCAGGGACACAGAGATGAGACCATCACAAAAAAAAAAGAAGCATCCCCACCGCCCTTCCTTGTCCTCTGATCTGAATGATTAAGGCACCTTTTGTGGACGCCGTTCATCACAGGGGTTGCTTTGACAGGACTATCCTATAGCTGGCAGGGAGCTTGAGAGCAGATGGTTGCTGCGGCTACGCCGAGGAAGCGCTCGCTGGGCGGTAGAAGAGTGGCCTGTTTTCATTAAGCTAATGAATGTCTGGAGCCACTCTGCTGCTCCATGGCGAGCAATTTGGGCTTCAGAAAGGGGCACGATTCCGTGTTAAATGAGGTTTGAAATGATGCTATGTGCCCCCTGCAGTCTCAACACTGATAACGATGCAGATATTAGAAGAAAGGGTGTTGTGAATGCAACAATTATGCACAAAGACATTTAAGACAACAAATATTCAGTGATAGAATGGATGCACTGATCTGCTTATTTGTATTTCACAAAATACATATTATTCTACATGAAGGACAGATATTTAATTTAGAGCTTTTCTACAAGATAAATTCTAACACATTAACCTGCATTTTAATTCTACAAAGCTGATTTTATGAAGTTCTGTGTTGTGGTCCCAAAAGTCTGCAGGGCTTGAAGCACCAGGTGATGATTGAGTTGTTTTGCACATGCGGGAATCTGCTCGAAAACCTATTAGAGCAGCTGAGAAAAGCACCTTCACAAAAAACTCAGAGACTGAGGCTTGTTCCTGAGTTGTACTTTTGAATAAGATCATGATTTTTATTTAATCTTCTCATAACTGACACATCCACTATAGTAGCCTTGAGAGCTCAATGCACTGAAACTGAAGAAAAAGACATTAAATAAAGCAACAAAACAAAGAAAGAACACAAAAGTTGTGCATGTACAGAAAACATTTCACAATTTTTCTCTTTAAAATGTCTATTAAGTCCTGATCTTTTCTGTACAACAGCATCTCTGTATTGCGCTGTAAATGTCTTCTTATGTTTTGTCTATTTGTGTGTTTTTTTTTCTTTCCTCCGTTGCATATAAGGGGAACTCCACCAAATTTATCATCAAAGTTTGTTTACAGATTTCAGGGAGAGCTACTGCATATTTACAGTATGGAGGAGAATAAAAGGTTGTATAAATCTTTTTCTGTCTTCACGGGGAGGGTGTGAAATTTTATCAGCTCGAGCGATGTCACTTGAATCAGTCACGCTTAGGTCTATAAGGCCGGAAAAAAAAATTGGCGGTGTGTATTTAGAAAGACATCAGGTTACCAGAACTCTGTAGCCCACTCCTCATCTGTGCTTACAACTAGCTGTTCCAGGCTAAATTAGCTGTTACTAGCATAACGCACCAGGCATTGTGGGTAATGTAGGGAGAATTCATGGAATGAAAAAGAAAACGTTTAAAACTTTAGTCTGACTGTTGCTGAAGCAGCACATTAAGCTCTGAAATCCACCACAGACAGGAGCTGCTCTGAGGACTTAATGTACATAATGATGTACATAATGTACCTGTTGGATTGTACAGGTTGGCCCTGCATTGTTATATGCAATCTATAAATAATCCCCTTCTTTGATTTGGTTGTGCTTTTGTAAACACTTATTTGTTTATATCTCTCTCACCCAACTCAGGCCCTTGGCAGAGTGAATCCATTCGCAAATGTTGAAATAAACCTACTAAAAAGATACTTTTGCCTTTTTCCTTATTTTTAACAAAAATTGCCACCACACCCCCAAACTTTGATATTAAAGATGCCACCGATCTACATTTATCTTCTTGTGGTGACAGGCAGCAGCGACAGAGAGTCACAGAAAAAAATATTTTGAAAGATTTTGTCATGCTTGTCATTGCGGTTATTTGGTGTATTTGTACCACATCTGAAAGCTGGTGCTTGGATGTGATATGGGACTCTTTGCCACAGTGGTGCAGGCAGCCGTAAACCTTGTCGCATTGTGCATTTTTTTTATTTTATTTTTTTTATGATTTTGTGTGTTAATTTAGCTAAATGAAGGAATCTGTTTCCTGCTCAATGCCAAATTATACTGCACCTTTCTTCTATTCAGTATAGTATGTTGTAGTCTGTTGTTCAGCTGGCTGTTGTTTTTCGAGCCTGTTGGTTGGACGTTCATGTGGTAGGCTAACTAGATATTCATGGCGACGTTTAAGCACTAAAAACATAAATCAATCTCTCTCTTGTGTGTGGGCGACCTAAAGGTAGCCTACAGGTGGACAGTCGGGTTTTGTGCGTAGGCAACTATGAAATATAATCCTGCTGGCGCCCCTGGCCACAAACACATGTAAACATAGGAAGACTGAACCAGGGATGATCCATGTGAAATAACGTGTTACTGACACACTCTCAGGAGACGCTACTGAGCCCAAATTTAATTTGTCTTTTCTTTTTTTTCTCTCTCTCTTTTTTTTTTTTTTTTTTTTTTACAAATGATGCAGTTTAACATAATTTTGCTCCTTTACTAATCTTGACACTGTATCTAGACAATAGCTGTTTTCAAAGGCATGGTGGAAAGGACACTGACTAATCCTTCTGAAATGGTTTTGTACCCTTTAATGCGCCACAACCTCCCTGAGCATGAAGTTGTTAATATTCATATGGAATTTGGTGGGTGAAGCCTGACCTCATATGGATTATCACATACAGTATATAAAACAATATAACCACCGCTGTCTATAAGAGGATTCATTTATGTGATGAAAGAAGCTGTTTCTGCTGCAGGCTACAGCATTTCATCTTTATTTCATAGCATGCCACTAATGTTCCCCACAAGCCCTGAGATCTCTATGAGAACACAATATGATCCCAGCTGGGTGTCAAAGCAACACACAAGAATCTTTTTCTTTACACTAAAATAAAATAGAAAAGAATTTCTCACTTTAATGGCCTTGATTTTTTTTAATGCTGCTAAATTTAAAAGTAATAAAAATAAGATGAAAGGATGCACTTGCATAAATAAAAATCAAAGGCACCTCAGTGTGATGCACCAACCCAGCATGTGTCTCTGTGCTTTTGGGCTCCGTCGTAGGCATGAAAATATTGAAAGGTGCTGTGATGCTGCAGATCTAATGACAAAACAACTTTTCAGCTTTCAGCTTGTAAACTGTGCATGGTGGCTGCCCTTTAATGCAGCGCACTGGGGGCCAGTCAAGATTTGCAGATGTCCCGAGGCCCTTACTGCCAAGTTAGCGAGCTGTGCTATTGGGGAAGTCCAGGTCTTGTCTGATAGGAGGATTAAAGCCTCAGGTAGAGGTTTATGCTTTAATGACAGCCAGGGATGACTGGGCTGTGAGCAAGTCAGAGGAGTGTGTCCTATCTACTCTGCAGACATTAAAGAAAGCAGATGAGTGGTTGTTTGTGTGTGTGTGTCTGACAAGGGGTGGAGATTTACTGTTCACTTGGTGAAAAAGGTAACAAAACCAGCTGAGTGTTTGAAGAGAGGTTGTCTGTCAGCGTGAATGCTCATGGTTGGTACCATATTGAGGTATGACGTCACTCCAAAACCGTTGCCTTGGTTGAGGATGTTCTCAAATCAAAACATTACATTTTTTTTGGATTTGGACACATCATATGATTCACACTGGAATATATAACAAAATATTTCACACAGACAAGCACAAAGAAAGTTAAAATCCCAAATAAAAGGGAATAATTGTCTGCTCATTTGCACAAGGTGACAGAATGACCTATCTTCCCTTATCTTTATCACAACAAACAGGAGCAGACGGTTCTAATAGAAATGTCACAAATCCCATTAATATGTAAACTCAGAGCTGTCGCCCAGATGGCCTACGCACACAGAGAGTAAACAAAACAAATATCACGATTACTGTAAATTCAAACAGGTGACAAACAAACTTTGACAGACGGTGCCTTCGCTGTCAGAGCTGCAGTGACATAGCAAAGAAAAATCAATTCACACAGACTGAGCTCTGTTCCCTAACAAGCTATGGCCTTTAAATAAACAAACGACAAAAACATGCTGTTCTACACTGAATCGCTTCCACTCCAGCAACCAATGGAAAGGCATTGCTCAAAATGTAACAACAGAGAGAAAGCCTGTATGTAGTGACCACTTTGAGCTCCGATGCTATAATGTACATATACTATTTTCGTAGTTAATATGCAGGATTTTTTTTTTTTTGGTATATCATACGATTTCAATGTTAGGTACTAACATGAGCAGCATTGAAGTGAAAATAAAATGTTTCTCGAAGCTTTTTTTTTTTTTTTTTTTTTTTAGTTGTTCCTTCCTGTAGCTCTCTCACTGTTACTGACGATTGACTTTAATTTTCTCGGGCAGCAATCAGTCCCTTTCTGTCGTGCGCATTTTAGCACAATAATGTCAATCAGAAACAGTCAATCTGTGCTGCATGCGGCATTTGACCTGATTTGGTCACTTTTACAGTAAATGCACAACATTGTGAAAACTCTGTGTCGCATATAGAGCTGGGACCTAGTGCATGTAGGGAGGTTTTTAACATGGGGAGGAATTCTATCTTTATTATATCTCATGAGCAGCATTGTGGCAGACAAAGCCATCACACAAACACTGACTCAGTGGCATCCCAAAGTGGAACTGCGATGCTATCATACAAGGGCTTAATTTTAATTCACACTCTGTGCTCCCTCTGCTGTATTCAGCACTTATCTAAGCAAAACACCTTTCCACATGATAGGCCTTTCTTTGGGACACTGACATCACTGGGCCAACAAAAATGGAATTTCTCTATGGGTAGAGCACAGCTGTTGCACTATTTAAAGGTTACAATAACCCAAGACTGATAAGCTCGAAATTGTGGCACCCACAAGGACAAAATACAATTTAATGTGCTGTATGCACCTGCAGAATGGATAGTTAAAGCAAATACCCTACAGAGGTGAAATAGCCTGTTTAAATGTGACACAAGCTGAAATAAGCCCATTTTGCTTTTCAACCAAATCAAATTTGTTCTAATTAAAAGGGCAAAAATCATTTTTATAACATTCTCATCCACATGCAGTATAGTCCTGACACTGGACTCAGACACTATCAGCCACTGAAAATCCATTTCATGCCCAAAGGTTATGAGATGCTAATCAAGCTGTCTCATTAAACAGCAGAGAATAAATTCTACTTAAGCGATAATGAAAATGACGATGCTGATTATCTTAATCTTTTTTTTTTTTTTTTTTTTTTTTTTGCTTTAGTAAATAGCGATGTCAGCGTACAATTTCAGGACTTCCATAAGTGCCCGGTGAGAGTATCATTTGTTTACATGTCAATACAGGACAGCTACAGATGTGCCTACTCTTCTCTTGTTGACTGAGATCAACCCTGTTTTCAAGGTCCCGTCACTTTTCCATGGGAGATTAAACATAGAAAGTGATGGTAAGGTCACTGGAGGAACGATACAAGGCCAGATTCCTTTATCTTGACAGGCTATAAGACAACAACAAACCTAAGGTAGATTTTAGAGAGGTGCACAAAACACACAAGTGATCCCCTATGAATGATGCATATGATTGGGGCTGGTCTGTAGCAAAATGCATCATCCTTTTAGGTTTTATCCAAATATCTGTGGTGTAACAGCTGCAGCTTTACCAGTAGGGTTCATGCGACTTGAGCTAAATTTACTTTAAGTTACTTTTAATCACATATCTATACAAACATAGTGTGGTGGAAAGTAATTGAGTACTTTTAAAGTACATTTTATGAGGCACGTGGCCTTTACTTGAGTGAAACATCTACTGCACTACATGTCAGAGAAAATACTCAATTTTTATGCCACTACGTTAATTTTTTTTATCAACTACATTATAGTAGCTGTTATATTGCAATATATTGATAGTAATAAAACAAGAACATAATTCTATAACTCTAATATCATATTTCATTTACTCCAACACATTTATTTATACAGGACTTATATACTGTATATACTTATAGTGTTTTTTTATATTGTATTAAAGTTATTTTAACTATTTGAATACCACTGCTGACACTAATGCTACACTTTTACTGAGAGCACCAACGCTGAGAAAAAAATGACTTTACAGAAGTTTAGAAAGTAACTGGAAAACACTGAAAATTACATTTCTGAGATTTTAACTGTTAATAAAAATAGACTTTTCTAACTAAATAAACATAATTATAACTGTTGCAAGAAAAGTTCTTAAATGTGTGAATAGGATGAATAACGTATTGATTGTTGGTGGTCAGGGTTAGTGAATGGAAGTAAATTACAGTCAGGTCCAGGAATTTACTTCCTTTCATGTCTTACTATGTTTAACTTGTCTGCTGTTGTTAAATTGTGCATCAGTGGCACCAGCCACTAATAAACATGTGTTTTTGGTTCAATTTAGTGCAATGAATGGATGCTCACTACTAAATAAATGGTAAAATGAAATTTTATAAATTCCTCTAATATGCTGTGTTTGCATTGATTTTACATTTTGCGCTGTCTGCTTAAGCCACAGTTATCATAGCCTATAATGTATTCACACACACTCATTTACTTTGTGGCACGGCAATATACATGATTAACCCTGTGTATGTGCCTGAGGCTTGTTTTGTTGTTATCATCATCACTAAATTTTACCTAAACTATGAAACTATGTATAATCACAGATCAGGACTAAACAGGCTCTTTGATCAGCAGCAAACACACGTCATGTCTTGTCACAGTAGGAGAAACACATATAATACTAATGATAATAAATTACACTGAGGTGTGTCGAGGGTCAGTATACAGAATATCAGACTCCTGTAACTGGCCAATGAAATTCAGCCATTATTAATGTTATTAACAACACCTGACATGTCAAAATGTCTCCAGTGACCACAGCCTAGAGTGTGTGTCTGTCAGTGCACCAGGAAGAATGACTTCATCAGCAGTGGCTGTTTTGCCGTAAGATGACATTAATCTTCCATGTGTCACGTTGTCACATTGGAAACCCTGCAGAAGAGTTCTCCCAAGTAATAATTTAATTAGTTTGACTTTAATTACTTTTGCAGTAAGATGACAGGTGTAAGCTCCAATGAACACTGTCAGGCTGCTGAAACGTGAAAAGCAGATTTATGATATTTTATTCTTTGCTCTGCCACCAGAAACACTTAGTATAGCTGGACATTATTGAAGAGTAGAAGAGAAGTAGAAAATAACTGAAACATAAAGTGAGGTTCCAACAAGTAAAATAAAATCAATTGGTTTGTGCCTCTCAGAGCGCCAGATGTTGCCAGAGTAAAAAAATCAAACATATCGATCAGTGAAAACTGGCAAGAATCCATATGTGTCTAGCCACAACGTACAATGTACATTTTTCATAGCAGTAAGTGCAATTTTAATGTTTATCTGTGTTCTTGGCCATAAATTATATATATTTATGGCCAAGAACATACATATATACTTATTAAAGAAAACAGATAAACTATATGTTTCTTTTTCATCTCGGTCATGCAGCTGTTCCAAACACATTTATATGTATTTTTGCGCAGAATTGTCACAAATTTTGAATAAAGCTATAGTAGCCTGTTGTCTGAAAACATATATATAGTTTAGATTCACAAGCGTCACTGTATCTGCATTACTTTTTTTGTTTTTCCCACCCTCTTCACCAGGCCGTGCTCTGGATCAAAGAGTTGCTTCATGTGGCTAATTACCATTAACTCAAAGTGCAGTGTTACCAAGATGTTTAAGATAGTGACACTGCAGTTTTGGGGCGATGCTGACTGTGCAATTAGGTCACAGAACCGTTGTTGGACAACTACTCTGTCCCCCTGGACCACACTGCTTTGTTTATTTTGCAGAGTTAGCACTATTATGCTAATTACAGACAACCAGGATTTTAAGTCTGTGCACTTCACCTGTGTTTTTTTTTTTTTTTTTTTGGTTTTTATTCACAATATTTTTCTATATCTCAGTTATCTAGTGTTTCTCTGTTTTTTTGTTTTTTTTTTACCCTAAGTGCCAATGGTTTTCATTAACCATCTAATCAGGAGCTGACTCACACATAGGACACTAATGCAATTAAGCAGCAGGTTGTGAAAAAAAAAAAAGGATCCCTATCCTATTATGCAATAATTTCACTTTACTTTTCATTTGTAACCTCCAAGGAGAAAATGGATGTTTGACTTCATATGAGTATGTGCCAATTTGAATGAGCTGATAGACGTAGACAGCACAGGTGCAGTATTGGTTTATCCATGTCTTTCCTGAATCGTAATCCTAAAATAAGAAGTATGAAAAACACTTTTCACTTTATCTGAAAGAATCTATTCTTTGCTTCACATACAGTAGGAGCATTCAGTGTTCACTGTTAAGAGGTACTTCAGTCAAAAATGCTGTGGATGGACGGAGAATGCACCTTAATGAGACATCCGAGTCACTGTGGGTTTTCTGTTCACAGGAAATTGGCTAAATTGGTATTTTTATAGATTTGAAATCAATTTAATAGAGCGAGGAGTTCCTGAACTGAGCTTAATTACTTTCTCCGTACTGATCCTATGGAGGAAACAGCAAATTGATTTCTATGAAGTGGCCTGAGGAGCCCACTGGACAAAAGTACACAGCCTGTGCCAGTTAAAAGTTTCCCTCCCCTCCTTGCATCCTATTTCTTCTACTCTTTCTCTGAAAAGACAGAAAAATTCAACCAAGTTCCAAACAAACAACACATGACTGTTAAGTGTTTCTGTATCCAAACAGCTGTCATTGGTGGTCCCATGAAATAGCTGTGAGATGTTGAAACAAGATGCTGGGGCACGACTTGCAAAGTGATTCAATTCAGATTAGCACAAAAAACTGTCAGAGAGTGTGGAAGCAGAGAGCGTAAAAGTAATTCTAACAAAACTTTTTTCATAAATTAATTTATTTTTTTTACATTCATAAATTACTTGAAACAACATGACATGAATGAATGATGGCAGTTGGAGAGATATATTTCATTTAAAATAATTATGCAGACTGTCAAACACATAATAAATGCAATATTTATAAAAAAATTTAAAAAAAAGGCCATTACTCCCTGTTTAGATAAATATATATGCTAATGATCTGGAGCTAGTATTGATCTTTTTGTCTACATAGAGTTACACAATGTATGTATTACATTATGTATTTGCACTGCAGAGCAAATAATCAATAAAACATATGATAACATGTTCTGTTGCGCCAAAGCCATTATTCTTAGCTGCCTGTTGCATGATTAGGAAATGCAAAGCGAGTGGAGCAGCTTTCCTTGATTACAGTGGCAGTAAAGCCTTTTGGTTCTCCACAAGCAGCTGTGTGTAGTTGTGTAGCTGCCCAGTGGAGCAGCCTCATTAGGCCGCATTTCAAACTCCGTCAGTACTGACATCGCATAACTCAGAATAACCGTGTACTGCGTCTACAGTGATTTATAGTCATTGTTCTTCACTGTACCCTTGGGTGCTTTAGTGCAGTAAAAACTTTTGTTTTTTGATGACTACATCAAAATAAACAGACACTGGCCAATGACTTTCTATTAGCTGGTTTGAGACTCAGTGGGATTTTCTGTGCCAAAAGCATTTGCGCAAAGGGTTGGAGCAGGTGAAGCTGGAGTGCTCAGATTAAGAGGCACCATTCCTCGATTAATAATAGAAATTAGGGTAACAACATCACACACATTCTGTTTTTCAAATGTAGCCCTGCTCCTTGCAGTTAAACTGTTCAGGTCATTTGACAATAGAAGCTCAGTTTTCTCCCACACAAAAAGATATAAAACATCATTGTTGTATGTCTTACCTTTGGATACTGTTGGACTGGAATGAGAACTCTTTCGGAGAGCTTGATGTTTTTATTGCTGATGATATCTAGGTATTTCTTCATGTCACCATCTTTTCTCAATTCATCCCCTTCATATTTTTCAATCTCTGCAGAAAAAAAAAAAGATAAGAATATAATTAGTTTGTTAAGTAACTGAAAAAGCATCAGTCACATTTGAAAGTCTGCTCTGGAGCCAACTGCAGCATGACAACCAAACAGTGTGATGTTAGTCTGGGGACACATTAGGAGAAATTTAACTAAGCATTGCATCACGCAGTGAATATTTAGCTGATCATTTTTGTGTCTCGGCTGTAAATATGCTTACATTGCAAACTTAATAATGTGAGATTATCCTGCTGACTCCTGATACGTCCTTTACATCAGGCCCTGTAATCTCATGATCCAGTAATTCCAATCAAAATAACAACAGAGGCAAACAGTCACACTCTGCTTGCTGTGCCTCACTTCCCTGCAAACTGAGCTCTAGTGGGCTGTCAGCAATCTCTGATCCCCAAAGGACTTTAACAGATGCTGGATTAAACATATAAAATATTTGATATTAGAGTAATTGGGGTTCAGATTTGATCTGTGAACTCTCATTTTAAGATCATATTTGCAGATCATTGGTTCCAATCAAACTGCAGTATTTCCCCTCATAATTTAGTGGATGGACAAATCATGTGTAAATTGGCTCAACAGTCCTCCAGTGTCTCCCCTGTGTTATTGCTAATAGGAAAGAGATGAGAGGGGGATATTAACTGTCCGGTTCAGCTTGACAGGAACAGTGACAGCATATTTCTTGACTGGTGTATTTTACACCATTTGAAACACTCACAACACATTATGCTCTTAAAATGAAACGATCTTTTGTTCATTTTGCGGGGATCCTTCTCAGTCGCTAATTAATACTCAGTGGAATTACAACTATCAGTCTGCAACACACTTGCTGGACAATAAAAGATGTTCCTGACCAAGGCCAAGAACAAGAACCACTCCTGAGCTGCTATATTGAAACCAAGAGTTCATTTAGGCTGGAGCACTTCACCCTTATCTGAGCTGCCAACAGCCAGTGGACAAAGCTGTGAGGTGAATAAACAGCCATGGCTTGGACAAATGAATGGCTAAAAAATGCTTGCTAAAGAAGGTCGACTATGGACCTGCAATACATCCTCATAAGTGCCCGAATCCAACTAAGAATCTGTGTTAAAAATCTCAGAATCTGACTATTGATCAATTAGTGTGGGAATTGCTTTGCCATGTTGGAAAAATGTTTCCATTTCGGTTCCAAGTGAAGTGTCTTTCTGAAACCTTTCACTGACATGACATCACTGTGAACCCACATCCATAAAAACTTAATGGTGCCTCTGTTCCAGGCAATCCCGATGTTCACTCATTACAGTTTTTAATGGTCAGAGGTTTCAGTTTAGCACCATGGTCATTTGTTTGGCATTGGTATTGTCTGAGAAATCACAAAGACCGAATCCCAACTTGCATCGATTTCTTTCAGTGTGACACAGTCTCTCTGATTGTGCCTGATTGTTCGTGGAAGACCATTTAAATTGGAACAGGCATTCCCTTCTTTGGAGAAGACTCTTACCAAAGCTGCAACATCTCAGGCCATTCAAAATAAGAGAGCGCAAATGACTGAATGCAAGAAATACTTTCTTAGGATATTAAGTATTTAGAGTCATTGCCAGATAAAAGAGTCTTAACAAAGATATATATATTGTCAGAATGAAAAGTTTTGTTCATTACTTGTCAGGGCTGCTTTCTGGATTTTCAGGCAGGTAAACAGACTGAAAGACCCCTCTAACCTTTTCTTCCCATCAGCGCAGCTGATTCACACTTTGACACTTAGCACAAGACAGGTGTCCCAGGATAACAGGAGCTTACAAAATGTGGCTTTTAAAAATAACATTTATGTGGTTTGCCAGAGGAGATATATCAAACACAACATGTGGTGTGTAAACAAATGCATATTTTGAACTAGCATTGTTTTATATGCAGGGTGATGCATAGGGACAAGTAAACACACAAAGTATAGGCTACAGGCTACAAAGGGAGGAGAATGTGTTGTTAGCCATGCTAGCAATGGGGATCAGTGATGTTAGTCTGCCAATTTGGTCCACACTGAAATATATTAAAACGGGTACAGACATTCATGGTTCCCAGATGATGAATTGTAATTACTTTGGTGATCCTGCTCTCTACTGCCATCTTCATGTTTGGTTTATGACAAAAGTCTGCAGCTTGCTGCTGTTAGCCTTTAGCCCAAAGCACTGTGCAGAAATCAAACCTCTAACAATTGTAAAATGTAGCTTCCGAACGCTGCCAATAGCAGTTTAGTTGCCCCAAAATGGTGCAATGTTATAGCCATAAAGTCCACAGACAGAAGACCTTTGGATGGATGGATGGATCGACAAAAGATTGGATCGTAACACTGCTGAATGTTTTCTGTTTACTCAAGACAGTCAATTTTAGTTTATATTTACTATAACCGCAATCTTTTTCGATAACCTTCATGAAGTGGTCATTCTTGTAACCATGGGCGGTGAAGGTCCCTTAACCTTAAAAAAGTAACTTTAACCCAAGCCATCATCTTTCGCCAATCTTAACCAAGACGTCCATGTGCCTCAAAGAAACCAATGGCTTAGTTGTGGCGTTGCAAGGTCAGACAGTTTATTTTTAAAGTGGTGATTTGTAGTGGTTTTGGAAGGCACAGAAAAATTATGTTATTATTTCAATAGATGAGAAAAGGCTTATGTATGTCATTGTTTGGGGGTATGGACAAGGCAGGCATTCTTTCATAATTTGAAATTTCTTGTTAAAGTAATAAGATAATATGGAAAGAATTTGTTGCAGTGAACACACTGACACAATAGCTAATGCAAATTTACAAACGCAAAAGTATATTTTCATTTCAATTAGTAAGTTTCATACCGTCAAATAAAGCTTGTTTGGATTTAAAAGTGCCTTTTAAAAGTCCCAGCTCCTGGTTTCATCAAGGATTTATTTCTTGATATCCTAAAAGATTAGTTCCGCACTTGTGCATGTGGGAGAAAATTTGTTTTGGGTTATATTCTCATTGTGAAGTGTTTAACTTTCAAATTGGTATCATGTTCATATCATTTGAATAAAGTAATGAAGTTTTTATAGCACATGAAGATGATTATACTCTGCAACAGTGAAAAATGGGAAACACCTTTATTCTGCTCTGCAGCCTGGCAGTGAATTTAGAAGAAGATTGTGTGTGAGAAAGAGAGAGAGATTAAGAGATGGAAGAGGAGAGAAAAGGTGGAAAATGGTCTTACAATGTATAAATGTGGAGAAATGTTCCCACTGGTATCATTGTTGTCAAATATGGTAGGAAGTGGCGGGAGACTAAAGATCAGAGAAGCGAGAATGTGCTTTGAAGGTCACTGGTTTCAGCCCTCACACAGGATGAAAACAATCTCATTGGAGGAACTAAATGAGTAAAACACTCTCAGTGACTATTCTAGTGCTCTTGATCCCCTCTGTTGCGCTGCCCAAACTGTTCAGCGGAACTACTCAGCGGCCAAGAATGAAAAAAGAAAAGAAAAAGAAAAAAGAAAAAACTGCAGTTTAACACTAGGTAGCTCCCAGATAACTGTGTGTAACTGTATGAGTTAGGAGACAAGGTTTTGCTGAAAAAGAGAAAATGTGCTCAGTCAGCCTGCCATGGCTGAAGTTAATACATCTGCTTTGGTCAGTATACAGCAACACGGAGCATCAACATTGACTGAGGAACAGTTTGGAGGTAATTTATCTTGGACAAAAGTGAAATGTCAATAAATGCATTACAGCAAATTGTCAGTAGAAATTCAGACGTTAGATTTGGTATGGTTTTAATTGGCCATTAACAGAGACATATTGCAACTGGTTCCCTTCAGTTTAGATGCTGAAAAACATTTGGGTCCTGAACAGGCTCTTCTTCCAGATCAACAAGATAATTTTGCCAATGAGATATGCCATCAATACATTTACTGTGATGATTGAGTTAAATCTTTCACACTGCGCAGATGTGAATTCTGGCAATCTAAATCGTGAGAAGCTCCAATACAGTTTGCTAAAAAAGAAAACATTACAAATAAACACAATGTCTTACAGTGCTTTAGCCTCCCATTAGTATAGAGTAGCATATATGCAGTTCAATAACACAACCAGAAAGGGAATAGATGCTGCATCATTTGTAGAAGGTAATGTGTTTACTACTCGGCTGTTTATCATCACATTGTAGCTTTATTAGATTTAAGATATTGTATGCCATACAGTCCGTGCCACTACAGCATGCGGTCAATTCTAATACTGAATAGAAGCTGTTTGTAAAACGTGTGTGCTCTTCACTCTAAGGTGATGTCTGTGAGATCAAATTGTCTACTCTGTCAGGGGGTTGATGGTGTTTTTTTTTTTTTTTCCCCTGATGGGTCAACAGAGTAAGGTGAATCCATGGATAATTCACACATGAAATACAGCCAAACAGTGATAAAACGATTCGCCGTAATGAATCCAATCAGAATTAATATCTTCGAACACAGGTTTGATTAATCTCCCCACATCTGCTCTGTCATGCCACAGAGGGATTTGATGAAACAAAACAGAGATGAAGATGAATCTCATTGCACACAACAGAGAAAAAGCAGGATGTCCTGGGCTTTTGACATGTGCTCTGTGTAGACAAACAATGCTCACAGTAAGCATCCTCCCTTTTTTTTTTTTCCTTACTCTCACCTTTTATTTTGCAAAGTTAGCTGGAAGACTGGAAACCTGGAAGAACCAGCAAACTGACTGACGAGTGTTACAGAAAAACTGCAGATAGTCGAAAAAGCATCTGTGGTTTAGATGCTAATAGTTGTATTTTGGCTTTGGGCTGATTTTGGTAAGTTACAGCTGAACAGCACTTTTCCACTTAAACTTGAAATTCAGTCAATACTGAATTGAGTGATTATTATTTTATACGTTCTACTGCACTGTAGGCAGTTAAACCAGCTGCAGTAAGAAGTCAAAGAACAAAGGCTTTGTCAAGTGCTGCCATTAGGCTGTAAATTATTCACTGATTTCTTCTACCTACTGAATTGTATAGCAACAATAATGACTTCATAATGAGAGCAATGGGAGATATAATTAAATTGGGTTTAAATAGCACACTATTTTCTCTGACATTTTATGGGTTATGTCGCTGGATTTTGAGCTTTTCATTTAAAACTATTTTGGTTAGGGTTAGGGTTGATGTTAAAGGGGCTATATATAGGTTTTCTCATGTTATTGAACATGGTTTCTTGTGGTGGTGGTGATTACTACTTAACAAGAGCTTCAGCCATTGATGCATTTACAAGACAAGATCGAGGTTATAAGTGCTGCTACTTCTTCAGGTCGATTGAAAGCTACAGTGAGTTGGTTTTGGAACGTGACAGGGCTAGCTGGTTAGGATGCTAATTTCAGTAAAAGAAAAGATATGCAAATATCTGTGTTGCTTTACACTGTTGGAGACAGCTCTTGATGTGAAAAGGAACAAAGTTTGATGCTGAACTCACAGCATTTCTTCTAGACTAGTAAGTTGTTAATGCAAATGCATCACTGGCTATGTAGCAATAGCAAAACTTACAGCTACCTCCTTTTAAGGGAAGGCTTAGGGATTAATCAGTAAAGAAATGTAATACACCTTAAGGAAATAGGCACATGGCTATTCACACGCCATTTGGTGACACTGGACTGAATTACTTTCCAATAACTGATTGCTTGTAAGTGTAGTAGTGGCTCTCCTTTGGCAGAGTGAACCTGGTGGGGGGGTAGACTATGAGACATGCAATTAGCTTTGACCTTTTTTCACTCTGGACTGATGAATTTAAATGCATGGGGTTGAAAATATGCACCACTGTTTGGCCACATGCTGTTTATGCGTTTTCAACTGAGCTGCACAAAGGCAAATTGCATTCAGCCATCGACAGTGAGTATTCAATCTTCAATGTAATTATAACACCATCTTCAAATTCTCTGCTGAATGGAATGAAAAGTGAATGAAAAGTTAAGTGAAAAAGGAATTATTATTCATACAAATGATGTATGAAAAACCAAGAAAATTACACACATTTTAATCATGATGGTGTTTCAAAAATCGTCGACTTATTATAACCAGGTACATACAGCCCCATAGACAGGGTGGAAAACATTCCCCAACTTTATCTTTGGTAGATAGATCTGATAGACAGAACATATACAGAATACATTATGAAATACATATCGGATCACTTTCTTTATAATATTTAATAATCAGTAAATCTAAGGTGTAGCATCTTCTGCTTGTAACTGTACTGGTGTTAAGTGCACAAAGTATATAGAGGAGGTTTTAATAAGGAGGAAAGAGGCATTAAGTAGGAATGGGTAAGGGGACAAAGGTGATATATTTTCTATTGATGCACAGTCGGGTGCTTTTTCTGTTGAATCCTCTAAAGGAAAATTTAAACTGAAAAACTGAAAAGGAAGACAACATGGCAGCATCGCAGAGAACTGGAAATAGCCATCGATTCTTCCACTAGAGTCCTGTTGATGTTAGTCTTTGTTTGGGGTGTTCCAGCACGGCCCCGTGAATGAGATATAGTATACCTGCAGGACGTTTTTAAAGTTTTTATCCATACTTCTTCTGTGCTATTGATTTTTATTTGGTTGTTTGTCATATAAAGCATTTCATAGTGTTGGTTAATCAAATTGATTCATTCATAGGCACGTTCATGAAATAGTTGTACATTTTCAAAGGATACAGCACATTATTCCAAAGTGCTATGAAGTGAGCCATGATTGATTGATTGATTGACTGATTGGTTGTGGAGCCTAATGGGTTTATAAAGGCAAAACAACAAAACGTTTGATTAATTGCTTTCCTCAAATTAAAACTGAATTGAAAGAGACTTCTTAAATGTATTCAGTCATTGAAAAGCATAATGAATTTTGAGACAGTAATTTTACTTTTTTCCTGAATAAACCAATATGGTACTGTCCTTTACTGCTGAATTTGACCCTGATTTTTGTTTGTTTTGGTTTAAAAATCCTTTCTCTGTCTGTCCCCTAGTTCTTTATTTAGAACTTTCCTCTTATATGTGAACATTGAAGAGGCACAGAAACATGATCTGATATCTAATATCTATTGTCTGAGTCCTGCGGCTTTGGCTCATCCACTCATTTCAGTCACTTGAAATGCTCATGACCTTGGAATTTAATCTTATTCGACCCGTGCTCTCATTGTAAGTCACTCTTGATAAGAGTGTCGGCTAAATGCCGAAAATGTAATGTCTCACTTTCCCGAAATGTAATTTTTGTGTCCTTTTGATAGGTCATACCACACGGGGTGGTGTTTATCTGTCGCTACGAGCTGGGTCACTGCTGGATACTGAACAGGCCGTCTCATAATGGATACGATGAAAACGTGAGCAACAATTTATTAACAAGAGAGAGAGAGAGATTAAGCGAAAATCAATTCTTAAGAGTCTCCAGACAGAACTGCACTCTGGTAAAGCATCATCCAAATCACTTGTAAGAATGTAAGACGTCTTTTTCAATACAAGTTATACTTTCTGACTGAACAGGCAACTTGTATGTGTATCTACTTATGTGTCGAGGTAAGCCTATGCATATGCAATAAGAATTTGTTTAGTGTTTTCTGCACCATGCATATTCAGAATATGGAATACGATTAATATCTCCTCAACAGTCAGGCACTGAAGCTTACCATCTCAGTTTCTAATTACTGCTCTCTGTTATTGGCTGACTAAAGACACAGTAAAACATCTGCAGTGCATTGCACAGGTTTGTGCACTGTCTGATCAATTTTAATAAAAGTCAAAGAATCGTTGCTTGAAAATTGCCATCAGATTGTTTTTGACATTCCCTCGGTTGAGCATATTCATTAGCCTAGAGCTAGTACCACAGACTTTTACATTCAGTATCAGTATGTATTCGGCAAAACACATCAATTGTGTGTGATTAACTGCTGGATACTTAATCTCTTTCTAAGAATATTTCCTCTTTGTGTAAACACGAGAAAGTGCGGCCGAGTGCTTAGGTGAAAATTTGAGCTCAAACAGTTCAGTGAATGGTTACAAGGAAGGGGGAAAACGAACATGATGAGTACAAACCCAGATATGAAGAGGATTAGAGGGTGTTTTCAGCTCACACACTGTGGTGTTTCACATCAAAAGGAGACTCTGCACAGGCAGTTTAAGCTGCTTCAAGTATCTAACCCACGACTCTTAAAGACATTAAAACTCGACAACTTGCAGAATCATTGAACTTCCATAAATGAAAACACTGTTGTTAGGACTTCCTCTGTGTTGGTTCCTCTATATATACCAGCATTTTTGGTATATAAAAATATGTTGGTATATAGAAAAATGTCTAGAAATGGAAACCTACTGTACTACACACTTGACTTATTTTTTCTCATTAACCAATACTCCTCTCTGTGCAGACATCTCACTGCCTCCCTGTCTGCTTTGTTTTTCACCTTATTAAGAATCCCATTGGTTTTCACAGCAAGCCAGAGCTACGTGGCATGTATGAAGGCGAGTATTGCAAAGAAAACCTCTGGGATCTATTAAAGGCTTCCCTTTCTTGTTTCTAACCATCTTTAACCCACTTTTAAAACAACTGCACAGTTCTTTAGTAAGAGGCAAATTGAAGCGCAACACATGGAGGAGTTGACTTTTATGTGTCAATCTGAGCGATCATTATGCACTCGCTACACTGGGATGAGCTGACTTTGAGTCCAAGAAGAACAGTTTTGAAGAGGAAGTGGGAAGACTGGTTGAATATTAATATATAAAGTTATTAATAATGATTATGTTTTTATTCAGTCTTTTATTATTACTGTCACTATCCAAGAAAAGAAGAAGCTCACACAGAGAATTATCCCTACTAGCCACCTGGAAGAGCTTTGCCCCAGACAACTTTAAATCTGCTTAAAAAAAGACAAATGATTTTCCAGGCAACAATAACTTAAAGACATAACTAATTCATAATTTCATAAATATGGAGATGTTAACTGAGGCCACGGTAAATCCACGTTGTGCTGTTTATTGTGCAAGATGTGAATAATGCAGGATTACATGCTCTGCTATTCAGTGATAAATAGCTGTGAATCTATAAATCTGTGAACACCGTTTATCTTGCTGTCCCCTGATATGCAAGATTCTGTATTATACATGAGCCTAGACTGACGGAGAGGACAGCAACTGCGTGACAGTGGTTAAATGATAAACATTATTTCACACGCTGCCCACAGTTAATTATGTTGAACATTTTCACGTGATAACTGGCTGAAGTGACATTTGTTGTATTGATTGTTCCTGATTGTGTATGAACACAGTTTGCTGTGATGACCTTCACATTATTTTTAGGAAATGGGTGGTATTGCAAAGTATGACAGTGTATTGTATTTTTGTGTGTAGCAGAAGACTGTGCTGTATTGTATATTATGGGGAACCGCAATTGAAGCACAAGTCTTAGAAGTTCACAAAAACAGCTTGAACAGAATGAAATGAACACATCAATGAAATACACAGTACACATCCACATTTTAACATGCTAACTGCTGTTCACTGTGGCGGACATAACAAAGAGAGCGTTTTGTTAGTGTCCTGGCTATGTGAGTCAGCCTTGAGTAAATCTGGCAAAGTGTACTGTGTGACAGATGATCCCATCTGCATCACAGTTAGCGACAAGCGCGGGACTGTCAGGTGTCTCATCAACACATTTCAACAGGAAAGCTCAAGGGGAAGAGGCGCCAGAGCAAAAACACCCTGTCCAATCACAGCATATTAGTCAAACATGCAGCTTGACTTCACCTCTTTTAACAAACACGCTAAAAACTCTTTTGTGCTATATTCGGTCTCTTCAATTTCAGTTTGACTCCTTAATAAATATGAGATTAATACTTCTGTTACACTATGTTTTCGTGCAGGGAAACAGTAAGTGTTGCTTGCTTAGTGTATGCCCTGTAAACTCATGTAGGCTGAGCCCTCTTGCTTCAATGACGACAGAATACAAGTATATTCATTCATCACTCACACCTTTATTAGTGTTATTTTTAGAATTACACTTCCACCTACTGTGCACAGTTAAAACTAAACATACCAAGAGAGAGTAAAGAGTCTGGATTTGCACTAGACAAATGGAAAAGTTACATCTCTAGACTGAATGAGCCGAGCCACGTTTTTGTGTTTGCTTTGCAGTGATTAGTTCTCTATCAAAAGTGACACAGCCTCAGTATGTGAATAAGACTAAGGCTACCTGCAGTATGAAGAAGCACTTTATATGCTGCAGGCTGGACTTGATTAAACTGCCCTGTTGGACAAACTGTGACTTTAAGTCAGAGAAGACTGTCGAGCATCTGTCCCAATGGCATTGACTCCCGTCCGTGACCTTGATGACAGTGTTGGTGTAAAGAGAAGATAACTTGTTAACTTATAACTTGTGTTGTATGACTAGTTTGTTAAATAGTCTTCTTTGCCTTATTAAGGAAATATTTCAGCGTGCACTGTATGTCACAGGTAGAGGGCTTCACAGTATCAGTCTGGATGGTGATATATGGTCTTTGAGCTTAATGGTTTTAACAAGAAAACTCAAGTTGATAAAGAAATGATACAAATTTCATATAAAATCCTGATTTTAACCTAGAGTTTGGTATTTTAGGATGAACATCCTCTTTAAATCCAGTCACTCATGCAACTGAGGTAATTAGACCTTTGTCTGTTGTCATCCTGAGGCCATCCTCACTTCACTGTCACTTTATTTTGTCTGACCTTGTAAGGTGGTGGGTCAAAATGAGAGGTGATGACTTTAGACACACTTTACTGTGCTCGCTGCATTTTCTCACTTAAAGGTAGAAAAACCTCTGAAAAGTTCAGCAGTGCAGCCTAAGAGCAGCAGTGCCGACAATAAAACGCATTAAGACTCAAGGGCAGTGTCTTAAAATGAGCTCACATCAGGTTATTGTACTTCACCAAAATGCGATGCAATGGTGTTTTCAGTTGTAGGGAACACGGTGAGTGCCATTGAGAAAACAAGTCCACAACGCCGAGAGCGCATTAAAAATACCTGACTTACCTTCTGCAAGCAGGCGCACCGCATGCACAAAGGAGGGGTCCAAGCTGTTTTTCTCGGCCACCAATTCAGGTAAGTACTTATCAGGATGCATTGTTATCGCAGCGGACCTCTTCCCCGGCCGGTGCAGGTGAGACCACAGGGCTGCTGAGCGTCGGAATGTAACTGTAAACCTTCCCGCTCCCGCTCTGGGGGTAGCTTCACTCCGCCAGTCTTAATGAGCTCCACCACCAAAAAAAAAAAAAAAAAAGGAAGGAAGAAGAAGAAAATGAAAAACAAAACAAAACAAAAAACTAGTCGTCCTTTAGGTCTCCGAGATGATTGACTGGAGGGTGAGTGGTGATTCAGAGGTGTGAGCCCATCTCTGCCACCGCTGCCTCTCCTCGGCGCCCCGCCAGACTCCCAGACTCACTGGGTCTGCAGACCGCGCTGCTCCCCGCCCCTCAGCAGCATTATTGGCCATATTCTGGGACTGGCGCTGCTGGAAAACAAAGACGGTCCCCGCTGAGCGCATACCAATTGGGCGGTGTGCTCGGAGGGAATGGATAAAAAAAAAAAAAAAAAAAAGAAAAAAGTTGAGGTTGCGATTGGTCGGGGCTGCCATTGGTCCCTGCAATAATCTCCCTCCAAAATGCTACACTCACTTGGTTTATTAAAAGTTTTATGGAGCCTATGCTGAAAATAGTCCCTTAAGACAAAGAGGCAAGCGATTCTAATGGGCATTTAAGGATACTGTGCAACTGCACTATAAATGTTGTGTGGCTGGATTGGATTAAAAGGGAATTTGGCCATAGTTAAACCATTATGGGCAACTGTAAACTCATTTTTCAGCAGCAACCATCCTCTAAGCCCTTATCATTATATATATATATATGATTCCATAAGGACTATAGGATATATCAGGGGTATTTGAAAGGCTATCGGCTGAGCAAAAATTATAGCTCACTGATATCATAAAGATTAATTATAGCTTAATCACTAATGTCATACTTGTAAGAGATAATAGCTTATCAATGGGAAATGTATCTTATCCAATTACTTTCTTCATTCAGCCAATGCATGGTGGCCTGCGAGTTTCAATTAGACTTTCAAAAGTTCACTCCAGCTTGTTCCCCTGTCATAATGAACAATGCACTGTGGCTTGGTGGCCTCTGGCAGCGTAGCCTGAGGTACAAACACAGAGTTATGGCCTCTGAGTGTCTGTCTATGGTGCTGAACACAAAATGCATGACTCACGATTTCCCCTGATGTCGCTCCATATGAGGAGAATGAGCATTCTGAAGCATTACATGCACTCTCAATGAAAGCAAGAGACAACATAAAGTAATTACTTCCTTTTACTGTGCTCTCTTTAGTCCGCCCTCGCAGCCTCACAGAGCCTGATACTCCCACATCTCTGTTAAACACTTCAGAAAGAAATTTAGCTGTTTTATTAAATCACTGTTTGGCTTCTGTCTGAAAAGCTCTGAAAAATTATGCCCATCGAGAACCTTTTTCAACTGATTTTTTTATGGCCACAGGAAGGAAAGGCATCATGCTCTGATTTCACTTTTCCTGTTTCCTGTTGATTTCACTTTGGCTCACATGTAAGAATCTAAGTATATCACTTATTTATTTTCTCAGTATTACTAAATTAATTCATAATCCTATCCCAATATACACATTTACACATATTCACACGCACAAAATAAAATATTCACTGTCAAATGTGACAAACCATAATTAGCTTTATTTTCAAAATGAAGCAAATGTGTGTACTGTGTCACCTACACAATACCCTTTGATGCAATAAGATGTTCCGCTAAAGAGCAGAGCTGCAATCCCAGCATAAGAGTCAGGGTAATGTAGAGTAATGTCATGATTTTCACTTCCTGCCCTCTAAATGGTTTGAAACGTCTTAATTGTTCCTCACAGAGGTCAAGTCAAGAAGAGCTTTTTATGCTTGTGAAGTGAATTACAGCACACTACCTTAAAGAAGTTTTAATGTCAAGTGAATGCTTCATTAGCTCCTTACAAAGCAGTGTCAGCAGTGTAAGCATGAACGTTTTGCATCTCATAATGCCTCTCTTGTCCCCTAGCTATGATATCGATTTGAATCCTGAACTCATCTGCAGCGCTGCCAGCTGACTGCTTTACTTACTCACAAAGGAGTTTTGAGCAGAAGAGGCTGGTGAATGACCAATGCTAGCTCTACTTGACCTTTAGTGATGATTCAAGCTGCACTGATCAGAATCATAACAACCGTGTGTGTGTGTGTGGGGGGGGAAATTACGGAATTACTACAGGTGAATTACGGCCTGTTAGAGGTGCTCTACAACACATTGCAGAGGACCATGTCAATAAAATTGAGAAAATTTTGTGACTGTGTGAATATCTCATTATTCGTTATTCTAAAATTTTATAACTATTTCCATCAATGTCATGACATTAAACATGAGTATAATGTTACTGTTTGGGATCCTAAAAGGTTTCAGAAGCCAGAACACCCATAGTTTCTTTTAATTGTTACTAAAGACACTATTTTATTATCATACTTGTTTTTTTGTGAACATCTGTATAAATATTTAGAAACAGTAAGCAGGCCTGCAAGGGGCCGATATTGAACATAACTTCCGACTTGCATGTCCTCAACATATATTAAAGTAATGATTCATTTCTCTCTGAAACAAGATGCAACTTTATACTCTTTATAACTTTATATTCTGCTTCACAGCTTGAAAAGAGTGACTCTGTTGTCATGTCAGTGATACATGTCTTTTCTATGACATGTTTGCTGGACCTTCACTGATGTCATTTTATTCAATAAAATTATTAATAATCTTGCCACTGTTACAGTGGTTGATAAAGGTTGATTATGACTGTTAATGTGATTTAATCTTGTAATCATATAGTTTGGTTGTAGCTTTTGATTAAAGCAGGCAGACTGAAATAAACAGGCATAACCCCCTTTATATAAAAGAAAGATAAAATATGACTGGGGGTAATAGCCTGTAGAGTGATGTATGTCAGTGCACAGAGACTTTTATTCAGGCTGTTGGATGATGCTTTGAACAAACAATTGTGACAATTTGTGACAGTTGTGACTGACACAAATTTGAACTTGGAAACTCCTCTGTATAGATACTGGAAATATTTCTAGTTTTTCATTTAGGATTTCACGGATTTTTGCAGCTCTCTAGTGGTCAAAGTGCAACATTACATATTTCACAGCTAAATCCATGTGCAAAGTCTTTAACAGGTTTCATTGCTTGGTTGACTATCAATCTTTCCTTTAATTACCAGAGGCTCTGAAGTGTCCCCCAACTCTGAATTTCTAATGTTGTGTTAATCCCTATGTTTTTCACACTTTGTTCTTTTAAAATGTAATTCAAAATTCATTTTAAAGTGTAAATGTCTGTGAAGCACTTTGAAACAATCTGCATAGAAGAATTGCACTATTATCCATGCCTTGCCTTTTTCCCTCATGCTTTCTTCATATTGTGTGTATTTTTTTTTTTTTTTTGCAATACTTCTTCAACTTGTGTGTTTAGTCATTTACTTGCATTATTCAGTGTGAACACGAAGAATAAAATTGAGTCTGTATTTTGCTATGCAGGGATGGCGTGATAATGACTCAGACTATTCATTTATTCAATTCTTTCTGGCACAATTCAGGGGCTGGTGGGGAAGAGAGTTGAACTCTCTTTGAACGTGCTAAGGTTTGTATCTATATGTATCGCATAGACAACTGTTTTACTATGCTTGTGAAAGGTGAACACCAAGTTTGTGCTGTTAAATCTTCTTTTATTACTCAAGTCACGTTTTCTGCCTGAAGCTCCAGCGTGAGATCAATGATTAACAAGATTAACAATCTTTTGCTTTGAACACTGAATTCTGACAATCCTTCTAAAATCTATAACCCCCCCAGAACATGAACGTTTACTGATCTATTTTTTATAACTTAAGGTGGTATGTGGTATGTGACCAATGCTGAAAGGCTATTTCTTTGACCATTGTGATTGCTTGGCCAACTGATAAACTCTGTCCTCTTTTTGCCCCCAGTTAGCCCCGCCTTCATCAAGCTGGGAAGATGCCTCTAAAAATGTGTTTTTTAAACTTTGCTTTCAAAATAAAATTGTATGACAACTATAGGTTATCCAACATAACTACGACAAATTGTGAACTGTGAACTAAAACAGGAAGAACCATGGCCCTACACCCTATAAACTTTATGTTTATTTGTTTGTTTTTATTGTTCGTTTGGTTTTGCAGTGATGCTCAAGACTCAAGAGCAAAATGGGGAGCACTGATTTCAATCCTCTGTGGACACACCAGATCACGTGTTAAAAAAAGTTAACACATGCTTTAAAATGGTTGGGTTTCAAGTTTTCCTCATCTGTTCAACATCAAAAACCAATTTAATTAATTTTAGTGCAAGACGGAGTAGGTGAGACAGAGCATGCTTTTTCTTTGTGATATGATTTGCTATTTATTCTCTATATTAAAAAAAAATGTTTTTAAGTCATTTTGTTGTGTACTTGAGTGATATTAGATTTTTGTAATGTGAAAATAAGCGCAAACTGATGTAGAACAGACAAAATCAAAGGTATGAAACACCTGATGGGACAAATCTCAGGCAGGTTTATCAGGCCTACTTGTAGAGGCTTATTATGACTGCTCCTTTGTAGATAGGCTGACAAAATGAAAAAAATATTTTATATTTTTTTTGCATCTTTATTAAAAAGGAAAAAGTGAAATATCACATTTAAGTGTTCAGACCCACTATGACGCTTGACATTTGGCTCAGGTGCCTCTCGTTTGTCTTGATCATGTCTGAGAGGTTTCTATGCCTTGATTGGAGTCAACCTGTGGTAAAGTCAATTGATTGGCCATGATTTTCAAAGGTGAACACCTGTCTGTCTACGGTCTCAGGGCAAAAACCAACCCATGAGATCTGAGGAAGTGCTTGCAGAGCAAATCTTACTTTGGTAAGAACCCAATGGTCAATGTGGCTTAACTCCAGAGATCCTGTGTGAAGTTGGGAGACATTTCCAGATGGATAACCACTCCACTGATCTGTGCTTTATGGTATAGTGGCAAGATGGATGACTCTCTATGAAAGCTCAGGGAAAAAAAGCCTAAAGGACTCTCAGATTGTAAAGAAAAATGATCCTTTTGTCTGATGAAGACTCCAAGAAATGTTTGGCCACAATTGTAAGCGGCATATCCTGAGCTAACCAGGCAGTCTTCACCTGCTGAATTCCATACCAGCATTGAAGCATGGCATTGGCAACATGATCCTGTGGTGGGGTCCTTCAGGGGTGGGGGACTGGTCAGGGTTAAGGGAGAGATGAACCGAGGAAAGCACAAAATATCCTTAATGGCAACCTGGTCCAGATCACTCAGGATCTTGGGCTGAGCCATAGGTTCACCTTCCAACAGGATAATGACCTTATACACACAGCCAGGACAACGCAGGAGTGGCTAAGGGACAACTTTGTACGTTCAAGCCGAAGCTCTGACTTGATGGAAAATGGCTGTCCACAGATGTCCCCATCCAACCTGATAGTTTGAGAGGATCTACAGAGTAGAATTGGGGGGGCTCTTCATTAACAGGAGTAAATCGCACCATAACCAAGAAGACTCAAAGCTGTACTCTCTCCCAATGGTGCTGGGGGGGGGGGGTGGAGTCTGGCAACTTTCTGAATATACTGCACTTAGTCATGCAAATATCTTCTGGATGATACTTCTGTACATTGACCTTTAAGATTATATTCAACGCGGGTTTTATTTTTAAACTTTTACCGGAAGTCTCGTCTTGAATTACATTACACTTGCCATGAATGAAGGGACAAGTGGCCGATGAAAGGGAGCAAAACACTTGTGAAGTCCCACAGAAACCCACGTGTGTATGGCGGAGGGTTTCCTGAGCGTGAAGACTGTTATTTAACATCTGTACATACAGACCCGCAGCTGTTGGACTCTAATAACAGACAAGTAAGTGTGTACATCTGTTTACTGTCTCGTGAAAGCATTAAAGGTGGCTAAAATACGCATGCATGAAAAATGTAGTTGCTCTGATAGTGTAAGAAAGCTTCAATGTTTACTTGGAAACGACTGATACAAGTTTCACAAGTCACGTTTGACCTTGGAAACACTAGTTGATTCACCCTATGGTACATTTAGTAGCTGTTCTGGAGCCTTTGATTATTGGCCTTGAGGTTTGAGGCTGCAGATAAAGAATTAGTCTAATCTTAACTAAACTTAAAACCAACCAAAAAAAATTGTATTATATATATAATATACACATACACAAGACATATAGAGAACGTTTTCAGTATCTTTAAAAGGCCTTCCAACATAACTTGAATTAATAAACAAAAATATTTAGGTTTATAGTTACTGTTTTGACACTTTTTGTGTGTCTTGCCCTCAGTCAAACACGTTCTACATGAAATTGAACCTTACAAATTCAGTGTTTGTTACTGATTGTGGTTCTTGTAACTAATCTCAAATGCTCAGAAGCTAGTGTGGACAACAGAACACCAATATCTATAACTCCAGTTTAACTTTTGTGAAAGTTCATAACTTTTTTTTTTCCCCTGCAGGAACTTAAGAGATGTCAGCAGTTGTAGTCGTGCATGGTGGAGCATGGGCCATACCAGATGAACTGGCCAAGGCCTCTGTTGATGGAGTGAAGGCTGCTGCATGTGAGGGGTTTTCTGTGATAAAAAGGGGAGGAAACGCAGTGGATGCTGTGGAGGCAGCTGTGAGAGCAATGGAAGATAATGCTGTGTTTAATGCAGGTACACAGGATTATTCTTAATGTATGATGTGATATAGTTAGACACTAGCATAATTCATTCATTCATCCCCATAGACTGGATAGGAATTCCAGTCAGGTCTGCACAATATCATTCATTTGTTTCTGATCTGTAAAAGTTGCTTATGCCTCAGCTGTTGGTACATGTAATTTTCCTGCCTTGCTGTAATCAAGAGCCAGTCATTGCTCACTCCTTTCTTCATTAATAGTCAGCTTTGTCTGCTGCACTCTGTCTCCATCTGCTGGCGGTGATGCCAACATCCATCTGGACTTCATAATGAGTTTGGGTGGCGATGATCAGCAAAAGCAATGCTACTGATTATGGGGTTTATCTTCATAATCCAGCTTCAGAAAATGAAACTAATGCTAAGATTTTTCAGTTTCCCTATTCAAATCTAAACGTGGCTACAAACCAATCAGAACACAGCTATAAGTCTATCAATTAGAACATAGCTACCAACTGACTAATTAGGATGAGGCTACAAATCAACTAGAATTATTGCTACAGATTTGTACCATCGAACTATCCCTCTATAATGCTTTTCTTCAAATTTGGCACAAATATTCACTTGGACTCAATGTTAAACTGAATAGATTTTGGAGGTCAAGGTCAAAGTTTTACAGAAATATATAAGAGTCATAAAATACTCTTGATAAACAGGGATGTAACCTGATTCTTGTCTGAGTGCCAGAGGCATACAGCTGCATGGCAGTAAACCTAGTATTAATGAGTCAGTGTAGATCAACTATTATCACAGTGATGCATATCTCACCAGTTGTCAGTGTGAACACTGCGAAGCAGAGTTATTCACTTGCCATCATTGACTGTATTTTGTTGCTACACACTGGATAAAACCCTCCAGTTTTCATTAGTACTCAATACTTTACTGGGACTGTTAGCTGTGAGAATACCTGCATCAAATGGTTGTCTGATCCATTGTTGCAGTTACTTACTGACTGTGACATTTAATTATAGGGCACGGAGCAGCACTAAATACTGATGGAGAAGTGGAGCTGGATGCCATTATCATGGATGGAAGCACACTTGCCAGTGGTGCGGTGTCTTGTGTGAAGAACATTGCCAACCCTGTGTCACTGGCTCGGGCTGTGATGGAGAAGGTGTCATCTTACTCTTTAGTTTTCAATATAAGCAGTAGGAGAGCAGATACTTAGAGGCATTGATTTGATTACTGATTTGGATCCTCTCTATAAATGTTTCTACATTTAACAGTTTGTGTGCGCAATGAGCTGAGCAGTTTTACCTATCAATAAGTGTTATAAAATAAATGTTTTAACATTGTCTTACATGTTTGACACCATGGGAAACCCCAGACTGTCCACATCATGTTGACAGGCAGAGGTGCAAACATGTTTGCAGAGAGCATTGGTATGGCCACAATTCCCACTGAGACACTGGTGACTGAGTATGAAAGGAAGGAATGGGAGAAGCACAAGAATTATATTACCGGAGTAATGGAAGATTTCAACTCTCAGTGGTAGGTATATGCAGTATTTCACTTTATTTTGACACCTTCTTGTCTGGACTTTAATTTCCTCATAAATCTCTACACATACAGAATGTTTTCAGCCTGAGTAGCCTGACAGTATCTTGAAACAGAATTAATGTACACTATTAAATATAAATGCTCTTCTATACAGAATTACAGATATTCTTGCCTTATCTTTTAACTTATGTGCTGTTCACTTGCAGTGAAAAGACACAGCTCTAAATTAGCTCATACTATGCCACTTGGTGAATGGTATACTTTTTCTATCACAGCAATACTTTGGAGATGTATATTAAAATTATTTATTTTTTAATTCTAGGGCCCATGACACTGTTGGGGCAGTTGCTGTGGATTGTGCTGGTAATGTTGCATGTGCAACGTCAACTGGAGGGATCAGAAATAAGATGGTTGGCAGAGTAGGAGACTCTCCAATTATTGGTATGGACTGAATTTAGCTTCATTTATGCTATGCTACTATCACTATGCTTTTAAGATATGACTAATGTTGTTTTTGTTTCTCACACTCTTGAAAATAAGGTTGTGGCGCATATGCAGACAACTTTAGTGGTGCAGTGTCTTGCACTGGTCATGGAGAGTCCATTCTTAAAGTCACACTGGCCAGACTTATTCTTTCACATATAGAACAAGGTAAATTACCAGAATTTTAAACTGTCTACATAGACACCACATAGTTTTGACTTTATCTGATCTTAATATGATTGGTTGATGCAATTTTATGGACAATCACAGAATCAACATTTTGATGCAAGTAAGTGAAAACTTGTGGATGTAATATTTTTGAAAATTGATTTTGTTCAGGTAAAAAAAACTTCATTAATTTGACTACTATAAAATATTCAAACAATTATTTACATGAATACATGCATTATCGTTTGGGTTTCTTTGAGTACAAATTCCAACCCAATGCAGTGGAAAGCAACTGGCAAGGCTCGAGCAGGTTTTGATTTGGACGATAAGGAGCTAGTTGGATGAGTGTTAAGAAAGTAGATACTGCCAGACTCAAAGAGCCATGTGATAGACCAGGGTGTACCCCACCCTTGCCCAACGTCAGCTGGTATAGGCTCTAGGGAGTCATTTGCAAATAAATTTGGGTATGCAGGCAGGACACAATTTATTTCCATTTTTTTTTTTTTCTTCTGCAGATAAATCAGTAGCAGATGCTTCACAGTTGTCTCTACAGTACATGGGAAACCGTGTTCGAGGTGCAGGTGGTGCGATTGCAGTGTCTCCATCGGGACAGTGGGCAGCCACATTTACCACAGAGCGGATGGCTTGGGCAGCTGTGGAAAATGATGTTCTGTGGTATGGATTAGACCCAAATAAACGGTTGAAAGAGCAGATGTCCACATATCAGTTTTAAGTTTGGTTTTTTTGGTTCCCATTAGTTATTGTATTGAGTAATATAATGGGGAACTGTATTTCAAATTTTCTAACTCACTCTGGTTTGGAGCACTTGGACTGACTATGGATATTTTCTATTCTCTATAGTTTAGGTTTTCTTGTTATGTTAAAGCTACATAATGTTCATAAATGAACTGGAAAAACTGTAAAAGATGAAATGGTTGAGTCTTCAGTCACTTAAGCAACTATTTGACTTGTTCCTTATTACATATTACAAATAGAGGTATCTATGCAAGTGTTACATCTCAGATTTGATGGACCATTAATATAGTGTATGTCCAGCACTCAGTCTTTGCCTGTAGTTCATTTGACAGTAGATTGAAAACTATCATCCTGATAGTGGGAAGGGAAAGTTGCTCCCCTTTTTAGTTATTTGTTTGATTGCATAGCACTTAATGAAATGAGCTCTTCAATCTGAGCTGATTAACTGATAGAAATACTGTGAAATGTAGCTGACTTTTTTTTTTTCTTCCCCCCACCAAAAGGTCATTCCGTTCCATCACAAGTTGTTTGGTTTTCAGCGCTCTGTTTTTAACATAAAATTGTCTAATTCATGAGCTTCCCCTTTATCTGCCTTGCAGCATTGTTGGCCTGGCTTCATCCTTTGAGACAATGGTTGCTGAGCCACACACTCAATGTTTAAAAAAAAAATAAATTTTAGAATCTAAATTAGAAAGCATGAACATTTGCTTGCTTTTTAATGAGGGCAGCTCTGATTTGATCACATGGTGTATATCATGTTTAAGATCTGAATATTGTTTTTATAACACTAAAACCTGATGGCAAACTTCTCCTAGACTGCACACAGCTTTTTATACCTCCATTTAGTTTCTTCATTTGTAAGACTTCTAATTACTTTCGTATTCCAAGTAATAGAAATGTAAATTATATAATCAGATAATGCATAAACCAAGAATTGTAACTGCTTGTATTGTAACCCCTGTCCTGCACTGGATTTTACCTTGTCAATTTAATAAATAGAAATGCATTAAAATGTTTAATCTAAATAGCCTCAAAGTTCTTATCTCTACATGGGGCTGCTAAATGCTTTGGAAAAGATATTTCTGACTCGTAGGCTTTGGTCAACTTCTCGCTGCCTCCAATAGCCTTTTGCACACTTTTGTCAACCAGATGTGTCCTTCAAGTTGTCTTGAACTAACAGAACAGAGGCTGAGGTGTGATATTGTACAACACGGCTTCCCGGGCTCAACCCTAGACAGTTCAAACACAATGCATGTTTGTCAAAGTAAAAGAATAAGTGTGTTCTACCTGCACAGGTATTGTGTAGTCGATTGCAGGTTTCATTGCAATTTGTAAAGATAGTATAGTTTCTGGTTTACAGCCGGTCTTTTAGAAGTACATACAATACTGACAAACATAATAAACAGTCATGAGAAATGTTTATATTATATTGTAGCTTGATGCATTCAGCCACTTGGAAACACTGCAGGGACAAGGACTCCACATCAGTGACTAATAACAAAGAGACAGTCATTGTTATAAACTACAACAATGTTGCTAAACTGACCTTCACTACCGGGAGTAAATTCATTTTCAGACTATTGTAGGGGGGCAAAATTAAAAAATACAAGTCTTGTAGTCACGAAACTAAAGCTCTCTGTGTGAGTGGGCTCAGAACATCCTACCGTGATCATCCTGAGTCACCCAGTGAGCCTGACCCCCCCTGAAATTCCTAAATCATTAATCATGGAAGTGGCCCTGCATTAGATTAAAGGGCCATGCTCTGGTGAGAAGTGTGTTCTCGTTGCTGTGCCATGACTCAGGCAGGTTGTCTGCACAGCAGTAGCTGTTATATCAGTCAAATTTTGAATTTTCAATGTGGCTACCATAAATGCAAGGCACTTAAAGATTATGATGATTATGATAACACATGCCTTTAATTTAGTCGTTAAAATTTTCATGTATCAATGATTTAGATTGTCTTTTAATGTGCAAGTGCATTAGAAGACTTTATGTACAATTGATGTACAAACGTATCAATTGTTTGTCTTGTTCTGTGTCATACTCTCTACCTCTCTCAAAAATAAAAAAACCAATATTCTATTTTTGTTGTTGAATTTCTCCAGCAGTGTCGATTTGTCAAGCACTCTTTCAATCGTGATTTCTTTGTTTTGAAAGCTCACTAACAGCAAACATAATCTGCAACCTTGGATCGATGCAATGGTTAATGTTTCTGAACCTGTGATAGGTTTTGCATAACCTTGTATATTGGTAGCACTGTTGTGGATGCAGCATCACTGAATGAGGCTAAACATAAGATCAGTTACTGCCACTGTCCCTGACATTTTCATTCTGACCCTAAAGGAGCTTAGTGACATGTAAATGCGAAGGACTGAGGCTGATGTTAAGCTTATTGCATTTGAATATTGTCACTCAACAGCAGGGCTAAAACATTCTGTTGGAGGGGTCATGTGATTGCTGGGCTGAAGAGCAACTACAGGTATGTTAACTGGGCCTTTGTTGTTGTTGAATGTTCAATTAAAAGTACTGAAATTCCTGCATTCCACATTTTCATCATTTAGTTAATATTTTAATGGAATACACAACTGCATACACTTCAAACTCAGTGCCCCTTGTGTTGTTCATGGAGTAGCCCTATTTAAGGATTCTCTGATATCTAGCCTGAGGACATAATCCAGACTTAACTGTCCATGGGTACATCAATAACCATAAGTGATATTTAAACATTTTAATTAGTCAAGCTTGCTTTCAAACTATGTTTATGCATATTTTGGCATTATTATTTAACAGTAACTTAAATTTTGTGCACACCCGCTGCTGGAATTTCACTTACTAGATTTAATTTGATGATTTTTGCTGCAGTTTATGAACCCAATAAAAAAAAGTTTTTTCTTGACTTCATGTTTGCTGGTTAACTCTCTCTTGTGTGTCCATGAGGCATAACAAGGGATGACTCGACCGCCTCTTTACCAGAATAACATGAAAAGTAAACTAGGGAAAGCAACAAACAAACTCAAAAACTACTCACCCATGGCTCAGGAAGGGGCGGAGAAGAAACCGAGAACAAGGGGGGTTACGCTGTTTATACACTGCCCTCGTGCGGTCGTTGGGCGGCGTTCGCGCCATTTCTGATATAAATATCTGAAATTATTAAAAAAAAAAAAAAAAAAAAAAAACGGAAGCAGGTGGTCATGGGGCTCTGGGCAGTCTCCAAGTCCCCAATAGAAAATAAATAATATCTATCTATCTATCTATCTATCTATCTATCTATCTATCTATCTATCTATCTATCTATCTATCTATAAGCCTATCTATCTATAAGCCTGAGTTTGACACATACCTTTCAACTGCTTTTAATAGAAGCAATTAAAATCACCATGGTAACCACTGAGTGCAGCTGATTGAGATCAGTTCATTAGATGACTTCTCTGATGTCTGTGGTGTTTATCTAAGACTGATATTTCTGTCGCAACTTTCCATGCAGACACACGTGGGATAAACAGGCATTTTTCACCACCACAAACGCCACACAAATAACGAATCGATCGTCTCGATTTAAATCGATTTTCACAAAGTAAACCACGTTAAACAACGGCAAATGTGATGATGTGTAGAACAATAAAATGACATGAAAAACTATATCATGTAGTCCTTGGAGTAAGTGGCTCATCTGAGCCACAAGTTATTATGTGCAGTTGG
Organism: Rachycentron canadum; assembly: GCA_038496675.1. NCBI lineage: Eukaryota > Metazoa > Chordata > Actinopteri > Carangiformes > Rachycentridae > Rachycentron > Rachycentron canadum. The sequence continues at coordinate 8,718,458 of CM076659.1, read as the reverse complement.
TGGAAGTATCAGTTGTGGATCTGACACATGCACGCACACTCAATCATGGTTATATCACATGAGAAGACATTGTTCCTATCGAATATAATATGGTATACCAATAGTTATCCCTGTGATTATCTGATTTCTAAAGTTTTTAACTACAACCTGTTGTAGTTATATAGTTGTGGTTCTATTTTTCTTTCGGGTAGTTGATGGGAGGGGGAGGAGTTGGAGGGTAACCGTAAACAAACCTCAGACAACATATTTTGCTACTGAAGGGGGTTAACCGATCTGAACTCTTGTTTACAAAGCATAAAGGCTGACAAAACTAGCCGCAGTAGAGAATTGTGTCTGTGCCACCAGCTGCCATGCTACCTGTAAACACAAGCCACGTGACAAGCGGCGCTGCCTGTCAGGGGCTTTGCAGCACCAGGGGCGAATGACGGCGGAGTTAGAGGAAGTTACTGGGACCAGCTGTGCTAGTATGTAACCTTACGCGAATTGGATACGGAATTGCAGCGAGCGAGAGGTAAGATTTTTATACACGGGGGCCAGATATTTCTAAATATCTCATCTGTAATCGTTGGAACAGATGGATGTGGGCGTGCTCGCCTAGTAGCTCCAAGGCTACAAACAAACTTGGTATCTAGGGCCTATGCTAACGCGACTTAGCAAGCCTGAATGACAGAATTAGCGTCGAGCTGTGTAACTAAATATTAACATTTTGTGCGGCGTATGCTTGCTTTCCCGGCACACACGGTCATGGATGCAATTGTGGGTTATAATAATACCCCATGACTTTAAAACAGTGAGTTGCCTTGAGTATTAAGTTCCTCCATAAGTTACCATTAGCCACCACTAGCATACGTTCCCATCGCGTTTGCAGCGGGTTGTTACGTTAGCATGCTAACTAGCAAACATCTCACTGGCAGAACCTGGCCATACATACTCGGTGTTTTTTTTTTTGTGTTATGTTAGGTGATAGTAAATCAACATGCCTAGATATTTAAACAGTCTATTTGAAATTTGAGCAGCTAATGTTTCTGTGTCTACATTGCTGAGCTCTGGCCTGCTCGAGTTGTGCTGTTGTACTTGATTTAAAAACGGTAACTTGCAGATCGTTTAACGTTAGCCTCACTCTGTAAAGACTTGCTAAGCTAACCACAGGGTTAGTTTTCTTATTTTTTATCGTTTGTAACATACGCCATCTTATCAGTTAGTGCAGAAATTTTGGGCTGTGTAAACATTGACGACCCACGGAAATGGCCAAAAAAAAAAAAAAAGCTAGCGACCTTGGCTCAACTTAGCAACACAGCAGACCGTGCACCATGAACAGCTGATGGGGGCAACCGAGAAGCGGAGTTTAAAGTTGTCCGTTGCTGTCTGTCCAACAACCTGAACGATTTATCTGCTATATATTAATATCTCTAATTTAATAGTTATCTAATGCAAAAGTACGGGTTACTGCGTTAGACCGTTTGTTTGCCGGTTGGCACAGGAAGAAGTTGTCTCAAACTAGTTTGGCCTTTGCAAACAGTTACTATTTCTTCACTGGCTTTCCTTTATAAAACCATAAGGTCCCCTGGGCCAATTCAGCTATATTATCTACTACTGTGATACAATATAGGTGCCTTGAAGAATTACTAACATAACGTTGCTTGATCAAAATTGGTTACTTAACACCAGCTTTCCTGTCTGTATGTGTTGTTCTAATGCAGGAAGGCGGCAGCATTCATGGATATTGTGGACACCTTTAACCATTTAATACCCAGTGACCAGTTGGATGACTCCCTGATTATAGGTCAAAATTTGGAATGTGAAGCCAGTAGTGAGTTTGGTGCAGGACTCCAAATAGAAGATTCACTGAAGAACATGCTCAGTGACAAAGATCCCATGTTTGGATGCGCAAGCTCTCAGTTTAATCTGCTGGACAATGAGGACTCAGCTTTTCAGGTTACCGGCTCCACAGGTATGTCAACAGACAAAACAGATGGTAAAAATGGCTAAATGTAGATTTATGCTGGCACTAGATTTTGATAAAAAGCTGATTAACATAAGCTTCTACCAAGGCTTCAAAGTGACTACTTCACAATAAAAGCCATCCAGAATTAAACCTGAAAACTTGGTAGAAGTCTAGACTAATGACTTGCTAACCTTATATTGAATGTTTCTTTAAAGCTGAATGCATACAGCAATTTAGGAGAATGTAGTTGTGGTTTAATTATGTTTTTTAAATTACTATTAATTTTATTATTTTTTTAAGAGTACAGTGATACAAAACTATTGCAATTGTGCCATCGTCAATTATTTACACCTCATCGATTTGCAGAAAGATAAATTACATTTATTTTGCTCTTGGCAGGTCTCGATGATAGTTCAGCACCCACAGGTCTCAGTGGTGAACTGACAGCTGCAGAGTCCACTAAAGTCAAGCAACCTGTTGGCAGGCAAAAGAAACGTCCACGTAATTTAGTGTATGGTAAGTTGATGCTTGTTTGCATTTCTGTTTCCACCATATGAAAGGTGCAATTTAGAGATGGCTTGACACACTTTCTATCTTTCTCTTCTTGTTTAAACAGAACATAGTGGTGGTCCACAACCTGCTAACACATCCACAAACACTATGCCTCGAGGACGACCAGGAAGGAAACCAGCCAACAGGCTGCAGAAGTCATTTCTTATTGAGAAAGGGGTTAAAGGCACCCAACTGAAGAAGGAATTAACTTTGGGAGGGCGTATCAATGTCAATGATCTTGATGGTGGATTATGGCTGAATCCTACAGTTGTATTGAGACGACTGACTGTCACAATTGGGGGATTCAGGATTGAGTTGCTTCCAGGACCTTCCTATACACAAAATGTTGATACAAGCCAGGCTGCATGCTTTGATGCTGGTATTTCATATGGTGGGGACATTGGTTTCGCTATGCTGCCAGGTGATGCTGTCAATGTGCAGAATCCCATACCTGAAAATGTGGCAGAAATGGATGTAGTTGAGAAGAACTCTGCTGATGATGCAGCCCTTGGACTGGGGCCATATGTGAATCCTAATGATGTGCAGACCTCTAATGGGACATTAGTAGGGAATTCCTGTGCACAAGAGACAAAGCTTGACAATCAGAGTTCTTCTGGGAACCAAAAGCCAGTCAGTAAAGGAAAAGATGATATCAAACAGCCACAAAGCGATGAGAACAACAGAACTGCTGTTAGTGAGACTGACAGTCAGGAAAAGCAACAGATTATGGCCAAAAATCTACTGAAGTCTAAACAAGGACTGCCTTCTAACAAGAATAAGGAGTTGGTTTCATGTAAACCAAGCAATGTGACAAAGGAGCATAAAGTATCCCAAACTACGCCATCGAAAATCATCCAAAGAGGTGACCTGCACAAAATGAAATCTCCAAAAGAAAAGAAAGACATTACACCATTGAAAAGGCCTGCAGAAAACACCCAAAGTGAGCATGCTACTAAAGTACAAAAGATACAGGGCACAGGAGATAGTAAAGTGAAGCCAAAATTACCAAGTTCACCTAGCTCAGTAGTGAAGAAGAGCCCATCATCCTGCAACCGTGTTGGTGATCAGCAGGCACCAACCAAACATAATCCTCCTCCGAATAGCTCCAAACTTCAGACTGCTCAACCCGCACAGGGTCGTCCCAGCCATATATTAAAAATGCCAGAAGAAGGGGGGCAGGAAAAGCCCAAGTTGAAAAAGCCAGAAAAGATCCTTCAAAGACAGAAAAGTAAAAATTCGAGAAGCATTTCTGTGGATGAGCCGCAGCTGTTTATTCCAGATAACGCTCCTGTTGTGAAGAAGGAAATGGCTGAGGAGCAACCTGCTAACAGTGAGACTGTATGGGATGGAAACAATTGTTGTGGCTTATGCAAGAAACACCACAATAACACGTAAGCATTCCTGTCCACCTAAATATAAACAACTATTGTTCAATATTAAAAGCATATTGTTATTTTGTTACTCAGACTTAATGAGCACAGGTTGTAGAGTTAACTTGGTGAGTTTCTTTCTGTTCATTACAGAACTGTGAACAACATTTGATTGTTAAAAGTCTAACATTGTCCAGCACAGCATGAACTATTTGAGGGATTTTAAGACTTGAGATGATTGATATCATGGAGATTAGGTGAAAGCTAATGAATCGTGTCATAATTTGTATGATTATAATACGACGTGACTGCCTTATGATTTGTTAATATTTTTCTATGTCAGAGGGGACTCTGGTGTTCAATTGCAAACACACTTTTAATAATAGTCGCACTTTGTCTAGGTTCATGGTAGGCTGTGGTCGCTGTGACGACTGGTTCCATGGCGACTGCGTTGGTCTCGACCTGACGAAAGTACGTGAAATGGAGGAGGAGGACCAGATGTACGTGTGCTTGAAGTGCTGTGAGGAGGAAAGCAAAAAGGTGGAGCCTGAGCTCCCAAGTACAGCCAAACCAGAAGTTAAGACTGAGGTACAGGATCATAAGCTGCCTCCTAAACCCAAACCAGGACCTTCCCAGACACTCACATCAGGAGGTGTCAGACCAGTAAGAAAGGTAAGCAGGGACACCATGAGTTCTCATAATAGATAATAAATAATTTTAGGCCATAGATTGAAGAAATTGAAGTCTTTCACAAACAACAGAAATGTTATTTTTCCCCCAGCTAATTCATCCTCTGATATTAATCATAGCCAGTGTGTTACCACTACACAAGGGTTTGTCTTTTTGCTTTTACTTTGCAGGAGGTTTACACATGGGTGTGTGGTTAAAAAGGTGTACATTTTCCTGCACATAAAACTCACCCAGATCTTTTTTTTGGCTTCTTTGGCTGTGGGAATATAATATTTCAAGCTATGCTTTTCACATTTTAATTTTGGTAATATATTTGTACTTAATGACAAGAAATCTTAATAACTAAATGACTATAATATAAAAACAACAAAAATAGTTGTTTTTTTTTCTCTATAGGATCCTGACCGAAGACAGTCCACAGATGTCAGAGACGCAGCTCATAAAACAGGTATGTTGTTAGTCTCATTAGACTTTTGTATTGCCTGTTTAGATACACGTTTCAGCACCAAATATGCTCAAGATTTTAAAAAAGGGCTGTTAATCAGATATGAGAAAAAAGGTGTATGAACTTTACTTTTGGAGTTCTCTGAAGCCAAATATAATGCTGGAATACTACAACTATCTACTGCTACTAAAACTCATGTAAGTGGGGATATTCACAGTCACAAATACTGGTGAAAAACAAGAGCCACTTACCCTACCTCTTAAAATAGCTGCACACAGTTTTGTTGTGTTGCCTCTGTCATCACTGTTCCATATTGGGATGCCAGTGTCAGTGTCATCTTGCTGCCTAATACAGTTTGCCTATATATGGTTGTGGTCAGTTTACTTGCTGAAGGTCATCTACTGTACAACTACATCTACAACATGCCTGATTTGCATTCTTTGTTCAATACAGAACAGGATTAGATAACAGCTTAAGTTGCAAAAAATTTTCATATCAGCTGTGTCGCAATATATGCATATTGCATTGAACCTTTACTATTTTGCAGTCCTCACTAAATATTGTCATTCTGTCTTCATAGGGATTCAGCTGAAACAAGAGACAAAAAGTAAGACTCTATCTCCAGCTTCAAAGAAACCTGTATCTGTGGAGGCAATCAGGCGAAGTGTGCGTGATTCTCTGAAAGAAATCCTGATACAGAGGTAAGTGTTTAATGAACTTTAAATTAGTAGAAAATGGATGAGTGTTTTGTCGAAACACTTAACAAATAAGTGCATCAAACATGTGACACTTTCTGCATTTTAGGTTGAAGGAGTCCGATTTGAACATCTCAGTGGAGAAAGCTTCTGAAGTTGCCAAGAAGACAGAGAGAGAACTTTTTCACTTGTATAAAGACACTGACAACAAATACAAGAACAAGTATAGAAGCTTAATGTTTAACCTCAAAGACACTAAAAATAATGTGAGTACCATTTTTAAATCAGGCGTGATCCAAGTGTTTTGGCATTGTATTTCAGTTTTAATTTGAATGTAATTTAATTTTCTTTATCTTTATTTATTTTAATTGTACTTTTAGGTCCTATTTAAGAGGGTTCTCATTGGAGAAATTTCTCCTGGTAACCTAATTCGAATGAGTCCTGAGGAACTAGCCTCGAAAGAACTGGCTGCTTGGCGGCAGAGGGAGAACCGACATGTAAGTAATGCCAAAAGTGTTTGTATAAATTCACAAGCAAAATTTTCAGTTACCCTCTCAAAAGCAATAAATTCCCTTATTACAGACAATTGAGATGATTGAGAAAGAGCAAAGGGAGGCAGAGAGGCGACCCATCACTAAGATCACACACAAGGGTGAAATTGAAATTGAAAGCCAAGAACCAGTGAAAGCACCTGAGCCTATAGAGGTAAGGGACATGTCAAATATTACTCAATACTGTATTATTTATGTCTACAAATACAAAAGGGGTGATGTGTCTGCTTGTGTTTTTCTTTTTTTATTTCTCTCCTTAGCTTGAGCCTCCTCCCAAAGTGACAGAAGTCTCAGCAGAACCTCCCAAAACCCCAGAGAACAAAGCAGAGAGTACAAACACAGAGAAAGACACTACCAGCCAGCACAAATCTCACTTATTTGACCTGCACTGTAAAATCTGCACAGGTAAACACCGCTATGAGCATCTTAGCCATGAAGCTCTGTCTTGAGCAAAACATCTTTATAAATATATAACTGTCCGTAAAAACAGACTTGTGACTTTTTATGTTCTGGAAGGTCGTATGGCGCCCCCTGTGGAGGAGGTACCTACCAAAGTGATCAAAGTAGCTACTACAGTTGTTAAAAGACAGTCCACCAAAACAGAAGAAACAAAGGGCTCGACCCCGCCTGCACCTGATGATGACCTGCATCTCACTGTTTTAGAGGAGAGCTTTAGAAACGCTCAGTCAGGCTTCGAAGGAAGGTAAGCTGTTATTTGCGACACTCTACATAGTTCTTGCGTGGAAGCTGTTTTTGCACGTTGGCTCCATTGCTGTTGCTCATCACAGGTCAGACCATGTTTCTGGAAGAGATGATGAGGCCACCTTCCTTTCTAACCTGAAGTCCATGTGGCAAGGATTCATTCACATGCACTCTGTGGCAAAGCTCGTGACGAAAGCTTTCCCAGTCTCAGGCATTTTGGATAACTTGACTGAGGTAAAGGAGACACAACAACAAATTTACACTTTTAACAGTTGTAGAAAAGTATTGTCAGTAAGGTTTGATTCTTTTCTTATACCCCTCAATAGGACCTCCCAGACAGCATTCAAGTTGGGGGCAGGATAAGTCCACAGATAGTGTGGGACTACTTGGAGAAGATTCGGGCAAGTGGAACAAAAGTGAGTTTCTGGCAACTTTCCTTATTTAAATGGTCACGCGTTATAATATGGTTCATTGCAATAAAGAGCAGCTCGTGCTTTGCTCAGGCATTGTTTGTCTTTACTTGTAGATGGATGGAAGATTCTACTGACACATACTTTTTCTCTTATTAAAAGGAGGTGTGCCTGATCCGCTTCTCCCCTGAGACAGATGAGGATGAGATCTCCTATACTCTTCTGTATGCCTACTTCAGCAGTCGGAGGCGTTTTGGGGTAGTGTCCAATAACCTGAAACAAGTAAAGGACATGTATCTCATTCCTTTGGGCGCCACTGAAAAAGTTCCACATCAGCTTGTACCCTTTGATGGGCCAGGTAACCTAAATGCTGCATCTGTTTTCACTTTGATAGTTTTTTTTTTTTCCTTACAAATTTGTATTACACAATAATTTCTGATCTTTCAAGTGAATCAATCTTTAATTTGACAGGCTTAGAAAACAACCGTGCCAACCTTCTGCTTGGACTCATAATTCGCCAGAGATCGAAAAAGGATTTTCTTCCTGTGGACATGAATGAAACTGCGAGGATTATTCCTGAGATCAGGCCCATCACTGTTTCCACTAAAGAAACGAGAGCAGCAGAGGAGGATGAGAAATTATTCCTCTCTTCGTTGACTACTACGCACAAAAAAGAGAAGGACAAACCACTTAACACTACTGAAGATGAGCCAGTTCAAGAGGCTTTTGAAGAACCATCAGCATCAGAAGAGACTAACAATCAGGAACCACAAAAACCACTGCGTTTTCTTCCAGGTGTGTTAGTGGGCTGGGGTGGGGAGTTACCAACTCTGCCAGATGTTGAAGGAAAACCTGCAACAGCAGCAGATGACATCCCGAAGACCCAACCAGCTCTGAAAACAGATGCATCAACGGGAAACTCAAAAAGTACAACGGCTTCTGCACCTCGAGAACGTTTTGTCATCAAGAAGAAAGAGGTTAAACCTGTTCCAGAGCTCTCCACCCCAACTGATACATCTACTGCTAATAACTCGTCAGGAAAAGATGCTGCAGTGGTGACCCATGGTTCGCACATCTCTCTGAAAGATAAGCCTCCAGATGTATCGACTGAAGTGTTTCTGGCAAGCTTGTCAACAGCTCCAAGCGGGACTGAAACTAGCAGTGCTGCCTCTGCAAACAAAGGCGATGCTGGCCTTTTGTCTGAAACTGAAAAAGGAACATCTGAAGGGAATTCTTTGTCACAAACAAAATCCCAGGCTGCTTCGGATCACACAAACAGCTCTAAACCTCCTTTAAGTGGAATATTGAAAAAGTCTTCAGCATATTCCAGTGTGAATGACGATAAAACAACGGTGCTACAAAATGATAAAGCCAGCCAGCCAGCTGCTTCAAGTCCTAAACCTGTTCCTGTTTTGAGTAGCAGTAGAAACGATCCAGTTACACCATTTCACCAAGGATATTTACAGCTTTCTCAAGTTAAGAACAAGCCTGAGGAACAAAACCAAAGTGCAGTTCAATCGTTTCCTAGTGAACAGGAAGCTCCTGGCATGTCCCAGACTGGTGCTGCAGTAACCCCAGCAGTATATCCTCCTGCAGTGCAGGGACCTCAAGCAGCCCCGGCTTTCCCAGCATACAACAGTGCAGCACCATTCCCACTGCAAAAGCCTCAGGTACATGGCAGCTATGACTACCCAAGTGGCCCTCCTCCTAACACTTTATCCACCCCAAACACCCAAGATCAGAATCATAGTACGCCATGGCCTCAGGATAGCACTTCACATGCTCTTCAGAGTTACTCTCAGTCATCTGAACAACCTCCAACCCTGGCCAAAGACTACAAGCGGCTGGAGGAGCAGTACAATGACCCGTGGGAGAGGCCGCGAAACGTAGAGGACAGAGACCACCACGCGAGGCACAGCCACCACAGGGACTCCCATCACGGGAAAAAGAGCCGACATCACGACCGAGAGCGGGAGAAAAAGCACGATCGCAGCTATGACGACAAGTACAGAGAGAGGAGCAGGCACCACGGACACTCAGAGGACCGTTATGGTGAGAAGAGGAAAGAGAGGCACCACAGCGATGACTACAGCAGCCGTCACAGGGACAGACACAGGCACAGACGGGACTCTGATTATGAGAATGGACGGAGAAGTTCAAAAGACAGTTACTCATAATTATGTGGTTTATTTGTTTTGCTTTGTAAGCCCTGCTAGCGAGCATTCAGGGCTGTGAGAAAGACTGTTTGCTTACTGGTTACTTGGCTGGTTCAAACCACTCCAGCTACTTGGGCTGCTTGTGGAGTTTTCTGTTTTATACACCAGTCTGCAGCTTATATGCCATTTCCTTCATTGAGGTTATGTTTTATGTTATCAACAGTACAGTCAAAATGAGATATCATTTCAGTGGGACTGTGACGCTTCTCATAGATACCTTTCACACCAAGAACAACTCAGTATTGGAACAGTTTCAAATTTTTAACCTTTTTATTGTCTTGTTCATATTGAGCTGCTGTACTGACTACAAATGATCAGTAAACGTTTTCACAGTCTTCTAATTACAGCACACATGTGGACCATTTGGTGAGGAGTTTAATTAAAGCTCAGACATTTGGAATGAATGTAACAGAAAACATTTAACTGAGGATGGATCTAAACAGCAGCTTTGCTTTGATTTCAAGTTAATTTCTTTTAAATTGCTTAAATATTTTATAAACTTACTTTCTATTTGAAAAGTATGTACATTTTGGCTTGTAATATACATTAGAGATGAAGTGTGCCTTTGCACTGTGTGTTTATGTACAGTTCGTAATAAAGCTAATCCTTTTTTATTGTTGATTACAATAACTTCTCACTTGTCTTTGTATTAAAGGTGAAACCCACTTGGGTACTGGATTGACATTGTATTATTACAATGATTTTAGATAGAGTTGTTATCTTACAAAAACTTGTGTCTGCTAAAGAATCAGACACAAGGACTTGAATTCATGTTGGATGATGTGAAATTTGTCTTTTCCACAGTTCTGATTCAGACATACTTATGGATTAAAAAGACACCTGAGCTATGAAAACACGTTGTAAAATATAATTTAGTGTTAACTTCCCTTTAAAAAAAACTGAATCTAACTACTCCCAAGGTTGCAGTCGAGCTGTAAAAAAACACCAAAATGGCCTAAGCATGTTTCACAGAGGGACTCTTCAGACATTGTAATTGCAAAGAGTTACAGTTTCTCCACTATTCATTTCCCTCATAAACATTAAAACCTTCACTACTTTTGAGAAACAGCACTGGCTTAGTATCTTCAAACAAATGAACATTTTTAAGACTTCCTTCAAAGCCCTTTGAAAACAACCCAGAAGTGACAGTTGATACATTTCGGTGTAGTTCGAACCCTCCAAAGTAAAGCTGACCCCCATAGTTTAAGGCCACATAACGTTCAAATGGGTCCAAATCTTCAAAGAGGATTCTCTTACTGTTCAGGAACACTTGAATGACGGTGCTGTTTAGAGACAGGGAGACATTATGCCATTTGTGGCAGCACAGTGTGAGATTTCTGAAAGTTAATGGGAGGGAAAGTCTCTCTCCAAGATTAACCGCAATTTTGAGGTGGCCACTCTCGAGTCCAACTGCGAGGTAGTCGTCGTCTTCGTGGTCTGCCTTTCCCATCCACATGATCAAACTCACATTTGAGCTTGTGCGGAAGCTGAAAGATACCTGCGTGTATTTTAAATTTCTTGTGTTGTATCTCGGGTCCCAGTATCTAACGTAGGAGTTCCCCACAAACTTAAGAGCGTCTGTGGATATTTCTATGTCACAGTACCTCCCTCCCCAGCCTAAGGGGCACATGCAGAGGTATGAGGTCACATTAGATGGCGTGCACAAGGAACCATGTTTGCACATGTTGTTTGCACAGCTGAGAGACAGGTTACACACAGAGCCAGTCCATGATGGTGGGCATATACATGTGAATGAGTGACTTCTTGTTGCCCTGCAGAGGCCTCCATTTTGGCAAACCTTGTACCCACAGGCCGTCCCGTCCCAGTCCCCTACGTTTGCTCCACCTACTGCCCCCATCTCTGTTAACTCGAGCTCTTGACCATTAACTATAAGTTCTCTGAGCCCGCCAGTGAAGCCCACTGGCTCCCCTTCGGTTGCATCTGTGGAGACGAAGCTCAGGGTGGACACACCTCCGACAAAGATGTCCGTAGCAACATCGAGCGTGGTCATCCCTTCAGTCACATTCTCTCTAACCTCCTTATTGTCCAGACTGAGGAAGCCCTGGTGACCAATTCGGCCAGCCTTCACTGTGTGCCAGGTCCTGCCACGCGAGTCCACTCGCCCAACTGACTGCAGCATGTGGGTGCCATCCCCCAGATTATATCGCAGCTGGACAAACCCAGACTTCAAAGAGAGGCAAAAGAAGTCTCCTGTATGAAGAAAATAAAAACACCAGCCCAGTAATAAAGGTCAGTTCACCTATTTGTACAGTAGAAGCAGTTCCAGCATTAACTACCTGAGAACACTTAAATTTTACTGTATGTTGACATTGTTTCTGGGAAGCTCTGTGAGTAGAAAGCTGCTAATTAAACAACCTGACATTTACTATAATCATTTTATATCACTCATTACATAGTTACAGTTGTTATGCTAATGATGCCAGTTCAGCTTCAGTAGATTTTAAAATTGATAAATGTTAACATATTCATTTTTACCTAACATGTTGGTGGTATCAGTAAACAATATAATGCCAATAAAATATATCTTTTCAGATGTATTTTACCATGACATTGTTATACTTCTATTCATTTTTCACATGAATTTATAGAATTTATACACTATATAGTATATAAGGTTCTACCAGATACTTTCCTATATATAATGCTGAAACAGAGAATGATTGGTTCATACAATGTGAGCCATGGTGGCAGGACAGACAGAGAAAATAGTGTCAGTGGTTCATACTCTGTGCCATTTTGCACTGTCAACACAGTATTTTGTTTATTAATATGAAGCTGGCCCTGACTCTGGAGGTGAATGTCCTCACCAGCTCTTGCACCGAGATGCTGTGCAGTGTAGACAAGGATGCCCTCTGGTGATAAAGGCTGGAACTGCAGCTGCAAAACAGTCCTGTGTCTAATACTCATGGGTGGGAAAGACATCCACGAAGACAGGTTCCCACTGAAGAATGGATCAGTGATGGTCACAGCTGGACAGGCAAAACAATACAGCAGTTAAATAATTGATTAGCGACGGTCTTGTCTTATTAAATAAATAAATACATGACATATATATATACATATAAATATATGAAGCAGTCAGGGTTTAGTGATGCAACCTTGCTCGCAGTAGAGCCCCGCAGTCCCCAGGGGGCACTGGCAGGTATATCCACTTGGGAGAGGGATGCAGGTGGAGCCGTGGGCACATAGGGGAGGGGGACTGTGCTCGACATCACACACAGACATGGTCTCAGAACAGAGCGCTCCCTTCCATCCAAATGGGCACTGGCAACTGCAGACGGACACAGTCAGACGCTGTGAAGAGCTTGTAAACACTCTCACTTCCTTTCACTATACTTGCTCTGTGTAACTGATTTTCTGTAGGTTATTACTGTCTAGTGTCTAGAGGTTTTGGTGCGTGCCACTCAACAATAAGGCCTTCATTATGAATATTCGTAAAATGACTCAAAATATTGTTTTCTTTCTTCTTTTTTTTTTACTACTTTTTACTTACTACACAGATGAGCCAGAGTCCATGCATGTCCCCCCATTCCTGCAGTGAATATGAACACACGGCGTGACTCCACACTGACCCACACTGCGCCCGAAGGCCGGATGTCCCGCAGGCTGTCCCAGCACCTGGAACTTTCCGTCTCTTCTTGTGCGAAACTGCACATCAAAAATGCACCCTTTGAAAAGAACAAACACACCGGCAGCCAAACAGAGAGTCAGAGTTATATCTCGCTTATCTGAAAGAGGATTATCAGAGGAAACAAAATGCTTTGTTTTGCTTGTATGACGACCAAAGGTGTGCACACTAAAATGTGATTAAGATCTGAATTCTGTTTCCCATGCAAATAAGGCCAATGAAAAAAGAAAACACTCTTCATAATGTGTGCAGTGTTAAATCCCTTTGATGGTTGTTTATTTTATCATGTGACAACAGGGTTTTAAATCAAAGACACATACTTAAATCTGCACATCTTTATTCAATGTTGAATTTCATGGAATAACGTCTCTACAGTTCTCACTCAAGATTTCAGAGATTTTGGATCCAAGTGTCATCGTCTACCCCCCCCCCCCATTATCATGCATCTCCCTCATCATATTTGCTTTTTGCTTTCATAATTCAATTTTATCAAGACAATATTTGCTTTGGCCTGTACCTGCAGAGCACGGGGCCTTCTATAAATACAAGGCCTGAGCACAAGCCTTGTAGTCATCTGCACATGCAGACTCCCTTCTCTCCGCTGCATTAGTCATTGGCATAAACAGGATGCAGGGGAAATGTCATGCTCATTCATGAATATTCATGGCATGATGCTGTCTACTTGGCAGACTCAAGTGGTGGTTGCAGTACTGCAAACACAGACCATCGAAAAGCGAAGCAGATTTATAAGGAAGATTATAAAAGCTGGTTATTTTTGTTTTGGCTGCACACGCTGACTCTTGTAAGAGAACCAATAAAGTCTGACAATTATACCTTTGAGAAAATGTGGAGTAAATGTGTTTTTGCAGAAAACATTTTCTTGCAAAACTTTTAAATTGTTTCATAATAATAATTTCTCTCAAGTTCTTGTGGTAATATTTAAAAATGCAGAAAAATAACTGCGGTTTAACAGGTTCAAGATCTTTTAGCAAATGACTGCATCAAAGCAGCATGAAATCAGGCTTTTAAATAGACAAATTTAAACACAAACTTCCCCAGTTCTTGTTATTTGATCAAGAGCTTAAACTGGGTAACTGATTTTTTCCCCCCCAGCCACTGTGCCTCCTCTGCCACCTTTCCACAGGGGAGTGAGGATCTTTTGATAACTGGGAGTGAAGTGCATTATCAGTGTGTTCACTGCCAGCCATCATGATTAGGGCTCGAGGAAGGTCACACAGATCTGATTAGACGCTCATGAGTTCTCATTACATCCCGAGCAGAAAGGTTATGGTTCCACCAGTGTCGCCCGGCTCAGGTAGTGCTTACCAACACAGGGGACCATGACAGTCTGATACAGGGGCAAACTGATGCTTTACCAGAGCTGATTTGATTTTTTAAAGGTTTATTTGGTGTGCAGAAAAATGAATTATACAATGATAAATAAGCAAATACACAAAATCACTCCAGTCTTTAAACATGAAAAGCTCTTGTTCACCTCAAATGGATCAGCCATGACATTTATAATAACAAGCCTCATTGCTATAGTGCAGAGACTGCTGAATATGGTTATGATGATATTCATAGCTGTTGTCATTATTACGGTTATGGCAATTTTGCTCCACAGCTCAGCACATTAGCAGCCACAATGAATGCCCTGCAGAATACATTCCTACACCTGAGAGAGAGAGAGCATAAATGATGCTGATGATGACAAAGATTATTTGTAGGGCACCCTTGTTCGAGTGACCTATCAGTTGTGGAATAGATTTGCACCAAACACACAACTCTGTAGAGGGGGTGTGTGAGGTCATTAAAGGGTGCAGATACAATCAACCTCAAAGCTCTGTTCTGGTCTGAGCCTGTAACTCCCTTTTCATTACACACCTCCCCCTCTGCTTACAAAGAGGCTGAGATCCTGAGAGAAACTCCAAGCCCCAGTGCTCTTCCTGCAGACAGCAGTGTTAGGTTGTAATGAAGCCATAGCAGTCTTACCCTGAAAGCCATCCCGGAACCTGGAGCCAAGTGGGAGTAGCTCTGGGGTGTACTCATTATATCCACCTACAAAGAGCTGGTTGAAAACATTGAGGCCCACCAAAGGTCCTGGAGACGATCCCGTCCTGTTACGTTGCCCATCAAGCTAAGAAAGACATAGTTGAATGTCAATACAATAGCTGTCAAGTCTTACATCTATAAGTGTCAGTGTAGGAGTACATTTCATTTAAAAGTCTGCCAAGGCTGACAAAATACATGACCTTGGATTATTCACCGAGTTATTCAGCCTGCGTCCACTTACTAGCAACAGTAGCTGCTATTGTATAGTTCCATGCCTTTGCTTCTGAACAGACTAAACTGTTTGATGCATCCATTCCCCAGGGATCTCGGCCCTTCGGCTGACTACATAGCATCTCACTGTTTCTGCAGAGTTTTCAACCACACTTATATTATGCGAACATTGTGTTCTACCTGACCATTGGACAGAAAATGATCTGAGACCTGAGGTGCTCCAATAAAACGTTATTGGAGCAAAAACACCTCACCTAGAACACCATTTACCCGCCCACACCACCCACACCAGGAAGGGTAAATCAAGAGTGTGGAAGGAGGGGTCACAAAACAATTTGATTAGATCAAATAAGTGAACATTTTTTAGAACGGTGGTTCCAACAATGGCCCCTTTTGTTCTTGTATCACCTGCATCCTGTCTTTGTAGACCTCCCCTATTATTCATTCTGCACATTCGTTTATCTATACATATCTCGTTATGCACCTTTGTTACTGTCAGCATTATCTGCTTAGATGCTATCTGGTTAGATGCTATCTTAGATGCTATCATCACAGGTGACGGCCTAGTGTGGACAGTGGAGTCTAAGAGGTTCACCTAAATAGTTCATTTTCCTGTTTCATTTTAAGCATCTTTAGAGTATTTACAGGTTGCTTTCCTTTAAATTCATACTCATCTGTGAATGTGTACAGTCTGTAGGCATGTACAGTGACCTGTTTTTTTCTATTCACCTTTAGCCACCCTGTCTTCTTGGACCTCCCAAATGTAACAGTGTGAATGTTTATCTGGTGGTTCAGTCGATCACTGACTATGGTTGCTACACCTGAGCCAAGGTTGAATTTATGCACAACTCGGCCGCTTCGTATTCCCAAAACGAGGAAGTCATCGCCATCATTTCCTGCAAAATATATGAAGAGTTTGCCATGAGCAGAGCAGACAAAATATTGAATATTTAACATTTCCATCTTAACAAACTCAAGTGAAAAGATGCGCTCTGCTTTTATTTAAATGACTCAACAAACATCACATCTATAGCAAACATTTACAAACAAGTAATATACTTGTGTGCGTAAAGATGAAATTTACATGACCATGTGTTTTATCATATGTTTTGCCTCTATGCTTGTTTAATTTCTTGGAACTTGATGAATGCCATCAAAGAACAAACTCTGCACCATTGCTTGTTGGAGGTGCTTAAAGAAGCCACTTCATTAAACCAATTATCATGTGACGTGTTCATATTTCATCTGTTCTTATGTTGTGTCTTTGTATTTTTACCATTTCCAACAGTGCTGCTCACTCTCCTGACAAGTGTTTCATTATTCATATTGCTCTTGTTTTTGCCTCCACCATGATGAATTGTATTCTCAAGAGAAAACAAGTGCAGGAGATCAAGAAGATCATGTGGGGTTTTTTCTCCCTTTCTCCTTCTTTTGATGAAATATGCCGGAGACAATGACAAGGTGGTTACCTGCTCCCAAACCTGACCCCGAGAGAAAGGAGATCCTAATTTAACGTGATGGTTGCTGACAGCATCACAGTGCACCTATGTCTGAAAGTCTGCATATGGCAATTAACACTAGTACTTTTGAGATACTTGGCGCATATGTTTATTTCATCCCATCAAAGCCAACATGCATCTGTTTGAAGGTCAAGAACAATAGCAGTTTAGCTGGAAATCAACTATCTGCTGGACTGCAGGAACTCATTATTAATGTCTCAAATTCTGCCAAGAAAGAAAATCCTTTGTGAATCTGCTTGATTAGAGGATCTCAGAAGAGAGTGGAAATCTATTAGATAGCA
Source organism: Rachycentron canadum (assembly GCA_038496675.1). NCBI lineage: Eukaryota > Metazoa > Chordata > Actinopteri > Carangiformes > Rachycentridae > Rachycentron > Rachycentron canadum. The sequence goes on along the minus strand of CM076659.1, from coordinate 8,701,149 downwards.
CATTAACATACACAGCGGGTGAAACCTCTCAAAACAGCAATTGCATTTCCTTTAAAATCCTTAATGAAGTTTGACATCTAAAATCCAACTAAGGAGACATCTCAGCGTTGTTTTCCTCTTTTCATTTGGCCGTAAGAATTATTTTAAATTGCTGTGCGGTGTGTCAGGATGGAGCTCACCTTGTCCTTTATGCCCAGCGAACAGGATCAGGTTGTCTTTCACAGCAGATGAATTGCCGGTGAGTGTGAACCTCAACTTGAACTCATAGAAGAGACTGAGGCTCGGGACAGGGGAATAAGCCACAAAGGAGGTGTAACCAAACTCATCACTTCCACTGAATCTGGCACGAGTTATGTTGATGGCTGCAAAATAAACACAAATTAAACACATTTAAAAGAACATGTTTGTGTCAAAATGTGACTTGAGTGAATCAGGAGGGCTGATTCATCATCTCCTTCACATGTTACCAAAAGATGGCACTATTGCTACACAATACAAACCGGGGGTTAGTGAAATATTTTCTTTTCTGAATGCTATTAGATGATGACCTGTTTTCAAATACTATCACCTCTTCAGTCCTTTTCTATTTTCATTAGTAGCTGTTTAGGAAGGGCTCTGGCAAGCAAGCATTGCTACATACCCAGTGTTCACAAGGGTAGCACAATAATCCCAGTGATTCAATTACAATCTCAAGTTTACTTATTCAGAACGCATGGTTGATTCAATAATGTTCTCTCATGTATTCCATCTCAGCGTACCCATCTACTTGATTTTACACTGGGGACTCAATGTAAATTTCCCTTCGCTCATTCAAAATTACATGCTACTCTGTGTGTCTGTGTGTGTCTGTGTTTTCTTTTTGCGAACCAGTGAGGATTTAAACACAAAACTGCTCTTCTTCACTGCAAACACCTTGCATATTCTTCTGCAGCCCCAGGCGACGGCTAAGAGGGGTTCAGAGCTCCCCTCTGCGACTGCCCTCAGCTCTGTTTGGATGCTAAATTATTAATAAAGCTGGAAATGCTTCTGTTATCATTTCTAGTCTGGTAGAGCTGCATTTGCCTGTTGTTTCATTGAATGGCCACAGTGTTACAGCTACATCTTATTTTTTAAGCTGTGGTGTGGTTGAATTAATCATATAAATGGTGCTCTTCTTGTTCTATAATAACAATTTTTCGTGTGTGTGTGTGTGTGCTTTCCCCACATGTTCAGACCAGATAAGAATATATAAACCATTAAAAACAAAATTAAATTACTTGAATGTGTGGCTGAGCTATTTACTCCACTCTAATGATCTAAACTTATATTAGCAAATTTTACATGACCAGGAATTTAAATTTCTATCACGAATGTGATATGAATTACTTTTAGTCACTAACTCAGTAACTGTTTTTTTATATTGCAATTCACAAAACAATTTGATCCTCTAATTACATACTTTTAGTAGAATGAAAACTGATATTTATATATTTAATACTTGCCATATTACATGATAATTACATAAGTTGTACTATCTGATTAAATCCATTAAATTCTTATTTAACTAACTATGAGAACTATATTGTTCACATTTTTACATTTTTGAGGCCACAGTTTATATTGTTGCTCTAGTAAGTATCATTATATCCTTTTCTGTTAGTTCTGTTATGTAGGTTTTGGGATGGCTAAACAGGTATGGGACAGAATACAGTTAAAACAAAACCTGTCATTATTGTAAGTGTCTAATTTTACTCAGCTACTACCTTGAGGTTAATTTGACTCAGTTATCATTGGGTGTGCAAACGGGATATATTCAAAAGCACAAAATGCTCATAATAACTGATAAGACATATGAGGTGGTAGAAATATAGTAGTAAATTACTCATTAAATCGCTAGGTTTTTGTTACTTTCTAAGGTACATGGCCTGAGCAGTGTTTTCTGATGTGTAAAGACAATATCAACAGAACACTTTGAAATACTGCTCAGTGCTGATGAAGGTAGCAGTTACAAAACTTATCATTTACAAAGAAGCTCATGGCTTGCCTGTGTGAGATGCATCCACAGACGTGAAATAATATCACATAGTATTTCCACTTTGCTGGGCATTTGTGCAATATGGTGCGCTCGAATAAAAGCGGCAGAAGTAAACAGAATGATATGTGGCACCAGATTGTAAAATGCATTCTGACAAAAACTGCATGTACACGATGGGAACAGAGCAGCTGCACAACAGCACATCTCCTGAGTTCGAGGTGCTGCACACAGTACACAATTATATTCTTTTCAGTCTCAGAACAATGCAAGGTTAACAGAAATTTTACAAAATCAATATTGAACTGATGTGCTGATGCAGAATAATGCCTGATTTTTGTGTTTAAGCATGAACATTAGGTCCTTGGAGATTGACCACTATAAAATATATCTATGGAAATATGTATTAATAATGTACTAAAAACTGATTTCAACTGTATATCCTCACTTTCTTTGTGCTCTCTGATCTGACAACATTAATTTGAAAATGAAATGATAATCACATTTGCATGTGGTGGCACTGTGCTGGTGTTACTGTATATTTCACCTGCAGTGTATTATTTTCAGTAGTCTATTAATTCTTAATATGAATCTAGAAGACATATGGGCAACTTGTGTTAATAATTGAATTAATAATAATGGATAATTGTGACTAACGTTACATATCTTACATATCCATGAGTGTTTCATAAGCTCAACTCTTGAGGCATCAATACCACTTCCTGGTCTACACTTTCCTCCATTTCCCACATGTTTACAGACCATTATTGCCTAGCAAAGTTAAGAAAGAACTGATAATATTACATTAATATAATACATTAATAATATACATTTGGAAAAAATAACATATTGCTATTTCAACTCAAGGTTTTTTTGCTAATGGAGAATAAAAAAAGACAATTACCATGCTATCAGCAGCAGTATTTTGCTAAGGATAACACATGAGGAAAGTCCGGCAAGTACAAAAAAAAGCCCTGAGAGGCAGGAAGACTTAAAAGTTATCATTTTTGACTCTGATCTTATCTGATGATATCAGGATTAAAATTCAAATGTCAACCATATACATAGTGTGGCACTGAAAGGTTAGATTACTCTGTTTGGTATGAGGGTGCTGAGAGTTTGACAGGGGCTGTGGAATGGCTGAGCAACTTATATGCCAAGCACCCTGCTGCTCCTACAGTCAGTTCAGTCAAGCAAAACCCTTTGTTTCTGAAAACCACAGTCTGTAAAGCCCCCGCTTTATGCTATTTCTATTTGAGAAACATGCTAATTAAAGACAGAAAATTACCACTTGGTATAATTTGTAGGCCATTTGAAATACATACAGTACACACATGATACTGCATTCACATGGTATCTGAATAATCAGAAAAAATATCTTCTGATGGAAAGTGTACACCCCACTTGCACACGTTGGAACAACATTCAGGAAATTCAGTTCAAGTTTTGGTTCACAACATGCTGAGTTATTGATACCATAAATGCAGAAACATGACAGGCGAAAGCAAATGTTCGGTCAATAGTGAGAACCTTTTGATCAATGGTTAAAAACGTTTACCATGTTAAAGTACCAAGTTTTGTCTGTGGGATTGCTAACATTTGCAGATTATAACACAATGGTATTTAGTCATAAACTGACTGAGCAAATAAAAATTCAAAAACATCCAAAGAAAGATCCAAAAGATCCAGACTTAAGATATTTAGGTGTGGATCCCCAGAAGCAGGTGAAAACCCAGTCAAGAGCAGCATCACACTAGTTCCCTCAACAAAAAGCTATAGGGTTTTTAGATAGTCTTTTACATCATTGCAGAAAATAAGCTCTGGGACAAACATGTTTATGATACTTACACGTTTTGTTCATCAGGATAATTCAAATGAATACAATGTTTACAATTTATGAAGCCTAAAGACTATAAACAAACTTCTACACAATTAGATGACTTCAGTGTCATCACCTCTAAACTTCCAGCTTGCAGTTACCTCTTCTACAGAGCTCCTTCCTCTTATAAAGTCACAATTAGTTTGCAAAGTGTGAGTATAAACACAATGAGGTTGTTAAGGCAGAGTGGTGAGTAGATTGGTTTTTGTGTTTGCTGTGATGTCCCATACAACCATCCATTATCTGTACCGCTTATCCGTCAGGAACTGAAGCAGGCACACAACCAGGAATCAAACCCAGTACCTCCTTGCTGTTAGGCGACAGTGATAACCACTGTACCACTGTGTCACCCCCGTTCCCCAGACAGCAACTGTAGTCTTATTAGCTATTTGTCAGCAACCAGCCTTTTGACTTAAAACATAAAAAAAAAAATGACTAGGGTTTTTAAGTGACATATTTTATGTCGTCTCACGTGAAAATGTTGAACTTGTGTTAACCACAGATGTTAAACCAGGCATCTAACCAAAAACCCATTGAAAAAAAACCAATAGACTTGGAGACGAGGGACCTGGAAGTGCTCAATGGTGCAAACAAATTTCCAGGTTTCGGGACTCATAACTGCGGCACTCTATAGGTGGTTCATTTCTTCTGTTCATCAGTTCAACAACTGCTGCTTTTCAGTGGTTTAAATGGCTTTATTTTATACCTACTTTATTTGTGTTTCAATATTTTAAAAAATTTTATATAACATGTATAGATCCCATCAGTTTCCATTGACAGATAACTGCGTGGCGATAATAAGGGGTCAAAATGCTAACAGCTCAGAAATGATCATTAGTCCTCCAGTTTATATCCTTTTATCAAAACTATTTTTTAAATAGCTGTGGCGTTATGTGATAGAAATAGAAAGCGGTAATGTGGTAAGCAGCAGTCTATACTGGGAGGGGAAATAAGTGACCGCAGGCAGACGCAGCAGTGAACTAGCTTATTAAGATCTCTGGTAATGTGAGAACACAACACTCTGCTAAGGTACGGCAGTGGCCTGAAATTTTTAGAGCAAAATGAATCAATAAAAGTTACTTTGAGTCACACTGGTGAGATTACAGCTGCTTGGAATAAAGATCTTATGAACTAAAAAGAGTCCTTTGGAATATTCAGCGAAGCAGCTGTGAGTTTTGCTTTGATTATCAGACTATTGCTGCAGGAAGACGTTTCTGCCTTTTCAGCAGAATTTAGTTTCATTAATCCCTTTACTTAACAACAGGCTCTCATTCAGCCAACTGCTCAAGGCTCTCATTCACCAACTGTTTGCAGATCAGCCTCTTAATAAAGCTGCTAAATCTACGCTGCATTGATCTGAATGGAGCTGCTCTTTGTAACACTCACGTTCATCACACAGTAGACCTTGTCTTCCGTAGGGGCAGAGACACACGGCCTCCAGTGGCGATTTTGGGATGCATGTGGCTCCATGACCGCAGGGGTTGCGCTCGCAGGCATTGAACTGGCACAGCCGGCCTGTGTAGAGCGGGGGGCACTCGCAGAACCAGTCCTCTGCATCGCTAAATGTGCATACATAAAGGAAGACATCATTAGGCCAGAGGTGAAAATGGACCATGACATTGTAGCAACATGTCCAGGTACTTTACAAGCTCACGCGGTGGCCTGCTGAACACACAGGGAGAGCAGTGAGGATAAAATAACCTCACCCTGTAATGCATGAAAGATCTAAAAAGATGTTAGGAGTAAATTTGGCCAGCCTGACAGATACTTGTGCTATATAAGATCTGCTGAGAGACAAGCAATTGAGCGAATGCACCACCGATAGCGGTGAGAAAAATAAGAATGGTGTTAAAGATTTGTTCATCTTAGAAACTACTGCAGAGGCAAAAATGACTTCACATGTCTTTTGGTCAAGGTAAACAAACGCATCCTGAAAAATAAAAGCAGCAAGCAGGTGATTAGTAACGTTCCAGGAAACTTCTAACCAGAGACTGCACAGGACCTTCAGTGCCTTCTTTCCTCAATCCATTCTCTTGGTATGAAGAGGATGGTGCTCTGGCATGCAAAGTAATATCCAGACAAAGATTTTATAAACTGCTCTACGATGTGCGCGACTTTGAAAGGTATAATATCAGATAGGAGAAGCATCAGTGGGGTTTCAAATCTATAAATTAATAATGTGTTTTCAGCAGCAGCACTGCAGGATGTATCCTCCTTGCTCCTTGAAAAACTGGCTTCTTGATATGAAATATTTACATTCTGTCACCATAGTTGAGCATTGTCAGATATGACTTTATTGAGGTACAAAAGGATGCTGTACAATGCAGTAAAATTTCTAGTCTATGATTATTAACAGGCTCCTAATGTCAATTTCAAGACATTTTAAGGCACATGTTCACACACTGTCGCTGCCAATCGTGAGCATTATTTTCAAAATTACAGTCACAGATGGAAATTGTCACACATTGTACAGAGCAGGCATTTGTATAAAGTTTGACAACCTGCAAGAGGAAGAATCAAATATTTAGTGGAGCACCTCCTGGTTGTGTCTCTATGTTTCAGAGCTTTGAGTGCTGCTAATTTGTCCCTTGCATTGTCAGTTAGTGTTTGTGTTTAAATGTTGCTGACACACACACGCACACACACACACACACAGTGTGGCTTTTCCTCCAGATGCTCCAGTTTCCTCCCACTGGCAAAAAAAAAAAAAAGAAAAGAAAAAAGAAAGAAAAACATGCAGGTTAGGTGAATTAGGTGACACACAAAATTGCTTGTAGGTGTGAATGTAAGTGTGAATGACACACACTGACTGTGTGTTTTGCATACTTATCCTTGGCTCCACATACCTGCACATGTATAGAAAATGTATAGATGGATGCACAAGTTAAATATTGTAATAAGATGTGACTAATTGAACAGTATGGATGCGATAAAATTACATCATATTAACAACCATTGAAGTCATGCAATTTTAATCTTCCATCTGTGCGTGCAATTCTCTAAAAATGTGGTGGTTGTGGTTCAGATGAAGATGTATTTATTTATAGATGTCTTTTTACATGAAATATTTGTTGAAGTACAGCAGAGCTAATGGGAGACACAAAGAAAAAAGTCTCATGATACAAAGGAATGCAACTAACCTTGAAACAATTTATCACCTTCACTTGGTAAACAACAGTTCTCCCCAGATGTGTTGAGAGAAGATTATAACAATATAACAATTTTGATTCTAAGAGGCAGAAAAAAAGACTTTAACATGAATTAAAGTCCTGTATTTAGCATTTATAAGCAGTGCATAAACATTTAATAAACATTTATAACACATTATGGTGTAGTTCTTTGCAGATTAACAGTGGTTCTTGATCTACAGCATTCGTCAACAATTGTAATTACATTAGTACAACTGTGTTTTACTATGTACTAAATATCTGTTTCTACACCAGCCTCCTATTATCAGCGTCAGGAAGTTATAGTTATTAACAAATGTGTTAAAAATACTTAAATCTACGTGATTTATACACTGGATTTAAAATAAAGTGCTGCCCAGTGAATGTGCTAAACCGCAAGTAACTAACCGGTAGAAATGAATTGTCAGATGATTTGAATTTAAGCACTACAGGAAGGAAGTGGATATTTCTGGCTCCAAAAAGGTAAAGTGTAGACAGAAGAGGGGAAAGAGCACAGTTGAAAACACTTGAGTTTTAATTGGCCTAATCAAAAACTTGATGTGTGGGGTGACAAAAGGTTATTTTAATTTGCCAGGGGCAATCACTTTGATTACTAAATTGTAGTAATGTTTGCAGACTAATTTGAATATGTTAATCACAAACGCACAAAGTTGGTACTCGCCATATCTCACGCCATTCAAAGACTGCAGTGCCACAGCACACATGCCGCATAAATTATTAAGGAGGACTACATTTTTAATCTAATGAGTACCAGATAAAATAATGAATAATTGACTGGCTAGCTTATGATATCCCTGTCAGCCACTACAATAAGCTGTGTGGCCACATGCATTTCTCAAATTTCATCCCTTGTAAGTTATTTACAGAACACTTCTTTTCAAGTGCTTGTTGGTATGCAAATACACTTCAGCAGTGAGGCACTGATGAGGCTCTGCTGCCATAGCAGGCTTCAGTTCTCTGGATGAAAGAATTCAGTCCACTTCATCCTTTGTTAAAATAAAAAGGACCACTGGGTTTAGCTGATATTATTTATAGAGGAGAACTGCTTTGGTACTGAAACGGCATTTGCTTTCCAGTACTGTAAACAGCCAATTGGACACTGTTATACTACAGACGCTATGATTCTTGGTTGGTGAGAGGGAAAATCATTTGAAAGATGACTTGCTCTTCACTCAAGTTATTTGTTATTTGAATTTTAATATTAACAAGGGGAGGAAGTGGAATTTACTCATGGCATTCAGCTGACGTACTCAAGCTCTTGTTTGAGCAAATGCCTGTTCGATATTTCCCTGACCTCTTCTAGGCGCCCTTGCAAACATTTCCTTGGCGGTGAAGAAGGGTGATGTCTGTCAAGTCTCCATCACAGAGTCTTTTGAAACTCGCTGCCATAGAAAAGCATACTTTAGATGGCACTTGAAATAAAATCCTTATAGAAAGGCGACATAAAGCACAAGGGAACTTTTCTCTAGGGATCAGACAATTTTTCTACAGTCCAACCTAGAACACATTGCACTCTACAGAAAGCTGTGCTTTTCTAAAACACTTACACTCACACCTTCACACATTTTTTTTTCATTTATTGACTCCTGATACTTAAGATACTTTCTCATGTATGAAAAATGAAGGCGTGTATCACTGATTTAACTCACCCAGGTTTTGACAGATGATGAAATTCATCAGCTTCAGACACGAGTCAGCCTCTTTGATGGGTGAGGTTTATCAAACTATTTCTTGTCTATAGGCACAAAACTCATCCTCTAGTTATTCGGCACATTATGATGTAACAGTGTCACGGGTCGTCTCCCTCACCAACACAGAAACTTAAAATAGCACACCATCATCGAGCCAAATGATGCAAAGTTCTACCTGTGTGTATGAAACAGAAACAGCATTTGCAGAGAAAGAAATGTGGCAAAATATTGAGCTGTATTTTTGCTGGAGCTAAAACTGAAACAGTGTTTAAAAAGACAAAAGAAATGACGACAACAACAAAAATAAAAGCTCTCGCTGGCATGATTAAATGGGTGAGATACAACAGTAAAAAAAAAAAAAAAAAAAGTCGCAAAGAAGGAAACACAGCTATTAAGTGATAAACTGGGAGCACACTGAGAGTGGATGACCTGGATGAATGCAATGAATAAAATAACGTGATGTTTTTGCCCAGACTGCCTGACACCTCACTGTGGGAAACAGATTCCTTTAACTGGAGATCATAACATTTTCCACAAAAACCACCTGCTGATGATGTGTGCTGACACACACACACATTAAACGTTTATGCAATTCCTTTCAGTTTGTGGCACTGCAGATGTTTGTGGATAGTGTAATTATTTCTGTGTTTTGTTGTCTTGTGATCACATAATATATTTTTTTGGGCACTTAATTTGCAGAAAGAAGTATTTGATGTCTACAGATAGCTGTCCTGCCTGTCCTACTGATTATGTATAATTACCATTGTATTGAGACCTGCACATTTCCGTGATAAATACATGCTGTGACCGTTTGGGTTACACTGAGAACACAAAATAATTATTGTTTGTTGACTAATGATTTTTGAGACATTATTAAAGACTTGTTATCACAAAATTCAGTGCTTTGATTTCCAATAAGAAGCTGTGTTATTCGAGAGGCCAGTCATCTCTAATAGAGGTGGCAACCAGGAAAGCAACATCTGATACCATCAAGATACAAAGCTCTACTCTAGCACATGCGCCTGTTTGAAATCCAGATCAAATAAAGCTGATGATTACTCAATATATTTTTTTATTGTCAGCAAATCACATGAACAAAACCAAATCAATCCTATGAAGTATTGCCTGTTTATCCAAAGCACATGCAACAAATCCTCACTAAATGCACACCAAACGAGTTTATTATCTGTTGCTGAAAATAGTCCCCAAAAATGCGCAATTAACTTCTGTTTTATAAAGTTTGCTACAGTGTCAAGCTGTGCTACAAAATTTCTGAACCTTTCTGTACAATTGAACCGTGCATTTATTCAGTAGGAACCAATGTAACCAATGTAACCTAAATAAAGAAATATGACCATTAGAGAAATCAAACGCAGAAGCATTGCTTGTTTCTGCATTGTTTTCTTATGGAGACTCGTCCCCAAGTCATTTCAATAATTGCGTAATTACTATCTAGTTACTCTTAAGTATGTCAAGGTTACACAGAAACTAATTTCTAAATGAGAAAATCTCTATGTGGATAAAAATAACCAATTTGGTAAAATATATCTATACAGTTGTTTTGAATGCTCTTGTCCTCCAAAATTCAAAGACACAAATGTAATAAACTCTATAATGAGCAAGTTCTCAGGAAATATTCTCCAGGGATTGCAATCGCACACAGGATGATAGCTATGTTTGTGTCTTGTGGTGAATTTAAATAATTGTATCTTGGACCTTGAGTTATTTTATAGGTACTTTGAAACTAAAATAGCTGGAACTCTGATCAAGATAAAATTGGTTTCACTTTCTTTGTGAGAAACAACTTTGCAGGCAGTGAAATGGAGCATCTGAAGAATTTATTATTAAGTAGAGTTTTGTGTGCCACTGAAGCTGGACCAAACATGACACTGTCTCTACTTCAGCCAATTAGCAGGATGTAAATTCTCTGTATGAACTCTTCTGTGTGTGAGTGTCTGTGAGCATGAGTCAGTCCTGCACTCACTTAACAATATGGATTGATTCATGTATGCAGGGAGGTCACAAGATGCAAAACTTAGAGCAGCTAAAATCAGTGTTTTTATAGTATATGAAAGGTGTTGCTTGATGACAAACCCACGTACTATTATTAGTAGACTCTGTGTTTCATCGTACTTTGGCTGCAAAAGTTGTTTTGGTTCATTATCACTGCTCTCATCACAGTTGCTCTTTTTCCCTGAGAGATTTCTTTCCCCCTGTGTTCTAGTAAAAAAATTATAAAAACAAAACACAAAAACAATTAAATTATTGAATCTCCACCTATCAGCACTGGGGGTTGACTGGGTGCAGTAGTCAACATAACAATAACAAATATAATATTTCCTGATTTCTCTGCCACTCATGTTTTCTATAATACACATAATATATTAAATTATATTATTATCAATACCTCTTATCCGAACAGGGCTGTGGGGGGGTTGGAGCCAATCCCATCTTACATTGGGCCAAGGCGGGATACACTCTGGACAGGTCGTCCGTCTATTGCATGACTGACATACAGACAAACAACCATTCGCACACACATTCATACCTATGGGCAATTTAGAGTCACCAATTAACCTAATGTTCATGTCTTTGGACTGTGGGAGGAAGCCTCAAGATCAGAAAGACCCCAGCCCAGGGGTTTGAACCTTCCTGCTGTGTGCGACAATGCTAACCACTGCCCCCTTAAATTATATTAGACACATTAAATTTCTTCCTCTATTACCTTAAAAACAGTTCATGCTCACATGAAAAACTGAATTTTGCTTGGTGCAATATACACGGTGTCAAATCGTAGTCCCTAACCACAGACTGGATGCTGCCACCTGCTCCCACAAAAGGTTCACCACACGTCCAGACAGAGGCACACCAGGATGCCATCAGCATCAGAACACCAGCAGCACATTTGTTGTCAGCAGATCCAGGTGCCAAGTGTCTTCACAACCCCCCACTCTGGCCCCTGCGACCCCCACAACTGGTCACCAGTACATCTGTGCATCTGCATCTGGATTGCATAGGACGGGAGAGTGCAGTTGTATGTATTTATGTAATTGTCTAATCAAGAGATGACATGTTGCATTTCATAACTGTCTGACACAGGTGTTCACACGTTTCCTCTGATGAAATCTTTTCTTTTTTCTGGTGGCTCTTGTTTGTTACAGAGCAACTGCGAAGTACTTACAGCATGAAGTGTGCCTCCTGGAAACAATTTCCACTTTAACATTTCTATCTGCTGCTTTTACAGTCTAATGACATGGTGTGTGCAACCCGCAGCTGAGGTTTATAAATGACACAGATATCATCACATCAGGCATCACAGAGCTTGCACTAAAGAATAAAGAGGCCATGGTCCTTTGGGTGCTGATTGCCTGGCTTTTCACATTGATGTCACTTAAATACCTAATATGTATGTATCACGCAGCAACCACAACCTATTATCCTCTCAGGTTTAATATTGATATTCCTACATGCCTAAGTGAACAGAAAACTTCATGAAAAGGGGACGTCGCCGAAATCACCCCAACTGAACCCACAATTTAGTTCTTATTCATCCTATTATATTGTGCCAGTGCAATTCAGGGCGAATAACAGAATGAAGAGAGCTCTGTGAACTCTTGGTGACCCCTCCATGCTGTGCAGTTCAAGAGGATACTATATTAATGTGTGTTCATCACACAGATAATTGCAAAGCCCACTCTTTCACACATGACAAGTCAATGTGACCACAATGCCACTGCTTCTTAATTGGTATTCTTAGGGCCATTCATATTCCAATATGGGGGGTGCCCTTTTCCATTTCCTGTCTAGTAAATGCAACTGTTAATTGATAGTGTCATAACACAATGAAGCAATTTTCTGTATTACTTAAGGTGAAAGAGTATCATGTGCAGTTAATGCTTAAAAAAGAAAGCCAACATGGCTGCTAAGTGGTGTGTGATGGCAGTCTGATGAGCTGGACCAGATGATAGAAAGATGAAGGAAGAGTGGATCTTTACTTATTTGGCACAGTACAAACGACTAATATTAGCTCAGGGATCACCTTTACTGGGCATTCAAATCACTGTAGATTCAGAGAAAGAAGTGAGAAGAAACAGGACACACTCTCCTTCAGTGTACAGACACATTTGTCAATAATCTTATATGGAAAATCAGTGGAATGTGGGAGTGTGGAACAAGTGGAAACCTCTTTATTATGAGGTGCATTTTCCTGTTGTTTTTTAAGTCAGTGACATAATAATTCAACTTCAATGAGATATGAACAACAATATAACACAGCTAATACACGTCATCATGTAGTTTAAAATTATTTTAATCTGCAATTACAGATTTTTTTGGCCACATTGGGGCAGCAGAAATAAGATATATAAAACGAAATGTTGAACAATACAGCATTACAGCAGACGTGAGCAACATGAGTCATGTTTCTGAAGACCTGATAAATATTTACTCTTCTTTTAGCTCTGTTTTTGTCTGCACCAGAGTAAATATCTCCCTCTTTAGCTGCTAAATACCCATTGCCTGGTTGCTGACTTTGTATCTGTGGTGCTGGTGTTTTTTTTTATTTGTTGTTTTGGTTTTTCAACAGTTACCTGCCTGGGAGTGATGCGCATAAGGTGAGTGTGATCCAAAACAGTAAAGTTGTGAGCAGATGCTAAAATGCACTGTATAACTGAGGGAAACTATAAAGTGGGGTGGTATCATTTGTGGGTTTGTCACTATGAGCAACCTTGACATACAAATAGTCATGTCTTTCAACATCAGTCTAAAAATATTTATTATAGCAGCTTTAAAATGTAGGATTAGTGACTTATGTGGCAGTTCCTCTTCTGATAGATAAATAACTACAATAAGATGTTTGTAATGTCATATAATTTAATGCAGCAAAGCTGTCGCCAGCAGGAGGTGAAGTAAAAATGTTAAACTAAGCAGGGAGTTGAAGAAAACCAGAAGATGGTCGACAACTCACTGACCTTTCTTACTGTTTCCAACTGCTCACAGAAGTACTGCTGGACTGAGGGACAGCAGGTGCTGTCACACTGGAGCCGACAGTTTTCTTTTCGTCTGAGCTTCTGTTTTGCACATTTATTGTGTGTCGTGTTTTAATTGATGCAGTGTTACAAAATCTTGCCGACCTCAAAACTTTGAACAACACTGAAAAATGTATCAACTTGAAAGCTGCAGCTTTTCTAACAGCCTGTTCGTTGTTAAAAAACAGATTTGCCATGCAACTGTTGCTCACTTGCATGTTCCAAACTTCACCACAAACACTTGAATTATGCATAATGCATATAATCATGCCTAGGAGACAAAAAACTATTTCAAAATTGTAGAAATTCCTTTTTCCCACCATTTTTGTGATTAATAATTCATTTATATTGATTTTCTGCTGATACTGAGTCCCCATTGCATTATTTCACAGTGCACAGTTGGCCTACAGAGAGCCTACATTCAAATTAGTCCACTGGAGATAAGATAAGCTTGACAACTGAATGGCTCTGCAGCAAAATGGTGGAGTGGTTTGCGCTGGGAAGAGGAGCTGTTGCCAAAACTGTCATTTCACTAGCTGGCTGACTGGGTTAGAGTCTGTTCAAAGATCCGATGCACCACCACATATCCATTCATGTTTTTACAGATTGAGAAAACAATTTAAACTAGAATATATATTTCTACTGTCTGGCTCTGACAGTCCTGCTTCATACTGAGTCACAGGGGCATGAGGGAACAAGCAGGACTAACATGGGGATGTTATGACTCTGACATTCGTACTGCATTTTTGTCATGACCTCTGTTATTTATAGCAGAAATATATCCAGTAAACACTCTTTTCTTCTGTTTGACTAATGCGTGTCCACAATACTTTTTCCTCTCAGCTGCAATTTACCTAATTTCTAGAACAATTTCTTCTGTGCTGTGTATTACTATTACAGAATGAAAATACATTTGAGACTATTTTATATTCTTAGTGGCTTTCAAGTTCAAAGGGAGTTAAGAAATGTTTAATCAGTATCAAAGGTGACTTAGTACCTGACACAAGTTCCTCCATTACGACAGGGGAGATGTTGGCAGACAGGCGGGTCACAGTTCTTGATGTTTCTCCCCCTCACCGCCTCACCCACCAGGTAAATCTCCCTTGAGTTGACCTGAAGTTCCCTGATACAGCCAATGAATCTCCTTGCTCCCTTTGCACTCCCATCATGCATCTCCCAGTGGGACGAAATATCCCCAAGAAATATGGGTCCAAAGGTTCCCTGCAGGAAAAAAAAAACAAAACAAAACATAGAAAGCTGGTGATCAATGAGTGTTATCGTTTAGTAAATCACACAATATATGTCCCCCTTCAAATATGAACTTTGCTGCTGAAAACAGGTTCTCAGTATCAGTGTGTGGGAATATATTAACATTATTATTACATTAACAAGACCTTAATGTATATTAAGATGAACAAGAAAGATTAACACTATCAGCTGCTGTTACTCTCCAGCTTAATGTGGTTTTAGCATAACCTAGACGAGAAACTGGAGTTATCATCTCTCCTTTTTTTCATACCCTGTGAATTCATATGATAATAAACATGCTGATACAATGAAAAAGAGGTAAAAAAAAATGCTGCAAGCTTTCTTTGATGTGCAAGGTAATTGGGTAGAATTAATGTAGATAAATTCTGTGAACTTGCAGCTTATCCTGCCATAACGGTCAATTTAACAAGTGAGGCATAATTGTGTCTGCTACCAAAGTAGAGCTGCAGAAAAAAAAAAAAAAATGGGAGCACAAGAACCACCTTAGCACTGAATTACATATATATTCCATTCACAACAGTGACCTCAGGTTGTTCAAATGAATATTGAGTACTACTGTCTATTTAGAGGGTTTACATAATACTTTCATACACACGCCATGCATGATGATTAATTTATGAAACACAAATCAACATTTATCACAGCTCCATTATGCATTCTTTCAAATTATGTAACACGGTGACAATGAAGTTCAAAATAAACCTCCCTTAAGTCAAAGGGACTTAGTTTAGTTCTGTGTTTTTGTGGCTTTTCCCATTTTTGATGTTGCAGTTTATCATTCAGTCAAATTATATAACAAAGATCACAAGTCCTTTTAAAATTGTATTCTGTAGAAACACCTTTCTTTTCTCTATGGCTCATTCATTTCAGGTTAAGATTTAAAGCTACATTAACCTTCAGCAAAATAATATGGATGCATTGGAAAATGTATGCATCCTTGTGGCATTTTATGTTTCTCTTTTTTCGAGCAAAACAAGAAACAATAAAACCCCTCTTCTGACAGTTCACAAAGTGGATGCTGACAATGCTCACTATCCCTGTTTAAGCTTGTTGACATGGATGCTTTTATTTTATCATGCCTGGTCACAGCAGATATGAGTGCTGGTTGTCATACAGACAGTTATTACACTTAATACCTTTCACAATGCAAGCCTCTCATGTCATATATTAAAAGGGTGAGTCAGGCAGACTGTTGTTATGTGAGGGTGACTGTCAGAAACTATAAATCTTACTTATGTGGGTCAGGGATCAGTTCTTCCTTCAATCTACTTGCTTCCTTTGCTTCCCTTTCCTACACTTTCTTTAGTTTCAAAGCTATGCTGATGATGTCCACCTCTGTATGGGACGCAACATGGAATATAAATCCTTAATAAAGAATAGAACAAATATTGTATGAATTTTTAATGCCACTGTAATCATGTCAAATTACACTGAATCTTGACATATTCAGTTTCATATCAGCAGTTATGAAATCTTAGCAGTCATGTCAGAATTTATATGATATTGACGTCCCTGCGATATAAAATTTGTCATGACTCCACACTGATGCTGGAGGAGAGGTGTTGGGCAGCTGCAGTGGAGGTGTTCGGTGGAGGGACAGTGAGGTGTTGGACCACATAATCATTTGAGATGCTGGCTTAATGCAAGCTTAAAATTACATAACTGGATGACAGGGTTCACAGGAATGCATGTGTAATGACACAGCAAAGTGAAGGGTCCTGAAAGCATCTTCAACAAAGCTGCAGGTTCAAATAAAATAAGCAGCTGCGGCTGGATACTTTTACAATGAGCTGAGCTGTATTTTATGTGATACAACCAGCTATGAGCCGCTGAAGCTGCATGATGATGATGGACTGATATAGAATGACTTTATGATGCCTTCAAGTGTGTTTACCATGTTTATGAGAAGAGTCCATTTGAAAGACCCACTGATGTAATATTCATGACTTTGTAAGTTATCACTGAGTTCTCTGGTGCTGTATGCTGATTTCTGAGCTCCATCTGAAGGCAGCACTTGTCAATGTTTCCATTATTATTTGTCCACATATTATTAAGATGAATTATACACACACACACACACACACACACACACACATATATATACAATATTATAATTCTTCTCTGTTTGTGAATAATGCTGAGGGACAGCTGATCATTTGCTAAATTGCCTGATGAGCCTCAGTCTACAGTCTAGACTAGAAACTGACACCAGCTAACCTCACGACCGCTCCATGGTCTGCAGCCGGGCCATGTAGGACCATATTGGTTTTAACTCGTCTGAAATTGCTCTGTTCGTTCACGATGTCAAGTCACATCAGTCTATTCATATTACCTAAAATCACAAATTTGTCTCAAAGGGCTTTACAATCTGTATTTCATATGACACCCTCTATCCTTAGACTCCCGATAGCCCTCCACAACAGGGGTGGCCTGCTGTCTACTAGCTAGGAGCTAAGCTAGTAGTTTCTTTTATTGCTCTTTTTCAGCACGTGAGGTTTCTGCTTTTCTTACTGCATATAATTTTAACGAAATTAGCTCAAAGCTCAACTACTGCATGCCGGCTCTCATTTAGTTCAATGGCGTTTGAATGGCGTTAAGCGCTATTTAAAATCAAAACCCATTCACAGTATCTTTAAATCTTGATAATACATTAGCCTTAAATAAATGCTGGTGAAGGTTAACTGGCAGTGAGTGTGCAGTGTGTACTTGTGTCATGAATGTGTTATTAAGAAAAAAAAACAAAACATCTTGGCATCTCAAATTAGAAGACCATAAATCACACTGAGGGAGGGGGAGGCATGTTGAGCCTGTGGGAAGGTTGAGCCTCTCTATGCGTCTTTGAAAGAGAAAAACAAAATTATTAATTTAATAACAAATATAGGTGTTGTTAATCAAATTAATGAGCCAGAGTGAAAAGTCTGCCTGTGATTAACAAGTGAGAACTAGCTTAGTGCTACTTACACGCTTGCAAAGTGTCATCTTGGCAAATAATGTAACAGGTGCACATGTTTTTAATGGGAACTGCTGTTCCTCATTCATAAAGCAACTGCTGTTAAAACCAGTATGGCTAGCTTTGATAACATACAGTTAATCTACTCGTGATGTTGCTGTCATGAGTAATAATAAATACTGTAAATGGGAAATTCATTCAATTCATAATTTTGCTGTGTTTTTACAGGCAACAGCCTGGAGCTTTTTGCTCATATAAACTAACCTAGAAACACAGTAACAGTATCCTCTGATATTATTTACTGTTGCCGACATAACAGATAATCAGTTCCAACAGCAAAACAATATAATTTTTCAATGAGATATTATCAGTTTCCTGAATTTAACAAAAGCCACATCTAAACATTTTGTGGTTGTTGTGTAGTAGTTTAAGACAGACAAAGTTAGGGTTTAAATCAGAATTTGTCTGACCAAAGATCAGAATGCTGGATGCTACAAATTAGATTGTTGTTGGTACCAAAATGTGCACACCAGATGTAGATGAGTTTGCTGGACTCTAAATATATTTAGAAAATGTCAGCCTGTCATATATTTGACTGAGGCCACTCTTTTGACACAGTGGGGGTGCCACCACAGAGGCCTCTGGCAATAGTAACAGTCATCTGACAAAAAAGCTAAAGCTTCCTTAACTTTTGCCAACATAATGCAATGTCATCTGGCAAGGTGCTGTGGTGGCCAACCAAATACATTCAAGTTCACATTCCTGGTAGTTTACTTTGAAAGGTGAAAACTGTTTACCTCATGACTGTCATGACAAAAGATGAAATAGATGTGGCTGTTATAACTTTCCAGTCCAGAACGATTCACTAACAGCAGGTTTCAAACTTGTAGAGCTTTTGAGGATTCTCTCTCTCTCTCTCTCTCTCTCTCTCTCTCTCTCTCTCCTAATAACATGGCCCCCCTTTAACAAGTGAAAATGTGAGGAGCAGCACACAACTGGTTGTTAAGGTTGGTTGGATGAAAACAAACTATTTTGATAAATGATAGCTAATGCATTTCTTTTGACGCTTTACTTGACCTTAATGCTAAAAATCATTAGATTCAATTGAATTCAATTTATTTGTATAGCACCACATCACCTTAGGGAGTAAGGTCACATATGTCAAATTACGTTACTGTTTTATTAACATTTTAATGTGTTCAGTGTAAATTGTACAGTAAAACTGATGTGATACCAAAGACATAATTATGGATTAGAAATGCTAATTTGAGATAATGGTTTTACAAAGGGTTGATTCGACTGCTGGCAGGTCAGGTTACCTCTGACACGGGAGGCGACACGTACTCCTCGAGACGCTGAGGTGTGCCATTATCTGCAGCTATTTCAATCAAACATGACCCCCCTTGTTTGCCAACAGGCAGATTGTATCTGTTGAGAGAGAACAGAGAGGGACCAGGGTTAGTTAGAAAGGGTGCTCTCCACAATATCTGATATCTGAAACACAATAAATCCAGCAAAGCATGAAAAATATTCTGATGTTGAGACAGACAGAGCAGTCACAGTAATGGAGCTGCTAATGTGGCCACTGAGACTATACTATAAACTGACTATCTATGGCAACATATACATTACACACTGTTTTATGAGAAACTTTATGCACTGGTAGATTCGGCTAGAAGCAATGGTGCATTTGAATCCAAAGCTACAGCTCAAGCCCAAGAGAGACAACAGAAATAGGGAATGGTTTCTACAGCTGGATTTAAATAATAAGACCAGAAATAGGTTTCTGCTCAGTGCTGCGGTGATATACTTTAAGTTGTTATGTTTCTCAGCAGATATGTAATCCACATAATAATGCATGTAAATTCACTAAAATAAAGATAAACCCCAGATAACAAGTCAGAGCCTATTTATAGTGTATTATATGCATTACTTTTTCATACATCGCTAATAATGATAATAATAATAAAAATAATGATAATATGGACACAAATCAAGCTACAAAAACGTGATGATGGGTGTAAGTGCTAATTATGTCATTCAGGATTAATTAATGATAAAAAAAGAAGGGCACAAACTAGATATACGTTATAAACATAATGAGAAGGAAGACAATTTTATCATTTGACCCTCTGTGTCTCTCAGGGGAAATATACAATTGTAGTAGTCATTAATGTTGCAGCCATAATGTTAAGTAGCTGGTCTACTTGTGTCATCTTCCAGCTTTGGCAAAGTCAAGTGATTCCCTCTCTCCAATTCATCATTGGCTTTATCCTGGCAATATACAATAGCAGCTTCTTTGCAGTGCTGTACATTATGCAAAAGGTTGAACACTCTGCACCCCACACATAAACACGAATCTATTTGGGAGTAATCTACATAATGTCCTTTTGTTCCATAGGTTTACCTATTGTTTGCCTGCAAAGATGTAACGCAAATAATAATGTTGCTTATCTGAAAATCTGATTCTGAGAAAATTCATTTGTCCCTTCTTTGCGCTCGTGCCTGTGTTGTTGAGGAAAAACACCCTCCAAAGTCTGTTTTAATGGCCAGATGGAAACAATCAGGCCAATTGCCCTCCTGCTAATTTGAAACAGCCCTTCCAGGACGTCTCCCTGAGGCAATCACATGCATACAACTTCAGGTAAGACTAATTACAGGTATGTAAATCATGTGAGTTGTTTTGTACACACACACACACACACACACACACTGATAAATTAAGGCACATTTTAGGCTGCAAACGAGAAATGCAGCCTAATGTCCAGAGAAGACATCCATCTACATCCTTGGAGTTACCTGCTGTGTTTCAGAGGTCATTCTCCTGACATTAGCATAACACTACGTGATAATGAACGATTTCAGAAAATTACATCACCCTTGTGTTTATTTTTAAGTCACAAGAATATAACAGGATCCTAATTAAAAGACTGAAATGATTAAATATTGCAATCTACATCTTTATGATTCAAAAATGGGCCATTTGTGAGGTACACACAGTCACAATATCGCAACACAACTCTGTTGCCATGGCATTTGTGGCATATTTTGGTGCTTAGAGTAGCTTTTTATTGGGCTTGCTAATGCTGCAAAGACTACCCCTGTGAGACATGGAGACCATGCTCACTAAGCAAACAGGATGATGTTGCTTGATGAACTCTTGTGAGCACGTTGAATGCTCCACCAGTCTAATTTACATTGGTCTTGCTCTAAGGCAACAATGACTATTTTTAAAGATGACTACTGTATGACTGACTACTTTACTTAGTCTAGGATTAGATGGCTAGGAATATGCCCCGCAGACCCACATCACCATCATATCCTCACAAACAAATAAACGGACAGATATATAAACACAAAACCACAATGGATTGTACTACACAAACAAACATGAGTGTATCAGTAGAGAAAGAAGCAAGGTTTTGTCTAATGCAGAGATAAAGCACTTTGCAATTTCTTCTTGGGTTCCCTGTGCACCATTCACAGCTGAGTCTCACAGGACCAACAATATGAAATTCCCAATTTGAGGTAAACAAACAAAAACATATGAATATTTCATTTTCTCCAAACACATAAAAACCAAAATATGGCTGTGATCATTTTTACTTACTCAGTCATCATTTATGCATTTCTTCATCTGGCTAATGCTCTAATCATAAGTGATTTGTCATCTCTAACATCCTCATTTAGACTGTGTCGGGTGTGTGACTAATTCAGTGCAACTGCATTACTGCAACTTTCCTGAGGATCACCACTGAAATATTACCTGCAATGTTAAGGGACCTTGCAAATATTTTCAGCACAGCACCTTTACACAAAGGTATTTGTTAGACCTGATGGTGGGTGTTTGTCTTTACAATCCTATTTGAACGTGCCTTCCTCACAGTCCCCTGCAGAAAATTTATTATGAGGGAGGATCATCATTAAAATATTACTATTGCATAAAACATCTGAAAGTATTGGCAACAGATGGCAGTAAAACATCACACACTGTGCCGGTGCCCTTGCAACAGTTTTCACTGGCTGATAGGCAAGATGTCACTTTTCTTTATGGCTTATTATTCTAATCATAATTCAGATTTGTACAAAAAGCAGATGATAATGTGGAACATGGCAGTGGTGAGTTTGTAATTTGTGACTCATTTAGTGATTCAGTTGAGAATGTATTAGTTCTGCGACTAGAGAATACACTCAGTTCAGTTTCATACCTGTGAGCAAATAGAACATAAGTGGGTCACAGATATTACATATAAAGGAAGATGAGTACCACCTGTTACCTTAATATCCTCTTTAGCACAGCAGGCTAAACATCAGATACGACTGAAGAGAGAGAAAACAACCCACCCATATGCTTAAGAATTATGTGGTATTTTGAAATGCCACATCTTACTACAGCAGCTATTGCACAGGATGTCAGGACGGATCTGTTTGTTGGTTTCTTCTTAAGTGCAACAAGCACTGTATCACACCATAATCTACACCTACATTGACAGTAATGCCTGCTCTGGCTCTGGTGCAGTGACTTTCTCACACGAAGCACTGCAGCATTTGCTGCATAATTTGTGCTGTGACTGGCAAGCCTCAATTAATTTGGGGAGCCTGTGTTCTATCATTATATCTCCACCAATACAATTAGACAGCACACAGCAAGCCTCTTGGCATTGTAGGGCTTCACGCAAGAAATTCAAAGTGAACACACAGGGCTGCTGGTTGCTTCTTCAATGAATCTTTTATGGCAGAACTTGTCAATGGAGCGCTGAATACAGTGTGACTGATAAACATGCGTAGCCTTGGATTTGGCATTGTGTCAAGAGGATGAGGTTTTAAAAACAAAATGCTCAATATTAAGAACTCACTTTTCACCCTGCTGCACATGTGGCATGGCACTTCCCCAAAATAAATGCAGTTTCCTCATTAATCCTCCAGCAATTAAAACCCAGTGGGAAAGTGCTCAGGATGGGTTCTGTCCACTGTTAGTGTAGGTTGGAAAAAGTAATCAATCACCGTTTACTAATTACTTTTCCAAATTGCACAGGGATTACTTTGCCCATTACTCAGATAAACATTAATTACAGCTGCAATTTTTTTACTTTTAAGTTACCTGTAACCCTATACACCAATGTGAGAACAAAAAAGCAGAGCAGATGGCTGGACATAAACAACCATCTTGGTTAGCAAGCATGCTGAGCAGTGTGTTGGCTGAAGTGAACAGGTGTTTCTGAACTGGACAGAAGTTTAACTCAGCGTTGAGCTTCTTCTGTTTTTCTGACATTAATTCAAAGAACTCCACAAAAGCTGGTCTGAAATGTGCTATTATTTTGAAGTTCTCTTCTTCTCACAGCACTCGTCTGCTTTCTTCCTCTTACAGCAGCTGTTGCTAGGCAACATTTCACACCCACATGTGTATTTTTACATCAAAACAATATTCGCTGGTCAGAGAATAGACTTTAATTTAAGTTTTATGAGGATTGTGAAATAATTGTAGAATTCTACAAGCATGTACGAGCGTGTTAACCAGCTCAACGACTGATCACAAAACTTTACACATTTTATTATATCAGTGTGAAAAACAACAGTGACAGCAACATATTACTTATTAATGCATTACCCACAACAAAGTGGTTTCAGTTTCTTAGATGTGCTGTCCTGTGCTGTGAGCTGCTTTTAAAGCAGGAACACATAGCTTCAGGAGATTTGGATGAGACTTGAGGCAGGGGAGGACGGGTGACTCAAAAATTCGTAGCCTATGTGAAATCACAGGCTACAAACTTTTAGGAGAGACAGACATTGCTGCTGGAGCGGTATGTCAGGTCTAATAGAAATTCTGTGTTGGTTTTATTGGAATTTCAGAAAAACCCAAATTTCTACTTAAGCCTACAGTAATTGAACGGAATAAAGGCTTACAAAAACTATTTTTTTCATGTAAGGTTCATTCTGAGAAAATAACAGCGGTTTTGACAGCACTAGTTATCTCAGAGCGGGCAACAGACTTCAAATGCTCAATAGAAAGCCAGTGTTATGAACTTGAGGGTATGGTTAAAGGGTGTTTACGAGACAGGAAGGGACATATGAAAGTCATTATTTAGCTGCATTATAGCTATTTATAGTTTATTTATACATTTAATAGGGACAAGACAATTTATCATTATTCCAGTAAAACGAATGAAAGTGATGTGTTGCACACGGAGTTTAAAGCTGCAGCTAATTTTCAGCTCTTGACCCTATTTTGTCCCTAGAAGTCAAGACATTTGAGCCTCTGCTTCATCAATCATCCCTTAGTCATAACTTTGGTTGATTGTTCCTTGGTTCACCCTTCCACATATGTCTAAGTGTCCTTGAGCAAGACAATGAAGCCCAAACTGCCCAAAGTACCCTTACACAGTAAAAGGTGGTGCAACTGTCTGGCTGGAGTAAGAGTTTTTGAATCACTTCATGAACGTCAAGTCAGAACTGCACAAAAAACATCCAACAATACTCTATCCCATCACCAAGCAAGCTATTTTGGGTGCTTTACTTTCTTTGATCGAGCATTACATTGACATTTTCACAGCATCCAACAAAGAAGTTGAGAAAATTGTGAGAAGATTGCAGCTGTGATGGCCAAATATTCATGCACGGCTCCTGGTGAAATGGAATATTTAGTGCATTTCAAACAGATAATAATGTGACAGTCAACACAAGCATCAAAACTCATGAGCTGCTAGACACAAAATCCTCTGTCATGAAAAAGAATATTCCCAGTAAGTCAGAACCACATTTGAGGTTTGAGACACTACTCCCATTCCTTTGACTGGAGAAGAGGGGGGGAGAAAAAAAAAAAGCAGCAAGTGGCATAAATTTGAATAATCGTATCTGCCAGGGACTCTGGGTTCACTTGTGACAAGGAAAGAAATGTGGTGCTGTAGAATGCTACGTGTCATACTTGTTGATCTTTGCCTGTGTGTGAATGAAAATTACTCCAACGCTGAATGCTAAGCACAACGGGATTCGGCCAATAATGTAGACAGCCTCAGAAATGACCTGGGGAGCATTTGGAGCCTGATACTCTCAAACTTTAATCGTCGCAGTTTTGCCCCAAACATCCCCAAAGGAAAACTTCCCAACTTCAAAACCCAAGCCAACAACAAACATGTCCTACCCAAATGAAAAATGACACAGCTTTTCCCCAGCACACTCCCCTTTGTGAAATTATGCAGTGGTACAAGGCTTTTCAATACTGGCCTTTTGTCTTGCCAACTTTTCTGTCTCCTTTATATTTGGAGTGCTACAAATACTTTGTAGATTCAATTGTAATGAAAAAAAAAATGCGATTAAATATTTGCAGAAGCAGAAAACACACTTTAAAGTCACTGTGTTATGCTAATGTTACATGTGTTTCACATCTACTGACAATCTTGTCCATTGTGCATCCATTCACTAGAAAAGACAATGTACCATAAAACCATTACATGATCAACTGGCTGAATATACTAAATGCAAGCTGTAATATCTTACTTTCCTCAAAGCAGAGCAGCGCTACACACACTGCAGTTTTAGGCTAAACTATAAAGTTAAAATAAATGAAACACGAGCTCTTAAAAAAAAAAAAGGTCTACGCAGTATTTTTCATGTGCATGGCAGCCTGTTCGGATTGTTCTGATGGTTGTAGTGCAGCCGTGCTCAACAAAAGGAGAACTTGATTCATTCAATTATGTTTACCGTCAGAACAAGCTGCTAAATTGTTGATTGAATATTCACAATGTTTTTCATTCTTTTGTTGGGGAAGATTAGCACCATGAAATGGTGCTGGAGTGTTGAACAGAAGTCCTCTGTGGCTCCAGGAGAATTGCAAATATGGGTGGTTCGTGAAAACTAAAAACTCATTCATTGTCTTTAATATTAATTTATTTATTGACAATTTTTTTTCAGACTGTGGGGAAAACAATGTAGAGGGAAAACATTTGAGGAGCAGCAACAGCTGTGTGCCCACCCAGTGGAGGGCTTTTAATGTGAATGAAATAAACCATCCACATGGTTTAATGTGTTGTTTGGTACTCATCCTCATCACAACTCGTCAAAGCAATTATGTCATTATGAAAACTACAGTGCATAAAAGCCCAGCATGGATAAGCATCAAGAAAGATGAGTGCCATATTTTCTCATGGTATGGTAGTGCAAGTTGAACAGAGGTGTCATAACATCTCTTTGTCTCAACAATACTGCAATGGGGAAAAAAAGAAGCCGAAATGTATCACATGTAAGTGGAGACTGTGTTTGCATGAAAGCAAAGGCAAATGTTTGTGTGTACATAACAGGCCTTGACTGGTAATGATGATCACAGTAAGACTCGTGGGTCGGAAATCTAAGAGTATCGGACGAGGAAAAAAAAAATAGATGAGAAAAAAAAATGACAGTGACATCAGGCAATTTGAATCTTCCCCCATTTGGTCAATGGCGCTCGGATTATTTACAGTTAAATACAGCCACTGCCCTGCAAAGCATAGATGCTGACAGCAGCAAGTTGCAGCAGCTGTATTCAGTGCTGCCAACTACCATCCAAGGAAACTAAGGTATTCACTGCTCAAACATGACTAGATGATGTCATGTGCTCATTTGCATGTGAATAAAATTGCTGAAGCGATCAAGAATAAATAGAGGCAGAGCTCAGCAGCAGGGCCCCTCTCATTTCTCCCACTGGCTCAGTCTGCCCCACTGTGCCTGAGTTGTAAGCCAGTGTGTGCACTTTGGAGACAGAAGATCAGCTGCGCATGGGGAGGCATTGTGATCAGACCTATTTGGATGAGATGAGCAACTAGTGCAAATGCAAATGTGTGTGGATCAGGTTCAACATTTGGTACAAAATCTACTTCCAAATACTTAAGAGACGACTGTTTTCCCCTGATAATCCAAAAGAGGGGCTGCATTTGTTGCTTGTGGCTTTTAAGCAACAATTTGATCCAGGGAGGAGCCTGAAAAATTAAATTGCTAAATCTAGTGACAAGCTGGGGAAGTTGGCTCAAGTAATTGCTTTTGATTATTACATTGTTATCTAACTAAGCTACTACCATCTGATTGCAGCTTTGTTATTGCTGCGCAGTTCATGCACTGTGCACCAGATTTCCTCAGGCTCAACATAAATGCTTTTACTTACTGGATTATTTCATTTTATATAATGTATTAGGTTATAATAGATTATAAATTCAATCTACTGGTCCATTGTGGTCAAACAAATTGTTGACGGTTCTGTTTACTATACAATTTGTAATTGTTTTCACTGGGTTATATGTATCTTACAAAGGTAACTAGAGATTCAAAATAGTTTAGAAATATAATTGTACTATTAAATGTAATTTAGACTTATGAAAATGTTGCAGTGAATTGCGCTGGTTTGCATTTGATTTTGAACATTCAACTTTAAAAATCTGGACATGCAGTGATACTGATGGGGTGGGGAACAACATTTGCTCTACAGGACTCTACAGGACATGCAAGAATATACTAGACCAGAACAATTTCTGAATAAGTAAAGAAAACCACTGGTCAATTCTGGAGGTGCAGGGTTTGTCTGCTGTGTTAAGTCAAGATTAGAGTGTCTCAGCCACTCACAGGAAAACGCTCAGCAGCCATTTGCTGAAATGACCAATTTTATCAACAGGCTGAACATCAAAGGTTAGGGATCTTAAATATCTGTGAACTCTCTGATGTGATCTACAAGATGTGAGAGAAGCTAACAGATATTTTTAACAGATATTTTGCGTGGTTTTTACCCCTTTACTCATGCCCTCAAACAATAAACCTGAATCTGGTTAAAAAATGTATCCACAGTCTGGCAATATGTATGTGAGCTATACAGTAAGATGTGCTCATTATAGTTGTTATTAATATCTTTGTTTAATTGCCTTTAACAAGATAAAGGATAAGTAAGTTTGTTTATACCTGCATGATGAGCATGATCATGTAAAGGACGTACGTTCTGCTATTAGAACTCATTGTTCAGACAATGATTTATTACGGTAACAAAATGTTTCAGACAAATCGAATACATGATTGCAGCTTCCTCTTCATTTTCTCAAGGAGACAGCTTGCTGTTTGTAGTCGTCATGCCAAAACCCCCCGACTGCCAGTACACTGGACGCTTTTCTTTGTTTATGTGACTCTGACATTTTGACACATGTCAGGCACCGCAGAGTTGCCGAGGTGCGTGGAGATCCATCTAGGGCATTAGGGTTGGGATTTGTCTGAGTGAGCTTTCATTGCAATTCTGTATTACCGTAGAATCAATTCTCTGATCAGCGTGGATGTGGACAGCTACTGGACAGCAAGCTGTCACAGGGTTTTATCAAACAGACCCTGACACGCGACCTTGTGCAGAAAACCCATTGGACGTAATCAAAGAAGGGGGCAGTGCCCACAGCAAGGCTTAGAGCATTTAGATAGGGAAGTCTGCAGAATTGTATTTATTTTTATTTTATTAATCATCAAAGTTTTTATCGCATCTCTACTTATGTTTTGAAAAAATTGAAGCTTTGTAATTCTACCTCTTTGTTGATATCCAACTGATGATTTGTTTGTGTTCTTTCTTTGAACAGTATCAGTTTAATGTGTCACAATAATTATTTTTATGGCTTTAGTGATAGTGGATTGTTATGGAGGAGAGATCACATGGAAAGGTGTATGAATTAGCCGTTTTAGTGTTGATGGAATAATTTCTGTGCCAGACTGTATTGGTGCCTCTGCACTTATTCATTAATATTTTATATTTAATAATATATATATATA